>JAPVLO010000020.1:0-1200000 GCA_027257055.1 Cephalopachus bancanus
ACAGAGACTCTAACTCAAAAAAATAATAATAATAAATAAAAATAAGATAAAATAAAAGTGCTACTCCAGGGAACATATGAATGATTAGAAATTGAAACAGCCTTATTGCTGATATGGAGAAAATTTTAGTGGTGTGGATAGAAGATGAAACCAGACACCACATTTCCTTAAGCCAAAACCTAATCCAGAGCAAAGCCCTAACTCTCTTCAATTCTACAAAGACTGAGAGAGGTGAGGAAGCTGCAGAAGAAAAGTTAGAAGCTAACAGAGGTAGGGTCATGAAGTTCAAAGAAAACGCCTTCTCCATAACATGTAAGTACAAGTTATTCAGGAACTCTAGTTAAGATAATTGATGAAGGCTACACTAAACAACAGATTTTTTTTTTTGGAGTCAGAGTCCTACTGTCACCCAGGCTGGAGTGCAGTGGCACGCTCAGAGCCACCGCAGCCTTGACCTCTGGGCTCAGGTGATTCTTCTGCCTCAGCCTTTCAAGTAGCTGGAACCACAGCGCACGCTGCTATTTCCAGCTAATTTTTTGATTTATTGTAGAGACGAGGTCTCACCAAGTTGCCCGGGCTAGTCTTGAACCCCTGGGCTCAGCACTGGCAACTTTAAGTTGAAGCCAGTGCTCATTTATCAATTTGAAAATCTTAAATCCCTTAAGAATTACAACAAGGCCGGACTCGGTGGCTCAGCCTGTAATCCCGCGCTTTGGGAGGCTGAAGTGAGTGAATTGCCTGAGCCAGCCGGGCTCGGTGGCTCAGCCTGTAATCCCGCACCTTTGGGAGGCTGAGGTGAGTGGATTGCCTGAGCCCGCAGATTCGAGACCCGCCTGGGCAGGCGAGACCTCATCTCTACAATAAATCAAAAATCAGCCGGGCGTGGTAGCACGCGCCTGTAATTCCCGGCTAATGGAAGGCTGAGGCGGAAGAATCGCCAGAGCTCAGCAGGTCGAGGCTGCGGTGGCTGGGAGCTGCCACTGCACTCCAGTCTGGGCAACAGAGTGAAACTCCAACTCAAAAAAAAAAAAAAATTGCCTGATCCCGCGGGTTCGAGACCCGCCTGGGCAACTTGGCGAGCCATCATCTCTACAATAAATCAAAAAAATTAGGCAGGCATGGTAGCACGCACCTGTAGTTCCAGCTACTTGGAAGGCTGAGGTGGAAGGATCGCCGGAGCCCAGCAGGTCGAGGCTGTGGTGACCAGGAGCGTGCCACTGCACTCCAGTCTGGGCAACAGAGTGAGACTCCAACTCAAAAAAAAAAAAAAAAAAGAATTATACCAAGACAGGAGCCGGGCTCGGTGGCTCAGCCTGTAATCCCGTGCTTTGGGAGGTTGAGGTGAGTGAATTGCCTGAGCCCGTGGGTTCGAGACCTGCCTGGGCAACTTGGTGAGACCTCATCTCTACAATAAATGAAAAAAAAAATTTTTTTTTTTTTTTTGAGTTGGAGTCTCACTCTGTCGCCCAGACTGGAGTGCAGTGGCCACTCCCGGCGCCCGCAGCCTCGACCTGCTGGGCTCCGGCGATCCCTCCACCTCAGCCTTCCCAGTAGCCAGAATTACAGGCGCGCTACCACGCCCGCTAATTTTTTGATTTTATTGTAGAGATGAGGTCTCACCTGCCCAGGAGGGGCTCAAACACGCGGGCTCAGGCAATCCACTCACCTCAGCCTCCCAAAGGCGCGGGATTACAGGCTGAGCCACCAAATTAGCTGGGTGTGGTAGCACGTGCCTGTAGTTCTAGCTACTTGGAAGGCTGAGGCTGAAGGATCGCCGGAGCCCAGCAGGTCAAGGCTGCGGTGGCCGGGAGTGGCCACTGCACTCTGGGCGACAGAGTGAGACTCCAACTCAAAAAAAGAGAAAATAATAATAATAACAAGCCAGGCACAGTGGCTCACACCTGTAATCCCAGCACTTTGGGAGGCAGAGGTGAGAAGATTGCCTGAGTCCAGGGGTTTGAGATCAGCCAGGGCAACTTGGTGAGAACTTGTCTCTAAATAAAAAAAAAAAATTAGTCAGACATGGTGTTGCAACCTGTGGTTCCAGCTACTTGGAAGGTTGAGGTGGAAGGATTACCTGAGCTCAGCAAATCGAGGCTGCAGTGGCCGTGAGTGTGCCACTGCACTTCAGTCTGGGTGACAAAGTGAGACTCTGACTAAAAATAAATAAATAAATAAAAAAATATTAGTGTTCATTGATAATGCACCTGGTCATCGAAGAGCTCTGATGAAGATATACAAGAAGAGACTAATGTTGTCTTTGTGTCTGCTAATACAACATCTATTCTGCAGTCCATGGATCAAGGAGTATTTTAAATTTTTTGAAATATATTTTGCAAGGCTACAGCTGCAATAGGTAGTGATTTCTCTGATGGATCTGAGCAAAGTCAGTTGAAAACCCTGGAATGGTTTCACCATTCTTGATGTCATTAAGACATTCAGAGCTGGGCATGGTGGCTTGTGCTTGTAATCCCAGCACTTTGGGAAGCCAAGGTACAAGGATTGCTTGAACCTAGGAGTCCAAGACCAGCTTTGCAGTGTAGCAAGACATTGTCTCTACAGAAAAAAAAAGGTAAAAAATTAGCCAGGGCCGGGCTCGGTGGCTCAGCCTGTAATCCTGCGCCTTTGGGAGGCTGAGGTGAGTGGATTGCCTGAGCCCGCGGGTTCGAGACCCCCGGGGCAGCGAGATCATCTCTACAATAATAAAAAAAATCATCCGGGCGTGATAGTACTGCCTGTAATTCCGGCTACTTGGAAGGCTGAGGTGGAAGGATCCCCGGGAGCCCAGCAGGTCGAGGCTGCAGTGGCCGGAGCGGCCACTGCACTCCGGTCTGGGCGACAGAGTGAGACTCCAACTAAAAAAAAAAAAAAAAAAATTAGCCAGGTATGGGAGCACATGCCTATAGTCTCAGCTACTCAGAAGGCTGAAGCAGGAAGATCACCTAAGCCCAGAGGGTTGAGGCTGCGGTGAGCCATGATTGTGCCACTGAACTCCAGCCTGGGTGACAGAGTAAGACCCTGACTCAAAACAAAACAAAATGAACACTCACACTTCATGGGACGAGGTTAAAAATATCAACATTAACAGGAGTTTGGGAGAAGTTGATTCCAACCCTCATGGATGAGTTTGAGGGGTTCAAGACTTCAGTGGAGAAAGTCACTGCAGATGTTGTAGAAATAGCAAGAGAAACAAGTGAAGCCTGAAGATGTGACTGAATTGCTGCAATCTTATGTTAAACTTGCAAGAATGAGCAAAAAAAAGAAGTTTTTTGAGATGAAATCTACTCCTGGTGAAGATGTTGTGAACATTGTTGAAATGACAAGAATTTAGTATATTACATAAACTTAGTTGATAAAGCAGTGGCAGAGTTTGAGAGGACTGAGTTCAATTATTTTTTCTTTTTCTTTTGAGTTGGAGTCTCACTCAGGCTGGAGTGCAGTGGCATGACCATGGTTCACTGCAGCCTCCACCTCCTGGGCTCAAGTGTTCCTCTGGCCTCAGCCTCCCAAGGAGCTAAGACATGTGCCACCACACCCAACTATTTTTTTTTATTTTTTGTAGAGATGACGTCTCACTATGTTGTCCAGGTTTGTCTTGAACTCCTGGGTTCAAGTGATTCTCCCACCTCGGCCTCCCAAAGTGCTGAGATTATAGGCGTGAGCTACTCCATGCCGGGCCTTGACTTTAATTTTGAAAGTTCTACTGTGGGTAAAGTGCTAACAAGCAGCATTGCAAGCTACAGAGAAATCTTTCATGAAAGGAAGAATTAATCGTTGTGACGAACTTCATTGTTGTTTTAATAAATTACTACAGTCACAGCAACCTTCAGCAACCATTACCCTTATTAGTCAGCAGCCATCAACATCAAGGCAAGACTTTCCACCAGCCAAAAGATTAGGACTTCCTCAAGGCTCAGATTATTGTTAGCAATTTTTAGCCATAAAGTATATTTTATTTTGAATTGTAGTCTTGCCCAGGCTGGAGTTCGGAGTTTGTGACCCAATCACAGCTCACCTCCTAGGCTCAGGTGATCCTTTCACCTCAGCCTGCCGAGTAGCTGGGATTACAGGAGCATGCCACCATGCACTATTATATATATATATATAAATTTTTTTTTTTTTGAGTTGGAGTCTCACTCTGTCGCCCAGACTGGAGTGCAGTGGCCACTCCTGGCCCCCACAGCCTTGACCTGCTGGACTCCGGTGATCCTTCTGCCTCAGCCTTCCAAGTAGCTGGAACTACAGGCGCGTGCTACCATGCCCAGCTCATTTTGATTTATTGTAGAGATGAGGTCTCACCAAGTTGCCCAGGCGGGTCTTGAACACGCGGGCTCAGGCAATCCACTTACCTCAGCCTCCCAAAGCGTGGGATTACAGGCTGAGCCACCCAGCCCAGCTATTTATTTATATTTTTTGTAGAGATGTGGTATTGCTATTTTGCTCAGGCTGGTCTCGAACTCCTGTACTCAAACAATCCTCCTGTCTTGACTTCCTGAAGTTCTTGGATTATGGGATTACAGGCATTAGCCACCGTGCCTGGCTCTATAAAGTATTTCATCATTTTATTTAATTTGTTACATTTATCAATTTATTTATTCATTTATGTATGTATGTCTCACTTTGTCACCCAGGCTGGAGTGCAGTGGCACGCAGCTTACGGCCACTGGAGCCTCGACCTGCTGGGCTCAGGTGATCCTTCCTCCTCAGCCTTCCAGGTAGCTGGAACTACAAGCGTGTGCCACCACCCAGCTAATTTTTTTTTTTTTTTTTGAGTTGGAGTCTCGCTCTGTCGCCCAGACTGGAGTGCAGTAGCCGCTCCTGGCCACCGCAGCCTCGACCAGCTGGGCTCCGGCGATCCTTCTGCCTCAGCCTTCTGAGTAGCCGGAATTACAGGCCCGCGCTACCACGCCCGGCTAATTTGTTTTTTGATTTATTGTAGAGATGAGGTCTCGCCTGCCCAGGCTAATTTTTTGATTTATTGTATAGACGAGGTCTCACCATGTTGCCCAGGCTGATCTTGAGCCCACAGGTTCAGGCAAACCTCTCGCTTCCACCTCCCAAAGTTCTGGGTGGGCATGAGCCACCGCGCCCGGCCTCCATAAACTATTTTAAAATTAAGCTATGAGCCAGGCTCGGTGGCTCAGCCTGTAATCCCGCACCTTTGGGAGGCTGAGGTGAGTGGATTGCCTGAGCCCGCGGGTTCGAGACCCGCCTGGACAGCGAGGCCTCATCTCTACAATAAATCAAAAAATCAGCCGGACATGGTAGCGCATGCCTGTAATTCCGGCTACTCGGAAGGCTGAGGCGGAAGGATCGCCGGAGCCCAGCAGGTCGAGGCTGCGGTGGCCGGGAGCGGCCACTTCACTCCAGTCTGGGCGACAGAGTGCGACTCCAACTCAAAAAAAAAAAAAAAAAAGCTATGTACATTGATTTTTAGACGTAATGCTGCAGCACACTTAATATAATGTATATAATATAATGACTTGAATATAATGTAAACATAACTTTTACATGCACTGGGATATCTTTTGTCCATCTTTATAATTTCCTTTTTAAAGTAATGCTTTAATTTAGTAAGTATCAATGCACGGATTGAAACAACAGAAACAACTGGTCCCTAATCATGGACTGCGAGTAGCACTGGTCTACCTAGCTAGACAGTTCCTTGAAGGCTGACGCTCCATTTTACTCGTTTATCTGACAGTGGGTCTTAGGCTATTAACTATAGAATAAATAAATCCATTTTCAGTCTCTGCTATTGGGTCCAGGGCTTTCAT
This sequence comes from Cephalopachus bancanus, assembly GCA_027257055.1. Taxonomy (NCBI): domain Eukaryota; kingdom Metazoa; phylum Chordata; class Mammalia; order Primates; family Tarsiidae; genus Cephalopachus; species Cephalopachus bancanus. The sequence continues at coordinate 5,778 of JAPVLO010000020.1, forward strand.
CACATGTCTGTCTTAATTCCTCAATGACTAGCTTTGCTGCCATTTACCATCATTTATTAAACGGGCGACCCTTTGCCACTCCGCTCCCTTCGACTCGCGTTCTCATTCACGGAGGGGGCGTGCCCAGCACCACCGCTCGCCCTACGTGTGAGTTCGTTGGTGTAGTTCGACGTCCGTTACTGCCAAGTCCCGTCCAAGCCACGCCCCCACGCCGTCGGCTCAGCCCGGAGGAGGCGTGGCCATTGTCACACCAGGCTGTGCCGGTCGTCTTCTCTCGTGAGATTCTGGCGAGCTCGCGGGCGGGCGGGGCGTGGGGCACGAGCCGCCGTGGGAGCGTGTTCCGTGGCTCCAAGCAGCCAGTCACAGAGGCCCACGGCCCGCCCCGGCCAGCGTTGGGCCCCGCCCCCTCGGCACACAGGGCCCGCCCCCCCGGCACGCAGGCCCTGCCCCTTGGCACGCAGGCCACCGCACGAGCCTGCGCACGAGCCTGCTCACGCGCGCGCACCCGCCGGAGCCTGGGTCCGGCCCGCGGGGACGCGGCGGGAGGGGGCCGGTGCTGAGGTGCGAGGGGAGGAGCCCGAACCGCCGCCGCCGCCGCCGACGACGACAAGGGAAAGGAGCATGTCTGCAACTCGAGCCAAGAAAGTGAAGATGGCCACCAAATCGTGCCCCGAGTGCGACCAACAGGTGGGCGCCGGGGGTCGGGCTCGCCAACGGCGCGGCGGGTGCGTGCGGGTGGGCAGCAGTGGGCCGCGATGCAGCGGCGTCAGACGGGCCTTGGGTCCCGCTGTCCTGGCCCAGCCGCGGTGACGGGAGTGTCTCGTGGGGCGTGGTGGTCGTCTGTGGAGCCTTCGGAGTCGCCTCGCCGGCTGCACGGATAGCGGTGGGACGGGCACGGCCCTGCCGCCCCCTGGGCCGCGACGAGCCACCCCGGTGTGCCCGTCTCCGCCCGGCCCGGCCCGGCCCGAGAGCCCCTCCCGCCGCTCCCGGCTGCTTTGTTCCCATCTCGGGTGTGCTGGGTCCCCCGAAACTGTCGCCTCCGCGCCGAGCGGACGCTGGGCCGTGGCTGGAGGGGCCGCGGAGTGACGATTTCAGTTTTCGGCGGATTGAGATCCCCCCACGTATTATGTTTTTGATGTAAAATAGCGAGTTCTGTCTTTACGTTGTTGGAGTGGCCCCCGGTTGAGTGTCGTCCCCGCGCAGCCCTCCCCCTACGGGATCCGCTGTTGTAGCGCAGCGTGTCTGCTTCCAGGTCCGCGAAATACGTATGTTGCACACACCGAGATGCACACGCAGTGCATATGCAGCCTGTGGGTTGGAAACGACTCCTTTGTACACCGAGTTTGAAACATTTAGCGTTTCTGGCGTTGAAGCGCGCGCCCCATTCGCTCCTAGAATAATGGACGTTCCTCCGAGCCCAACGAGTTAAAACTCATCGGATCAGAAGCGTTAGGAGGGCCCTCATCTCGCGCCAACGTACCGATCTGGGTGTACATTTTTTCCTTTTCCACTGCGTGAATATTTTCAAAATGACTACCTCACTCTCCTTCCCCCTCCTTCCGCCCCCCCCCAGAGTAGTTTGAAATGACTGGAGACGTTTTAAAATAAGCTGGTTTTAGGGTATTCTTTAAGGAGAAATCTTGTAGATTGGTGAAGTCTTGTAACAAAAATATGTTACATGTTTTGTTTTGGTTTTTTTGAGTTGGAGTCTCACTCTGTCGCCCAGACTGGAGTGCAGTGGCCGCTCCCGGCCACCGCAGCCTCGACCTGCTGGGCGCCGGCGATCCTTCCGCCTCAGCCTTCCACGTAGCTGGAACTACAGGCGCGCGCTACCACGCCCGGCTGTTTTTTTGATTTATTGTAGAGATGAGGTCTCGCCTGCCCAGGTGGGTCACGAAATGTTACATGTTTTATTCAACGATCTCTGTGGGCAGTGGTAAAATTGCTGATCCGAGAAAGGTGCCAGAACAGTTTATTGAACTATGCTAGTGTGCAGTATAAAAACATCATATTTTCCAAAGTAAAGAGTTACTTTCATTCTTACCAATAAGCTAAATTTGTTAAATTTTGACAGAATTGGACTTTGTGCTGTGCCTCTTTGCTGGAGAGCATTTCAGTGTTTAAATCATCTCCACTCATTTTGGTTAATGGTGCAGATGTGTAATGTTTCCATGGTGTGTGTTATGCATTCCAGTTTCTTAGGGCACAAGTCACTGCAAATCCTGATCTGGTTCTAATTGGCCTAAAGCAAACTTTTGGGGAAAATAACCGGTTTATAATATCCTGGCTAAATAAAGACCAAATAAACTTGTAAGAGTCCCTGAAACTGTTCAACAAAACATGATGAACATTTATTTGGGAAGATCACATTAATTTTTGTTATACACCTCTACCACTTCCATGTATGGATATTTTGTATAAAATCAGCTATATCTTAATCTGCTCTGGCTGCCATAACAAATTACCATAGACTGGGATGGCTTAAACAACAGAAGTTTGTTTTCTCTCTGTTCTGGAGGCTGGGATCTAAGATAAGGGTGCCAGCATGTTTTATTCTGGTGAGGGCTCTTCCTGGCTGGCAGATAGCGGTCAGTCCTCTTGTCCTCACCAGCAGAGGGAGAGGGTCAGGCTCTCTTGTCTCTTATAAAGTCACTGATCCCATCATGAGAGTCTCACCCTCTTGCTTCATCTAAACTTAATTATCTCTCAAAGACCCCCATCTCCAGATACAATCACATTGGGGATTAGGGCTTCAAAATGTAAATTTTGGGAGGAAACAATTCAGTCTGTAGCAAGCTAGTACATAATTTAATTTTTGGTTTGTTTTGTCACTTATTCTAAATACTTCAGTGAATATACCATACATGAGGACTAATTAAAAGTTTTGGTTATTCTTTTTGTTTTGTTTTTTGAGTTGGAGTCTCACTCTATCTCTCAAGTTGGAGTGTAGTGGCATGATCACAGCTCACTGCAGCCTTGGCCTCCCGAGCTCAGATCTTTCTGCCTTAGCCTCCCAAGTAGCTGGGACTACAGGCACATGCCACTACCTCTGGCTAATGTTTTTATTTTTTATAGAGATGAGGTCTCACTGTATTACCTAGGCTGGCCTCAAACTCCTGGGCTCAAGCCATCCTCTCTCGCTAGGCCTCCCAAATTGTTGAGATTACAGGTGTGAGCCACTCATCCAGGCTGCTTATTCTTTGTTTGTTTTGTTTTTTTTTTTTTTGAGTTGGAGTCTCACTCTGTCACTCAGACTGGAGGGCAGTGGCCGCTCCCGGACACAGCAGCCTCTACCTGCTGGGCTCCGGCGATCCTTCCGCCTCAGCCTTCCAAATAGCTGGAACTACAGGTGCGCGCTACCACGCCCGGCTAATTTTTTGATTTTATTGTAGAGATGAGGTCTCGCCAAATTGCCCAGGCAGGTCTCGAACCTACGGGCTCAGGCAGTCCACTCACCTCAGCCTCCCAAAGTGCGGGATTATAGGCTGAGCCACCGAGCCCGGCCCAGGCTGCTTATTCTTAAAAGTAATTTTTTTATTAGTAAAAGTAACTGAATAATAATTTAATTTTAGCTTTCTAATTATTGAAATGTTCACGCTTCTTTTAGTTATAAACTAGAAAATAATCCAGAAAACCATTTTCTAAACATTAGAATATTGCTATGATTCTAATTTGCCTAAAAGCGTTAAATTAGAATTTATAGTTTATAAACATACATATACAATAGTTTGAGAAGATTTTCCGAGTTGACTGGATTTACATATGCTGTGTGTTTAAATTTTAAAAACAGGGACAGGCAAGGTGCAGTGGCTCACACCTGTAGTCTCAGTAATCTCAGCATTTTGGGAGGCCTACGTGGGAGAAGTGCTTGAGCCCAGGAGTTTAAGACTGGCCTGGGCAACATAGTGAGACCTTGTCTCTACAAAAAATAAAAAAATTAACCAAGAATGATTGTCCATGTCTGTAGTACTAGCTACTTGGGAGGCTGAGGGAAGGATCACCTGAGCCAAGGAAGTGGAGGCTTTGGTGGCTGTGAGCGTCCCACTGTGCTCCAGCCTAGTGTGACTGGCAGAGTGAGACTTTGACTCAAAAAGAAAAACAAACAAACAAAAAAACAGGTACAGAAATCAGCAAATAAGAAAGAACTAGATTTTTAGCTGCTCTATAACAGTTCCTTCACAGGCCTCTACTGAAATATAGTTCTAAAACATCTAAACCACAGTGCTTTTCATTTTCTTTTCTTTTTTTTGAGTTGGAGTCTCACTCGGTCGCCCAGACTGGAGTGCAGTGGCGGCTCCTGGCCACCACAGCCTACACCTGCTGGGCCCTGGCAATCCTTCCGCCTCAGCCTTGAGGGGTTTCACATCTATTAACCACTCAAAATTACTGAGCTATTTTGTGTGGATTCATATTCAAGATTCTTGTCAGTTTTCTGGTATTTTTAATGTACCTTCTGTTTCTGTCTTCATTTTAAAAATAGAGCTTTTTTTTTTTTTCACTTACAGGAAACGTGACATAATAAACATGCCAGCTATAGGTAGCTTTGGTTCTCTCATCAGTAAAGAGTATAGATGAATTCTCTGTAGTGCGGCTATTTTAAAGCTTTTTAAAAATAAGTGAAATGACTGGGTGCGGTGGCTCAGCCTATAATCCCAGCACTTTGGGAGGCTGAGGCAAGAGGATTGCCTGATTCCGGGGGTTTCCAGACCAGCCTAGACAACTTGGTGAGACCTCGTCGCTACGATAAATCTCAAAAATTAGCTAGGCGTGGTGGTTCCAGCTACTTGGAAGGCTGAGGCAGAAGGATCACCTGAGCCTAGCAAGTCGAGGCTTCAGTGGCCGTGAGCATGCCACTGCACTCCAGCCTGGGTGACAAAGAGTGAGACTGCAACTCATAAAAATAAAAATAAAACATGTATACTAAAAAAAAATCAGTGGCAACAGTATATGAACAGGATTTTTATGTTGCAGGTTTTGTTTTTACCTGTTTTACTTATAAAACATACACTCTAAATATACTTATTTTTCAAGGAATGAATTGATGTCCAGCCAACCATCAGTAAACATACTTTGAATTTTTTTTTCTGTTTTTAAAGCTTGAAAGTGTAGCTTTTGAAATTTCATTACTATTATCTTTAGTATTATCAACTGAAATTTAAAGGAAGTTTAGGCCAGTTGCAGTGGCTCACACCTGTAATCCCATCACTTTGGAAGGCGGAGGCAAGAGGAGATTGAGTTCAGGGGTTTGAGACCAGCCTGGGCAACTTGGCAAGACCTTGTCTCTACAGTAAATCAAAAAATTAGTCTGTGGTTCCAGCTACTTGGAAGACTGAAGCAGAAGGATCGCCTGAACCCAGCAGGTCAAGGCTGCAGTGGCCATGAGTGAGACTCCGAATCAAAAATAAAATAAAGGAAGTTTAGTGTATTTGTTAAAAATGCAAATTAAACTAATTACTTTATGAGATTAATATTACTGGAGTTGTTTAACCTATTTCATAATTCTTTTTACAGAATCTAAGTTGTGTTGGTGGTGGTGTTTTTTTTTTTTCAGGGTAGAGGTGAGATGGGGGAAGGACATTTTTGTTTTAAAGAGGAGTTTAGAATGAATTAACTCAGGCACATGAGGGTTTCTTGAGCATAAACTATTTTCCTTAAGGGATGAAAATCAACTGATCCATTGAGTTAATCAGTGTTTACAAGTTCTGGGTTCCAGTGTCACATGCACATTTCTCATCTAATGGGAGTAGTTCTGTGTGTGAGTTGATGACATTGCATGTAAGACTCAGATCTCAATTCAAATTTATTGACTCCAGTAGCTAGAAGAAAATGCTTGCTAATCAGCACAGAAGCTGTTGAGTAAAAACATGCTGGCCAGGCATGGTGGCTCACGCCTGTAATTCCAGCACTTTGGGAGATGGAGGTGAGAGAATTGCCTGAGCTGAGGGGTTGGAGACCAGCCTGAGCAACATGGTAAGACCTCATCTCTACAGTAAATAAAAAAATTTGCTGGACGTGGTGGTGCATGCCTGTGATTCCCGCTACTTGGTAGACTGAGGTGGAAGGATTGCCCAGGCCCAGCAGGTCGAGGCTGCGATGGCCGTGAGCTGCCATTGTACCCCAGCCTGGGTGACAGAGTGAGACCCTGACTCAAAAAAAAAGAAAAGAGCATCATGCTTCTGTGTATTTTAGATAGCATTAATTTGAAACAATTTACATTACTGTGAATGTCCTTAACGATATGTTTAGGTGTAAGGGATATGAGTCAGTGCCTTTGACAAAGCTTGTTTTCTGTGAAGTTGTGAAAATTATAAAAATGACAAACATCTGTTTTGGGCAGATTTTACTATTTAAAAAAGTGTAAGATTATATTTTCTGTCACGATTTGAAGAAATCTTATCACGATGTTCTTTTTTTTTGAGTCAGAGTCTCACTCTATCACCCAGGCTGTAGTGCAGTGGCACACTCATGGCCACTGCAGCCTTGACCTGCTAGGCTCGGGCAATCCTGCTTCACTTCAGCCTTCCAAGAAGCTGGAACTACAGGTATGCGCCATCATGTCCAGTTAATTTTTTATTTTTTTATTTTTGTAGAGACGAGATCTTACCATGTTGCCCAGGCTGGTCTCGAACCCCTGGGCTCAGGCAATCCTCTCTCCTCGCCTCCCAAGGTGTGAGCCACTGGACCCAGCGTTATCACATTCTTAATAAAGCAAGCTGTTAGATGTACCTGAAGTTCGATTACTCCTATAGAATTCATTGTTATTTTGCTTAATTACAAATGAGAGGGTCTTTGTTGAGTGTGTCTATGGAAATAAAAGGAACTCTTCTGCCAAAATCTCAATTTAGTTTAATTAGATCAAGTATTTATATTCTGGAATACAAGGCATTTCGTATATACATGGATATTAGCTTTAAAATTACAACTTAGTTTTTACATAAGCAGAATATCTGCCAAATGGAATTTATTTTACAAAGAGAATTGCAATTGTCTGACAGTAATTATTCTGAGTACTTTTTGGGGGGACCTTCTTTTTTCTTTGAGTTGAGGTCTCACTGTTGCCGAAGTTAGAGTGCCAGTGGCACAATCATGGATCATCCCAGCCTCGATCTCCTAGGCGCATGCAGTCTTTCCCCCTCAGCTTCCTGAGTAGTTGGGACTATAGGCATGCACCACCAGGCCCAGCTAATTTTTTTTTTTTTTTTTTGGTAGAGATGAGGTCTCACATGTTGCCCAGGCAGGTCTTCAACTCTTGGGCTGAAGCAATCCTCTTGCCTTGGCCTCCAAAGTGCTGGGATTACACCAGCCACCATGCCTGACCTTTTTGTTTGTTTAGATTAATTTAAAAAAATTTTTTTTGAGATTAATTGTAATTAATTTTTTTTTGAGTTGGATCTCTGTGTCACCCAGGCTGGAGTGCAGTGGCATGCTGCTTATGGCCACCACAGCCTTGACCTGCTGGGCTCAGGTAATCCTTCTACCTCAGCCTTTCAAGTAACTGGTACTACAGACTACGTCACCATGCCCAGGTAATTTTTTGGTTCATTGTAGAGATGAGGTCTTACCATGTTGCCCAGGCTGGTCTTGAACCCATGGACTCAGGCAGTTCTCTCGCCACTGCCACAACTAATTAAATTTTTTTGTTTAGATATTTTTTCAGATTAATTTCAGATTTTTGGTGAATATGTCTTGTTTCCAAGGACCATTCACTTTAATATTAATGAAATGGTTATGAGGGGGAAACCTAAAGGTTTTTTTTCAATGATTTCCAGAAACATTTGGCTAAAAATGTAAGACTGACACATTTAAAATTAAAAATATAGATATTTATAGACTTGATATAGAGAAAGAAAATTTATGTATTTTGGAAACAAAAACCTGAAGAGCTTAAATTTCTTGTCAGAGGTTGTTCCTGGAACTGAGACTATAAGATCCTAGATCTGAACTCCTACTTTTGCTTACATTCTCTTTGTTTATATCAGTATACTTTGGCTTCTTAAATTTGTTGTCAGTTATTACTTTTGTTGTTGGTAATTGGCATTGTCTCCTCTCATGTTAGAATCCTGGGTTGTTTTTAGTTCTTCCCACTTTATATCACCAGAGGTCAGTTTAGGCCTTAGTCTTGCTTCTCCTGCCTTTTCTTCATTTTAATTCTCACTTTTTTAGTTGATACCTTATAACATTTTTTTTTTTAAGAGATGGGGTCTCTTTTTGTTGCCCAAGCAGGAATGCAGTGGTATGATCGTAGTATGCTGCAGCCTCGAACTCCTGGACTCAAGTAGCCCGTCAGCTTCAGCCTCCCTAGAACTGGGACTACAGGCATGCCACCATGCTCGGCTAATTTAAAAAAACTTACTGTAGAGACAGGGCCTTGTTATGTTGCCCAGGCTGGTCTTGAACTCCTGGCTTCAAGCAGTCCTCCTACTCTGTCCTCACAAAATGGTGGGATTACAGATGTCAGCCGCCATAGCCAGCTGGTCCCTTATAATCTTATACTGAAATTACTTTAATGACTTCCTAACTGCTCTCCCTTTTCCAATTTGTTCTGTACTATAAACTGCTATCAAACTTAACATTTAGGGAATGCTACTTTTTTCCCATATCCTTCCCCTTGCTTTGACCCCGTTATGGTTTTCTGTTGGCGCATTTTTTTGTCTTACTCTGTCCTCCAGGCTGGAGTGCAGTAGCACACTCACGGCCAATGTAACCTAGACCTGCTGGGCTCAGGTGATCCTTCTGTCTCAGCCTTCCAAGTAGCTGGAACCACAGGTGTGCACCACCATGCCTGTCTAATTTTTAAAAAATTTATTGTAGAGACAAGGTCTCACCAAGTTGCCCAGGCTAGTCTCAAACCCCTGGACTCAGGCAATCTTTTCGCCTTCACCTTTCCAAAGTGCTGGGATTACAGGTGTCAGCCACCACACCTGACCCATCAGCACATTTTTTTTGTTTTGTTTTGAGTTGGAGTCTCACTCTGTCACCCAGACTGGAGTGCAGTGGCTACTCCCAGCCACCGCAGCCTCGACCTGCTGGGCTCCGGCGATCCCTCCGCCTCAGCCTTCCGAGTAGCCGGAATTACAGGCGCACGCTACCACGCCCAGCTCATTTTTGATTTATTGTAGTGATGAGGTCTCGCCTGCCCAGGCGGGTCTCGAACCCGCGGGCTCAGGCAATCCACTCACCTCAGCCTCCCAAAGGTGCAGGATTACAGGCTGAGCCACTGAGCCCGGATTTTTTTTTTTTTTTTTTTTTTTTTGAGTTGGAGTCTCACTCTGTCGCCCAGACTTGAGTGCAGTGGCCATTCCTGGCCACTGCAGCCTCGACCTGCTGGGCTCCAGCGATCCTTCCGCCTCAGCCTTCCAAGTAGCTGGAACTACAGGCATGCGCTACCACGCCTGGCTAATTTTTAATTTATTGTAGAGATGAGGTCTCTCTAAGTTGCCCAGGAGGGTCTTGAACCCGCGGGCTCAGGCAATCCACTCACCTCAGCCTCCCAAAGGCGCGGGATTACAGGCTGAGCCACCGAGCCCTGCTCATCAGAACATTGTTTAACATGTATTTACTTTTTATGGTATTGATGTGGTATTCATACTATTTATTGTTCATCACTAGAATCTGAATATGTATATGACATACCCATCTCAAGTAGTTAGTTATAACTATGTTGGGGTTTAAATGGATCTGTGATTACTTCTTCAAGTAATTCATCATCCATTTTAGAAAACTACACAAATACTGAGAAATTTAACAATAGAAAAATAGTAATAATATATTTTTTCTTTTTATTTCTACAGGTTCCTGTTGCATGTAAATCTTGTCCTTGTGGTTATATATTTATTAGCAGAAAACTTTTAAACGCAAAACACTCAGAGAAATCACCACCTTCTACAGGTAATTGTGAGCGTTTAATACATTTTTAGCTTTTTTATGTAGAAATGTATAGTTAATTTTTGTGAGTTTACTATTTACATCTTTTTGAAGTTAAAAATGTAAATCTATTGAAGTGTGTTTGGCTTTTATTAGCTACTGGAATTAGCTTAAGATGTTGGTTTCATGTATGTACCATTTATTTTTACTTTTATTTTTTTGAGTTAGAGTCTCACTCAGTTGCCCAGGCTGGAGTGCAGTGGCATGCTCACGGCCACCTCAGTCTTGACCTGCTGGGCTCAGGTGATTCTTCTGCCCCAGGCTTCCGGGTTGCTGGAACTACAGGCATGTTGCCACCATGCCTGGCTAATTTTTTTTTTTTAATTTTTTTATTATAGAGATGAGTTCTTGCCAAGTTGCCCAGACTGGTCTCAAACCTCTAGACTCAGGCAGTTCTCTCACCTCTGCCTCCCAAAATGCTGGATTACAGGCATGAGCCACCATGCCCTGCTTGTGTATATACCATTTAAATGTTACTTTCTAGCTGGGCTTGGTGGCTCAGCCTGTAATCCCGCACCTTTGGGAGGCTGAGGTGAGTGGATTGCCTGAGCCCGCGGGTTCGAGACCCACCTGAACAACTTGGCTAGACCTCATCTCTACAATAAATCAAAAAATTAGCCAGGCATCGTAGCGCGCACCTGTAGTTCCAGCTACTTGGAAGGCTGAGGTGGAAGGATCGCCAGAGCCCAGCAAGTCGAGGCTGCGGTGGCCGGGAGCGGCCACTGCACTCTAGTCTGGACGACAGAGTGAGACTCCGACTCAAAATAAATAAATAAATAAATTTTAAAAATAAATGTTACTTCCTTTCCAACTCATATAATAAAAAAATAAATGTTACTTCCTTTTCAACTTTTGTGACACACTTTTTGTTTTTGGTGGATGGAGAACCATTGACGGGTGTTAAACAAGGGACTGATCTGATCTGGTTTTTAAAAATTTGCTTTTAATAGCTTAAGTAGTAATTGACATTGAGTAAATTGAACATATTTAAAGTCTATGGTTTGATAAGTTTTGATGTATGTATATACCAATTAATTACCACAATCAATATTACGAATATTCATCTTTCCTCAAAATTTTCTGTTTTCCTTTTGTTATCCCCCTTCCTGCTACTCCCACCCCAGGTAACCACTGATCTGCTTTCTGTCATTATTCATATGAATAGAATCATACAGTATGTACTCTTTTTGTCTGACTTCTTTCACTGAACATAATTATTTTAAGATTCAGCTGTGTTGTGTGCATCAATAAGAGTTTATTCCTTTCTGTTGTTTAGTAATAGTCTTTTTATGGATATGCTTCAATTTGTTTAACCATTCTCATTTTGATGGACATTTGGGTTTTTTTTCAAAATACTGGTAAAATTTGCAACAACTTTTTTTTCATTTTTTTAAACTAGTGACTAGAAAACTATAACTTAGTTTTGATATGAGTATAATTTTTAGACGTTATTTACTTACTTTTGAGTTGGAGTCTCACTCTGTTGCACAGGATGGAGTGTATTGGCACACTCACTGCCACCCCAGCGTCAACCTGCTGGGCTCCTGCGATCCTTCTGCCTCAGCCTTCCAAGTTGCCAGAACTACAGGCGCTATGCTACCACACCTGGCTAGTTTTTTATTTATTGTAGAGATGTGGTCTCGCCAAGTTGCCCAGGCTGATCTCGAACCCACGGGCTCAGGCAGTCCACTCGCCTCGCCTCCCAAGGTCTGGGATTACAGGCTGAGCCACCAAGCTTGGCCTAGTTATTTTTTTTTTTACAGTTTCTTGATTGAGAATATTCAAAAAGTAATTTTGCTTGAACTTTTTGCTTTCCCATTAATGTAGACAAGTTATATTTATTCAGTAGATATACTTATTAAAAGATTGCATTTTGTTACTTATTCTTGGATAAAATCAGACCTTCATATGGTAGTGATCTCAAAATAAAAGTAGATTGATAACAAATACATCTAAACTATACTGTTCTATACTAGGCACTGTTCTTCAGTCGATTGATAACAGATACATGTTGAGCACCTGTTCTCTACTAGGCACTGTTCTAAGTTGTTTGATTATAGGTATATATTGAGCACCTGTTCTATAGGTGCTGTTTTTAAGCCTTGGGCAAGCAGTGAGTCTACTGCTAAGGCAGAGTCACTGCTGTCATGAAACTTACAATTTTGTGGGTGGGAGATGGTGAACAAGTAAAGAGGAAAAATACCACTTTGTGACAAATGCCTTATAGGAAGTTAAAATGTGATGCTGTCCTAACAAGTGAGTGGAAGACTACTTTTTTGTTTTTTGTTTGTTTGTTTTTTTTTTGAGTTATCGATCTTACTCTTGCCCGGGCTGGAGAGCATAGCATAGCTTCCTGCAGCCTCAACCTCCTGGAGCTCAGGTGATCCTTCCACCACAACCTCTCAAGTAGCTGGGACTACAAGTGCATGCCAACACACCCAGATAATTTTTTTATTTTTTTGTAGAGAGGCAGTCTCACTACATTGCTCAGGCTGGTCTGGAACTCCTGTCCTCAAGCAACAATCTTCCTGCCTTGATCTCCCAAAGTGCTTGGATTGCACGCGTGAGCCACCATGATTGGGTAGTTAGAGAAGGCTTTTCCGAGGAGGTGACGTTTAAACTGATCCTTAATAGGAAGAATAGGCTAGCCATGATAAGATCAATGAGAACATTTTTGACAGATGGGAATAGCAAATGTGGAAGTTCTAAGACTGGACAGTTCTGTATATTTTAGGAAGAAAACATACCATTGTGTTTGCAATGTAGACAGTAAGAGCAGGAGAGTGGAAGATGAATTAAGAGGGATAAGACAGTGGGATAGGCAGATTATATAGCGCTTTGTAAACTAGAGTAAGAAGTTTGGATTTTGATTGTAAAATGTGAGGATTAACTATCTCTGGGATGGGATGGGATGAGGGGAAGATGGCATGCTCTGATGTGAATTTCAAAAAGATCATTCTGGCTGCTGAGTAGAGAATAGTTTGTAGGAGTACAGAGATGGAAGTAGCTTATTTCAGTTGGTTAATTGAATGAGGATGCTGAGTTAGACAGAGAATGGTTGTAGAAGCAGATGATTCAAAAAGTATTTTTATTTATGTCTCAGGGTTCTGTTTCTCTTAGGTCTTTGTAGAAGTATCAAGAAACTTGTTTAGTTTGATTCCTTTTCTGTTTCAGTTGCTGCCTTTTCCTCGTGAGAATGAACTTAATTCATTGGTTCTTTTTTTTTTTTGAGTTGGAGTCTCACTCTGTCACCCAGACTGGAGTGCAGTGGCCACTCCGGCCACTGTAGCCTTGACCTGCTGGGCTCCAGTGATCCTTCCGCCTTGGCCTTCCAAGTAGCTGGAACTACAGGCGTGTACTACCATTCCCGGCTAATTTTTGATTTATTGTGGAGATGAAGTCTCGCCAAGTTGCCCAGGCAGATCTCGAACCCGTGGGCTCAGGCATTCCACTCACCTTGGCCTCCCAAAGTGCTGGGATTACAGGCTGAGTCACGAGCCTGGCCAATTCATTGGTTCTTAAAGGCTGTTGCTGAATTGGCTATGTAGGATTCATTTACAGAGCTTGTTAAAAAATGGATTCCAGCCGGGCTGGTGGCTCAAGCCTGTAATCCCTGCACTTTGGGAGGCCAAGGTAAGAGGATTGCCTGAGCTCAGGAGTTTGAGACCAGCCTGGGCAATTTGGTGAGACCTCATCTCTGCAATAAATCAAAAAAATTAGCTGGACATGATAGCATGCGCCTATAGTTCCAGCTACTTGGAAGGCTAAGGCAGAAGAAACGCCAGAGCCCAGCAGGTCGAGACTGCGGTGGCCGTGAGTATGCCACTGCACTCCAGCCTGGGCGACAGAGTGAGACTCCAACTGAAAAAAAAAAAAAAAAAAAAGAGATTCCTGGATCTTACTCCCTGAGAATTTGATTTGAGTATGGGAACCCTGGAATGATGATTCATTTAGTAGCTATCTTGGAGTGGCATGTCATCTCAGTGATCAGTCTCCAAAAATGAATAAGACATAGTCCCTGCTCTGAGTGGGACAAAGTGTGTTTATTTATTTTTATTTTTTTGAGTTGGCGTCTCCCTCTGTCGTCCAGACTGGAGTACAGTGGCATACTCCCGGCCATCGTAGCCTCGACCTGCTGGGCTCAGGCGATCCTTCGTCTCAGCCTTCCAAGTAGGCAGAACTATAGGCAAGCGCTACCATGCCCAGCTAGTTTTTGATTTATTGTAGAGACGAGGTCTTGCCAAGTTGCCCGGGCAGGTCTTGAACCCATGGACTCAGGCAGTCCACTCGCCTTGGCCTCTTAAAGTGCTGGGATTACAGGCTGAGCCACCAAGCCCGGCTGTGTGTTTATTTTCTAATTTAACTATTTTTGACCTCCTTTTATATACCAATGATTCAGGTGAAACATGAGGTAAGAAACTCAGCAAGGGTAAAGAGAAGGGATAGATAATACAAGTATCAAATAGTTTGAACCAGTTGAATCAGAGGGAAGAATTTAGAATGATACTCATATTTCTGACTTGGTTTGCTGGTTAGAAGAGAATATAAGTGGGAAAACGAGTTTTGAGGGAAAGATGAAGAATTTAATTTTGGATATAGTTGTGATACATCATCTATGTGGATTATTTTTCTTTTGTAGTTGGAGACTGAGACTCAGGGAGTAGCTTCTGCTCATACAGAACTTTTAAGCTATTGGTGAATAGATAGTAGAAGTCATGGAAAATGGATGAGTTTATGCTGGAGAGTTTGTAGGGTAAGAAGAGGAAGGAGTTCAGGGACTAAACTCTGGCAAACACCAGTCTTACAGACATGTCGATCAGGTCAGCTGAGAAGAAATGTCAGCTATAGGAGAAAAACTGACAGAGCGGTATTATGTAAGCCATGGTGATGAGTGAGTTTTAAGAAGCAATGTATTATTATTTTACATTTGGAGTTTCCGAGTCTTTCTTGTTTGAGAAGAGTGGTCTTTTGACCTTGAAACAAAGATGAATGTTGAAACCTATAAATCCCAGGAGGAGGAGAAAAACTAGTCAAAGAAACAGGAAGGAGACACATCTATGTTAGGCTATGTCATAGAAATACAGGAGGAGAGAATTTTCAGGAGAGGGTTAAGAGTATTCATAGTCTGAAAAACAGTTTAGTGGAGTATAGACATGGGGTCAGAAGTTGCAGCTTCAGATTCTAATTCTGTCACTTTCAAAGGAAGCTAATCACTAACCTCCATGAGCAGCTGCTATTTACTCATTTATAGGGTAGACTTACAGTACCTATGTTAGAGGATTGAAGTACATATGAAAACATCTAACATTTGCAATGATTGTATGTTAATAGGTACTTATTCAATATTCATTTTTACAATTAAATTTTTAAAAAGTAAGATAATCCATGGTATGCAGGCAATTGAGAAGAGTATAATTTTAAGGTCACTATAGTTTATTAAGGACTTAATCTATAGAACATTTTTGTTTTGTTTTGTTTTGTCTGGTTTTGAGTTGGAGTCTCACTCCATTGCACAAGCTGGAGTACAGTGACATGATCACAGGTCATTGTGGTCTCAAACTCCTGGGCTCAAGTGATTCCTCCTGCCTCAGCCTCCTGAGTAGCTGGGACTACAAGTGCACATTATCCTGCCTGGCTAATTTTTTTTTTTTTGGTAGAGACAAGGTTACTCAGGCCGAAGTCTAACTCTTGGGCTCAAGCAGCCACCTTCCTTAGCCTCCCAAAGTGCTGGGATTACAAAGGTGGGAGCCACCACGCCAGGCCAAAACACTTTTTTTTGTTTGTTTGTTTGTTTTTAGTCAGTCTTACTCTGTTGCTAGGCTGGAGTGCACTGGCACCATCACAGCTTATCACAGCCTCTCTACTTCCTGGGCTTAGGCGATCCATTCAACCCAGCCTCCCAGGTAGCTGCCACTACAAGCCTGCCACCATGCCCAGCTGTTTTTTGATTTGTGGTAGAGACATGGTCTTGCCATGTTACCCAGGCTGGTCTTGAACTCCTGGGTTCAGGCAGTTCTCTTGCCTTGGCCTCCCAAAATGCTGGGATTACAGGCACAAGCCCCTGCTCGCAGCCTCAGTTTTTTTTTGTTTTGTTTTGTTTTTTTGAGTTGGAGTCTCACTCTGTTGCCCAGACTGGAGTGCGGTGGCCGCTTCCAGCCACCGCAGCCTCGACCTGCTGGGCTCCGGCGATCCTTCCGCCTCAGCCTTCCAAGTAGCCGGAATTACAGGCACACGCTACCATGCCTGGCTGATTTTTTTGATTTATTGTAGCGATGAGTTCTCGCCAAGTTGCCCAGGCGGGTCTCAAACCCGCGGGGTCAGGCAATCCACTCGCCTCAGCCTCCCAAAGCGCAGGATTACAGGCTGAACCACCAAGCCTGGCTCCAGTCTCAGTTTTTGTTGTTTTGAGTTGGAGTCACTTTGTTTCCCAGGCTAGAGTGCAGTGGCACACTCACGGCCACTGCAGCCTTAACCTGCTGGGCTCAGGCGATCCTTCCACCTCAGCTTTCCATGTAGTGGGAACCACAGGCATGTGCCACCATGCCCGGCTCATTTTTTGATTTATTGTAGAGATAAGTTCTCACCAAGTTGCCCAGGCTGGTCTCGAACCCATGGGCTCAGACAATCCTCTCACCTCGGCCTCCCAAAGTGCTGGGATTATAGATGTGAGGCACTGAGCCCGGCCTTGGCCTCAGTTTTAAGGAAAGTAAATTAACAGATAATTTATAGAAGAAATGAAAGTGGATAATATATGTCTGGAAGATAATCAACTTCAGTAATCAGGGAAATGCAGTTGAAATGAAAAAATCATTCTTTTTACCTTTGACACAAGTGTAAAGTATTTCTAAGTGTTTTAATGGGTATGGCAAAGTGGATACTCTCATGCTATTGGTGGGAGCATAAATTAGCACAGCCTTCTTGGAGAGCAGTCTTAAAATAGTTGGTAAAAGTTTTAAATGCATGTAACCTAGAATCTAGAGTTTTTTTCTCAATAGGTATGTAGCCTAGAGAGCCTAATTGTTGTTTATAGATACAAGAATGTGTTTACTAGGATTTTCAAGGCAACACTTAATAATAGCAAAAGGTTGTTTATAAGCCAGATGTCATCAGTAGGATAATGGTTAAATAAAGTAGGATACAACTTTTAGTGAACAGTATATGCTGATAGAGAAAGATCTCTAAAACACTTCTGAATTTAAGAAAAATACAAAACAATACCTGCAGTGTGATTTCTACATGTAGTATTAATGTAAATACATAGTTCTGTAATACAGACAGAGTCAAGGAAGACTTGTTTGTATAATTAAACATTAAAAAAGAACCACCAATAAAGCTCTTAAAATAAAATCTAAGCTATAAAAGATATTTTGAAATTTGAGTGAGTTGAAAGTCTTTCTTGTTATCCTACATAGTTCATGATGTGACAGGAGAAAGGAATCTATTATGTTGAATAGATTTATCTAGGTATTGTTTAAAACTCATTGTTTTTCATATCTATGAATTCTTATACCTTCAAAACATGCATAGAAATAGGAGGATGATATACTTGAACTATACAAGAAAACTTAGTCAAGCTGAAATGTGTATACAAAAAATTCTGTTGTAGAAATTAAGGATTTCTATTTATTTATTTTTTATTTTTTATTTTTTTATTTTTATTTTTTGAGTTGGAGTCTCACTCAGTCGCCCAGACTGGAGTGCAGTGGCCGCTTCCGGCCACCGCAGCCTCGACCTGCTGGGCTCCAGCGATCCTTCCGCCTCAGCCTTCCAAGTAGCTGGAACTACAGGCGTGCGCTACCACGCCCGGCTGATTTTTTGATTTGTTGTAGAGATGAGGTCTCGTCAAGTTGCCCGGGCGGGTCTCGAACCCGCGGGCTCAGGCAATCCACTCACCTCGGCCTCCCAAAGTGCTGGGATTACAAGGCTGAGACACCGAGCCCGGCCAAGGATTTTTTTAAAGTTTAAAATTAATTTTGGTGGCCAGGTTCGGTGCCTTAGCCTGTAATCCCAGCTCTTTGGGAGGCCAAGGTGAAAGGATTGCCTGAGCCCGCGGGTTCAAGACCCACCTGGGCAGCGAGACCTCATCTCTACAATAAATAAAAAAATCAGCCAGGCGTGGTAGCGCATGCCTGTAATTCCAGCTGCTTGGAAAGCTGAGGTGGAAGGATTGCTGGAGCCCAGCAGGTCGAGGCTGCAGTGGCCGGGAGCGGCCACTGCACTCCAGTCTGGGTGATAGAGTGAGACTCCAACTAAAAAAAAAAAAAAAAATTAATTTTGGTGAGAGGAAGAGATGAGTGTTAAGAAATGTTCAGTGTTTTGTACGAGTGCCTAGAGTCTCAAGATGATTATTTTTTGACAACTTTCTAAGTGAGTTAGATGTGTGTTTTTCCTATTTTTTGTATGAAATGAATATAAGTTTTTAAAAATTTCACTCATTTAGAATTTCATTTCTAAATTGAATGGTTGACTGAGGATTTAAAAGGTAGCCTTGGGCTGGACTCGATGACTCACGCCTTTAATCCCAGCACTTTGGGAGGCAGAGGCAAGAGGATTGTCCACTTTCATTTCTTCTATAAATTATCTGTTAATTTACTTTCCTTAAAACTGAGGCCAAGGCCGGGCTCAGTGCCTCACATCTATAATCCCAGCACTTTGGGAGGCCGAGGTGAGAGGATTGTCTGAGCCCATGGGTTCGAGACCAGCCTGGGCAACTTGGTGAGAATTTATCTCTACAATAAATCAAAAAATTTACTGGGCATGGTGACGCGTGCCTATGGTTCTAGCTGCTTGGAAGGCTGAGGCAGAAGGATCAGGTTGAGGCTGCCGTGACCGTGAGTATACACTCCAGCCTGGGTGACAGAGGGAGACCCCAACTCAAAAAAAAAAAAAAATAGTCAAGGCACTTTAGGATGCCCAGGAATGTGGATTGCTTGGGTACAGGAGTTCAAGATCAACTTGAGTAACAGAGCAAAACCTTGTCTCTACAAAAAATTTAAAAATTAGCCAGGCGTGGTGGCAGGTGCCTGTAGTCCTAGCTACTTGGGATACTGAGGTAGAAGGATTGCCTGAGCCCAAAGGTCAAGGCTGCTGTGAGCTGTGATGTCCATGATCACATCACTGCATTCCAGCCTTGGTGAGAGAGTGAGACCCTGACTCAAAAAAAAAAAAAAAAAAATCTAAATGAATTTCAAAGTGAAATTCTAAATGTGAGAATTCCTCTAAAGGTAAGAAAAACATGTTACAAAGTAGGAAATGGATTGCTTTACTAATTAGTATTGTTACTGTATATTTTTCTTTTCTTTTCTTTCTTTTTTTTTTTTTGAGTTGGAGTTTCACTCTGTCACCCAGACTGAAGTGCAGTGGCCGCTCCCAGCTACCACAGCCTCAACCTGCTGGGCTCTGGCGATCCTTCTGCCTCAGCCTTCCAAGTAGCTGGAACTATTGGCGCGTGCTACTACACCCATCTAATTTTTTTTATTTATTGTAGAGATGAGGTCTCACCAAGTTGCCCAGGCAGGTCTCGAACCCACGGGCTCAGGCAATCCGCTCACTTCAGCCTCCCAAAGGCGGGGGATTACAGGCTGAGCCACTGAGCCCGGCACTGTATATTTTTCAGTGAGTATAAGCTTCAGGGTAAACATAGTCAAATAAACAACCTCCCCATTTTTTTATTGGGGGAAGGAAAAGGGGGAAAAAGTTAAACCTAAATTATTCGCTAAGGTAAGTTAACAGGCAAAGCCTGATAAGTCTATAAATGACAGTTCCTTCAGTTAAGGGGAAAAAAAATGGAGAAATTATTACACCTTAAGTTGTATAAGTGGTCCTCAAATTTGAATTATTTTGCAATGGAATTTGTTTTTGTTATTTCAGAAAGCATTGTTCCTTACATGCTAATTGCATAAATGTGCTATACAGTTATATGTGGAACTGGCTTTTATTTATTTGTTTATTTTTATTTATTTATTTATTTACTTTGTATTGGAGTCTCACTCTGTCACCCAGGCTGGAGTGCAGCAGCATGCTCATGACAGCTCCAGCATCGACCTGCGGGGCTCAGGTGGTGACCTTCCGCCTCAGTCTTCCAACTAGCCAGAACTACAGGCGTTCACTACCATACCCAGCTAATTTTTTGATTTATTGTAGAGATGAGGTTTCACCAAATTGCCCAGGCTGTTCTCGAACCGTGGGCTCAGGCAGTCTGTTCACCTTGGCCTCCCAAAGTGCTGGGATTACAGGCTTGAGCCATTGTGCCCAACCTGTTTATTTATTTTGATGAAAAAGATGCATACGTTTATCACAGAGTCCTTTGGCTTCTAATTAAGACTGGTTGTTTTTAGGTCTGCTGCACAGCTGTCATACAAGGATTTTTTTCCATTGTATTCCCATGGTAATCCCACTTTTGCTTAAATACTGTGTCTTTGTTTTTCTTCTTTTTCTTTTTTTTACTTGAGTCCCAGAGTCTCACTCTGTCACCCAGGCTGGAGTGCAGTGGCATGCTTACAGCCACTGCAAACTTGACCTGCTGGGCTCAGGCAGTTCTTCCACCTTAGCCTTCAAGTAGCTGGAACTACGGTTGCGCACCACCACAGTTAGTTAATTTTTTGATTTATTGTAGAGATGAGGTCTCGCCAAGTAGCCCAGGCTGGTCTTGAACCCTTGAGCTCAGGGAATACTCTTGCCTCTGCCTCTCAAAGTTTTGGGATTATAGGCATGAGCCACCACTCTTGGCTGCCTTTGTTCTTTTTAACCCATGTGTGGTTTTTGGTTTTTTTTTGAGCAAATTTCCCAGAAATTGTTTTCATTCCTGGAAGAAAGTTTCCAGAAAAGACACGTTTTGGTACATTTCCTGTCTTTCATTGTGGAGAATGTCTTTGTATTCACATATTAATGTTGTTCTCATTCTTCCTTGGCACTCACTAGGTCCTTTCCATCTGAAAGCTCAAATCTTCAACTCAGGGAAGTTTTTATCCATTACTGCTTCTTCCTCATTCTCTTTTGTTTTCATTCTTGCATTCTTTTTTTTTTTTTTTGAGTTGGAGTCTCACTCTGTTGCCCAGACTGGAGTGCAGTGGCCGCTCCCGGCCACCACAACCTCGACCTGCTGGGCTCCAGCGATGCTTCCACCTCAGCCTTCTGAGTAGCCGGAATTACAGGCGCTTGCTACCACGCCCGGCTGATTTTTGATTTATTGTAGAGATGAGTGCTCACCAAGTTGCCCAGGCGGGTCTCGAACCCGCGGGCTCAGGCAATCCACTCACCTCAGCCTCCCAAAGGCGCGGGATTACAAACTGAGCCACCAAGCCCGGCTCATTCTAGCATTCTTATTACTGATATGTCAGGACTGCATTCCACAGAAACTGACCCTGTATTGGATGGTGCAATTTTTCTATTTGTGAAAAAGGATTAAGTTAGATGGTACTGGACTAGTGGCTCAATGATGTCATCAAGGACCTAATCTGTTCTCTTTCTTCCATCCTAAGAAGTAGCTTTCATTCTCACTGTTCACCTTAAGCATTCCAAGAAGGAAGAAGAGGGAAGGGCAGTGGGATGGGGGTGGGGTGGGGGGGAGTGGGGGGCGGGCATGCCAGCGCCGCTTATCCTCTTGAAAAAATCCTTTCTGGCAACTTTGCCCAGTTCACTTACATGCCATTGGCCAGAGCTGGGTTTCGTGGCTACCTCACCTGCAGGAGAGTCTTGAGACTGTATATATATTTTAGTTACAGAATGAGATTCTGTTCTTTTTTTTTTTTTTGGAGTTGGAGTCTCACTCTGTCACCTAGGCTGGAGTGTAGTGACGCTCTCACTACCACTGCAGTCTTGACCTGCTGAGTTCAGGTGATCCTTTTGCCTCAGCCTTCCGAGTAGTTAGAACTACAGGTGTGCGCCACCACACCTGGCTAGTTTTTTATTTTATTTTATTGTAGAGACAAGGTCTTGCCAAGTTGTCCAGGCTTGTCTTGAACCCCTGAGCTCAGGCAATCCTCTTGCCCCCACCTCCCAAAGTGCTGGGATTACAGATTTGAGCTACTATGCCTGGCTGAGTTCTGTTCTTAATGAAGAGGAAGAGAATAAATATATTGGGTAGATAATTAGTAATTCTGTCATAGACATTTATTAAATTTTTTGGATTATTCCTTCATTTCGCTTCATTTTCTGTCACATATTCTTTTTGTTGTTTTGCTTTGTTCCAGGAAATTTTGTTGATTACCCTTTTTAAGATTTGTAATTCTGTCATTAGAATTATTTAATTTATCTTTAGCACTTTAACTTTGGTAGACAGTTTTGTTTTCTAATTTCTTTTTTATAGAGTCTTATTTTTAAAAATACTGTGGTAACATATCTATAACAAAATTTGCCATTTTAACCCTTTTTTTTGAGATGGGGTGTCACTCTGTCACCTGGCTGTAGTGCAGTGGCATGATCACGACAATCACGGGTTATGGCAGCCTTAGCCTGCTTTGCCTCCCAAAATGCTGGGATTACAGGTGGGAGCCACCATGCCCAGACCCATTTTAACCATTTTTAAGTGTATAGTTCAGTGGCATTAAATACATTCATATTGTATACTTAACTGTCACCACTCTCCATCTCCAGACTTTATCTTCCCAAACTGAAGCTCTGTGTCTCTTAAACAGTGACTCCCCATTCCTTCTCCCAGTTGCCCAAGTTATTGCTGTCACACTTTCTTTGTAGATTTCACTACTTTAGTTATCTCATATAAATGGAATCATACAATATACTACATGTCCTTTTGCATTGAGCTTATTTCACTTAGCACAGTGTCTTCAAGGTTTCGTCCATGTTGAAACATACATCAGAATTTTCTTTTTAAGGTTGTGTAATATTCCATTGTATGCATATACCACATTTTATTTATTCATTGATGGATGCTTGAGTTGTTTTCACCTTTTCAGCTTTTGTGAATAATGCTACTATGAACATGGGTATATAAGTATCTATTTGAGTCCCCACTTTCATTTCTTTGGTGTATATACCCAGAAGTGGAATTGCTGGATCGGATGGAATTTCTATTTTTAATTTTTTGCGGGCATACTTTGTTGTTTTCCAGAGCAGCTGCACCATTTTACATTTCTACTAGCAGCATACAAAGGTTCTTATATCTCCATATTCTCTTTAGCACTATTTTCTGGTTTTGGTGTATTTTTTTAAGAGTTATAGTTTTAGCTGTTTGGTCCATTTTGAGTTAATTTTTGTATACAGTGTAAGGTAAGGGTAGATACCCGGTGGTTTTCCTAGTACAATTTGTTGAAAATAATGTATTTTACTCCCTAAATTGTCTTGGACTTTTATTGACAATCCTTAGCTGGGCGTGGTGGTACATGCCTGTAGTTCCAGGTACTTGGAAGACTGAGGTGGAAGGATCACCTAAGCCCAGCAGGTCAAGGCTACAGTGACCATGAGCATGCCACTGTACTCCAGCCTGAGCAACAAGAGAGAGACTTCAACTAAAAAAAAAGAAAAGAAAAAAGAAAAGAAAACCTTTGACCATTGTGTGTTTATTTCTGAGCTCTTAGTTTTATTCCATTAATCTATATATTTGTCTTTATGACAACACCACTGTCTTGATTGCTTTAGTTCTGTAGTAAGTTTTGAAATCAGGAAGTGTGGGACCTCCAACTTTATATTTTTTCAAGAGTGTTTTGGCTATTTGTGATCCCTTGAGATTCCATATGAATTTTAGGATGGAATTTTTTATTTCTGCAAAAGAATCTTTTTTTTTTTTTTTTTTTTGAGTAGGAGTCTCGCTGTCACCAAGGCTAGCGTGCAGTGGCACGTTCATGGCTACTGCAGCCTTGACCTGCTGGGATCAGACGGTCCTTCTGCCTCAGCCTTCCAAGTAGTTGGAACTACAGGCATGTGCCACCACACACAGCTAATTTTTTAATTTATTGTTGAGACGAGGTCTCACCAAGTTGCCCAGGATGGTGTTGAACCCTGGGCTCAGGCAAGCCTCTCGCCTCCGCCTCCCAAAGTGCTAGAATTACAGGTGTGAGCCACTGCACCTGGCTGCAAAAGAATCCTATTAATGATATCTCCTTTCAGATCTTAAGATACATGAGAGTGTTTAAATTTTTTTTTTCTTGTCTCCTGAACTACCTTTGTTCTTCCTGTTTTATCTTGGTACTTCTCTCATGCTTTTTATTTTCCTCACATAGCTGTTAATACATAACTACCTGTTGGTATGATATTTATAAATGAACGACTTGTTTTATCAATTTAGATAGCGTGCATAAATATCCCACTCTATTTCAAAAGCCTTATTTTGACGTGTCTCTTTAATGTATCATTGGGAAGAGTTTAGTGGCAGGTTTTTTAGATATAAATTAGGTAAGCAGGCAGACCAAAATAAAAGGAAAGCATTATCCTGGGGCAGAATGTGAAATCTCTTAAATATTTCATTCTTATGAGGAGCTGCCTTCTTCCTGTGTTCGGGCAGTTTGATGCTCTCTTGCACGTTGCTCTTGCATGTTGCTCTTGCATGTTCCTGAAAGCTTTTACTTCATTCTGTCAGTTGCTCTGCAGACACAGGCCCAACTGTCCTCCGGTAGACCTAGAGTTATTCTGATGGTCACCCGATGGTCTGCTTTCCCTTATTGTACTTTTTTCCTATCCTGGGATTATCTTTGGGACTCCTTTGGGAAGAACAGCTCTTCCTTCTATAGGAGTCATCACTTATTCCTGTTTTGTATTATAGTTTCTTCTATTGTTTCTTATCAGAATAATCAGTTTGCTGAAATTCTACAATTTCAGATCATTATCTTTTTTTGTTTCCAGCACTACAGATATGTTTTCCTTTCTTTTTTTCCCATGTTTTTTCTCATTTCAGTGGGATTTTGAGAAGGTATGAGGTACATGCATGTGCTCAGTCTGATTTTATTTAGTCAGCAGTACTTAATAAGTGTAGGAAATGTTCTAGGTTTTGTAAATAAGATAGACAAAGGAGTCTCACCTTTCCCAAAGCTTATATTTTGATGAAGAAGACATATTGAGCATATAAATAAATAACATTATAGTAGGAATAGGTTGTAGGAAGTAATTTGGACTGAAAGATTCAGAGTGAATGTCCTTTAATATTTTAAGAAAAAAAAATGCCTGTCTCATGAAGAGCCTTGGGAAGGGAGTACGAGGTACAAGGATTAGCAGATATATAAAGTGGAGGGAGGAGCTTGTTTTATTAAAAGAAAAGTATGCCTGGAGTGTAGTAAACAAAGTGGTGAGTGGTATGTGATAAGATTGGAGAAAGAGGTGAATGCAAGATCTTATGGGGACCTGTGGTCTTTGGTAAGGAATGTTGACTTTATTCTAAATACGATAAAAAGCTTATGAAAGGCTTTAGAAGGGGAGCTATGCTGTCTGATTTTTTATGGCTGTTGTTGGTGTTTTTTTTGTTTTTTTGAGTCGAGGTCTCACTCTGTGTCACACAGCCTGGAGTGCTGTGGCATGATCATGGCTCACCTGCAGCCTCAACCTCTTTCACTTGAGTGATTCTTTTTTCCTCAGCCTTCCAAGTAGCTGGCACTACAGGTGCTTGTCATCAATTCCTGGCTATTTTTTATAGAAACGAACTCTTACTCTGTTGCCCATGCTTTTTTGTTTTGTTTTGTTTTATTTTGAGTCAGGGTCTCACTCTCTTGCCCAGGCTGGAGTACAGTGGCATAATCATGGCTCACTGTAGCCTTGACCTCCTGGGCTCAGGCAATCCTTCCATTTCAGCCTCCCACGTAGCTGGGACTACAGATGCATGCCACCATACCTGGCCATCTTTGTTGGATTTTTAAGGGATGTTGTAAGGTGATAAAAAAGTAAGATGTCTGTTGGATTTGATAATAGGTTTTTGTTTTTGATTACCGGTTTGATTGGGTTAGGACTTATATCTGGAGTAGATTGAATGGGAGGTGAGAAACTGAAGGTATAAAGTATAGGCACCTCTTTTGGGAAGTTTGACTGTGGAAAGGTTTGCAGAGATAGGTGGGTGGCTGGAGGAACAAACCTAAATTCAGTGTTAAACTTTAAGAGGGATACTATATAAAGCTTATCACTATTTCTTTTAATCTGAGAAATTCTAAGCATATACAAAAATAGAAAGTGACCAACCCTGCCCCATCCATATCCATCTACCTCTTCCTTTGCATTATTTTGAAGCAAATCCCATATAATTTCAGTTATAAATATTTTGTTACATGGTTTCAAAGATAAACCTTTAAAAACATAAGCATAATACCATTAAAACATAAAAATAATTCTTTTACTATCAAATATCTGATTAGGATTCAAATTTTCCATTTTCTCATAAATTATCTTAAAGTTTTAAAAACATATTTCAAATTGCATACACAAATTGCATATGAATGATATCTTTTTTTAGTTCTCTTTTTAATTATTTTTACTTTTATTTTTGTACGTTCAAGAAATTGCATCACCTGTTCATTTGTTTTCCCATGGTGTAAGTTAACACATTTCTCAAATGACTTCTGTTTTTCCTGTAAGTTATAAGTTGGATCTAAGGGCTGAAGATATTTGGACAAGACTACTTAATAGGTGGTGATGTAGACTTGTTTCAGGAGGCACTTAAGTCTGCTTATCTGTCTTTTAGTGATGTTAGCAGCTGTTGATGTTTAGTGCTTAAATCTGTAGTCCATTGCAGGCTGAAAAATGGTGATACTCTGAATCTATAATTCCTTCATTTATTAGCTTTAATAATTCTTTTTTTTTTTTTTGAGTTGGAGTCACACTCTGTTGCCCAGGCTGGAGTATAGTGGCATGCTCATGGCAACCGCAGCCTTGACCTGCTGGGTTCAGATGATCCTTCCACCTCAGCCTTCCAAGTAGCAGGAACTACAGGCATGCGCCACCACATTCGGCTAATTTTTAAAAAAATGTTTATTTATTCTAGAGCAAAGTCTTGCCAGGTTGCCTGGGCTGGTCTCTAACCCCTGGACTCAGGCAATCTTGGCGCCTCCACCTCCTAAAGTGCTGGTATTACAAGTGCAAGCCACCATGCCCGGCAGCTTTAATAATTTTAAAATGAGAAACTTCTTTTCATCTGTGATTTGGTAACCCAGTGAACAGTACAGTTTGAATAGAAAAAGCAGGATAGGTGTTTTATTCTTTCCCTTTGTTTGTTTTCTTCTCTCTTTTTTTTTTTCTTTTTGAGTTGGAGTCTCACTCCGTCACCCAGGCTGGAGTGCAGTGGCACGCTCATGGCCACCCCAGTGTCGACCTGTGGGCTCAGGCGATCCTTCCGCCTCAGCCTTCCAAGTAGCTAGAACTACAGGCGTGCGCTACCATGCCCGGCTAATTTTTGATTTATTGTAGACACTAGGTCTCACCAAGTTGCCTGGGTTGTTCTCGAACCCACGGGCTTAGGCAATCCACTTGCCTTGGCCTCCCAAGGTGCTGGGATTACAGGCAGAGCCACTGAACCTGTTTAGGTTTTCAAGGTGTAATGAGTTTTGTTGTTTGGTATTTTCCTATGGTGGTAAAGTAGTTTTTACTTTTAATGCCATGTACTCATATATTTGATATGTTTCAATCTGTTATTTTTATTGATGTTCAGATTTTATAATAGTCAGTGGAAACCTCTTCAAGTTGGCCTAAGTCTTTTAACAAGATCTTGGTTGTCTCTAACTTTCCTGCAATTAAATGTTGTTATATCGTCTGATATAGGTCTGATCAGAAATCTAGAATTAACTAATTCTTCAAGGATATAGTATTTAGAAATAATTGTTACTATGTTAACCCTTTTATTAGTCTGTTTTTTGTTTTGTTTTGTTTTTGCCGGAAAGTGAGAAAACAGGATTTATTGAGAGGACAGAAAAGCTCCCACAGTGGGAGGGGACACGGGATGGGGGGCTTGCTATGTTGTTCAGACTGGTCTTGAACTCCTGGCCTCAAGCAATCCTCCTGGAATTGCTGGGATTATAGGCACGAGTTGCTGAACCTGGCTATTTTCCTTATTTATTTTTTATAGTAGTCTGTCAAGCTTACTTACTCTGTAGCCTTTCAAATTATTCCCTTCAGTTCTTGGATATGAATTCTCCTGTTTGTTATGCCCCTTAACACTGTGAGGGATTCTCTTTCTTGCTTTTGAGTTCAAGTATGTATCAAAACAAGGTGTTTTGTTCTGCCTTTTTTGAAAAATGTATTTGTCTTTTCCACCATTTGACTTGTTTAGAGTGGTAGGGTTGGATTCTTGCATTAATTACATCACTGTATTTGGCAGAGTTCTCCTATTGCTATTCCATTTATGGAACATCATGCTCTTGATCAAAAATTACCTCATGTGACGAAAGTGAAAAACAAGACGGTAGTTTTTACTTCTGTAGTGTTTTTATATTTTATTTGGCTGCTTTCTGTTTTATTTATTTATTTATTTTTTTGAGTTGGAGTCTCACTCTGTCGCCCAGACTGGAGTGCAGTGGCTGCTCCTGGCCACCACAGCCTCGACCTGCTGGGCTCCAGGGATCCTTCCGCCTCAGCCTTCCGAATAGCCGGAATTACAGGCGCGTGCTACCACTCCCGGCTGATATTTTGATTTACTGTAGAGATGAGGTCTCGCTGCCCAGGCGGGTCTCGATCCCGTGGGCTCAGGCAATCCACTCACCTCAGCCTCCCAAAGGCGCGGGATTACAGGCTGAGCCACCGACCCCAGCTCTGTTTTATTTTTATTGTAATCTTTATTATAACTAAGGTCAGTTTTGCTTCTGCGTATTTGACATTTCAATCTTTAATACAGTTAGTGGGCAACAAAGATTGGAATTTTTCCTTTTTCTAATACTTCATCACTTTTAGCCTGGAAACAGGAGAAAAAAGGCAGAAAGGTTGCTGTGGAATTATGTGAACTTGTAGGGCCTGAAATTTAAGTTGCTGAATGAAGAAACTTGTTTTCTCCTCCAAGATCCCCCTATGTCATGTGTTATGTGGATCTGAATTCTGTGAATTTCCTTTTTTCTTATGTGTGTGGGGGGGATATATGTTATGGTTGTAGTTTTACAAAATATGCCAGGAAGCATACCCTAGTGCTATTTAGAAAGAAAAAGGAAGACAATGAGAACTTGGGCAAACAGTTCTTTTTAAGCCCTAAAATATATCACTTTTATTCATCCATACAGAAAACAAGCATGAGGCCAAGAGGAGGCGAACAGAGAGAGTTAGGAGAGAGAAGATAAATTCTACAGTAAATAAAGATTTAGAAAACAGAAAAAGGTCTCGAAGTAACAGCCATTCAGATCATATCAGACGAGGAAGAGGAAGACCTAAAAGTGCATCTGCCAAAAAACATGAGGAAGAAAGAGGTATGGATAAATACAAGCAGGCTTTTTTTTTTCTTCTAATTATTAAATTGATCTGGGGTCTTAGAGAGTAGTGAAGAAAGTGGAGGCATTAAACTTTTAGACTTAAAATCATAACTCATATTTTAGTTTGAAAGTATTTTCTCTATGGTAGATGCTTTTTCTAATCACAGAAATTTAATTCTTATTGGAAACCTAAAGATTTTACTAGGTAAATTCACTTTACTATAAACTGATGGTAGTAGAGTTCAGAGATAATTTGTGAATTCCTGGAGCAGCCTGTTAAAATGATTGTATTTTGTTTTTTAATGACAAGTGTTAGTTCTGTTATGACTTCTTTCTTTTTTTTTTTTTTTTGAGTTGGCATCTCACTGCTGCCCAGACTGGAGTGCAGTGGCACGCTCCCGGCTACTGCAGCCTCGACCTGCTGGGCTCCGGTGATCCTTCCGCCTCACCCTACTGAGTAGCCGGAATTACAGGCATGCGCTACCACACCCGGCTGATTTTTTAAAAAACTTATTGTAGAGATGAGGTTTCGGCAAGTTGCCCAGGCGGGTCTTGAACCCGCAGGCTTAGGCAATTCACTCACCTCGGCCTCCCAAAGCGTGGGATTACAGGCTGAGCCACCGAACCCGGCTATGACTTATTTCAAACTGTTATGCTGTGAGTTTTTAAAAGTTCACTGTTGAAAGTGTTTCTGGTGGATTCTTAAATTGCTTATTGGGAGATTTGTGTGCTTCCTCTTTTGAGGCAGCTTTTGCATAGTTAGGTGAATTCTTCTTGTTCCAAAGTGTGTTGATATTTCTCATTACAGGTATTGCCTTTATTCTGATAAGTGTACCACCAGTAACTTGTTTTTAGCCATTAACTAAAACCTCAGCTTATCTTTTTTTGAGTTATGCATCTTTTATAAAACTTATGGAAAATTTCAATTAATACAAGAGTAGGAAGAATAGTATAATGAACCCATATATGCCCAAGAATATACTTTTGAGACTTTCAAGCCAGTAACTAATGAGCAAAAGGGATAGTTGCTCAATATTATTCTTTAAAAAACTGTGTTGAGAAGATTCTGACTTCATTGACATGCATTTATAATTTCCTACATTATGTGAGGAATGTTTTTCAGATGTTTTTCAGATGTTTGGTCTTAGACACTCAAGTGCTTTCTGTATAAATGTACATTTCTCTTACTTTATACAGTGAAAAATTTCTACCTGTATATCATTTCTCTCTGCTTTGTGTGCTTTCATTTGAATAAAGTTACTACTGTTAGAGAAAACAACTTGATTGATGTATAGCTATTCCTAGTTAAAGGTGTATTAATATTATATAGCTAATATAATATTTGACTGTATTCTATGAAGGATATGCTTAGATACTCCTCATTCCTTGAGTAATTTTACTGCCTTTTCTCTTTCCTTCTGCTCTTCCAGAGAGTTTGAATTATTTTCTCAATTTGAATATACTTCCTTAATAGGATTATCAGAAACCTATGCCAAAGACTATTTTGGAGGGGAAGGTGGGTAAGATAACGTCAACAGAGGAAAAAGAAAAGGCCCAGAAAACAGAACATTGTTTTCCGTTGAAATAAAGGGAATGTAGTAACTAAAAGGACAGAGAAGGAATGCTTCTGATGGTGGGTGAGGGGAGATGAGAGAACAGATAAGGACAGTCTTTTAGTTGGGGAACTGAAGTCTGTATTGTTATGCTAGGTTTAAGAAAGCTGTCTTTAGTGAGACATGCTTTTAATTTATTAAAATGCTGTTGACACAGATGCTGTTAATACAGATTGTAAGAAATTGCTTAAAGCAGTTTTTGTAGCACAAACTGGAGTGCTTTAATGCAGACCGGGGGCAAGGAATCACTTTTTGTGTAAAGAGTCAGATAGTGGATATTCTAGGCTTTGTGGGCCATGCTATTTCTGTCATAATGACTCAGCTCTGTCATTGTAGCTGGAAAGCAGCCATAAGCAATATGTAAATTAATGGGCATGGCTGGATTCCAATAAGACTTTATAAAAACAGGTGGTGGGCCAGATTTGGCACCTGGGTTGTGTGGGTTGCCTTTCCTTGATGTAAGCTATTGTTCTCTAAATATAATATGGATCGGGTTTGTAAACTTAAAATGTCTGTATGTTTTAGAATAGACTTCTTCCATATGCTCCTAGTAGCTATTTAGTTTTTGTTTGTTTGTTTGTTTTTTTGGTTTCCTGCTCTTAGGATACTTGAAAATGTTAAAACAAGCTTTAACTTTATTCTGACATAAGAATTTTAAGGAAAACCTGACAATTTGTTTTTTTTTTTAAACTTTAAAAAATTACCTTCTCTGTTTTATTTTTGTTGAGTCAGAGTCTCACTCTGTTGCCCAGGCTGGAGGGTAGTGGCACGCTCACCATCACCTCAACCTTGACTTGCTGGGCTCAGGCGATCCTTCTGCCTCAGCCTCCAAGTAGTTGGAACCACAGGTGTGTGCCACCACGCCTGACTAATTTTTTTATTTACTGTAGAGACAATGTCTGCCAAGTTGCCCAGGCTGGTCTCAAACCCCTGGGCTCAGACTGTTCTCTTGCCTTTGTCTCCCAGCCATGCTGGGATTATAGGAGTGAGCTACCACACCTGGCTGCCTTTTCTATTTTAAAAAGAATAGGAAGAAGGAAGAATGAAAAGGGAAAGATTGTTAAACATGTAGTAAATTCCTTTGGGGAAATCTAAGAAAGAACCTGATTTTTGTTATACAACTATGGAAAGGTCAATAATTTGCGTATCAGTTATGCCTAGAGGTAGAGGTGAAGGTAAGGTGGAAAACAAGAAAAATGTTTGAAAGTCTCTATGAATAATGGGCTGTTTAACTTGCTCCTCACCTCCTACATTTATCTTTTGAAAAAAATCAGGCACCAGGTGTGATGGCACATGCCTGTAATCCCAAAATTTAAGGAGGCCAAGGCAAGAGAATCGTTTGAGCCCAGGAGTTTGAGATCAGCCTAAGCAATATAATGAGATCCTGTCTTTTCAGAATAATAAACCGGATGTGTGTGGTAGCACATGCCTGTTGTCCCAGCTACTCAGGAGCTTGAGGTGGAAGGATTGCCTAAGCCCAGGAAGTCGAGGCTGCTGTGAGCTGTTGTCATGCCACTGCACTCTAGCCTGGATGACAGGGTGAGGCCTTGACTACAAAAGAAAAAAGAAAAAGATCAGGCATGGTGGCTCACGCCTGTAACCCCAGCACTTTGGGAGGCTAAGACGAGAGGAATGTCTGAGCCCAAGGGTTTGAGACCAGCCTGGGCAACTTGTTGAGACCCTGACTCTACAATAAATCAAAAAAGTAGCCAGGCGTGGTGTTGAGTACCTGTAGTTCCAGCTACTTGGAAGGCTGAGGTGGAAGGGTTGCCTGAGCCCAGCAGGTCAAGGCTGCAGTGTACGTGAGTGTGCCTCTGCACTCCACCCTGGCCGACAGAGTGAGACTCTGACTTAAAAAAAAAAATCAGAAAAACTAGGTGAAAATTGGACATAGTAAATATTGAGTTCTAGAGATAGGCTTTTATCTTCCAGGTAGGAGAGACTTGGAAATATCTTTTCTAAGGAATCTGAACCGCCCAAGAGAAAAAGCCTAAAGTAAGAATGCCTGCATTAGGGATTTCACAGAAAAATGGTCTGGTCAGATCATCCTAATCTGATAACTCCAGTCCAGCTTCACATATGTATACTTGCTTCTAATTAGCTTTCTTGGTCACACTGTTAAATATGAGCATATTGCCAAGAGTTACCCAGAATCTGGGGGAAAGCATCTGGTATGAAAGATTAAGATCAAATCAATAGGAAAGAAAAAATAACTTGGAGAAAACAAGTTTTTGCAGGAAGAAGAAAAAGATTTAAATTATCATTAACCCTTTGCACTTGAAGACATCTTGTGGATCACCTACCAGCAACTCATCTGCAGTTTTTTACAAAATAGTGAACGATAAATCACTTCATATTAAATGCTATAGTGTTGGGACCAATTATTTTATTGTAATGATATTTGGCTTATAATGGAGTTTTGGACATTGAGGAACTTATTCATGACAAAAAAAATCAAAATTTCATATCTTATATCTTTCTGACGTGGTAACATGTGAAAGTTACTGACATGCATTTGAAGTTCATCGATACGTGTTGTGCAGTAGTAATTTGTTTGATGTCTTCCACTGGTTAGTTTTTCTGTTTGAGCAGACAGTGCAGTCTTGTATTCTTCCTTCCATATCAATAATATGTAATTTATTGTCCAGTCTGTTGTTCAACAACAATGTGGGAAGGACACACTCATGATTCCTGAAAGCCAATTCTAATCAGAAGCTTGACATATTTCAAATGAGACATAAGTTTTTCTTTCTCTTTTTTTTTTTTGATGCTCAGTATGGTATATAGGAGTTAATAACGCTTATTTTTAGTCCCCAGAAGAAAAATTTCCTCCACCATTTTAAAGATTTTCACAAAAAACAATATGTAGAAGCGTGTTGATCTGCACAATCCACACCATTCACATTTGCCATATAATTTAGAATCGTTTCAGGCTTTTTGACTGATATAATGTTTCTACCACATGATGTCCTTGTGGTAGCTTTCATTCCTGCATAATTCCAAGTGCTGAGAGCAATCCTTTTGTCCTTCCATGTAAGAAATGTACAGTTATTTTTCCTATATGTTACTGTTTTTTTCTATAAAAACTTTGGCTTTTTGATTTGTGCTGGTATTCCCTTTCTGTTGACTTTGTACTAGTAAGATGACCTTTAGTAGCTCTGCTGCTAGGACAGTGCTAGCGTAATATCTGTCAGCAAACGTGTTATCCTGCTCCACTGATAACTTTTTCCAGGAACATTTTGTATAAATGTAATTGAATTCTGGTGCTTATTGGAAGATCAGAACAAATGATGTTTTCGGATGTTATGCTGCCCAATTAGGGAAGTACTATAAAAAGATACCTGTTTTTTAATCAGCTAGCACATAAATGTGTATGCCTCATTTTATGCCCCATTTGGTAGGCTTATTTGGATTATATGTTATAAATGATATTCGCCCTTTAAATTGAACAATGGACTTGTCAAAACAAATTGCCCAGTCTGGTATGAAATATTGCAAAAATTTTGAATCAGTGTATTTCAAATAGTTGCTGGCCTTTTGAATACAAGTTTTGATCATCCCATCACTCGACTTGTGTGTCTTCAAATCAAGCTTCCAGAAGATTTGCGTAAATCTTTCTCTATTGAATGTTTCCAAAGAGTACTTTACTATTGAAAGCAGTTGACCAATGCTCTTGCAGATTTGGTAGTTGAATTATCCTTACGTGTAGGATAACTGTAATAAAAGCTAAAAATTCCTGACGGTCAGTGGCATGCCACTTATGCCAAATCTGTTTTGTGATGACTGCTTTTTCTTTATTTTTTCATCTACATAACGATTTGTTTATTTTGTTACACTATCCACTAATTCATTTGTAAAATACAGAGCAAAATAGTCAATCAGTTGTCTTATATTACTTGCTATTTGTAGTCCTATTGTTCGAGATGAACAACAAAATTTATTCTTACTGGAGGAGCATCTTATTTTTTGTAGCATCTTCCCATCGTTCACTTGACAATAGTTGTGGTCTACTTCTTCAAAACTACTAACACTTTCATCGCTATCACTTTCTGTTGTATTCACCTGTTTTCTTCTTGGTGGGACAATATCACTATCTCTACTATAATTTTCTTCTACATCGTTTTTTCTTTTTTTTTTGAGTTGGAGTCTCACTCTGTTGCCCAGACTGGAGCGGCCACCGCAGCCTCGACCTGCTGGGCTCCGGCAATCCTTCCGCCTCAGCCTTCCAAGTAGCTGGAACTACAGGTGCGCGCTACCTACCACGCCTGGCAAATTTTTTGATTTATTGTAGAGATGAGGTCTCGCCTGCCCAGGTGGGTCTCGAACCCGCGGACTCAGCAATCCACTCACCTCAGCCTCCCAAAGGCGCGGGATTACAGGCTGAGCCACCGAACCTGGATCTATTTTTTTTCTTTATCTGAATAAGAGTCTCCCTCTGTTGCCCAGGCTGGAGTGCAGTTGCACACTCATGACCACCGCAGCCTTGACCTGCTGGACTCAGTCAATCCTTCCTACTCAGTTTTCCAAGGAGCTGGAACTACAGGCACATGCCACCATGCCTAGCTAATTTTTTTAAAAAATTATTTACGAGCCAGGCTCGGTGGCGTCGCCTGTAATCCCGCGCTTTGGGAGGCCGAGGTGAGTGAATTGCCTGAGCCTGTGAGTTCGAGACCCGCCTGGGCAACTTGGCAAAACCTCATCTCTACAATAAATCAAAAAATCAGCCAGGCGTGGCAGCACGTGCCTGTAATTTTGTCTACTCGGAAGGCTGAGGCGAAGGATCACCGGAGCCCAGCAGGTCAAGGCTATGGTGGCCGGGAGCGGCCACAGCACTCTAGTCTGGGCGACAGAGTGAGATTCCGACTCAAAAAACAAAACAAAACAAAACAAAATGTATTTACTGTAGAGATGAGGTCTTGCCAAGCTGCCCAGGCTTGTCTTGAATCCTGGGTTCAGGCAATCCTCTTACCTCCCAAAATACTGGGGGATTACAGGTGTGAGCCACCATGTCCAGCAATATTTTTTCTGACTTAATCTGTATAAAAGTCTAAATCTAATTCATCTTCTCTGCTACTTGTATTATAACTCTCACTTTTGTATTTTCATTTTACTGTTGGTCTACAAACTAAATAAATGGATATAAAATTTCTAATTGTAAATTACAAAATTAAAAATGAAATTTATCAAAAGAATATTATTTTTCCAATTTACTTTTGCTACTTAATGCAGATAGGTATATTCAGTTTGTGCTGCTTGGTATTTCAATATGATCTGCCTTTAACTTCAAAAGTCTCTTTCTTTTTCTATTTTTTTTTTTTTTTGAGTCAGAGTCTCTCTGTCGCCCAGGCTGTAGTACAGTGGCACTACTTACAGCCACTGTAGTATCTGGTGATCCTTCTACCTCAGCCTTCCAAGTAGCTGGAACTATAGGCATGTGCCACCACACCTGGCTAATTTTTTGATTTCTTGTATGGATGGAGAATTGCCAAGTTTCTTGGGCTGGTCTCAAATCCCTGGTTTCAGGCAATCCTCTAATCTCTGCCTCCCACGGTGCTGAGATTACAGGTGTACCCAGCTAAAAGCCCCTTTCTTTTAAGGATACAGTAATTTGCTTATCTATCTATCTATCTATCTATCTAGAGAGATTTTTTTTTTTTTTTTTGAGTTGGAGTCTCATTCTGTCACCTACTGGGCTCCAGCGATCCTTCCGCCTCAGCCTTCCAAGTAACTGGAACTACAGGTGCGCACTACCATGCTCGGCTAATTTTTTATTTATTGTAGAGATGAGGTCTCGCCAAGTTGCTCGGGCGGGTCTTGAACCCACGGGCTCAGGCAATCCACTCGCCTCAGCCTCCCAAACCACTGGGATTACAGGCTGAGTCACCGAGCCCAGCACTTATCTATATTTTTAAGTCATGCCATATGATACAAAGGGTATACTGACAGCTGCCTTCGTTATGCAAATATTCTTTATTGATACCTTCTGTTACAAAGAATTGTAGGCATTACCATGAAAGCACTTCATATATTCTCTTTTTTTTTTTGAGTTGGAATCTCACTTTGTCACCCAGACTGGAGTGCAGTGGCTGCTCCCGGCCACCGCAGCCTCGACCTGCTGGGCTCCGGTGATCCTTCAGCCTCAGCCTTCCCAGTAGCCGGAATTACAGGCATGCGCTACCACGCCCGGCTGATTTTTTGATTTATTGTAGAGATGAGGTCTTGCTGCCCAGGCGGGTCTTGAACCCGCGGGCTCAGGCAATCCACTCACCTCAGCCTCCCAAAGGCGCAGGATTACAGGCTGAGCTACCGAGCCTGGCCATATATTCTCTTTATATGTAATGCCAGCTGATATTCTTTACTTGTATCTTAATATATATTCCATCTCTTTATTTGTTTTTTCATGTAATTTGAATGGAAAACTTCAAGGAAACATACATTATTGAAAAATTTGCACTGGCATAAGCACCAGCAATCTCTTTATGTCCTCTCTATGAAAGGGGACATGTGAGTAGTTTGCTAGATTTACAGTGTCCCCTTAGGGGGGACATCCGAGTGCGAAGAGCTAATATATTTAGCTAAAGAAGATATTGTAGTCATGAAACGAGAATAGAATGATACTTAAAAGGAAATTGCAAGCTGGGCTCGGTGACTCAGCCTGTAATCCCGCGCCTTTGGGAGGCTGAGGTGAGTGGATTGCCTGAGCCCATGGGTTCGAGACCCGCCTGGGCAGCGAGACCTCAACTCTACAATAAATAAATTAAAAAAAATCAGCCAGGCGTGGTAGCGCATGCCTGTAATTCCGGCTACTTGGAAGGCTGAGACAGAAGGATCGCCGGAGCCCAGCAGGTCGAGGCTGCGGTGGCTGGGAGCGGCTACTGCACTCCAGTCTGGACGACAGAGTTAGACTCCAACTCAAAAAAAAAAAAAGGAAATTGCAGAGGTGAAAAAGGAACCTGGATAATGAACTTTAAAATATTCAAAAAAACCTAAAACATACATGATTCACAGAAATGAACAACTTTAATAGAAGGCTTAGAGATAAAATTGAATAAAGGACCTAGAAAGTACAGCAACATGGAAAGGGATGAAAAAAATAGAATAGAAAAGATAAGAAATTTAGAGGACCAGTCTGAGGTCTAACATCTATAAATAATTGAAATTTCAGATAAAGAACATAGAAGATGGAGTTTAAGGGAGTCAACAATGAAATAATTCAAGAAATTTTCCCAAACCTGAAGGATATTGAATTTCCATATGAAAAAGGCACACAAATTCCCAGCACAATGGATGGTTAAAAATAGAAGTTATACCAAAGCATGTATCATCATTTTTTTTGGTTAAAGGGAAAATCCTTCAGGCTTTCAGAAAAATGAAAAGAATCCAAATGGTGTTGGAATTAATACAGTGAACTACTATCCAACAAACGGCAGAATACTGATATATGGATCACATAGAATTTCTTTTTTTTTAAAATTTGGTTAGAATCTCACTCTGTCACCCAGACTGGAGCACAGTGGCCACTCCCGGCCACCACAGCCTCGACCTGCTGGGCTCCAGCGATCCTTCTGCCTCAGCCTTCCAAGTAGCTGGAACTACAGGCGTGCACTATCACACCAGGCTAATTTTTTGATTTATTGTAGAGATGAGGTCTCACCAAGTTGCTCAGGCAGGTCGCGAACCCACGGGCTCAGGCAATCCACTTACCTCAGCCTCCCAAAGGCGCGGGATTACAGGCTGAGCCACCGAGCCCGGCTCACATAGAATTTCAAAAGCATACTGAGGAAAAGAAGTTAGACACAAAAAAGTACATACTACATGATGCCATTTATATGAAGTTTAAGAACGGACAAAATGAAAAATCGAATGATGGAAATCATAACAGTGGTTGCTCATAGGGCTTGGGAAGGATTGACAGGGAAGAAGTATGAAGAGTTTTCTAGAGTGAAGAAAATGTTCTGTATCTTTATGATATTGTGGTTTACATGTGTATGTACATTTGTCAGAACTCATCCAGCCGTACACTTGAAGGATTGTGTATTTCACTGTGTGTAAATTTAGGAGTAATTTTAGAAAAATAAATAAAATTGAGTTTTCTCAACAGTGGCACCAGTAGTCAGAAGACAATTAATTGGTTGCCTTTACAATTCTAAGAAGAAACCTACAAGCCTTTCTTTACTCAACCAAACTATAAATTAGTGTGAAGGTAGACTGAAGATACTTTCTCATGTTCAGGGTCTCAAAAAAACCTACCCATGCTCCATTTCGCAGAAAGCTCCTGCAAGTTACATGCCACTAAAATGAAGAAGAAAACCATGAAAGGATTCTCAGATCTGGGACAAAGACTACAAGTCGAGAGAGGAGGGGACTCTCCAGCATGATGCTGATGAAAGAGCACAAGATACTTGTTCAGTAGGCCTAGAGAGCAGTCATTTCCGAGTGGAGCAGGGTGAAAGACTTGAGAGAGTTCTTTAGGAAGATAACATTGATAAAATACTTAATATGTGTAAACATTCTGAAAGATTTATACAATTAGGAAAGAGTTTAGGTTGAATCAGAACGAAAACTAAGCAGATAAAAAAGGGAAATCACTTCAGGGAAAACAGTATACAGGAAAAGTGAAATCACTTACCATACTCATAATAATGTAAACACTGAAAATTGATGACTGGGTGCAGTGGCTCATGTCTGTAATCCCAGCACATTGAGAGGCGGAGGTGAGAGAATTGCCTGAGCCCAGGAGTTCGAGACCAGCCTGGGCAACTTGGAGAGACTCGTCTCTACAGCAGATCAAAAAATTAGCTGGGCATTTTGGTGAGGCTTATAGTTCCAGCTACTTGGAAGACTGAAGCAGAAGGATTGCCTGAGCCCAGCAGGTCGAGGCTGCAGTGGCTGTGAGCATACCACTGCACTCCAGCCTGGGCTACAGAGTGAGACTAAATTGTGGTTTAACTATAATTGGAAGATGAGGGCATGGG
The DNA here is from genome assembly GCA_027257055.1 of Cephalopachus bancanus. Taxonomy (NCBI): domain Eukaryota; kingdom Metazoa; phylum Chordata; class Mammalia; order Primates; family Tarsiidae; genus Cephalopachus; species Cephalopachus bancanus. The sequence goes on from JAPVLO010000020.1 coordinate 45,609, forward strand.
CAGAGTGTTTCTGGTGGGGCCAAGAGATGCTAAACAGTATAATTCTTATTTTCCATGGTAGAAAAATAATTCCTAAAATCAAGAAGTAGTATTTTGGCCAGGCACAGTAGCTCAAACCTGTAATCCTAGCACTTTGGGAGGTTGAGGTGAGGGGATTGCCTGAGCCTATGGGTTCGAGGACTGCCTGGGCAATGTGGCGAGACCTCATCTCTATGATAAATCAATAAAAAAATTATCTGGGCATGGTAGCGCACCCCTGTAGTTCCGGCTACTTGGAAGGCTGAGGCAGATGAATCGCCAGAGCCCAGCAGATGGATGCTAGGGTGGCTGTGAGCATGCCACTGCACTCCAGCCTGGGCGATGGAGTGAGACTCCAACTCCAAAAAAAAAAAAAAAGTAGCATTTTATAAAAATGTTACTTAGAGATAGATTTGCTTTTGTAAAGCCAAAAAGGAGGAATTAGGAAAAATAAAAGTAGTTATAGAAAAAAATAGTAAAAGTAGTTGAATTTGGCAAGTGGGAATGTGCATGAGGGAATGATTTCCATTTTCTGAAACAGGTTTTGAAAAAATGATTGGACTCTATGTGTAGATTAAAATGTCAACCAAAATAAACAAAAATAAAAGTATTTCAAGCCTGAAAAAAGAATTTGGAAAATGCACCAAAATGTTAAATTTAGCTAATTCGTGAGATAAAGGTGATTTTTTTTTTCTTTATTTTAAAAATTTGCTCTCCTGAACTTGGGAAAAAATGTAACCAGTAGGGAAAAAATGAAAATAAATGCCAGTTATTCTTTTTTCCTATAGCAGGGCTAAGGTGAAGATGTTAATATATTCATAGAGTCACTATTGATGTTTACAAGGGACCATCTTATAGAGTGAGAAAATTCATTTTGATTGAGACATTGAGTTCATACTAGTGAGGAGAAATGAGATTCTTATAGAAATGATGTAGCTATCACAGTGTGTATAAAATATATAGTTTACATGTACTTTTCATTTCAATGACTCCTTTGTGTAGTTTTTAAAAAATGTTCAATAGCATAGTACTTTATAGCATTAAATATACATTTTAGTACATATATACTGTTGTCATTTAATGAACTACTTAAAAGCTTAAAAAAGTTAAATTTGTTACATCTATTGCCTTTATATTAAGCTTTTCCTTTTTCTTTTAACAGAGAAACAGGAAAAGGAAATTGACATCTATGCTAACCTCTCTGATGAAAAGGCTTTCGTGTTTTCAGTCGCCTTGGCAGAAATAAATAGGAAAATTATCAATCAAAGACTTATTCTCTGATACTTGTCTGCAAAATCTGTTCCAGCTTTCTTCAGAATTATATCAGCAAATCCTCAAACAGTTGTGGACTCTCAGGAGCATCTGGCTGCATCAGTAAGGGCCGTTGATTGTTTCCCCTATCATTTAGCTGGTGCCACATGTTGGGAGCAAATCTTGGACTATTTGGGGATCTCCTTGTTTACTAAGGAGTATTGTCAGTGTTTTGTGTTTGGGTTATAAGCAAGTGTATTTAAAAAAAAAATACTGAACGGATGTTAAAGGATCAAAGGGGTAGGGGTAGGGGTGGAGGTATGAAAACTAGGGAGATACAATGTGTGATAGTTTTCAGGTTTGCCACCAGAGATGCAATATTTTAAATACTGTCAGAAAGAGTGACTTTTAAAAATATATATTTCAGATTTTTAGCACTAACAGATTGCATATATACAGTTCATTTACTTTTAGTAAATTGGCAATTGCTATTTTATTGAATGGGGAATTGAGAATATAAACTGTAATTTTGTCTTAAATTGATTTTTTTCTTGGTCTTTATTTTTATGACTTACAGTATGAGTTATATTTTAGGAAATACTTTCTAAACAGTTTGGAAGTTTGGGTGCTATATGAAGAAAAACATTTAAGAATATATCATACTTCAGATTTAAAACACCTTGTTTTCTTGAATGTAATTTATTTATTGGTTAAAAAAAACTTTTCTGCTCTCAAGATGGTGCCTGTTAACCTAAACATAAAATATATTTATTACAATGCAAAATATTTCTTAGCCACTTTTAAGCAGTAATGTTTTATCTGAATGGATATTCATTTATACATCCTGATAATTATTTAAATTGTTAATCTCACTCTGGAAAAAAAAATAAACATTAATATTGAAACTCAGCAGATGACAATGTGTTATAAACTTTTTGTTATAGTGAGTTTGTAAAATATATTTAAATTCTTAATTTTGCTAGGGTTAAATTATAACCATTTATACTTGATTTATTTGGTACTAAATACGTATGTATTTTGGCATACTAGTTTAATAATTAACATATTCAGACCAAGCAATAATTCACCTTATTTTCATCCCCTCTACCTCATTCTATTTGAAAGTTGTCTGTGTAAAATAGTCATCAGTTACATTTAGCCTCTACTTAAGAGAATCTCCCTTGGCCTGGCATGGTGGCTCACGTCTGTAACCCCAGCATTTGGGAGGCTGAAGCAGGAGGATTACATGAGCCCAGGAGCTTGAGACCAGCCTAGACAACATATATAACCTTGTCTCTACAAAAAAATCAAAAATTAGCCGGATTTGGTGGTACACACATGTAGTGCCAGCTACTTGGGAGGCTTAGGCGGAAGGACCACTTGAACCTGGAGGCTTTGGTGACCTATGATTGTGCCAGTGCACTCCAGCCTGGGTGACAGAGTGAGACCCAGACTCAAAAAAAAAACACAAAAATAATCTCCCTTTTAGTTTCAGCTGTGGTATTGCTGTCACCTCACAAGAAATGTAATTTTTTTTCTACTTTATTTAAATGGCACCAGCAGAGGGAGCATACGAGATACTCTAGATGGGATATAGACTTTTCCTAAGGATTATTTTTCCTTAATCCCCATACCTACCTGCAGGTTCTACTGCAAATATTTTGTATGCATTTTAAAGTAATATTAGTAAAGTTTCCCCAAGAATGTAATGTGATTCTATTTTTGAAACATACTGTATGAAAACTATTTTGAGCAAGAAAGCTTTAAAATGATTCATATCTCAAAATGCTTGTGTACGTATATATGTTCTCAGAAGAACTAACAACAGCTTGTGGAGTAGGCATCTCTTTAAATAAGAATTATTAATGTGGGAGTCTGTCCCTTTAAAGCTGAAGATCATGAGAGGAAAGTCCTGTTAAAATATTGGCTATAATAAGTGAGAATACCGATTACTGGACTGGAGCTTGCCATGTAGAAAAGTAATTATGACACTTCAGATTCTCATAAGGTTAGACTGTTGGTTCATTGCACCTGAGGCCGCCACCAGCCAGGTAGCACCAAGGCTTTCCTCCTGCGAGTGCAGCTGGGGAAGCGCTGCCGGAGCTGGAGCCTGAGCCAGGAGATCCCCTCTGGAGATGAGTTCTGGGAGGACCAGGAGGGAGGACATGGTGGTTGAGTGCTGGGAGGCGAGGCCTCAGCGCCAAGGTGCCCTCCTGCCCAGAATCTTCTCCATCCCTGTGTGTGAGTGACCCCAAAGAACGGCCTCCCTCCCTGTTCCTGCTGCTTGTGCATCTGTCCTGGGTGGACCTGTGTGCAGAATTCAGTGACGGGAAGTTTAAGGCCAAAGAGAAAACATATTTAAAAACAGAAAAAAGCCGGGCTCGGTGGCTCAGCCTGTAATCCCAGCACTTTGGGAGGCTGAGGTGAGTGGATTGCCTGAGCCCACGGGTTTGAGACCCGCCTGGGCAACTTGGTGAGACCTCATCTCTACAATAAAATCAAAAATTAGCTGGGCGTGGTAGCATGCCCCTGTAGTTCCAGCTACTTGGAAGGCTGAGGCGGAAAGATAGCCGGCGCCCAGCAGGTCGAGGCGGCGGGGGCTGGGAGCGGCCACTGCACTCCAGTCTGGGCAACAGAGTGAGACTCCAACTCAAAAAAAAAAAAAACAAACGGAAAAAAGCTCATAGAATAAGGATATGAAGGAAAAGTAATTTTGTATAACTATACAACATGTTTGTGTTTTAGCTAAGTTATTACAAGAAAGTAGAAAACTATCCGGGCTCGGTGGCTCAGCCTGTAATTCTGCGCCTTTGGGAGGCTGAGGTGAGTGAATTTCCTGAGCCCGCGGGTTCGAGACCCACCTGGGCAGCGAGACCTCATCTCTACAATAAATCAAAAAAAAATTAGCTGGGCGTGGTAGCGCGCGCCTGTAGTTCCAGCTACTTGGAAGGCTGAGGCAGAAGGATCGCCAGAGCCCAGCGGGTCGAGGCTGCAGTGGCCAGGAGCGGCCACTGCACTCCAGTCTGGGCAACAGAGTGGGACTCCAACTCAAAAAAAAAAAAAAAAAAAGAAAGTAAAAAACTTTAAAAAGTGTATAATTTTAAAAAAATTGTTGGTTCATTAAAAAATTTACTCGGCAGAGTAGTAAATCAGATTTCCCCAATTTTTGATGTAGCCTGTTTAACCAATTTCTCAAAAAATGCTCTGGAGATATATTTGTGAGCTGTCTTGTTATAAAACTAAGAAATTTAATTTATCTAGGCATGTTATAACGGTTCCAGAAAATATTACTTGGGGTCTGATATTGAAGAAAAGAAATCTCTGTTGTCATCAGATGCCCTAAGAGCATAATTATAGTTCTTTAATTTACTTAATATGTTTTCATCTAATATCTATAAGTGATAGAATTATAATGTCCTGAGATGATCCTATGATTAGATTAGTTCTATTGAAGATAATTTATTTTTAAATGTGAACAATATTAACAGGCTGGGCTAAGAGGCTCAGCCTGTAATCCCACTTTGGGAGGCTGAGTCGAGTGGATTGCCTGAGCCCGTGGGTTTGAGAGCAGCCGGGCAACTTGGCGGGATCTCGTCTCTACAATAAATTTTTTAAAAAATTAGCTGTGCGTCTTAACATGCACCTGTAGTTCCGGCTACTTGGAAGGCCAAGGCGGAAGGATTGCTGGAGCCCAACTGGTCCACACTGGGGCCAGCCTGAGCGACAGTGAGACTCCGACTCAAAAAAAAAAAAAAAAAAAGATTAAATAAAAGTAATTTGAGAGTTGTTAGGCTAAACTATACAAAGTTGTATTTTCTACCCCCTCCCCCATTTGGCCAGAGTAAACTCACATATTTTAAAATTTCAGAAGTACGCTTTTTTTTTTGAGTTGGAGTCTCACTCTGTCGCCCAGACTGGGGTGCAGTGGCCACTCCCGGCCACCGCAGCCTCGACCTGCTGGGCTCTGGCAATCCTTCCACCTCAGCCTTCCAAGTAGCCGGAATTACAGGCATGCGCTACCATGCCCGGCTGATTTTTTGATTTATTATAGAGATGAGGTCTTGCTGCCCAGGCGGGTCTCGAACCCGCAGGCTCAGGCAATCCACTCCCAAAGGCGTGGGATTACAGGCTGAGCCACCGAGCCGGGCTCAGAAATACTTTTTAAAAAGGTCGATATAGCTTGTGTTGCTTTCTAAAAGTAATCATATGTGATGTGGTTTTTCTTAGATAAGAATTTGACCACTGCACTCCAGGGTGGGTAACAGATTGAGACTACAAGTTAAAAAAAAAAATTTTTTTTCTAGTATTTTCTGGGAATTTTTTGATCCTATAAAAGTCATAGTTTAATCCACTTAATCTCTTAATTTTTTTCTGTGAAGCCTTTTTTTTTTTACTATTATTAAAGACTTTATTTTTATATTTGGAAGTGTGTGTATATATTTATGTATTTAACTTAAAATTCTCAGGATCTGGCTGGCACAGTAGCTCATGTCTATAATCCCAGCACTTTGGGAGGAGAGGATCGCCTGAGCCCAGGGGTTCAAGACCAACCTGGGTAACTTGACGAGACCTTGTCTCTACAGTAAATAAAAAAATTAGCTGAGTGTGGTGGCACGTACCTGCAGTCCCAGCTACTCAGAAGGCTGAGGTGGAAGGATCACCTGAGCCCTGTAGGTCGAGGCTGCAGTAGTTGTGAGCTGGAGCCTAGGTGACAAAGAGTGTAAGACTCCAACTCAAAAAAAAAAAAAAAAAAGCAAATATCTTCTTGAGAATCTTTGTATTGAACTGTGGTTTTTTTAATTGTCTTTGGTTTCCTAATTAGGTGATACTGGTGTTTTTTGTGTTTTTTTTTTGAGTTGGAGTCTCACTCTGTCGCCCAGACTGGAGTGCAGTGGCCGCTCCCAGCCACCGCAGCCTCGACCTGCTGGGCTCTGGCGATCCCTCTGCCTCAGCCTTCCAAGTAGCTGGAACTACAGGCGTGCGCTACCACGCCCGGCTAATTTTTTTTTTTTAATTATTGTAGAGATGAGGTTTCACCAAGTTGCCCAGGCGGGGTCTCGAACCTGTGGGCTCAGGCAATCCACTCATCTCAGCCTCCCAAAGGCGCGGGATTACAGGCTGAGCCACCGAGACCGGCTTCTCATGGTTTTTATTTGATTAGTGATATTGAGCACCTTTTCATATAGCTGTTGGTCATTTGTATTTCTTCACTGGAAAAATGTCTATTTAGGTTCTTCACCTATTTTTTTTTTTTTTTGAGTTGGAGTCTCACTCTGTCGCCCAGACTGGAGTGCAGTGGCCGCTTCCGTCCACCGCAGCCTCAACCTGCTGGGCTCCAGTGATCCTTCCACCTCAGCCTTCTAAGTAGCCGGAACTACGGGCGCGCGCTACCACGCCTGGCTGATTTTTTGATTTATTGTAGAGATGAGGTCTCGCCTGCCCAGGCGGGTTTCAAACCCGCGGGCTCAGGCAATCCACTCACCTCAGCCTCCCAAAGGCGCGGGATTACAGGCTGAGCCACCGAGCCCGGCTACCTATTTTTTTTTTTTTTAATGACCATCTGCAAGATTATTAAAATAATTTTGGGAACAGCAGTATGACCATAGAAAGCAGTCAGAAGAGCATGGTCTCAGGATGATATGATGAGAGTCTGAACGTGAACATTGGATGGAGATGAGGTAGCAGACTGTGGTTTTGACAGAAGAGTTCAGCAGAACTTGGAGCATAATAAGCATGGCTAGACAAGGAAAGAAGGCCTCTGGGTCCCAACTTGGGTGACCAGGTGGGTGGTGATGACTTTTTCTTCATCCTTCCTCTCCAGTATTTCAGACTTGAGTGAGAGATGAGAAGATTTTGTTTGTTTTGGAGGCTGGAAAGTCCAAGATCAAGGCACTGGCAGATTCAGTGTCTAGTGTGGGCTTACTTTCTGCTTCCGACATGGCACCTTATTGCTGCATCTTCACATGGAAGAAGGAGCAGAAGAAATGGACAGGACCTTCATCTATTTTTTAATCAGGTGATTCATTTTCTTGCTAATAAGTCATTTGAGTTACTTATGTATTTGGGTTATTAACTCCTTATCAGATGCATGCTTTGCAAATATTTTTTCCTATTCCATCAGTTTTCTCTTTACTGATTATTTCCTTTGTTGTACAGAAGCTTTTTAGTTGGTAGTCCCACTAGTTTATTTCTGCTCTTTTGTTGCCTGTGCTTTTAGGGTAATATCAAAAAAATTGCCAAGGCCAATATCAAGGGGCTTTTGCAGCTTTTCTCCTGTTTTCTTCTAGTAGTTTTATGGTTTCAGGTCTAACATTTAGGTTTTAATCTGTTTTGAGTTGTTGTTTGTGTATGGTATAAGATGAGGGTCTAGTCAAGTTCTTTAAGCGTGAGTATTCAGTTTTCCCAAAACCCATTTATTGAAGAGACTATTCTTTTTCTATTGTGTCTTCTTGGTGTCTTTGTTGAAAATTAGTTCATGCTGTGTGATTGAACTGATTTCTAGGTTTGCTATCGGATTCTGCTTCATTGGTCTATATGTCTGTTTTTATGCTGGTACCATACTGTTTTGACTAATATAATTGTAATATAGTTTAAAGTCAGGAAGTGTGATACCTCAAACTTTGTTTTCCTTTCTTAAGATTTTTGTCTATTTGGGGTCATCTGCAGTTCCATAATAGATAATTTTTTTTATTTCTGTGAAAAAATGTTGTTGGAATTTTGATAGGGATTGTGTTGAATCTATAGTATGGACATTTTTTTTTTTTTTTGAGTTGGAGTCTCACTCTGTCGCCCAGACTGGAATGCAGTGGCACACTCCCGGCCACTGCAGCCTCGACCTGCTGGGCTCTGGTGATCCTTCCACCTTATCCCTCCAAGTAGCTGGAACTACAGGCGCATGCTACCATGCCTGCCTAATTTTTTTGATTTATTGTAGAGATGAGGTCTCGCCAAGTTGCCCAGGTGGGTCTCGAACTCGTGAGCTCAGGCAGTTCACTCACCTTGGCCTCTTAAAGCACAGGATTACAGGCTGAGTCACCAAGCCCGGCCTGTGTGGACATTTTAACCATTAATTCTTCAAGTCTTCAAATCTACAAACATGGAAGTCTTTCCATTTGTGTCTTCAATTTTTTTCATCAATGTTTTCTAGTTTTTAGAGTACAGCTCCTTTACTTGGTTATGTTCTGTATTTTTAAAGCTTCTTTTCTATGTTTTTAACAGTTTGGGTTAGTTCCATATTTTGTTCCTCAAGCTCTGAGATTCTTTCTTCTGCTTGGTTAATTCTGCTTTCCATGTTTATCAGTTTGTTGTTTATTTCATTCATTGTATCCTTTATTCATTCTTTCCCCTTGTTTCTCCTCATTTCTATTTATTCTCTCTATTAATATCTTGATATCTGGGTTTGTGGTTTGAGACCAGTCATTCTGGGGGCTCTATATTGTTTGAGTTCAAAAGTCTGTATTCTCAGTGACTAACCTCCCAGGAGTCTGTGTGAGACTCATATTCTTCCTTTGGTTTTTCTTCATTTGTGTAGGTTTTCCTTCTCCTCTCCCCTCTTTTTTTAACCTCTTCTTTAATTCTGTTGTTCATTGATGGGGGGATAGCTTTTATTTCTGTTTGCTCAATATACTATTCTTCAATTCTGTAGCTGGACTTGGGGTGGGGGCCTGTGCTTTTTTGCAGTGTTGAGATTTAATTAAGGGGGGATCTGTGATTCAGAAGCTATCTACAGGTCCCATATCTGCTGAGAGATGTGTGGGCTTCCTGGAACCCACTTCCTACTGCCTTACAATCTGTCCATGTAGTGGGGGTGTCTTTTTGCCCCCTCAAAGTAAAATGAGATAAAAAGGAAAAGAATGGAAAAAGGAAGGTGGAGAGAGAGAAGAAGAGGGAAAACAGGAGTACCAACTAACGAATAAATGGAGAAACAAAGAAAAAAAAAACATTCAGTCATACAAACAAAAATCTCCCTGTTGGTGTATTCTTCCTCAAAAATACCCATATACAAACAGAAAATCTAAAAAAAACCCTTAGAATAACAGAAACAAAACAAGTACAAAAGCATAAACAAAAACAGAAGAAAAACCAAAAACTAAAACAAAAAACAAGAAGAAAAAACTCTCTGTGGCCATTTCTGTAACTCCAGGTTAAGGGTCTCAGCCCCTCTGTTCTCGACCCAGGCTGATAGGGTTGCTCTCAGCATAGGTCAGATCCTCCATGGACTGCTGTGGGAGGAAGATAGATCAGATCCGGACTCACCATACTCGATGCTGTCAAGTCTCCCACTCAGAGCTGACATGTCTATGCCTGTTCCAGTGTCGGGGAGGGGCGTCTCTCTCTCGAGCCCAGTGAAAGGATAGCTTCTGGGTCCCAAGATGGAGGCTGGGCCAAGCTGGGTGGGGCAATGCGGGTCTCTGCCTGGTCCCGGGACTGAGAAGATGGTGCCTGTCGGTTTTTTGTCACCAGCATTGGGGCTTTATTCCAGATTTCCATGACCTGCCTTCTCCACAGTTCCTCCTGTTCATGCCGGTCTGCTGCTGCAGGTAATGGCATGGATCGGGTGCCAGGTGGTGAGGAGGGGCTGTTCTCTGCTGCTTCCTCTTAAGAGAGCCTCGGAATGGCAGACAATTCTGCGCACCTGGGTCTCCAGTCTCAGCGCAGTGGTGGGTTGCTGTCACCTCCGGTGGAGAGCCCGGTACATGAAACGAGTCTCCCCTCAGACGGACTTTCACTCACCCACTGGCACACACCCACTCACACAGAGTGTCTTTATGGATACTTGCTTTCGCTTTTGCGAAGACTCACATTCTGACCTGTTGCATCGCCATCTTGCCCGGAAGCCTCTTTCACTTGGTTAGATTTATTTCTAAGTATTTTATTCTTTTTGATGCTATTATAAAGGCAGTTTTTTAAGGTAGATTGTTACTGGTGTAAATAGATGTGACTGATTTTTGTATGTTAATATATTTAAAAAAAAATTTTTTTTTGAGTTAGAGTCTCACTCTGTCACCCAGACAGGAGTACAGTGGCCGCTTCCCGCCACCGCCGGCCACCGCAGCCTCGACCTGCTGGGCTCCGGCGATCCTTCCGCCTCAGCCTTGCCTCAGCCTTCCGAGTAGCCGGAATTACAGGCGTGCGCTACCACGCCCGGCTGATTTTTGATTTATTGTAGAGATGAGGTCTCGCCAAGTTGCCCAGGCGGGTCTTGAACCCGCAGGCTCAGGCAATCCACTCACTTCAGCCTCCCAAAGCGTGGGATTACAGGCTGAGCCACCGAGCCCGGCTAATATTTTATTTTTTAACAGAAAGGATCTTGTTTGGTTACTCAGACTGAAGTGCAGTGATACAATCATGGCCTACTGCTGCCTTGAACTCCTAGGCTCAAGCAGTCCTCTTACCTCAGTGTCCTGAGTAGGTAGGACTATAGGCACACACTACTATGCCCAGCTAATTTTTTTTTTTTTTTGAGTTGGAGTCTCTCTGTCGCCCAGACTGGAGTGCAGTGGCCGCTCCTGGCCACCGCAGCCTCGACCTGCTGGGCTCCGGCGATCCTTCCGCCTCAGCCTTCCGAGTAGCCGGAATTACAGGCATGCGCTACCATGCCCGGCTGATTTTTTGATTTATTGTAGAGATGAGGTCTCGCTGCCCAGGCGGGTCTCGAACCCGCGGGCTCAGGCCATCCACTCACCTCAGCCTCCCAAAGGCGCGGGATTACAGGCTGAGCCACCGAGCCCAGCTAATTTTTTTTTTTTTTTTTAAGTTTCTGTAGGGACAGGGTCTTGGCTGTGTTGGCCAGGCTGGTCTCAAACTCCTGGCCTCAAACGATCCTCCCAACTTGACCTCTCAAATTGTTGGGATTAAAGGTGTGAACCACTGCTCCTGGCCTATGTGTTGATATTTTGTATCCTGCAACTTAAGAATCCATTTTTTTCTAATAGATTTCTTGTATGAAGTCTTCAGAGTTATTTGCATAAAGCATTATGTTATCTGCAAACAGGGATAATTTTACTTCTTTCTGATTTGGATGCCTTTATTTCTTTTTCTTGTCTAATTGCTCTTATATTTTCAGTACTATGTTGAGTGGAAGAGGCATGAGTGGTAACCTTTTTCTTGTACAGATCTTAAAGAAAACGCTTTCACTTTTCCCCCATTAATTATGATAGTACCTGTGTGGGTGTGGGCTTTTCATAAATGGCCTGTATTATGTTGAAGAAATTGCCTTCTATCCCTATTTTGTGGAGAGTTCTTTTATCATGAAAGGATGTTTTGTTCTTTTCTTGTGTCTGTCTGACTTTGCTCTCAGGGTGATGATGCCCTCGTAAAATGAATTAGGAACTTTCCCTTCTACTTATGTTTTCTGGCAGAGTGTAAGAAGATCGATATTAATTCTTCTTTGAATATTTGATAGAATTTAAAAGGGAAGCCTCATTTGGTCCTAGGTTTTTCTTTTTTTTTTTTTTGAGTTGGAGTCTCACTCTGTCGCCTAGACTGGAATGCAGTGGCACACTCCCGGCCACTGCAGCCTCAACCTGCTGGGCTCTGGTGATCTTTCCACCTCAGCCTTCCAAGTAGCTGGAACTATAGGCGTGCGCTACCATGCCCGGCTAGTTTTTTTTTATTTACTGTAGAGATGAGGTCTCACCAAGTTGCCCAGGTAGGTCTCGAACCCGTGGGCTCAGGCAATCCACTCATCTCTGCCTCCCAAGGCGCGGGATTACAGGCTGAGCCACCGAGCCAGCTCTGGGTTTTTCTTTTTGGGAGATTTTTTGATTGCTACTTTAATCTTTATTTGTAATTTGTTGACATATAATTGTTCAAATAGTTCCCTATGTTCCTTTTTATTTCTGTGACATTAGTTTTAATGTCTCCTCTTTCATTTCTGATTGTACTTGAGTTATCTTTTTCTCTCACTCTAGCTGAGGTTTGTTGACTTTATTATTTTCAAACAACCAAGTCTTAGTTTTGTGGATATTTTTCCTACAACTGTTCTAATGCCTATTTAATTTATCTCTCCTCTGATCTTTATCTCCTTCCTTCTGGTAACTTTGGGTTTAGTTTATTCTTTTTCTAGTACCTTGAGATGTAAAGTTAGATTATTTGAGGTTTTTTTTCTTTTCTAATATAGGCGTGTATTCCCTCTTAATGTGTACATTTAGATGGATTGCTTTTGCTACATCCTATCAGCTTTGGTGTGTTGTATTTTTGTCTTCGTTTGTTTAAATAAATATTCATATGCACCTGCATACACGCGCACACACACACACACACACACACACACACACACACACACACACACACAAAATGATGGGATCTCGCTCATTTGCCCAGGCTGGGCTCAAACTGAGCAGTCATTCTGCCTCAGTCTGCTGAGTAGCTGGGTCAACTGGTGTGTGCTACTGAGCCTGGCTCAAGATATTTTTATAATTCTCTTTTGATTTCCCTTTTGGCCCAGTGGTTGTTCATAGAGAGACATATATATATAAAACTGTTTAATAATAGTAACAAAATATTCACTATTATAGCATATAGGTAAGTGAAATAAATGACAGCAATGTTATAAAGGATAGGGAAGAAGAATTGGGAATGCTTTGTTATAAGGCATCTGTACTATGCGTGAAGTTTTTATCTGAAAGTTTTGAAAAGTTTGCATCACAATTTGCGGAAGAAATGTCCTGAGTTTTGACAAATGGGTGACTGATTCTTCCACCATGACAATACACCTGCCCACACCACACTGAGTGTTCAGCAGTTTTTGATCAAAAACAGCATGACAGCCGTGCAGCACCTTCCCTATTCACCCCTTCTCACTCTAGTGACTATTTTGTTTCCCCAGATGAAAAAAGTTGTCAAAGAGAAACATTTTGCTGATGTGGAAGAGGTGAAACAAATGGCAGCAGCATCAAAATTGACGAGTTAAAAAAATTTTGAGCAGTGGAGAAAGCATCTCAATAGGTGTATTACATCAAACAGAGTACTTTGAAGGTGATTGAAGTTTAAGCATGTAAGAATAAATACACAATTTATTATAAATAGGCCAGGCATGGTTGCTCATGCCTGTAATCCCAGCACTTTGGGAGGTTGTGAGGAGTGCTTGAACCCAGGAGTCCGAGACCAGCCTGGGCAATACAGCAAGACCCTGTCTCTATATTTAAAAAAAAAAAAAAAATTCTTTTTTTTTTTGCATCAGTCTCACTCTGTCACTCAGGCTGGAGTGCCAGTGGCATGCTCACAGCCCCTGCAGCCTCAACCTGCTGGGCTCAGGCAATCCTTCTCCTTCTGACTCAGCCTTCTAAGTAGCTGGAACTACAGGCATGCACCACCACACCCAGCTAATTTTTTTGATTTACTGTAGAGACAAGGTCTTGCCAAGTTGCCCCGGCTGGTCCTGAACCCCTGGGCTCAGGCAGTCCTCTTGCCTCCACCTCCTGAAGTGCTGGCATTATATGCATGTGCCGCTGTGCCTGGCAAAAGAATTTTTTTTTTTTTTTTGAGTTGGAGTCTCACTCTGTCGCCCAAACTGGATTGCAGTGGCTGCTCCTGGTCACCACACCCTCGACCTGCTAGGCTCCGGCGATCCTTCCGCCTCAGCCTTCCAAGTAGCTGGAACTACAGGCGCGTGCTACTACGCCCGGCTAATTTTTTGATTTATTGTAGAGATGAGGTCTCACCAAGTTGCCCAGGCGGGTCTCGAACCCATGGGCTCAGACAATCCACTCACCTCAGCTTCCCAAGGCGCGGGATTACCAGCTGAGCCACTGAGCCCAGTTAGAATTTTTTTTAATAAATAAATTCTAGATATTTTGGGTCCCCCCTCATATAGTACAAACTCTAGGACAATTACTAAAGTTATTTTTTAAAGTAATATAATAATACACTAAGAGGAGAGAGAACAGTCACAAAATGCTCAGTTAAAACCAGAGAAAGCAGGAAAAGAAGGGAAGAAGAAGACAATTAAAGAACAAGTGCACTGAACAGAAAACAATTATAAACATGGTAGATATTTATTGAACTGTATCAGTCATCACCTTAAATGTGAATGGTCAATTATAAATCAGATTAAGAGTATATAGAAAATAAATCCAACTATAAACCCACATCAAATATAGAACTCATCATCAGTTTTCTTTAAAGGAGATTCTTTTAGGTGTTCTGATAAACCTGATTCAATCCTTTGAAAAGTCTTAATGGCAGAGCTGAAGTTTTATCCCCTCAGAAACTCCACCTGTGCACAGCAGCTCCACCTTGTGCCTGAGAGTCCTAGTCTGCTCTTCCTAACGATTTGGACTGTAGATTTTGGACTTACCTCATCAGCCCCTACAACTGCATAAGCTGACTCTTTGCAATAAGCCTCTTAACACTTACCTTCTGGTTCTCTTCCTCTGGTAGAGTTCTGACTGACAGAATGCTATACCCCCAACAGACGTTTGCATCAAAGAAAAGACTGGCACAAAATGTTACAGTCTTTTAAGTTGTTTGGGGGTTATTCTGAAGGTTTCTACACTTCAGAAAATGTTCCACAGTATGATTCAAATGAGTGAATGACTTTCTTTTGCCACGTGGGAGGAGGACTGTAGAGGGAGGGATAATTGGAAAGAGCCTACATAATGCCATAGTAAATAATACAACAGAAGTTGAAGTTTTGGAACTGAGTTCCTTAAAATTATCACAGATAAATCAGATAATAGCAAAACAAGGGGTGAAGCTGCTGTCCACAGATGGAATTTCTCCTAAGGGGAAAATGTGTAAAATGTATAGCATAGTGCCTGTACATGAGACAAAAATGGCATCTCTATTTCATAAAAGAAGGTATAGTAAAAGAGCAAAGCAGGCTTTAGAGTCACAGAATTCATCTTCTAACCATTCTGCTTTCATTATACCTGGTATTGATTTATTCCTTTAAAATTTATATATATTTATATATTTGAGTTGAGGTCTCACTCTGTCACCCAGGTTGGAATACAGAGGCGTGGTCACAGTTCACTGCAGCCTTGTTCTTCTGGGAATCCTTCCATCTCAGCCTCCCAAGCAACTGGGACTACAGGTGTGTGTCACCCTACCCAGCTGATGTTTAATTTTTTTTTTTTTGGTGGAGACAAGCTCTCACCATGTTACCCAGGCTGGTCTCAAATTCCTGGGCTCAAGCAATCCTCCTGTCTTGGCCTGCCAAAGTGCTGGAATTACAGGTGTGAGCCACTGTTCCCAGCCTTGATTTATTCCTTTTTAAGTATGAATTCAAGAGAATCCATTTAATGTATGGACCTCTCAACCCTTGCCCTTGTTTTGGAGGTCAAGGAGAGCTTGACTTATGCCTAGATTGTTGGGATGAAGTTTACTGTACCTTGTTGGGGTGCTTGACAGCTCAAATCATGTTCAGAAAATCAGAGACTCAGTTCTTGACCACAGATTTCAGGCCTGATGGCAAAGCCTTAGGAATGTGGCAGGTGGCTGAGGATTAACTCTTGTTCTCCTTATCTCTCTAAGGCAACAGTATGAATATTGGGAGCCTGAAATTCCTCCGAGAAAAATCAGATTCTTGGATGATAAGTTTCCTGCTTGAAGGTCCCTCACCCACTCATCTTCCCTCCATTTTGCCTATTTATATATAGTGCCTACTCTGATGACAACTCCTTTTGTTTGGCCATTATCTCCATCAACTGGTTGCACTCACTTAATCCACACCTCTCTACATCTTCTCACTACTAGGGCCACAAGCCCTCAGGTTGCTCCTGCAGAAACTCTCCATGATTTTTGTAGTTGACAGTGACTTTTCCCCAGTTGACCCTCTACTTGACTGTGTCTGCCACATGTATCCTAGTCTGTAAAGCTTTCTAGGTATCACTACTAGAAAGAATTGGTTAGCCAAGTAATGGTGCTTAAGGTCATTCTTACCGACCATGTGATCTTCAATAAATTACTTAACCTTTCTGCACCTATAAGTCTGAGATAGCAGTAGTACCTAATTATAGAAATTACGGAGGATTAAATGAGTTAATGTAAAGTACTTAGTACCTGGCATGTTTTGGGGGCTTAGTGATAGGTATGATTATGCTGCTGTTGCTACTGTGAATACTTTGGTTTAAAAACTCTTACTTGCTAATTTCTCTCCTGGACACCAAGCTGTTGCCTACAGAGGCCTTTCTCTTTGTCCCCTCATCTTTCTTAGAAGGCCCAATTCTCTGGCTGTCTGTGTATAATATGTTGAGCAATAGAAAATTCCTGTTATCTTATTATATGCTATGTAAGGTACCACATTGGGGCAGGGGGGTTGCAGGGATGGAGTTACCAACCTGTTCAAAAGGCCAATGAAAACATCTTGAACAAAACATTGAACTTGATGGAATCCAAGGCACCATTGGCTGTAAGACACACCCTTGTTTTATGTAACACTAATAAGCCAATTAACCTGTAGAATTTTAGTGTTATACTTATTTAAAAGTGACTTCAAACTTATTTAGACTAAGAAGCAATGACAGTGTGAATACCTATGGCCAAAGTCACTTATGTGCAGACAGGGATAACCACATACAACTGCCTGACTGATGGTGGTGGTCAGGTCCCATTGATTGTATGATGCACAAGAATTTCAGTGGTGCATCTTAAAGTCAAGGAAAAGTGGTTTTCCTCAGCCAGTCCCCTAGAATGTAGAGACTTTATTTTTTTTGGCATGGTCACATGTCTTCAATATATGCATTTCTGTAAAATAATCTCCCTCTACCCCAAACTTCAGGTTTTTAAGTCTTTCTACAGAAATTTGTTTTTTATTCTTGTTTCAGGCAATAGCAAAGGCTGTGTAACTGAGCTGTTAAGCATACATATTAAGAATTTGGTCTTTTTTACTTTATCAGATAGAAAAGATGACTGAGCCGGGCTCGGTGGCTCAGCCTATAATCCCGCGCCTTTGGGAGGCTGAGGTGAGTGGATTGCCTGAGCCCGCGGGTTCGAGACCCGCCTGGGCAGTGAGACCTCATCTCCATAATAAATTAAAAAATCAGCTGGGCGTGGTAGTGCATGCCTGTAATTCCGGCTACTTGGAAGGCTGAGGTGGAAGGATCACCGGAGCCCAGCAGGTCGAGGTTGCAGTGGCCGGGAGCGGCCACTGCACTCCAGTCTGGGTGACAGAGTGAGACTCCAACTCAAAAAAAAAAAAAGAAAAGATAACTGAAAATGTATATCCCTTCTGGAGATAACAGACTCACTTCCCTTCTTGGAGTCAAACAGAAGTACTTGAATTTATATTCTGGCTTGGCCACTTACTAGCAATGCCACTAGATGTGTTGCTTCATCTTACTCTTGGTTTCCTCTTCTGTAAACTCATCATAGATTGAATAGAAAATGTATGTAGGCTGGGCGCGGTGGTTCACGCCTATAATCCCAGCACTTTGGGAGGCCGAGGTGAGAGGATTGCCTGAGCCCATGGGTTCGAGACCAGCCTGGACAACTTGGCAAGACTTCATCTCTACAATAAATCAAAAAAATTAGCTGGGCATGGTGGCGCGTGCCTGTAGTTCCAGCTACTTGGAAGGTTGAGGAGAAGGATCGCCTGAGCCCAGCAGATTGAGGCTGCAGTGGTCGTGAGTGTGCCACTGCACTCCAGCCTGGGTGACAGAGCGAGACTCTGACTCAAAAAAAAGAAAATGTATGTAAACTACCAGTCGTAGTTGTTCAGTAAATCACCGTTATGATGAAAATAATCTACTGGAGAACTACACAATTTGTAGAGCTGGATATCTAGCCTGGCAGTAGGGTTGCTAGAGCCTCACCTGGAGCCAATCCGGAGTAGAAGGTTTGTTTTCTTATAGGTCATTCTTCAGGAAATGGTGAGGTCAAAAGGAGTCAGTGCTACAAAATTACAGTGAGTAACTTGGTATGGTGGCTCATGCCTGTAATCCCAGCACTTTGGGAGGCCAAAGCAGGAGGATCACTTGAGCCCAGGAGTTCAAGACCAGCATAGGCAAAATAATAAACTGTTGCCTCTACCAAAAAAAAAAAAAATTACCTGAGTGTGACCTGTTTTCCAAGCTACTTGGGAGACTGAGGCAGGAGGGTCACTTGAGCCCAAGAGTTCGAAGCTGTGGTGAGCCATGATCGTCCCACTGCACTCCAGCCTGGGTGACAGAGTGAGATCCTGACTCAAAAAAAAAAAAGTCATAGCTAGATAGGAGGAGTAAATTCTAGTGTTCTACAGCACTGTAAGATGACTATAGTTAACAATGACATGTAGTTTCAGATAGCTAGGAAGATACTGAATATCTCTAACACAAAGAAATGATAAATGTTTGAGTTGATGGATATGCTGATTACCCTTATCTGATTGCTAACATTGTATCACAACATGACTATGTACCTCATATACTTATATATTCAATTGTGTCAATCAAAAAATAAAGAATGAATGCTTATAAATACTATATTGTTAAATGACAGCATTTTAGTCAGGGAGCAAAAGGAATGGTTGGGAATTGCAAAAAGAATGGTTTTGATAATTTGAGAGGGATTTTGAAATAGGAATTTATTCCTGAAGATGAGGGGTAGAAGAGATCATCCGTTCATGAAATATATATTGAGATGTTAGGTACTCTGTTAGGCTGTGGGAACACAGTGCTGAAGAATGCAGTCAAAGTCTCTGTACTTAAGGAGCTTACATTAGGGTGAGGGTAGGGATACAAAATAAAAAGTAAATAACTTTAGGGCCAGGTGTGGTGGTGCATACTTGTAGTCCTAGCTTCTTAGAGTCTGAGGCAGGAGGATCGCTTGAAGCCAGTAGCTCAAGGTTTGCAGTGTGCTACACTTGTGTCTGTGAATAGCCACTACACCCAAGACTTGGTCTCTTATTTTAAAAAAAGTAAACAAGGCCGGGTACTGTGGCTCAAGCCTGTAATCCCACCACTATGGGAGGCCAAAGCAAGAGGATTGCCTGAGTCCAGGGGTTCGAGACCAGCCTAGGTAACTTGGTGAGACCTTGTTTCTACAATAAATTAAAAAATTAGCTGGGCATGGTGGTGCATGCCTGTAGTTCCAGCTACTTGAAAGCCTGAGGCGGAAGGATTTCCTAAGCCCAGCAGGTTGAGGCTGTGGTGACTGTGAGCATGCCACTGCATTCCAGCCTGGATGACAGAGTGAGACTCCAACTCCAAAAAATAAAAAATATAGCCAGGCTCGGTGGCTCAGCCTGTAATCCCGTGCTTTGGGAGGCTGAGGTGAGTGAATTTCCTGAGCCCACGGGTTTGAGACCCGCCTGGGCAACTTGGCGATATCTCATCTCTACAATAAATTTAAAAAATCAGCCAGGGATGGTAGTGTCTGTAATTCTGGCTACTCGGAAGGCTGAGGCGGAAGGATTGCTGGAGCCCAGTGGGTCGAGGCTACAGTGGCCGGGAGCGGCCACTGCACTCCAGTCTGGGCGACAGAGTGAGATTCCAACTCAAAAAATAAATAAATAAAAAATAAAGAATGTAAACAACTTAAAAACCAATTATATAATGATAGTTAAAGGCTCGTGGTAAGGGACTGCTTCTCTGAGTTGGTGACATTTCAGCTGAGACTTGATGACAAAGAATGATGTTTCTTTTGCCTGGGGTTCACTGAGTGTCTTGTATCTGTGGGTGTGTAATTTTCATCAAATTTGGTAGTTGTGTGGCCACAGTTTTCTCCCCTCTTCTCTGGAAACTCCGGTTACATATATGTTAGACTGTGTGAAGTCCCACACTTCACTACTGCTCTGTTCTTATTTTCTCTCTTGGTACTTCTTTCTTGACAGTTTGTGTTCCTATTGCTGTATGTTAACATTCACTAATACTTTCTTCTGTGATGTTTAGCCTGCAGTTAGGCCCATCGGTGTATTTTTCACTCAAATGTTGTAGTTTTATCTCTAGAATTTCATATTGGGGCTTTTAAAATTTTTTCCATGTCTACTTAACATCTATGTTTTCTCTAGCTGTCTGGAAACTGGAGCAGTCAACAAGTTCACCTCATTTATTCTTCATTTTTCATGGCTCACTGTCCTTTACAGGCTGATATCCAGTGTCTTGAGAACTAATCTTTCCTACATCTTATCCAGATGTTTAGTTGTTTCAGATAAGAGGGTAAATCCAGTCCTACTCTCTTGGCTGAATGTAGAAGTCCCTGCCTCTTTTATTTCATTTATATTTACTGTCAAGTTTTAAAAGATATAGAAAAGACCACATATTTGTTTTAATCAGTTGCTGTCAACAAAAAACACTCTAGCATCTGATTGCACATGCCTTCCTGCTGAGTGGTAAAGCACATGCCTTCTCTGTCTCTGTACTAATCTTCATTCAGAATCTATTTATTAAAAATGTAGCTATCAGAAAGCTCTGGTACTTCTCTTTCTCTTTTTTTCTTAAATTACAAAAAAAAAAAAAAATCACTTCTGATGTTACCAGTAAGAGAAATCTGTTTCAGAGCCTTTTATCTTTATTATGCTATTGTGGTATCATATATTATTCCTGGGCTGGGTTACTTTCCAGTTAGAGTTATAAAACATTTTTTATGGCATTATACATGGCCTGCTGTGGGAGAAGGAATTGACCCTCCTCAGTTTCGTTGCCAAAGCACGACACGGAGTCTCAGAGACTGGGGGAGTGAAGCAGCTCTTTTCATCTTGTTCTTGCCACAACGGGTGCCTCTCAGGTAAGCAGGCACACCAAGGTGGTTACAGTCAACACATTTGTGCTCTAAAGCGCAAGTCCATCCCCTGGTTTCTTGGTGGCTGAGTACTTCAGAGGTTACATTACTTTCCTGGAAGTCGCCTAAGGAATAATTTTGTACAAATAAGGTAAAACATAAGCAGTTTTTACCCAAATAAGGTAAAATACATGCATCTAGATTTTGATTGGGTCTCAATGCTCATCAAAGGAAGTCTGCCAAAAGAGAGAGCCTGGCAGGAAAGAAGGAGGAATCAGGTAGTGAAGTAACCAACTGCTGTTTTGAAAATGAATCACCATTTTGTTTTTTACAGTTCTCACCTTTTTTAATTAAGTAGTTTTGATTTTGTTTTTATAATTCAAGTTTGTCTCAAAATTTTTTAATAGTTTCTGACTTTTTCCTCAAAGTTTAATTTAGTTTTACTATTATGAGATTATTAGGGGAATAACCTATGGGCATTTGTTTATTAATAGCAGTTTTATAAGTTTTTGGACTAAGCCTTTAACACAGGGAATTATGCAGCAACCTATGGCTGTTAATATTTCTGCTATTGTTACAAGGGAGGATAAGATTGAGGCTATTATTTCTTTTCATTTTTCAAACTAGCCTTCTAACCAGTTTGTAAAAGTATTGTTAATTCCAGAATTTTTGACCAATTTATTGGCCAGAGTAGTTAGCCCTTGTAGTACCTTGGTGATAGTTTTATCAGGGGCTATGTTATTTGGAATAAAACTACAACATTTTTTTCACCAACATAACACAGATTTCCCCTTTCTCAGCTAGCATTATATTTAAAACCATATGTTTTTTCCCAAGTTATTTGGCTGGTGGCATTTAATTGTTTTACAATTCCTCTGACAGCATTTCTAGTATAATTAATAGGCCTTTGTTGGTTATAGTAAATGTATTGATTCAGTTTACATTTTTATCAACAGTTGACCACCAGAAGAGCATAGACTTAAATTCTACAGCTATTTGGTTTCTAGCTTTAAATTCATTGGGGACTTCTCAGGGGACTCCTATGGCATTGATATATATATAGGGATTAAATGATTCTTGTTATGACCTTTTGCTTTTGTTTTGAGGATGAACTTTTAGGTTGGAGCAAAAAACCAGGGTGAATGGGACGACTGATCAAACGAACAAAGGACAGGTTCCAGCCTATTTGGGTAGTAACAGGTTTTTAAGTTTTTTTCTCCACAGTACCACCAAACATTTGCTTGAGGAATATTAAAGTAAAATAGACTCTGAATGAAGATTAGAGCAGTTGCCCTTGTGTACTCTGAGACATCCAAGACATGGGTGTAAGTTTTCGGTTGCCCTACGGGAGTAGTGAACCCTTCCCCCTGTCTGAAGAGACATAGGAGTGATGTAAACTTATTCGTAGAAAAGTAAGGGATTACCTTTGAATTTGGCTTTTGCAAGGCAGGGTGAAGCAAGGACAGGCTTTTGCACATCTTATTTCCCCATGCATTTTTGTTTTGGTACAGGACTAATACACAATTTATTTTTATGGGGTTTGTATTCCAGCCAGTAGGGAATGGAACCACTTGCACCTGCAACTGTCTTGCGGTGCATGCATAGCAATTATTTTTATTTAGAGTGGATACTGTAAATTTTACCCTTTTTATTCAGGCATTTACTTCCTTATAACCAGTTTTGAGTTATATAGTCAGCTTTAAAATGTTAATTTTAACTATGGTTACCTTTTGGGGATTATTGCTAGGGAGGTTGTAATAATTATTGGGTTTCGGAGTTGGTTTTACTGTATCTACAGCTACAGTTTTGACCAAAAGAAGGGTTAATTGTTTTTGAGGGTCTTGTTCTGAAACGTTGACTTTTAATCCATAAACTTGAAGTGCCACCTCAGGCTTTTGATTTAAAGTAGTAGGATTATTAATCAGAAGTATAGGATTAGTCAGAAGTATAGGATTACATTCTAAATTTCTACAGGCTGCTGGTGGAATTCCCTTAGATAAATTTATTTTGGGTTTTAAGGGCTGTAGGGGCTTTATTGTTTTTCAGGGGGTTGCCATTTAACCTTAAATTTGGGTAGTTTACCATACATTATCCTAACTGGGACAGGGCTTCTTTGGGTTCGGGGAGATTTCTTAAAGTTTTTAACATTTAAATTCTCCTCACCTATATTTGGCTCAGGACAAAGATATTTGTTTGCCTGAGATAACTGTTTTTGCTTTTCTAAGTTTTCACAAGGTAAAATTTGGCATGCATTAAATTTTATAGTTTGAGGTGCTGAGGCATTAGATACATTGATTATTAAGTTAGTGTGAAAGGGATAATGCTTACCTTTGGTTGTTTGTATATTAATGGCTTATAAAATTACAATAATACAAAGGTTTGCAAGTAATTCGACATTTTGGTGGTTTTTAAGGGAGGAAACAATTTCATGGGTGTTTAGAACTAAGGTTTTTGACAAATGTTTAATAAAGCAAATAGGACAATAGAAGCAGTTACTATAGGTAGGGTTATAAGGAGAGCATTGGGAACATTTATGGAGACTACATTTTAAATTAGCTTTTTTAATTTTTATTTTTAGAGGTTTTATTTGTGAGACTTCCTACCGATTTTGCCTTTTTTTTTTTTTTAACCACAGTTCCTGTTACTGATTTTTTGACTTGGTTATGATGTGTTTACTCCTTTTCTGCTGTTTGGACTGCCGTCTTAGTAGTCAGGAGCACTTGGTATGGTTTTTCCCCGTTTGGTTGGAGCTTGGGTTTTTCCAGGTCTGGATTAACACTCAGTTACCAGGCTGAAAATGATGAACTGTGAACTTAAGAGGAGTAGTTTGAGCAGGGAGTTTTTTTAATTTAAAGGAAGATGGAGTAGAGGAGATAGCTGAAATATATTCCCTTATAAGTTGTTTTTTGGTCTTCAGGGTTGGTAAATTCATTGCTTTACCTAGATGGGGCAACCCCTATAAAAGTTTATAGGGTGACAAACCCAAATCCCCTTGAGAGACTGTTTTAATTTAGAGGAGAGCTTTAGGAAGACACTTTGAACCAGGACAGCTTTACTTTTAACATTAGTTTAGTTATATGGGTTTTTAAAGTTTGGTTTATTTGCTTTATCTGTCCTGGGATGATAGATGCCAGGGCGTATGAAGGTTCTATTGCATTTGGAGTGCTGTTGTAATGCCTTGTAATACCTTTGAGGTAAAACAGCTTCCATTATTCAAATTAATGTTTTTTATTAGACTAAATCTAGGGATTACCTGTTTTTTTAACAGACCCTGTTGTAGCTGTTGTTGTTGAATATGCCTTCAGCCACCTGGCAAAACGATTAACAATTAATAGGTACTTAAATTTTCCAACCTTGGGCATTTTAGTGAAATTAATTTGTATACTTTGGAAGGATTGTGATCCAGGAGGTTTTTCTCCTTTTAATGACACTGTTTTTGTTTATTATTTATCTTATTATTTACTTTCTGACAAATTATACATTCTTTACAGGTTTGTTTAGCAATAGTATAAATACTTGCACAACCATAGGTTTTTAAGAGTGCGTTACAGCCAGGCTCTGTGGCTCAGCCTGTAATCCCGCGCCTTTGGGAGGCTGAGGTGAGTGAATTGCCTGAGCCCGTGGGTTCGAGACCCGCCTGGGCAACTTGGCGAGACCTCATCTCTACGATAAACCAAAAAATCAGCCGGGCATGGTAGCGCGCACCTGTAGTTCCATCTACTTGGAAGGCTGAGGCAGAAGGATCGCCGGAGCCCAGCAGGTCGAGGCTGCGGTGGCCGGGAGCGGCCACTGCACTCCAGTCTGGGCGACAGACTGAGACTCCAACTCAAAAAAAAAAAAAGAGTGCGTTACAATTGCTTGAACTTCCCAGTGGCTTCCCTTACATAATATAGTTATTAGTATCCTAACAATTGGTTTGCTAACCTTTTTTTTTTTCATTGGGGAGGATTTACCTCCCTTTCTTGTTTGGAGCAGCTTCTACCTTTTTTATTTTAATTTTTTTTCCTTTTCAGTAAAATGTGATTTATAGTGATTACCGGCAAGTTAGGGGTAAGGTTTAGAAGCTTAATTTTGTTTTTTTGTGGTTTTTTGAGTTGGAGTCTCACTCTGCCACCCAGACTGGAGTGCAGTGGCCGCTCCCGGCCACCGCAGCCTCGACCTGCTGGGCTCCGGCGATCCTTCTGCCTCAGCCTTCCACGAAGCTGGAACTATAGGCGCGCGCTACCACGCCCGGCTGATGTTTTGATTTATTGTAGAGATGCGGTCTCGCCAAGTTGCCCAGGCGGGTCTCGAACCCGCGGGCTCAGGCAGTCCACTCACCTCGGCCTCCCAAAGTGCTGGGATTACAGGCTGAGCCACCGAGCCCGGCTGGTTAACTTCCAACTTTTAGCTGCAATGGCCAACCCCTGGACACAGGATTTAATAGTTTGGATATAAAGGCTATTGGTTGCTTTTTTTCTGCCCCAATTCTGGTAAGTACCCTGCTGGCTATTTCTTGATTGATTGTTATAAACAAGTGGAAAGGTTTTTTGAAAGAAGAAAGAGAAAGGACAGGGGTATAATTAGAGATTGTTTAAAATTTTGTGAACTTTGTGTGGTTTTTTTAGTTCATTGGCGGGAGTTTGGTGCTTTCTCCAATAGTTTTGAATATAAGCTCTTAGTTTTGGTTGCATATGAATCAATTAATAGTTTGCAATAACCTATTAGACAGGAATTTTTTTTTTTTTGAGTTGGAGTCTCATTCTGTCGCCCAGACTGGAGTGCAGTGGCCGCTCCTGGCCACCACAGCCTCCACCTGCTGGGCTCCAGCGATCTTTCTACCTCAGCCTTCCAAGTAGCCGGAATTACAGGCATGCGCTACCACGCCCAGCTGATTTTTTGTTATATTGTAGAGATGAGGTCTCGCTGCCCAGGCGGGTCTTGAACCCGCGGGCTCAGGCAATCCACTCACCTCAGCCTCCCAAAGGCGCGGGATTACAGGCTGAGCCACCGAGCCCGGTTTAGACAGGAATTTTTAAGTTTCCTCTTTGTTTTGGGCTTAGGATAATTAACTATTTATGTTATTCTTTCACGGTTCTTTGTTAGCATTGATTAAATGTTTAAGATATTGAACTTTTTGTTCTACAAATTGTAGTTTACTTTTAGAAACTCTTAGTCCTTGCTGTTGTTTTTTTCCATTAGTAGGATTTTTTCATTAAAAAGCAAAGAGATTTCTACTTTCCGGAGCCAATGGGCAGGCCCACAAAGCATTTTTGGGGTTTACCACATTAAACCATTTATGTTTATAAGGGATTTTACTAAGGAAGGTATCGAGGTTTGGAACCACAGAATGTTATGTTTGAACTATTTGGTTTATTGCCCGTAAATTCTGCAGTAACCTATAGGGATTCATTGGACTTTTTAAAGGAGGTATTGGAGTATTGTATGGTGACATGCAAGATTCCAAAAGCCCATCCCTAGAAAGCCCTTTTACCTTTCATAGAAATAGGATACTGTTTTTTTCTCTTTTTTTTTGAGTTGGAGTCTCACTCTGTCACCCAGACTGGAGTGCAGTGGCACGCTCCTGACCACCGCAGCCTCTACCCACTGGACTCCAGCTATCCTTTCACCTCAGCCTTCCAAATAGCTGGAACTACAGGTACGCGCTACCATGCCCGACTAATTTTTTATTTATTGTAGAGATGAGGTCTCACCAAGTTGCCTGGGCGGGTCTTGAACCTGCGGGCTCAGGCAATCCACTCACTTCGGCCTCCCAAAGTGCTGGGATTACAGGTTGAACCACCCAGTACGACCAGGATACTGTTTTTTACAGACAATTTCTTTTGGTTGTTCTAAAGAAATCTGAGTGGGGGAATTTTTAGCCCTCCCCTGTTTTCTTTTTTTACCCATATTTTAGGGCTAATTTTTTTTTTCTTTGTGAGATATGCCATTTGGACCTTAAGTTGACTTTATTTTATTCCTACATTAAGGTCTATTTGGACAATTAGATTTTTGCCTAGGAGATTTATTTCTGTTTTTGGGACAAATAAAAATGACCCTGTCATTGTTTCAGTTTCAGTTTTTATAATATGGGTTCAAATATGGGAACATGAAATTCTTTTCTCTTTACTCTAGAGACTGAAATTTTTTTTTTTTTTTTGAGTTGGAGTCTCACTCTGTCACTCAGACTGGAGTGCAGAGACTGAAACTTTTTTGGTAAAAATCTAAATTTTGGGGTTAGAAGATTAGGGAGGAACGAGTTGCCCCAGTATTAAAGATGAAGATAATGTTTTCCTCATTAGGCCTTACCTTCAGATTTATCAAGGGTTCTAGTGCAGTTTGATAAAGGGAAACCCCTGACCTCCCTATTTTGAATTTAGTGCCATAAAGGAGACTATTTCTTCTTCCTTTTTAAACTTAGGACAACTTCTCTTGAAATGTCCTGATTTTTTACAGTGATGACATTCAGCTTCCTTTTGATTAAATTCCCTTTTCATAGTTCCTTTGGATTAAACCTTTTTAGTTTGTTCCTTTTTTTTTTTTTTTTTTTGAGTCAGAGTCTCACTGTCACCCAGGCTGGAGTGCAGTGACACAGTCACAGCCACCCCAGCATCAACTCGCTGGCCTCAGGCAATCCTTCCACCTCAGCCTTCCAAGTAGCCGGATCTACAGTCATGCAGTACCACTCCCAGCTTAATTTTTTTATATATTGTAGAGATGAAGTCTCACCAAGTTGCCCAGGCTGATCTCAAACCGCTAAGCTCAGGCAATCCTCTTGCCATGGCCTCCCAAAGTGCTGGGATTACAGGCTTGAGCTACCACACTTGGCCTGTTCCTTTTGATGTCCAGGTTTTGCCCGGGGGGGGGTCTCTTTTTTTTTTTCTCACTGCCTTTTTTACAGTGCTTACCATGATTTTAGCTTTTTCTCATTTCCTAGCAAACACCTTTTGTGTTTTTCTTTTCTTCCTTTTCTTTTTTTTTTTTTTTTTTTCAGTTGAAGTCTCACTCTGTCGCCCAGACTGGAGTGCAGTGGTACGCCCCCGGCCACCGCAACCTTGACCTGATAGGCTCCAGCGATCCTTCCGCCTCAGCCTTCCAAGTAGCTGGAACTACAGGCACGCGCTACCACACCTGGCTAATTTTTGATTTATTGTAGAGATGAGGTCTCGCCAAGTTTCCCGGGTGGGTCTCGAACCTGCGGGCTCAGGCAATTCACTCACCTCGGCCTCCCAAAGGGCGGAATTACGGGCTGAGCCACTGAGGCTTTTTTTTTTTTTTTTTTAATTTAAACAATTCCTTAATAGGCTTTTTTATTCTATTTCTTTAGCTTTTGCAACGTTTGGCCAACTTTGGTAACAAAATTAACCTTTAGAAGGCCCTGTTCTACAAGGTTTTTTGGGTTTAAACCTTAATACTTTTTAATTTGATTTTTAAGTCCTTGTAAAGAGGCCTTTGGAGTTTTCTTCTTCTCTTGCTGGATTTTAAAAGCCTTTGAGACATTTTGGGATCTCAGGGCTGACTTTCTCATCCCTTTAATGATTAATTCCCTTAAATTTTGCATTTTAACTCTATCTCCGGGGTTATTATTATCCCATTTGGGGTTTGTGTTTGGATATTTTTGTTCAGCTGGTTGTATTCCTGTGCCTGGAATTGTTCCTGTTCCCAGATAGACATTGCAGCCCTTTGAATCATTCTCCTTTCTTCACTAGTGAATAGAATGTTTATAATAGACATCAGTTTTACCCAGGTATATATATTAAGTCTGAGAAACTGATTAACCTGATCGACTAATTCTAAAGAATTATCTAATAATGATTTTATTTCTTTTTTAAATTTCTTACTTCAGTACTAGTGAGTGGGACATTAACAAAGCCAATATTTCCCTGTCCCAAGGGAAGCTTCCTTAGCAGGAACAATTTTGAATTTTTATCTGAACTTCCAGGGAAAAAGGGAATTTTTAAATATTCCTTTTGCATTGTTTCACTTTTCTTTTCATATTAGGATTCAGGGTTTTAGGGCTTGAGATTTTAATTTTTGAGTTTTTGATAGATTTGTATCTCCCACTGCCCTTCCAGATTTCTGGGGTTTTTGGGGATTATGAGGGGAAGGGATATAGGAGAGTGGATTCCAAGGTTTTTCTTTTCCTTTAGAGGTCCAGATGTTTTTCCTTTCTTATTTCCCATTTGAAGGGGAAACATAGGAAGGGTCCCTGGAAACCAACAAAGGACATAATTCCTTTTTTTAGATGAAACAGAGGGCATATTGTTTACATAGATTACTAAAGTTTGACAAAGCCAGTTCTTTTTTTTTCATTATAAAGATGTGGGGTACAAGCCAGGCTCGGTGGCTCAGCCTGTAATCCCACGCCTTTGGGAGGCTGAGGTGAGTGGATTGCCTGAGCCCCACGGGTTCGAGACCCGCCTGGGCAACTTGGCGAGACCTCATCTCTACAATAAATCAAAAATTAGCCGGGCGTGGTAGCGCGCACCTGTAGTTCCAGCTACTTGGAAGGCTGAGGTGGAAGGATCGCCAGAGCCCAGCAGGTCGAGGCTGTGGTGGCCGGGAGCGGCCACTGCACTCCAGTCTGGGTGACGGAGTGAGACTCCAACTCAAAAAAAAAAAAAAAAAAAGATGTGGGGTACAATTCAGGCTAGGTAAACAAATGTTGATTATGCAGGTACCCTTGTTGATGAGGTGTGCCCCCCCTCCCGTAGCAGTTTCCCTCAACTGCCAGTCCCAACCCCCTCCCCAGACAGTTTCCCACTACTGCCAATCCCTTTCTCAGAGTATTATAATTGTTCAAGGTCTGCTTATGAGTGAGAACATACGGTACTGTCTTCTTTGTTTCTGTGATAGATCACTGAGTATGATCAACTCTAAATTCATCCAAGTTGCTGCAAAGTCCATATGTTTGTCCTTCTTTATGACTGCATAATATTCCATCATGTATATGTACAATATTTTTTTAATCCAGTCAAGCTTCGATGGGCAACATGATTGGTTCCATGTTTTTGCTATTGTGAATAGAGCTGCAACAAACATGTGTGCAGGTATCTTTCCTGTAGAATGATTTTTGAGTTCCTCCGGGTATATTCCCAATAGGGGAGTTGCTGGGTCATACAGAGAGTCAATTTCTAGTTCTTTCAGAAATCGCCACACTGCCTTCCAAAGAGGTTGCACGAGTTTGCATTCCTACCAGCACTGTAGAAGTGTTCCTTTTTCTCCCCATCCTCGCCAGCATCTGTTGTTGTTTGTTTTATTAATGATGGCCATTTTTACTTGGGCTAGATGGTATCTTAAGGTGACAAAGCCAGTTCTTAGTGGAGTCAAATTTTGGCCAAAACACTGAGGGCTGGCAGATTGGTTCCTTATTTTATACAAAGCAACAAAATTCAGTCATTTTCTTTTTTTTCCCCTTTTCTTTAGTTTTGGAATTATTTTTTCAATTTTTAAAAATTTGCCCCAATGGACTATCTGGAGGAATTTTAAAGTTTTCTTGACCTCCCTTCCTAGGCCTAGACTGCTTACTACCCATTTTTGGTTACCAGGTGAGCTGTGTTGTTTTCTTCTAAATTGTTTAACCTCCCCTTACAAGTGTTAGGACCATAAAGTGTTTAACCTCCCTTACTGGAGGTTTTTTGCAAGCATTAGGACTCACTTTGTATCTTGAGATACATTTTAGCCACACACACTCAACCTCTGAGAATTTTTCTGACCCCCAAGGCAGTACTTATGGTTCAATTTTCCTACCTTGGCATTTGCGCGAGGTTACCAGTTTGCCATGAGTGGTGCCTGCCTGTTTAGTGTCTTCTCTGCCAAGTTTCAGATAACAGCCTCAGGTTTATCTGTAGAACAGCGGAACCAGGATTGTCCAGCTGGAGTAAGCCACCTAAAACTGGGTGGGACATGTTTATTCCCTCTGACTGGAGTTCAGTTCCACAGTTGCAGGTTATACCAGATGAGCCCGCAGGCCGTCAAAGCACGACATGGAGACTCAAAGATGGGGGTGTGAAGCAGTTCTTTTATTTCATATATTTTATTTTTATTTTTAACTTTTAATTTTTTATTTTAAAGATGTGGGGTACAGTTCAGGGTTAGGTATACAAATATTCACTATGCAGGTACCCTTGTTGATGAGGTGTTCCCGCCTTCCTCAGGCAGACTCCCACTACTGCCAAGCCTGCTTTCCTGCCCCCCCCAACAGTTTCCTGCTATTGCCAATCCTTTTCTTACAGTATTATGATAATTGTTCAAGGTCTGATTATGAGTAAAAACATGTGATACTCAGTTCTCTGATTCTGTGAAAGATCATTCAGTATTATAGACTCTAAGTTCATTCAGGTTGCTGTGAAGTTCATGATTTTGTTTTTCTTTATGGCTTGAAGCAGCTGTTTTAATTTCATTCTTGCAAGAATAGGTGCCTGTTGGGTAAGCAGGCACACTGAGGTGGTTACAGCCAGCACATTTATATCCTAAAGCATAAGTTCCACCCCTGGTTTCTTTCTTTCTTTTTTTTTTTTTTTGAGTTGGAGTCTCACTCCGTTGCCCAGACTGGAGTGCAGTGGCCACTCCTGGCCACCGCAGCCTCGACCTGCTGGGCTCCGGCGATCCTTCCGACTCAGCCTTCCAAGTAGCCGGAATTACAGGCATGCACTACCACACCCGGCTGATTTTTTGATTTATTATAGAGATGAGGTCTCGCTGCCCAGGCAGGTCTCGAACCCGCGGGCTCAGGCAATCCACTCACCTCAGCCTCCCAAAAGCACGGGATTACAGGCTGAGCCACCGAGCCCAGCTCCCTGGTTTCTTATTGGCTGAGTACTTCAGAAGTTACATTACTTACCTGGGGAGTTGCCTAAACATTAATTTTGTACAAATAAGGTAAAGCACAAGCAGTTTTCACACAAATAATTTCACACAAATAAAGGTAAAATGCATGTTTCTAGATTTCGATTGGTTCTCAATGCTTGTCAAAGGAAGTCTGCCAAAAGAGAAAGCCTGCCAGGAAAGAAGTAGAAACCAGGAAGTGAAGTAACAAATTGCCATTTTGAAAATAAATCACCAGTTTGTTTTTTACGCCGAAGAACTTTAGAATATGGGCTATATAGCATAAAATTTACCATTTTAATCATTCTTAAGTGTATGATTCAGTGGCATTAAGTACATTCACATTGTTGTGAATCAGTCATCACTGCCTTTTTCTAGAACTTCCTCACCATCCTATACTGAAACTCTGAACTCATTAAACAGTAACCCAGCCCCTGGTAACCTCCATTGTCTCTAAATTTGCCTATTACAGGTACCTCATATATAAGTGAAAGTATAACATTTGTCTGTTAGTATCTGACTTATTTCACTTATCCTAATGTCTTCAAGGTTCATCCATGTTGTATCATGTATCAGAATTTTATTCCTTTTGGATTAATAGCAATAAGACTGAATAACATTCCATTGTATGTATATACCACATTTTGTTTACCCATTCATTTGACTTGGGTTGTTTCCACCTTTGGGCTACTGAGAATAGTGCTGCTATGAACACAAATTACAAGTATCTGAGTTCCCGTTTTTTTTTTTTTTTTTTAAATTATGTGGGGTATGTACCTAGGTGTGGAATTGCAGAGCATATGGTAATGCTATGCTTAACTTTTTGAGAAACCACCAAACTGTCTTACATAATGGCTGCACTGTTTATATTCCCACTTGTAAGCACAGTTGTTCCTATTTTTTGACATCTTCGTCAACACTTGATATTTTTCTGTGTTTTTTAAAAAAATAATAGCCATTCTAATGGATGTGAAATGGTGTTTCATTATGGTTTTGATTTGCATTTTCCTAATGATACTGAACATCATTTCATGTGTTTACTGGCTATTTATAGTATATTTGCAGTATATCCTTTTTGGAGGTATGTCTATTCAAGACCCTTGCTCATTTCTGAATTGGATTTTTTGTTTTGTTTTCATCTACATCTGCTGGTTGCTTTATTTAGTTTTTCATTTTAAAGACAAAGACCAAAATCAAAATCTCTGAACTTATACTTTTCAATTTGAAAGAACCAAAGAATAGATATAATCCTAAAACCGCAACAATATAGCAAATCTTACTATTCTGAATATTAATAGACTATACTAAAACACGACGAAGTATAAATATCTTATAATGTATGCAGTTTGAAAGGTTGCCACTGAAATTAATTACGTGTTTATTCTAAGAGATGCTACTATTTAAAGTTTACAGACTCAAATACTGATGATGGTTATTCAAAATTAAGCTTACAAATACCTAGAAAATAGGTTGAACTGGAACCTGTGGACCAATTTATAATATTCACGAGCAACATTTTAAAGACATAAAAGATTGGTTTTAATATAAGTTTTAAAATCATCTGCCTTTAGTGCTTTCTATTGTCACATGGCCATAAACCAAAGACTTAAATAATTGTAAATGATCACTAATACACTTGAGCAAAAATTCTCATGTGTCAGTACTTTTAATGTTGTACATCAGCCGGGCTTGGTGGCTTAGCCTGTAATCCCGCGCCTTTGGGAGGCTGAGGTGAGTGGATTGCCTGAGCCCGCGGATTCGAGACCCGCCTGGGCAGCAAGACCTCATCTCTACAATAAATCAAAAAATCAGCCTGTGCTCAAGCCTGTAATTCCAGCACTTTGGGAGGCCGAGGTGAGCGGATTGCCTGAGCCCAGGGGCTTGAGACCAGCCTGGGTAACTTGGCGAGACCCCATCTCTACAATAAGTAAAAAAATTACCCCAGTGTGGTAGTGCGCCTATAGTACCAGCTACATGAAAGGGTGAGGCAGAAGGATTGCCAAAGTCTAGCAGGTCGACGCCGGGGTGGCCATGAGCTTGCCACTGCACTCCAGCCTGGACGACAGAATGGACTATGACTCAAAAAACAAACGAATATCTCCAAATCTAATTGTCTCATCATTACCCCTCAAAATATCCAGTAGAAGTTTTGAGCTTGAAAGAAATGAAAGACTTTGAACCTGCTGCACTGCCTTGAATTCCTTTTGTAATTTAAGTGGAGCAAATAGACCCTGAATGTTTCTCAGTGTGGAAAAATTCATTTTGTTGGTTGAGTTGGAAACTTTTTCTGATAATTCAAGAGGATGACTAGGCAAAAGTTCATTTTTCACACAAGAAAAACCTTTCTGAAGAAGAGCATGATTTTCAAAAGGTTCACTTGCTGAAAGCTTAGTGATTGGAGTACTGTCCTTTAGCTGAGATCTGAGTCCTCTGGCATTCATCTTCAACTGCTCTGCAAATAGCCCCTCAGCCTCGTTACCATCAGCCAACCCCGGCGCTCACTTCTGTTTTGAGGGGGTTATGTTTTGTTTTGTTTTATTTTATTATTTTATTTTATTGAGTCAAGGTCTCTGTTGCCCAGGCTGGAGTGCGGTAGTATGATCACAGCTTACCACAGCTTTCAACTCCTGGGCTCAAGTGATCCTCCTGCCTCAGCCTCCCAAATAGCTAGGACTACAGGCATTTGACACCATGCCCAGCTAATTTTCTTTTATCTTTTTCTTTTTTTTTGAGTTGGAGTCTCACTCTGTCGCCCAGACTGGAGTGCAGTGGCTGCTCCCGGCCTCCGCAGCCTCAACCTGCTGGATTCCGGCGATCCTTCCGCCTTAGCCTTCCAAGTAGCTGGAACTACAGGCGCCCGCTACCACGCCTGGCTAATTTTTTATTTATTGTAGAGATGAGCTCTCACCAAGTTGCCCAGGCAGGTTTCGAACCCGCGGGCTCAGGCAGTCCACTCACCTCAGCCTCCCAAAGTGCTGGTATTACAGGCTGAGCCACCAAGCCCAGCTCCAGCTAATTTTCTAAAAACATTTTTTGTTGAGACAAGGTCTCACTATGTTGCCCAGGTTGGTCCCAAACCCCTGGCCTCAAGCAAGTCTCCTGTCTCAGCCTCCCAAAGTGATAGGATTACAGGCATGAGCCACTATGCCCAGCCAGGGGATTCTTTTTTAATGCCCAAATCTGTCTGCTCTCCAAAAGATCTTGGATTTTTTACATTCATTTTGATATTTTATATCCAACACATCTAGAAAGTACTCCATAGATTGCCTCATGTTTCCATGTTAATTGCCCACACATGACAGATCTTTCTTTGCAACAGATGAAACACATGGTGAGTCCAAATTGCTTTCCATATTATCTGGATTATGAGTATGCTCTCTCTCCGTTTCTATATGGCGAACTTCCAGGAAAGAACGACTTGACCAGGGGTGTGATGTGTGGGTATGACTCCCCAAGGCTCCAGTGAGAAACCTGTTAAGCTTTACTTTCTATTTGGTTGGAAAATTTTCTCTCTGTAGTGAAATACAAACAAGCCTCTCATGCCTTGGCGTCTGATTGCTAATGAGACATGCAATTTCACACGCTGTCATTAGGAAAATCTGTTCTAGCTCCGGCAGGACAGCTCTGACAGGAGGTCGTGGTGTGCTTCTTCTGGGTTGGGAGCCACATGTAACCTTGGTGCTGGGGAAGCATAAATGTAACTCCTGCCCTTCATCAGGAAATGTGGGGTTGAGAGTTTTAAGTGTGATTTTGAGGTTGGAATAGAAAACACCTAAAAATGTCAAACCCATATTTTGTAACAAATTAAAAGAATCAGCTGACCACATCTGAGTCCAGTTATTCATTTATTTTATGGCATGCCAACATTTGAGCACCATTAGAAGGAACACCAGCAGAAACAATGGAAAGGACCTACCATGTGTGGAGAAGCCGCTTATTTCAGCTACCGTCTTTTAAATCTCTAGTTCCTTCCTCTTGTTCTCTGATTATTCTTTTTTCAAATCACCCTATTCTGGTTTTAAAAGAATCTTTCATAAATCTTATTGAGTCAGGTTTTCTTCTATTCCCCAATTAACTTTGTTTGCAACAGAATCTGTCTTCACTTCTGTCTGTATTGGTATTTCTCTTTCAGGCCACTGGTTCTTGCGGTGACATTTGCTTGTGTGGTCATATTTAAGAGAAAGATCTGTGTAATTGGGTGACCTCTCCCCAGTGAGAGTCTGACTGGGTGCTCAGGGCTGGGGTTGGGATAGATGGGGAACTCATTTTTAGGCTGAAACCACTTGTCCCAGAATGAGAACTTTCCTTTGGGGACCAAGGTGATAACCCTAATCCTCATATTCTCCAGTGTGCGTTGTTTAATTTCTAAGCTGGGACAGTGACTGCCAGCACTGTAGGAGACTGAGGCAAGAGGATTGCCTGAACCCAGGGGTTAGAGACCAGCCTGGCAACTTGATGAGACCTTATCTCTACATTAAATTTTAAAAATTAGCCAGGCATGGTGGTATGCATCTGTGGTTCCAGCTGTTGGAAGGCTGGGGCAGAAGGATCACCTGAGCCCAGCAGGTGAAGGCTGCAGTGGCCGTGAGCATGCCACTGCGCTCTACCCTGGGTGACAGAGTGACATTCTGACTAAAAAAAAATTTTATTTTTGGAAAAGAGCTATCTAGGACTTGCTTACTCTTGCCTGAGGGTAAATGCCAGCTGCTGTGTTTGCTGAGTGTGTGTATATGAGGACAGGGAGTGGGGGTAGGGGAGCAGGGGAAAGCTGGGGCCTGCAGGCTGTCTGTCCATCCTCCTCTAAGGCCTGTTGGTCTGTTAACCCTTTCCCAGCAGCTGGCTTCCAGTATGTAGTAACTTCCCATCCCTCCATAGTACTTACTTACCTTGTCCTCAAGGAATAGACTTATTCCTTTCTGTACTTCTGTTCCTGCAATATGAAGGGTTGAGGCTGAGAGAGCATGCCTGGTGCCTTTATAAAAATAGAAACACATACATTTACTGTTTGTTATCCCATAAGTAATATTTCTAGCAAAATAACTAAATTAGTGTATTATTTGTATTAAAGTTAAAAAGTACTTATATACTCCTTAAGAAAGTATATAAGTAATATATAAAATATGCTCATTATAGAAATGCAAGTATGAAAGCATGTGTGCTGCAAAGGAAAATGGCTCTTCTCTATTTCCAAACCTCCCAAGTCTGTTCTTTCCCAGAAAGTAGCTGCTGCTCATCCCTGGGCGTCTGTTCTTCCCAGCTGTGGTTAGTGAGTTTACGTATCTACGTCCATGTCTGGTGCCAGTCTGTCTTTTTTAATTTAGGCAAAGTGGTTTTATGTGTTATTTTGTGGTGGTTTTTTTTTTGAAGATTTTATTTTATTTTTTGGAAAGTAGGACTTATTGAGAAGAAAAAAAAGCTCCTGATACGATTTTTCAGGTCAGCCTGGGCTTCGAGAATGACAGCTCAATGGGTCGGCCAGCCAAGCCCCAGAGAGGGTCGTCTCGAGGGGCTGGTAACCTTTGCCCCGAAAGTGTTAGCTCTAATAGGCTGGCAAACCATGCCCTGAGAGTGTTGCTGGCTTGGTGAGCTGGCAAGCCTAGCCCCCAGAGTGTTGGCTGTGATGAGCTGGCAAGCCAGGCCCTGAGAGTGTTGCTGGTTCGGTGGGCTGGCGAGCCTAGTCCCTAGGGTGTCTCAGCTTCGGAGTCTTGCCTTCTTCCAGCAGCTCTCCTGGCTCGGCTGGCTCCGTTGGCTGGCAAGCCAGCCTCTGGGGTGCACGGCTCTTCGGCTCCAACAATCTGCAATTCTTCAGGTTGCAGCTCTTCAGGGTCGAGGTTCTTGTCTCATGCCCAGGAAGAATGAGGGACATGGACAGCCGGAAAGTGAGAAAGCAGGATTTACTGAGAGGACAGAGAAGCTCCCACAGTGGAAGGGGACCTGAAGGGGTTGCCTGTGAATTTTTTTTTAACTTGTCATACATCTTGGACAGCTTTCCATGTCATTTGATGTAGAGCTATCATTCTTGGTTGCAGTTTTTCCAAAAAGGCAAAAATCTACTAATTTTTTGTTTTATGCAATCTTAGCATGCATCCCACCCAAATGTGAAATCCTTGTCATGTCTGTAAATAATCCCAGCAGATTGAACTGAAAACTTGAATTGGATGAAATAGTGCAAGTTGAACAGATCGTACACAATATATGACAGTATTAAGAAGTTCAATTCAAATATCAACCAAGTGAAATACTAACACTTTATTATTAAGACTCATGTTGGAATTAGCCAGGCATGGTGGCGTGTGCCTGTAGTTACAGTTACTTGGAAAGCTAAGGTGGAAGGATCGCCTGAGCCCAGGCTGTGACTCTGATTCAGAAAAATAAATAAATAAATAAATGCTGGGCTAGGTAGCTCAACCTGTAATCCTAGCACTTTGGGAGGCCAAGGCAAGTGGATTGCCTGAGCCCACGGTTTCAAGACCAGCCCGGGCAACTTGGCGAGATCTCGTCTCTACAATAAAAAAAAAAAATTAGCCGGGTGTGGTAGCGCACCTGTAGTTCCAGCTACTTGGAAGGCTGAGGCAGAAGGAACGCTGGAGACCAGCAGGTCAATGCTCGGGTGGCTGTGAGTGCTCCACTGCACTCCAGCCTGTGTGATGGAGTGAGACTTCAACTCCAACTCCCCCCCCCCGCAAAAAAGGCTGGAAATGGTAGCTCATGCCTGTAATCCCAGCACTTTGGGAGACTGAGATGGGAGGATTACTTGAGGCCAGGAGTTCAAGACAAGCTTGAGCAGCATAGCAAAACCCTGTCTCTTCAAAAAAATTGTAAAAAATTAACCAGGCATGGTGGTGCACCCCTGTAGTCCTAGCAAATTGTAAGGCTGAGGTGGGAGGATCACTTGAACCCAGGAATTCAAGAATGCAGTGAGTTATGGTTGCACCACTGAACTCCAGCTTGGGTGACAGAGTGAAACTATCTCTAAAAAAAAAAAAAAAGAAGCTGGACTCGGTGGCTCAGTCTGTAATCCCGCGCCTTTGGGAGGCTGAGGTGAGTGGATTGCATGAGCTCGCGGGTTCGAGACCCGCCTGGGCAGACGAGACCTCATCTCTACAATAAATCAAAAAATCAGCCGGGCGTGGTAGCGCATGCCTGTAATTCCGGCTACTGGGAAGGCTGAGGCGGAAGGATCGCTGGAGCCCAGCAGGTCGAGGCTGCGGTGGCCAGGAGCGGCCACTGCACTCCAGTCTGGGTGACAGCGTGAGACTCCGACTCAAAAAGAAAAAGGAAGCCGGACTCGGTGGCTCAGCCTGTAATCCCGCGCCTTTGGGAGGCTGAGGTGAGTGGATTGCCTGAGCCCACGGGTTCGAGACCCACCTGGGCAGCGAGACCTCATCTCTTCAATAAATCAAAAAATCAGCCGGGCGTGGTAGCGCATGCCTGTAATTCCAGCTACTTGGAAGGCTGAGGCGGAAGGATCCCCGGAGCCCAGCAAGTCGAGGCTGCGGTGGCCGGGAGCGGCCACTGCCC
The DNA here is from genome assembly GCA_027257055.1 of Cephalopachus bancanus. Classification (NCBI taxonomy): domain Eukaryota; kingdom Metazoa; phylum Chordata; class Mammalia; order Primates; family Tarsiidae; genus Cephalopachus; species Cephalopachus bancanus. The sequence goes on from JAPVLO010000020.1 coordinate 84,846, forward strand.
TCCAGTTTGGGCGACAGAGTGAGACTCCAACTCAAAAAAAAAAAAAAGAAAGAAAAAAGAAAAAAAATAATTCATGATCTTATCCCAGTTCATGCGTAGAGCAGAATGAAGTCAAATTTATTTTGCTCAGGGTTAAGGAGACAAACCAGTTTGCACATCTTCTGTAAAATATATTCATAATGAATATTCAAGTTTAAAGTGTCCTGTTCTCCTCCCTATTTTGTCTTAGTATTTCCTGCCTGTTTTCTTTGTTTATTCTCCATGCTCTTAAACCCTTGCTTTATTAGCTGTCTTTTATGTGCAGGTCTTGAAACTGGATTGTCTACCTGCAAGGGTACTCTCGGGTTAATTTCCCTTTTAAGACAGTGGAAACATCTACTGACAAAAACACATATTTTGGGACCCAGGTCCACACTCCCCGGAGAAAGGTAGAAGTCTCCGCTTTTGAAGGGCGAAGATCATATACACAGCCAGTTCTGGCAGGTCTTCATAGTGCTCCACATCAAGAGGTTTTGAGAGTTCTGGCACACTTGGATTAGCATTGGGTTTCATTGGATATGTGACAGAATAACTCTACTTCCCATTTCACATTTCTTCATCTGCAGAAACCTGGAACTCACTAGGCCTCCTTCTGCGAGGTTGGGTCATAGCTCCAGCTCACACCCTGCTTTTAACAAAAGTGGCTACCATTTACAGAGCACTTAACTGTGTAGGCACTGTTTGTGAATTTCACTTTGTCTCATCTAATCCTCAAAACAATCCTATGCAGTATGGCTTGATGGGGAAACTGAGGTTCATAGAGGTTAAATAACTTGCTTGTTTAGAGTTCTGGTAGAGCTGGACTTCAAACCAGTCTGCCTAGTGCCAAAGCCTGGGCTTTTAACCTCTGTGCTACACATTTACCACTTAACCAGTGAACCCTAGAGAGCACGTTCAAAGAGAAACCTGCAGGCACCACCCATTAGACAAATGGGCGACTATAGGAGGCTAGATAAGGCCCCAAAGATATTCATATCCTAATCCCCAGAGCCTGTGAGTGTCACTTTACAGGACAAAAAAAGAACTTTGTAGGTGCGATCAAGCAGGATCTTGAACTTGGGAGATGACCTTGGATTTTCCAGGAGTCGCCTCTGTGCAATCATGTATCAATATAAAAGGGAGGCAAAAGGAGGAAGAGGACGAGGCAGTGTGATCATGGAGGCAGAGTTCGGAGTGATCTGCCACTAGCCAAGAAATGGCAGCAGCTGCCAGTAGCTGGAAGATGCAAGAACGGAGTCTGCTCTGGGGCCTTGGAGGAGGTGTAGTGCCATTGACACCTTAATTTGGCCCGGCAATCTTGGTTGCCAACTTGTGGCCTCCCGAATGGCGAGAGAATAAATTCATTCTGAGGTTTGTGGTAATTTGTTAGAGCAGCCAGAGGAAACTAATACAGTGACTTTGTGACCTCTCTAGGCCTCAGTTTCCTGATCTGTAAAATGAGAATCTTAATAGAACATATATAGTATTTAAATACTAATGAATCTATTTATTTTGAGTTGGAGTCTCACTCTGTCGTCCAGACTAGAGTGCAGTGGCAAGTTCATGGCCACCACAGCCTCGACCTGCTGGGCTCAGGTCATCCTTCCACCTCAGCCTTCCAAGCAGCTGACTCTAAAGGTGCGCACTACCACGCCTGGCTAGTTTTTTGATTTATTGTAGAGACAAGGGCTCACCATGTTGCCCAGGCTGGTCTAGAACCCACAGCCTCAGGCAATCCTCTTGCCTCAGCCTCCCAAAGTGCTGGGATTATAAGTGTGAGCCACCGCACACAGCACTGACCTTAAAATGCTTGGCAGCGTGCCTGGTACAAGGTAAATGCTCAATAGTGATAAGAAATTATGATCACTAACAGGCTGGGATAGGAGCAGACATGAGTTGCTTTGGGAACACGTGGGAACTCTCCCAGGCTGCTTTAGCTCATGTGATGCACCTGGCCATCCAGTGAGGTTAACAGGGCATTTTAGAGACAAATAAATGGAAATTAAAAGTGACAATAAGTCGGGCTCGGTGGCTCAGCCTGTAATCCTGCGCTTTGGGAGGCTGAAGTGAGTGGATTGCCTGAGCCCACGGGTTCGATACCCACCTGGGCAACTTGGCGAGACCTCATCTCTACAATAAATAAAAAAATTAGCTGGGCGTGGTAGTGCACGCCTGTAGTTCCCAGCTACTTGGAAGACTGAGGCAGAAAGATCGCCGGAGACAAGCAGGTCAAGGCTGCGGTGGCTGGGAGCGTGCCACTGCACTCCAGTTTGGGCGACAGAGTGAGACTCCAACTCAAAAAAAAAAGTGACAATATATGGTATTTACTGACCAAATGGTAGGGAATTGACCAAAAAAACTTCACCTTCATTTTCTAATAGTGACTGCAGCCGTCAGAGAAACAGAAATTTCAGGCTGTAATTCTTGTTACCTGGTAGATGCCCCAGTAACGTTATTTTTCTGGATCTCACTGTGATCTGACTCTGATCTAACAGGTCATTCCGGGACATGTCAATAAACATTGCAACGGGGAATTATAAGTGTAAATTCAATTGCCTGTCAGGAACACGACCAATGACCGGTGTGCTCTCCTCTGTTTCCACAGCATGAGCCGAGGGAGTCCTGTTGTGGTCTGGGGACCTGCGTCCCAGATGCCTAAGGATTTCTCCTCCCTGAGGGCTGGACTGCAGCAAGGCCAGCGAGTTTGCCTTTGAGGTGTTCCCATTCCTTCACCCAGCTCCAAGAGACGTCATCACCTTCGTTGTGAGTTGCTCCGGGCAAGTGATGGAGGAATTAGCAGCATGGCCTGGAGTGGCTCTGAGCAGGCCTGAGCCAGCTGACACACACCACTTAGGTTTCCAAGGAGCCAAGCTGTCCCCACTCACGCACGGGCTGATGCGCCTGTGGCTAAATGCGGTGCAGGCAGGGCCACAGGCCAGATTCAGGGCAGGGATAGAATCCCACATCCATCACCAGGGAGACAATGGTCTGCGTGCGTGGTCACAGCTGGGGCCAACGAGAAAGCTCAAAGGGACGGTCATCAGAGAAAGAGGACCAGAGTGCAGTGTGCACAGATCTTGTCTTGGGTTTTCACTGCTGACAAGCCACTTAGCTGCCTCCAGGTTTATCTGCGTCTAAGATAGAGATAGCAATATCGACACATCTCACTGGAGACTTATGAAAACAACATTCCTGACAGACGTGGGACTCATGGCTGGAAGGTGGTGTGTAAGTGCAGGTGACAAACTCACTGTGTGTTTGTGTTTTCAGCAGTGCATTGGGGGCATGTAGACCACCAGAAAATACTTTTGGAGTCTGATATAAACAAAACAAAACAAAACAAGCAACTATCTGTTTTAGCGCATGGATTTTTTTTGGCTTTCTACAGGCTTGGGGGAATTGCATGTGTGATTCAGACCAGAATTGTTTTCCACCTATTGCTGTGATTAGTGATAAAGGCGCTTAAATCATTTGAGAATGTTGTAGTTAGTGATTGTTTTCAAACGTTTGCCAACTTTGCTTTTAAAAATTCCTAAATTCTGTTGTGTAGTTTATGAGTTTTGTGTGAAGTCTGGAACATTTCTTCCCAAGTTGGGTGGGGAATCTATTTTAAAAACAAAGCACAAAGAGAGGAATGGTTGTTCTTTCCCCATGGGATTTGCTATTTCTGGGGAGTCCTCCTGAACTTGTTAAGTGGCCATGTTTTCTGTTCATTTAAGGTTAAGCAGTTGACCTCAGGCCTCCCTGTAAAGTCATTCAATGTTGTTTTTTGTCCATTGGGGTCTTGAGGGAGTCTGCTCTGTGTTCTTGGTTAATTAAGCCTCTCTCTCTTGTGCATATTGTCTGTCTCAATAGTTTCTGTAGGTCTAGGTGAATGGTGACTATTAAAGAAAAAATGAACTTTTCTGTAATCCCAGTGCTTTGGGAGGCAGAGGCAAGAGGATCACTTGAGGCCAGGAGTTTAAGACCAGCCTAGGCAACATAGTGAGATCTCATCTCTTCAAAGGGGGAAAAAATTAGCCTGGCGTGGTGGCATGCACTGTAGTCCCAACTACTTGGGAGACTGAGGTGGGAGGATCACTTGAGCCCAGGAGTTTGAGGCTGCAGTGAGCCATGCTTGTGCCACTGCACTCCAGCTTAGAAACCTCATCTCAAAAAAAGAAAGAAAGAAAAAAAACTTTAGTGGAGTAACGCAGATTAAACACTCCATTTTTAAAAAAATTAGAAAAATGATATAAATGAAATATAAAAATAAAGATGATCTATAATTCTCCTATGCAGAATTAACCATACTGGCATGCATGTATATATATATATGTTTTTTTGAGTTGGAGTCTCACTCTGTCGCCCAGACTGGAGTGCAGTGGCCGCTCCCGGCCACCGCAGCCTCGACCTGCTGGGCTCCGGCGATCCTTTCGCCTCAGTCTTCCGAGTAGCCGGAATTACAGGCATGCGCTACCACGCCCGGCTGATTTTTTTTTTTTTTTTTAATTTATTGTAGAGATGAGATGTCACCTGCCCAGTCGGGTCTCGAATCTGTGGGCTCAGGCAATCCACTCACCTCAGCCTCCCAAGGCGCGGGATTACAGGTTGAGCCACCAAGCCCAGCTCCAAACTAAGTTTATTAGAGAAAAGACAGGGTGATGTGTCAGAGGTGCCATTTGCAAAAAAAACCTGCCCTTTAAAAAAAAAATATATATATATTTTTTTGAGTTGGAGTCTCACTCTGTCGCCCAGACTGGAGTGCAGTGGCCGCTCCCGGCCACCGCAGCCTCGGCCTGCTGGGCTCCGGCGATCCTTCTGCCTCAGCCTTCCAAGTAGCCGGAATTACAGGCATGCGCCACCACGCCCAGCTGATTTTTTGATTTATTGTAGAGATGAGGTCTTGCTGCCCAGGCGGGTCTCGAACCCGCGGGCTCAGGCAATTCACTCACCTCAGCCTCCCAAAGGCGCGGGATTACAGGCTGAGCCACCGAGCCTGGCTAAAATTTTTTTTTTTTAATTTTAAATATGTGGGTACAATTCAGGGTTAGGTACATAAATGTTCGTTATGCAGGTACCCTTGTTGATGAGGTGTGCCCAGAAGAACTATCAACACTTGTTCTCAGGTGCTGCTCACTTCCTTAGCCCTCATGCCTGGGCAACAGCACACATCCCAGAAGTGGTAAACACTTGCTGACCTGAAGCTTCTGAGTGGGTGCTGGTCCCAGCCAATCCCACCCATTCTTCTTCCCAATTTTCCCCCATACTTACAGAACCTGATGAAACATACTATGCAATGCAACTCACACACATGACATGCCTGTGGAATTTTAACATAATGTACGCCCGTGTAACTACCACCCAAGATATAAAACATCTCCAGCATCCCAGAAGTGGCTTGTGTCTCCCCTGTCCCCCGCAAGTCAGTCCTTCCCCCAGCCCCCACCCTGTGATCACATTCATTCATTCCTAAACACTGACTTTATCATGTTACTCTCCACCTCAAAACATTCCATAGGGTTACTGTTCTTTGTCTTGCTGCTTTACCTCTAAAAGTCTGCTTCATTCTCTTGGCCCACCCTCTTAAGGGTCCTTGACTGATTCAGCTGGGCCTCCATTGTCAACCTCCCTGCCCACCCCCCCCTCCACTGCCAGGCTCCACCGGGGGCTTAGTCACTCTGTCCTTACTAGAACTGCCTTTCAGCCGGGCTCAGTGGCTCAGCCTGTAATCCTGTGCCTTTGGGAGGCTGAGGTGAGTGGATTGCCTGAACCCGCGAGTTCGAGACCCGCCTGGGCAGTGAGACCTCATCTCTACAATAAAATCAAAAAATCAGCCGGGCGTGGAAGCGCATGCCTGTAATTCTGGCTACTTGGAAGGCGGAGGCCGAAGGATCGCCGAACCACAGCAGGTCGAGGCTGGGTGACAGAGTGAGACTCCAACTCAAAAAAAAAAAGAACTGCCTTTCCTCAACTTCATAAGCCTCACCCGTCTTTCAAGTTTCAGCTTAAGTCCTGTTTCCTCCAAGACCCAACCCCCAGGTTCTTGGCCCCCCCCACCCTCTGAATAGCTGAGTTTCTGCATATGTGGGGCCACAGAAGCCTGTCCCAGTCGCATTTCATTCCCACTTGCAGCTCGCGATGACCATTTATATCCTGCACAGACATTTCTTCAAACCCTTCTCATCCTTCTCTCTCACATCATGGGACTGCCTGAGGGTCTGTCACTTCCCACTCCCAGGCCCACCTCAGTGTCTGTCTCTCCCCTTTTCCCTGCCCTGCTCTTGGGTCTCTGCTACCCAGGTCCCCAAGTCCTGTCCCACGGACTGTTAGGTACTGCTTCTGCTACCAGGTCTTCAGATCTGATACCAAAACATCCTGGGACCCACCCCTGCTCAGAGGACATAGACTGAGGGGAGAGAATCTGAGCAGATGAAAATTCTTTATCTAATACTTGTGCCCTTTGCACCTAGCAGTTAGCGAGTGTCCCGTTTTCTCTGCTGTTCCAACATGTTACCCTCACTCACATCTAGATCTGGACTTCCCATGGCACAAGCAGAGCTGGCACCATCAAGGAGTTTAAATAAGATATTGTAGTAAGGTACTGAGCACAGGGTTTGCCTATGGTCAGGCTGAGAAAGGGGCACTAGCATCAAAAGCCTGCAGTCCCTTCTATAGTTCTTGTCAGCCAGGGCTGGTGGGGCAGGGTCCTGAAGCTCTCCGTGTGTGAATGGGGGACTTCTTGAAACCCTCCCATCTGTAAAGAACACAGGCCCTGGAGTTGTAGAGCCAGGGCCAAGGCCCAGCGCCAGGTTAGCCCTTCCTGAGTAACACGGGGATCATAATCCCTGCACCTCAGATGAGCAGCAAGGACGCACGTCAAAGCACTCTGCAGATGGAAACACTGCCCCCCATGAGAGCTAGTCAAAGGGTGGACGGTGCAATGTGCTGGCATAAAGCCGGCGGCCTGGTTCTAACTTGCAGATGTAATTGGATTTTCTGAATTGGTGGCTGGCAAATTCAGCCCCCTAGTGAAAAAGTCCGGTTCTAGGCAGAAAAAGTTTTTGTTAGACTACTTCCCATTGTAAGCAAACTCAGGAGTCTGCTGCCTGCGTTTAAATCTAGGTACTTACGCTGACTTTGGAAAGTGTCTTCATCACTCCAAACCTCAGTATACTTGTCTGTGAAATGGGGATAATAGTTTCTTCCTTCTAGGATTGTTGTGAGGGGCATATAAAGTAGTTTACGCAAGGATGTAGCACAGTGCTTGGCTCAGTAAATATTACTGTTTTTACTGTTTCCCAGTGTTTGTTGCTCAGTGAATAAATGGATGGATTGATCTGGATTTGGCTCCTGAGGGTGCTTTTTTGTTCTTCTCCTAACTTTTTCAGGCTGATGCCATCTGACCCTGTCTAGACAGAGAACAGTTTGACTAGGCGTGTGGGGAAGGAAGAGGGTGAAATTAAAGGCTTCAGTCAGGAGTGGAAAGCTGTCTGCAGAGGACAGCGAGACGCCAGGGTCTTCCCCATACCAGGCAAGGTCTCCACGCAGCTGCCACTTCCCTCTCTGTTTCTTCAGTGAGGCCAGTTGACTGTGGTTTTATTACCAAGCACACTTCCTTGATTAATCCTGGCAAGATTGTGGCTGTAGTTTTATTATCTTTCTAGGTGGCCAAGATGAGACAAGTTGAGATATTTTACTATAAAAGAACAACCATTAGCCAGGCGTGGTAACGCACGCCTGTAGTTCCCGCTACTCGGAAGGCTGAAGTGGAAGGATCGCCGGAGCCCAGCAGGTCAAGGCTGCGGTGGCTGGGAGTGGCCACTGCACTCCAGTCTGGGCGGCAGAGTGAGACTCCAACTCAAAAAAAAAAAAGAACAACCATTATTGATATTTGGGAGACCTTGACCCCTTCCCCATCTCCTCAGAGAACTGTGAGAGCTCAGCCTATAGGGGCATAGACCAATGTCATCTTCCAGTCCCCCCACACATACACCTCAACCTCCAGAGCAGGGTAGGGAGTTCCAGGGTTACTCTGAGGGCAATAGTGTCACTATCTGGTTCTGTCTTTGCCATTGACTTGCCATGTGGCCTTCAGAAAGTCCCTTCCCCTCTCTGGGCCTCAAAGTCGCGATCTACAAAATAAAGAAGAGAACCCTTTCAATATGAGATGCCTCCTGTGGGAGATAGTGTAAGTTGGGAACACAGGGTTGGGGGTCTTTCTCCATCACTCACTGTGTGGCCTTGGGTGAGCCATAAAGTTCTCTAGATTGTTCACTCTCTGTAAAATGGGGATGATAAACAGTAACTGACCCTACAGGGCTGTAGTATGGTATGGCCATTCAAGTGCTGAGCATGGGGTCTTCCTGTGAGCCAGTATCAAAAGCCTGCAGCTCCTCTGATTTTTGTCGGCCAGGCCAGATAAGCCATGGTCCCAAAGTGCTGAGTGTGTATGTCTGTGCATTCATTCCGGTGTGTGAGTAGAGCTTGGCCCTCCTTCATGGTGCTCTGGAAAGATCTGGCCAGGGAGCCCTCCTGGAATCTCAGGTAGCAGAAACTGAGAGTCACTGCCTTCTCTCTTGGACAGTGTGCCCCCCTGTACCTCTTAGTTGTTTCCTGAGTTGTGTTATTTAGAGAGGCTGGACCCTCCCTACCCAGAGGTGACTAGCCAGCTCCCTGCCAGGGTGAAGCACCCCATTGAAGATGGGTCCCCACTCGTCCGCTGTGGATGGGGCTTTTCCTCTGCCCCGGGGGTCTACTTGAAGGCAGGGGTGCCCAGTTCATCCCCTGGCCCTGCCCCAGGATTCTGGGTTTGAACTCAGGTCAGCTCTGCCCCCTGGGACTCCCTTCTTCTCTCTTCCTTCTTTGGACCATGTGGGGATTGTTTCACAACAGAACACTTTGCTAAGTGATGCAGGAAGTAGGCCCCTGGGGAGGCAGATAGAGCCCATAGAGCTGATAAAGGAGTGAAGCCTCTGGATACCTCTGGGGCCTGGGGCAGGGTCAGAGATAAGAGGAAATGCCAGGCTTATCATCTGCCTGAGTTCTTCTAGCGGAATCACCCTGGCCGGCTGGGCGCCTTGGTCCCAGTGCTGCAGGCAGTTTGGGAGTATCATCTGCAGGCAGAGCAAACGGAGTTGGCACGGCCAGCAGCCGTGGGGGTGGGGATTCTGTGCCCCTCTCCAGCCCTGCACGGTCCCAGAACCAGAGGCGGCCGCGGGCGTCAGATTACACCGAGATATTTGCGGTAAGGGCAATGCCGGGCCAGTGTGCTTTGAAGTAGGAGCCTGGGGAACAATTGGTTGGATCATGCGACTGAGGGAGCCCTGGGTGATAATTGTTCCCCAGACCTGGGTCCTCTTGTACTGAGCAGAAAGCTTTGGTTTGTGGTACAGTTTGAGAATGGTTAACCTGGGCCTTTCTTAACAGAGGCAGGGCGCAGTGGGCAGTCAGTGCTATTGGCAGCCAACCCTGAAGTTGTCTGTGTTGAATTCTGTGGACTTCAGATTTTTTTTCCATGTTCTCCTTTCTTAAATAAGCTCAGCTTAACAGAGGACATGTTTGCACTTTCTCAGCTCACACCAGCTAACGGTGCCATGGGGGAGGTGGCGTGGGCTGGGCCAGGGCTCTGAGGTGCTGGTTTAGCTGTCCCTCCTCTCTCTCTTCCTGCCTCTGCCCCTCATGGAGGTGACTGAGCACACTACTCTCTTTGTTAGGCTGACCATCTGGGACAAGAAGGGGAGGAAGTGATTGACTCTCCCAGTAAAATGACTCAGGAAACAATGAGGAGGCACAGAGTCCCCAAAGCCTGCAACACACTGTACGAGGGAGTTCTAGGGCCAGGTTCTAGGGCCAGGCACGATTGCTCCCAGCACTTCGGGAGGCCTGCGGAGGAGGATTGCTTGACCCGAGGAGTTTAAGACCAGGCTAGGCAACTTAGAGAACCTTGTCTTTACAAAAAAGCAAAAAATTAGCCAGGCATGGTGATGCTCACCAGTAGTCCTGGCTATCTGGGAGGCTGAGGCAGGAGGATCACTTGAGCCCAGGAGTTTGAGGCTATGATGAGCCGTGATCTTGCTTCTATACTCCAGCCTCCTCCCAAAAAAGAACGGCAGTCCTAATCTCTACCATTCTTATGGACTTACCATGTGCCAGGTGCTGTGCTAAGCTTACATTAATACTCGAACAACCCCGTGGCTATTGCACCATTATGAGCCCCCATGCAGATGAGGAAAGCTGTGTTCAGAGAGGTCAAGTGTGGGTATACTGCTAGCCCAGATGGCATTGTGCAGGAAGTAGGAAGGGGCAACTTCCCCTCTCTCAGAAAACTCATATTTGTTTTTGTTAGCGCAAAGCCCTTCTCTGCCACAGGCTGCGGCACTGCTGTTGTAAATCCACAAGTCCACCAAGGAGGCTGGGCTTTTGGCCCCTTGGCTGTTGGGCCCTTGAGTTCTGCATCACCTGCTTTATGTCCTGTCCCCAGAGGCAAACATGTTGCCATCTTTTGGCTGTGTTTTCTGACACTTGCCTCCATATTTCTTCATTATCCATTCTGTACTTTATCTGGGTACGTCCTGTTAAGATAAATGAGGATTTAGCTCTCTCACACTCCTCACCGCCCCTCCCCACCTTACCACAGATGTGTCACTGTTTACTTAATAAAAGGTTTACCTGATTATGACTATAACATTACTCATCGCAAAATCAACTATTGTGCTATAATCTCATTTCTTCTTGCTATAACTATGATTTTCTTGGTGTCTCTAATTCATTTTGTGCCCCCTTTGCCCTGTCTGCCATCATCATGCTGAGTGTTAATGTTTGAGCACTTCCAATGACGCAAGCAGGATTCCAGGTGCCTTCTAGGCAGTCTCACTTTCCAGGTGCCTTCCTAGGAGTTCTCATGCTCCAGGTGACTTCCAGGCATTCTTATGTTCCAGATGCTTTCCAGGCGTTCTCATGTTCCAGGTGCCTTCCAAGCATTCTCCCTCCCATCCCGTCCATGAAGTTTGTACATGGTTACTATTCTCATGTAACAGACCAGGAAGTGCAAACTCAGAGAGGTTAGGTGAACACTGGCCCACAATGCCGGCTAATAATTGGCAGAGGCAGGAATTAAATCTGGACAGTCTGACTCCAGGCCCCATGCTCTTAACATTTTCCTACATGTCTTTAATTACATTATATTGTAACTGATCTTTCCCCCTGGTGTCCTCCCTTTGAAGATCTCCATTTTTCTGTTTCATTGTTGGGCCTAGGTTGAAGCTAGGAGCTCGTATTAAGATTTGTTTATGCCTCATTTTGCTGGGGTGCTTTGAAGGAGCTTCCTTAGAAAGTAAATACAGTTTTTGCATTTTTGAAAATCATAAAACTCTCCACTCTGTCCTCTGAAAATTGTGCAATGTTGTCAAAATTCTAAGGGGAAATACTTTCCAGTCTAGGATTCTGCACCCAGCCTATCTTCCAGCATTCAGGTGTTTTTAGGATGAAAAGTCTGATGTCATTCTTATTCCAGTTCTTTGGTAGGTGTCTTAGTTCATAACTTACAAAGAAATTGAATTTATTTTTTCAGTTACGAAAGCTGAGAAGTCCGAAGTTGAGGGAGAAATCTGGTGAGGATCTTCTTGCTGGTGGGGACTGTAACAGTCCTGAAGTGGTGCAGGGCGTCGCATGGGGAGGGGCTGAGTGTGCTACCTCAAGTCTTTCTTCCTCCCCTTATCCAGCCATGAGCCCCACTCCCATGATAGCCCATTAATCCATTAACCTACTAGTCCATTAATCCATGAACTGATCATTCATGAGGGCAGAGCCCTGGTGACCAACCTCTTAAAGCCCTCACCTCTCAACACTGCCACATTGAAATTAAATTTAAACATAAATTTTGAAGGGGACAAATATTCAAAGGTATGTGATCTTTTTTTTCTTTTACATTTCAGGGAGCTTTTATAGTCTTCTCTTTATCCTTGTGTCCTAAAATTTCATAATGACTTTAGTATTTCCTTGATATATTCCTTGCCTTTTTCTCATTTCTGCTCCTGAAACTCCAATTAATTAGGTGTGAGACCAACTGAACCTGTTGTCAAACATTTTTTCTCTGCTTATATATATATGTCTTCATCTTTTAGTTTTATTTTCTGGGATATCATCTTAGCTTTATTTTCTAATCCCTACATTGAATTTTAAAATATTAGCACTCATACTTTTTTTTTTTTGAGTTGGAGTCTCACTCTGTCGCCCAGACTGGAGTGCAGTGGCCACTCCCGGCCACCGCAGCCTCGACCTGCTGGGCTCCAGGCGATCCTTCCGCCTCAGCCTTCCAAGTAGCCGGAACAACAGGCGTGTGCTACCACGCCCGGCTGATTTTTTGATTTATTGTAGAGATGAGGTCTCGCTGCCCAGGCAGGTCTCGAACCCGCGGGCTCAGGCAATCCACTCACCTCAGCCTCCCAAAGGCGCGGGATTACAGACTGAGGCACCGAGCCCGGCGAGCACTCATATTTTTAATTTCCAAGAACTCTCTTTTATTCTATGGTTGTTCTTTTTCCATAACGTTCTCTTCTTTTTTAATGGATGGAATAACCTTTCATGCTTTTCTGTGGCTGCAATTGACAGTCTTTTTGAAACTTTCTTCTGTTTCTCATTTTCTCTGTTTCCTCCATAGTCATGTTTCTGGTTATTTGTTTTGGTCTCCCCTTTTCATCTTGGGGGCTTCCTTTGAATACCCAGTGATCCTTTTTGTCTGTGCATATTTTAGAACAGGGAACTCAGGATACCTGATCTCAAATCAGGCAAAGTGGGGACCAAAGGGAAGCCCAAACTTTACCTGTGCAATGACCATTTGTATACCTAATCCTGAGTTGTAACCCACATCTTTAAAAAAAAATAGAATAGGGAACTAAACACTGGGTAGGTGGTTGATGTTTGTTAACCATTTGGCTTTGTTGAGGATGATCAGGGGAGCTCTTGAGGAACCCCCAAAGCTACTACACAAAATCATTGTATGTAGACCACTGAGTTTCTCCGGAAGCAGACTAATCTTCAGAGAGGGTAGGATCTCCTGGCCAGTCCCTGCATGCAGAGGTGTGGGGAAAGAGGAGAGCCACTGTGTGGGGAGGAATTTCTCGTTCTTGCATTTTGGCTTCCTGTTTACCCCACAGGGTCTCCCAGAGTTCTACAGGAAGATCTGGCTTTGTGGCCATTAAGTGTGGCTTTTTTTTTCTTGTTTCTCTAGTTCTTCCCCTCTCCATCAGTTTTCCAGCTTCCAGAAGTTAATTGATAACTCCCGCTCACCAGAGGCTTTCTTCCATTCTCATTGTCATTGAGGTTGTGTATTTACTTTCTTTTTTGACTGTCAGTCCTCTGGAGGGGAAAGAGGGAAATATGGGAGGTCAGTCTTGGTTTCATTTTAAAATGAGGATGTTGCAGTCTTTCTCATCTGATGATTCCAGAGGCTGTTACATCACCAGAAGACCAGAGAAGAGTCTTGGGATTCAGTGTGCGCTCACCCCACCCTCAGGCAAACAGAGGGCAGGCTGTCTTTTTCCGGGAGTGGATTATCTGCCCTGTCCTCATCCAGGAAAGACAAGGATTTGTTGGATTTGCTATTCCGTGTCAATCCAGTTCAGCTGTCCCTCTCTGGTCTTCCTTCTCTTGGCTTGGGTGAAAGTCCTCCCCCAGCCTTCGGGCAGGCACCGCTGCACAGATTGAATTACCTTCGTTACTTGCTGTGCCCTGTACATAGATGAGAGGTGGAGACAAGCCACACGTTGGCCTCAGACTCCTTCTCCTGTAGGCTGAGAAGTGAAAGGAATTCAAAGCCGTCCTCCTGGCAGTGCCTTTTTATCACAGTAGCCTGAAGAATTTCCACCCATGGTTCCAAGCTGCCTCCCAGGGAGTCCCACAGCCTACTTCTGGGAATTGTCAGGGCTTCCTGCCCTGTCCTTATTTTGGTTGTTCTGAGAAAGCCCAGTTCCTGCCTCCTCCTTCCACAGAAGTCTCCCAGTGGTCAGCAAAGCCTCCTGCTATAGCCTCATGGATTTGTTCCTTTGGCTTATGGTGTGGGGGAGGCTTGTGTAAGAGGCCTGTTCTGCCCTCAGGGAGCTTCAAGGTGGCTGGGAACAGTGGCTGACCAGCAGCCATATTCCCAGAAAATGAGCTGCCTTGTAAACGTGTTGCTCATGGGAGACCCTGGTAAACTCTTGTAATGTTTATAATTAGCTTTTGATATAGACATATGTCGGGGGCTTTTATTTTCTTTGGGTTCCTCTGGACTCTCAAGATATCTTTCCAGGCTTTATTAACCCAGGACTTGCCTGGATGCTGCTGCTTCAGTGATCTTCCAGAGACTGGGGTCTGTCTCTGCAGTCTAGTGGGAACTTCATTCCACAAAGTTTCTAGGTACCAGCTGGGAGAGCGGCAAGGGGTGTGTGTTAGACAGTCGGTGATTTCTCTAGGCAGCCCTTTCCCAGTCCTGATTCCACAGGGAAACACTAACCATGAAGTGCTGGGGAAAGTGTGGCTTCCTGGTCAGATGCAGGTTTCTTTTCTGTGGCAGATGGGATCCCACTGAGGGGCACAGTGAACCCCCAAGAGCATTTGAAACACAATGTTACCACCCACTTGCTTTCTCCAAGGAGACTGTTAATATGGGCTTGTTTGGAATCAGTGAATACAACAGACGTGTGCTCTTTTGAGCATGCTCTGGGTCATGCCACCGATGACACCCAGGATTGTGCTTCCGAAGGGTTTGGATTCTACAGGGCTGCTTAGGAGTGACCACCTGGATAGAAAGATAGGTGGGGCGGTTGTGGTGAAGCTGCTGTCACAGCAAGCGCGTCAGCCTGGTCGGCCATCTGTGGCTTAAAGCAGCAACCCCCTCTAACAGTGCTTTTAGATGTCAAATTCCTAGTCAGAGGTCATCATAATTGTTTTTATTCAGGTGGGGGAAGCTTAGGGGGACATTAAGGCCTCCTTACCTTACTGCCAGCATGGTCCATGGCTGACGCACACTTCCAGGAGGCCAAGTGCCCGAGTGCCTTTTGGGAAATTTTCCTCTCTGGGCCTTGCTTTCTCCCCACGAGGGACTGGACAGAAATGGTGTAAGTGAGGCCACTCAGTGGCATTCTTGGGACTTTGCAGTGTTCCCTTTCCTCACCTCAGTGACAACCTGAGCGTCTGCTCATATCTGCTTCACTTATTGATGCTTTTGTAAAAAGTTTCATCTGAACCAACAGTTTTTGAAGCCAAGGCATTTGGAAACCAAGAGACTCACAGGCCCTGTTGATCTCAGGGCCCCTGCAGAGCCTGTTTCAGTTTAGAAATTGGGTGTCGTTACTGGGGGAGCAGGGACCTCTGGTAAATGTCCCCTGGAGGATGGTGCTTGGCAATATCCTAGGCCATTGTCCTTCAGTTCTATTTTTAGGTGCAAGTGAGGCGTGACTGAGGGCCCCAGGTGGGGAGGGGGCCTGCAGACCACAGGCAGTCTACACACATGTTTTGGGCATCAGTAAAGTAGGGGCACCTGAAAATGTGTTTTTAATTTGCAGGGGCATCTCATTTTTCATCATGGCAAAATTGCAACATTGCTGAATGGTCTCTCGCCTTTTTGTGTTGGTCTAACTTATTATCGTGACTCTGTTATGTGTGGCCTCAGTGCTTTGGGGTACTGTGGGTCTTCCTGTGCCCTGGGATCCCTGACAGAGTCCAGCTGACAGGTGCCATTACCTAAAGCACTTTTTCCTTCTAACCTTTAGCTTCAGCTGCCAATCCCTGCAGGCCCTGGACAGATTCTTAAAATATTTGCCTATCAGCAGCCTCTCAAAGAGGAATGTTAAAAGCTGCCGTGATGTCAAAGGGGCCCCAAGGAGAAGGGCCTGGGCCAGACTAGCCCGTCATTCACGGCCCATGGCAGGGTGGGAGATAAGCCACCAAAGGCACAGAGAGAACCCAGTGCTCTGGGCTCCCAAGCAACCCCAGCGGCCCGTGCAAGTTGGTGCTGCCGGGGAGACTGTTGGCTGCCAAGGACAATGAATTTCTAGACACTCCCACTCAGGTGAAAACCACAGGTGTCTGGCTCTTCGTTTTCTCGCCCTTGCCTTTGTCACTGCCTCATCAGGATGTCAGGAGCCTCCGAAGAGAGTCTGGGGCCCCAGGAGCTGCCCATGCTAAACAAGGTCTGTTTAACCACCATGGACAAAAAGCTTAGCATGCTGAATGAGAAGGTGGACAAACTTTTGAATTTCCAAGAAGACGTCACGGAGAAGCTGCACTGCGTGTGCCAAGGCATGAACCACCTGGAGCAGGGCCTGCACAGGCTGGAAGCCTCCCGAGTACTGGGCCCAGCTGGGCCCAATGGGGCTCCCCGAGGGGACACCCAGGTGGGGTGGCCTGAGGTCCTGGAGCTGATGAGGGCCATGCAGCAGGAGGCAACCCAGCACAGCACCAGACTTGAAGCCCTCTTCAGGATGATGGTGGCTGTGGACAGGGCCATCACTGTGGTAGGGTCCACGCTCCAGAACTCGAAGGGGGTGGATTTCACCATGCAAGGGACTATCCCCTGGAGGAGAGGCAGCCTGGCTGATGGCACCGAGGTTGGTTCCTGCGTCCCTGCCCTGGCTGGAAGGGAGGCCTAGGGCCCTGGTGGGGAGAACCTGCGGCTGGTCTTAGAAGAGCTGGAGGGATGTCCCCTTCTTGTGCTTCCTGTGTGACCTGCCAGTTGGGAAAAGGAGAACCGGAACCTCACAGGTAGATGTCAGGCAGGACACTGACTGCTGCTCTTACCAGAGAAAGGAAGGGATAGTGCCCTGGCCATGACTGTGGGGCCTTGGGCAGCTCCAGCGAACTTGGAAGTGGGGGACAGCCTGGCAGTTAGGGAGAGGAGGACCACCAAGCTTCTTTGACTTTGCTGTGTCTACCTTTCTGCTCCTTCACACCTGGGGTGGGAGACAGGTGGGGATGGCCAGTTTGCCCTGACAGAGCCCCTGCTCAGAAACCTACCCCCCCTTCCTGTCTCCAACCTTGTGCTTTGCCCCCGAGGGGGTGGAGTGTGCAGCTGCCTGTGGGGAGATGAGTGTTGACAGAGACCCAGGGAAGGCAGGCAGAAGCCGGAGCCTGGGGGTGGCAGGTGGCATTTCTGGGAGCGGCTGTTCCCTGGGGTTGCATAATCAAAGCTGCTGGCGAATGGAAGCTTGGCTGCTGGGGCAAGGTTATGGGGATGAGGTGTAGGGAGGGAACACCCTGTTTGGGAACAGCTAAAGATCAGCCACTTAGCAACACTCAGACAGCCTGGAGCCACAATCTCAGCTTCTAGCAGTTACCACCAGCAAGAGGCGAGTTGCATTCTGATGGAGTCGGGGTGTGCCTTTCTTCCCAGCCCACCAGGTCAGCACTCACACTGGCGGGCCCCTTCCCCTCCAGGTCCTGCAGCTTCTCCCAGAGTGTACCCCTCCACCCAGCTCCCCTGAACTGTGCCACCCTGTTGAGTTTGGCCACAGGGGAGATGTGCGCCTCTGCTTTTGCCACTGATGATCAGTCACAGCTTTAAAAAAGAAAATTAAATGTAGTTGGCCCTTCACACCTGCAGGTTCAGCCAGCCTCAGATAGAAATGTAGTTAGGCCTACAATGGTTGCATTTACACTGAATGTGGACAGACTTTTCTTTCTTGTCATTATCCTCTAAACAGTACAGTAGAACTATATGGCATTTATCTGTATTAGGTATTATAAGTAGTCTAGAGAGGATGTAAAGTGGACAGGAGGATTGCATAGGGTATATGCAAATATTACACCATCTTTTTTTTTTTTTTGGAGTTGGAGTCTCACCCTGTCTCCCAGGGTGGAGTGCAGTGACACACTCCTGGCCACTGCAACCTCGACCTGCTGGGCTCAGGCGATCCTTTCGCCTCAGCCTTCCAATTAGCTGGAACTACAGGCGCACATCACCATGCCTGGCTGATTTTTTGACTTATTGTAGAGATGAGGTCTCACACCAAGTTGCCCGGGGTGGTCTCAAACCCCTGGACTCAGGCAATCCTCTAACCTCAATCTCCCAAAGTGCTGGGATTATAGGCTTGAGCCACCGCGCCTGGCCTCACACCAACTTATATCAGGGACTTGAGTATCATGAATGATGGTATCAGAGGGGGGCCCTGGAACCAGTCCTTGTTGGATACAGAGGCGTGTTTGTAACATAATAAAATAAATCTAACCAATAACTTTTAAAAATTAATATGTACACAGTAGAAAAAACTATATAGTATAAAGAGCATACAGCTCCCCTGTTCTACCCTGCCTTCCTAGGCAAGTATAGCTGCTGGTCTCCTGGGTCCTTCCAGACACGGCTGTGCATCCGCAAGCCACTGGCATATGCATCACCCTTTTTGTTTTATTTCGGTTCAACTCAAACATTATCCACATTGTTCTGGGCTTGACTTTTTATTTTTTACTTAATGTATTTTGGCATTGTTTTATCTTCATATTTTTACAAGTGTGTTTGGAGAACTCCATTTTGGGGATGCGTCTTAATTTTTTTAACCAGTCCCATGTCCTTGTTTGTTTATGTTGTTACTCATCTTTAGCTGTTATAAATAATGATGCAGTGAACATCCCTAGTTGTATGTCTTGGAACATGAGTGTGAGCTTATCTTTATGATACACTCCTAGCAGTGGAAATGCTAGGCTGGGGGTAGATTTGTATGGAAGAAGCCAAACCAAGCTTCAGGGAACTTACTTCAGAGTAGTCTCCTACCAATTGTGTATGGGAAGCCTTTTGTCTTTGCCTGTTTGGTGAATGAAAATGAGAGCTCGTTGTGCATGTTTCTTAACATTTTTGTTTAAACATTTTAAACTTTTATAAACATAGAAATTAAGATAATGAGCCCTGTAAACTCATCTGCCAGCTTAGCTTCCCCTCATCCACTGGAAACTGTGTTACCCACCCGCTTCCATGTGTTACCCACCCACTTCCCCCAGATTGTTTAAGCAAATTTGAGATATTAGGTCATTTCTTTCATAAATGTTTTAGCATTTGTATCTAGAAGATAAGAGCTCCTTAAGAGGTAGGACTGTTAAGTGATTAAAACAAAAATATAAAAATTAAAAGATAATGACTCTTTTAAAAAACATAATCACAATGCCATTAAAGCAAATGCTAATGTCTTAATATTACTAAAGCCAGTATTAAAATTTTCCCAATCATCTTATACTTTTATTATTTATTTATTTATTTATTTTTGTTGGTTTTTTTTGAGTTGGAGTCTCACTCCGTTGCCCAGACTGGAGTGCGGCGGCCGCTCCCGGCCACCGCAGCCTTGACCTGCTGGGCTCCGGCGATCCTTCCGCCTCAGCCTTCCAAGTGGCTGGAACTACAGGCGCGTGCTACCACGCCCGGCTGATTTTTTATTTATTGTAGAGATGAGGTCTCGCCAAGTTGCCCAGGTGGGTCTCGAACCCGCGGGCTCAGGCAGTCCACTCACCTCAGTCTCCCAAAGGCACAGGATTACAGGCTGAGCCACCGAGCCCGGCTTATTTTTTATTTTTATCTTTGTTTTTTGAGTAGGAGTCTCACTCTGTCACCCAGACTGTAGGGCAGTGGCACACTCGCGGCTACCGTAACCTCGACCCGCTAGGCTCAGGCGATCCTTCCGCCTCAGCCTTCCAAGTAGCTGGAACTATAGGCACACGCCACCACACCAGGCTAATTTTTGATTTATTGTAGAGATAGGGTCTCACCTAGTTTCCCAGGCTGGTCTCGAACCCGTGGACTCAGGCAGTCCTCTCACCTCAGCCTCCCAAAGTGCTGGAAATATAGGCATGAGCCACCATACCCGGCCTTATTTTTTATTATTTTAATTTTTTTGAATTGGAATCTCACTCCATTGCCCAGGCTGGAGCGCAGTGGCATGCTCACGGCCACCCCGGCGTCAACCTGCTGGGCTCCCGCAATCCTTCCGCCTCAACCTTCCAAGTGGCTGGAACTACAGGTGCAGGCTACCGCGCCCGGATAATTTTTTATTTTTTATTTTAGAGACGAGGTCTTGCCAAGTTGCCAGGGTTAATCTCAAACCCATGGGCTCAGGCAATCCACTAGCCTTGGCCTCCCAAAGTTCTGGGATTACAGACTGAGCCACCGAGCCTAGCCCGTCTTATACTTTTAAAAATGGTTATGGTTTATTTGAATCATACCCAAATGAGGCAATTAGTTATATGTTTCTTAAGGCTATTTTTTTGTGAGTTGGAGTCTCACTCTGTTGCCCAGGCTGGAGTGCAGTGGCATGTTCACGGACACCACAGCCTTCACCTGCTGGACTCAGGTGATCCTTCCGCCTCAGCCTTCCAAGTAGCTGGAACTACAGGCACACCACCATGCCCAGCAAGTTTTTTTATTTATCGTAGAGATGAGACTGCGCCAGGTTGCCCAGGCTGGTCTCAAACTCCTGGGCTCAGGCATTCATCTTGCTTCTGCCTTCCAAAGTGCTGGGGTTAATTCTTCTTTTGAATTCATAAAATAATTTAAACTTTTTGTTATGGAAAATTTCAACTGTAACCAAACTAGATAGAATAACATATCTCATCGTTTTTTTTTTTATCTTTTAATTTTCATTTTGAAATTGTGGGGTACAATTCAGGGTTAGGTATACAAATGCTCACTGTGCAAGTACCCTTATTGATGAGGTGTGCCCCCCTTCCCCAGGTGGATATCGACTACCGTCAATCCCAGCTATCTCCCCCACCCCCCTTCCCACAGTTTCCTGCTACTTTCAATCCCTTTTCCACAGTAATATGGTAGTTGTTCAAGGTCCACTTATGAGTGAGAACATGTGATACTCATCTCTTTGTTTCTGTGAGAGAACACTTAGTATTATAAGCTCTAATTCCATCCATGTTGCTGCGAAGTTCATGATTTTGTTCTCTAATATCTCATAGTTTTAATTTATGTTTCTTTTTTTTTTTTGAGTTGGAGTCTCACTCTGTCACCCAGACTGGAGTGCAGTGGCTGCTCCCGGCCACCGCAGCCTCAACCTGCTGGGCTCCGGCAATCCTTCCGCCTCAGCCTTCCAGGTAGCTGGAATTACAGGCGCGGGCTACCACGCCCAGCTAATTTTTGATTTATTGTAGAGATGAGGTCTCGCCAAGTTGCCCAGGCGGGTCTCGAACCCGCGAGCTCAGGCAGTTCACTCACCTCAGCCTCCCAAAGCGCTGGGATTACAGACTGAGCCACTGAGCCCGGCTTAATTTATATATATTTTTTTCTTTTTTCTTTTTTTTTGTTTGAGTTGGAGTCTCACTCTGTTGCCCAGACTGGAGTGCAGTGGCCGCTCCCGGCCCCCACAGCCTCGACCTGCTGGGCTCCGGTGATCCTTCTGCCTCAGGCTTCCAAGTAACTGGAACCACAGGTACACACTACCATGTCCAGCTAATTTTTGATTTTATTGTAGAGATGAAGTCTCTCCAAGTTGCCCGGCGGGTCTCGAACCTGCGGGCTCAGGCAATCCACTCACCTCAGCCTCCCAAAATCCTGGGATTACAGGCTGAGCCACCAAGCCCGGCTTAATTTATATTTCTTTTTACTAGAAGAGTGAACATCATCCATAAAATCTGCATTTTCTGTGACCTGCCTGCTCATGTCTTCTTTCCTCTTCCCTATCTGTTTTTTTCTTATTGCTTTATGAGTGCTTCTTATATTAATGAAATCAGCTGTCATACATCTAGGCAGGCATTCCTGGAGAACAGCAGTCATAGAACTTTCTCTTTTCTGAATTTTTGCAACATCTTCTGTACATTGTCCCACCAACACTTCACTGATCTTTCTTCTGGTCCATGTGTTTAATACACATGTCAGCCACTGTCTTCAGCTTTGAATCCAGTCTTCCCATCAGTTTGCAGCTGCTGATTGGCCCATGACAGGAAGCCTGCCCTCTGTGCGGAGGCCAGGGCTGCTCTTGCAGGAGGGGCTCAGAGAATGGACAGTGAACCAAGATGTAGCCACAGCTACTTGACATGGTCAGTGCTGACAACTGTGCATTATGGAGACCTTCAGCGGACCCTCTTTGTGTTTCCTCAGAAAGTAGGGCATAGCAATCATTTGTGGAACTGAATTCAATCCCAGCATTGGCTGTTAGATTGGAAAGTTGTGCCAGAACTGCATGAAGGCCCTCCCTGGATCTTTTGATGTGCCCTGAGCACTTCATTTGACTGCAGCAAGGAAGCCACTGATGACCACTGGAAGCCAGGTACTCTCATGAGAGATGGCCTCGGGCTTGGCCAGGGATGAGCCAGAACCACAGTCAGGTGGTTCACATGCCTCAGCTTCTAGGATGGTGTTGGAGATCTCTTCTGCTTCTTCTGGTGCACAGACAAGACAGGGACTGAAGGTTGAGCCCTGAGAACAGGACCCAGCTGCACGTGGGGTGTGTGTGATGTGTGTGTGTGTGTGTGTGTGTGTGTGTGTGTGTGTGTGTGCGCGCGCGTGCCTACACTAGAGACAGGGCGTGAGGGGACTGTTTGAGCTCAGCAAGGTCTGCCAAAGGACAGTTTGTTTGAGCCCCTTCCTACTAGTGGGGTGAGGCAGGAGGAGGTCCAGGATAATGTCCCTCGTCCCCCCCAGCTACAGGGATGGTAGGACAAAGCCTGCAGAAGGATAAGGAGTTTGGGCCACATTGATGGGGCTGACCGATGGGGCTGGTGATTATCATGGCTACAGAAGCCAGCACTTTCTACTCAGTGCCTGCTATGGGCGAGGTTCTGAGCTATGTGTGCTCTATGTTACATCCTGACCATTAGAAGAGTAGAGCTTGATGTCCTGAAGTTCCAAGGGCCGAGCAGGAAATAGACTTGAGAGAAGTGGGCACAGTTCAAGGGAAAATGGAGCCAGTACTCAGCTGCAAGGCCAGGGAGACATTTGGGAAAGATGCCAGGTAGAGAGAGCTGCCCCATGTGGGCATGGAGTTGCTGGGTCTTCAGATTTTTTTCAAGAGAAGCTGAGAACTTAGAATTTTTTTCTGATCAGTTTTATTTACAGGTATAATTCTTAAATAATAATTATTTTATTAAGGTATAATTTACTTATAATAAAGTACACCTACACACAAACCATGCACGTTTGACACATTCTAAGTGTTTACAATAATGTTTACAATAATGTTTTATGTACAGGTACTTATTTTATTTACAGGTATTTATTTTATTAATTTATTTATGTATTTATCTACGGTTTTATTTGCAGATATAATTCTTAGATAATAATTATTTTATTAAGGTATAATTTACATATAAAAAGGTACACCTACACACAAACCATGCACATTTTATTTTATTTATTTATTTATTTATTTATTTTGAGTTGGAGTTTCACTCTGTCACCCAGACTGGAGTGCAGTGTCCGCTCCCGGGCACCGCAGCCTCGACCTGCTGGGCTCCGGCGATCCTTCCGCCTCAGCCTTCCAAGTAGCTGGAACTACAGGCGTGCGCTACCACGCCTGGCTAATTTTTTGATTTACTGTAGAGATGAAGTCTCGCCAAGTTGCCTAGGCGGGTCTCAAACCCGTGGACTCAGGCAATCCACTCACCTCAGCCTCCCAAAGGCGCGGGATTACAGGTTGAGCCACTGAGCCCGGCTCCATGCACATTTTAAATGCACATTTAAATGTACAGTTAACACATTTTAAGTGTTTACAACCATGTAATCACCACCACTATGTGAGTCCTTTGAGGTCCAGACTAGAGCCCCCTGTCTGGGTCTGGGCCCACCTTTCCCTGGCAATGTGGTGAGGCATTGGAAAGGACCAGGTTCTGCATTTGAAACTGGTCTCCTCCTAACTCTTATGGCCTTGAAAGGCCTCAGTGTCCTTATCTCTAAAGTAACAATGGCAGTGTCTGCTTTAATGCTCCTGTGAGACTATGTGAAGTATTTGAATTCCCTTTATTTTAAGCACGTGGTAGATGTTCAGTGAACGTGTGAGGACTGAATGATGATGCTGATGATTATGATGATAGTTTTTATGGTTGTTATTTTAGAACAGAGAGCGAGCAGAAGAGAGGGGAGCGAAACGAAAGCATGTGCTGAGCACCAGGGGTGTGCAGACTGACATCTGGGAGTCGTGGGAAGGTGAGTGGAGTCCCAGCTGCTTTCTCCCACACTATATACAAGGCAGCTTCAGAATAAAAGTGCCAGCAATACTGCCAAAATATGGGTGCTGAGCAACTGTTGAAGCTCTTGTTTCTGGAGTTATTTTATATGTATCCCACTAGAGATGTCTAGCTAATTGTTATGTTTTGAAATCACTTGGCACTATGTCGATTATGCCACCAGCTTGATACTCAGGTTTACTGATTTCATTTTTCTTTAAAAGTTTATGGGTTACTTTTAAAGTTTAATTTTATAATTTTGCATAATATTTACATGATTCCAGCCGGGGCTCGGTGGCTCAGTCTGTAATCCCGCGCCTTTGGGAGGCTGAGGTGAGTGACTTGCCTGAGCCCGCGGGTTCGAGACCCGCCTGGGCAGTGAGACCTCATCTCTACAATAAATCAAAAAATTAGCCGGGTGTGGTAGCGCGCGCCTGTAGTTCTGGCTACTCGGAAGGCTGAGGCGGAAGGATCGCCAGAGCCCAGCAGGTCGAGGCTGCGGTGGCCGAGAGCGGCCACTGCACTCCAGTCTGGGTGACAGTGAGACTCCAACTCAAAAAAAAAAAAAAAAATTTACATGATTCCAAAGTCAAATAGACAAAACACGTCATAGTCATGTATTGTTTAATGATGGGGACACATTCAGAAAAAGATGCCATGAGGCGGTATTGTTGTGCAAATATCATAGGGGGTACTTATACAAGCCCAGATGGTAAAGCCCACCACTCCCCTTGGGTGTGTGGGAGAAGCCTGCTGCTCCTGACTATACATCTGCATGCAGGTTACTGTGTTGACCTGCAGGCAACTGCAATGCAATGTTAAGTATTTGAGTATCTTAACATAGAAACGTACAGTAAAAGTGTCACTATAATCTTACGGAGGCTGGAGTGATTCAAGCCTATAATCCCAGCACTTTGGGATGCCAGGGCAAGAGGATTGCCTGAGTTCACGGGTTCGAGACCAGCCTGGGCAACATGGTGAAACCTCGTCTCTACAATAAATAAAAAAAACTCACCGGGCGTGGTAGCGCACGTCTGTAGTTCTAGCTACTTGGAAGGCTGAGGTGGAAGGATCGCCTGAGCCCAGCAGGTTGAGGCTGCAGTGACCGGGAGTATGCCACTGCACTCCAGCCTGGGCGACAGAGTGACTCCAACTCAATAATAATAATAATAATAATAATAATAATAATAATAATAATAATCTTATGGAACCACTGTTGTGTATGAGGTCTGTTCTTGACTTCATGTCATTAGCAGTCCACGACTGTGTATTAAGAGAAGTCTAGCTGACATTCCGGTTCTCTGAACCCTGTTTCCTCCCTGCATGTGTAGTCATTTAAAGAATTTTTTGTCTTGGCTGGATGCAGTGGCTCACTCCTGTCATCCCAGTACTTTGGGGGGCAAGAGGATTGCCTGAGCCCGGGGGATTGGAGACCAGCCCGGGCAACTTGGTGAGACCTCGTGTCTACAAAAAATAAAAAATTAGCCATGTGTGGTGTTGCATGTCTGTAGTTCCAGCTACTTGGAAGGCTGAGGCAGAAGGATCACCTGAGCCCAGCAGGTCGAGGCTGCAGTGGCCGTGAGCATGCCGCTGTACACCAGCCTGGGCGATAGAGTGAGACTCCAACTTCAAAAAAAAAAGTTTTTGTTTTGTCTTCCCTTTGAGGTCCAGTCTATTCAGACCACACTATAGACGGTTGCTTGCACACGTGCACATGCGCACATACATGCTCCCTTCTAGGTTACACAAGACACTGTGCACACTGGTCTCCACCTTGCTTTGCTCACTTACAGTAAGTATCCTAAGCTCACTCATAGCTGTGTATGGAGATATTAATTTCTCCTTTCTCATGGCTGTGAACACTCTATTGTGTGGGTGTACCATGATTTAGTTAATCAACCCCTGCTGATGGCCATTGCTTCTGGTCTTTGGCTCTAGTTCACATGGTGCACTCCATGGCCTTGTGCATACTCCTTGCGGTATCTGTGACAGATTTCTTCACATGGGAATGCATTTTTATCCTGCCTGTTTTGATTTATGTATTTATTTTTTATTTTTTGAGTCAGCGTCTCACTCTGTCACCCAGGCTGGAGTGCGGTGGCACACCCATGGCCACTGCAAGACTCGATCTGCTGGGCTCAGGTGATCCTTTTGCCTCAGTCTCCCAAGTAGCTGGAACCACAGGCATGTGCCACCATGCCCAGCTGATTTTTTGTTTTGTTGTAGAGATGAGGTTTCACCATGTTGCTCAGGCTGGTTTTGAACCCCTGAGCTCAGGTAATCCTCTTGCCTCCTGTTTTTATAGAAAGCCAGAAGGTGGACCTGCCAGAAGGGACAGTGGAGAGGCTGCCTCCCGTCAGCGCTTCAGGGACGGGAGCTGACTTCTTCACTCAGGCAGGGGCCTCACCAGGACAGAGAGAGAGAGTTCCTGGCCCTGGCCAGGTTTCCCCTGACCACCTGCTGCTGCCCACAGAGACGGAAGCCAAAGTTACTGAGCCATCCAGTGAGAATCCCGGGACTGGCCTGGAATTGTGTGTAGCACCCAGCAAGGACAGTAATGTCCCCACCAGTCAGGAGGCAGCATCAAATACAGAACAGGGAACATCGCCTAGCAGGCCTGACCTTGGGCTCTCAGAGGAGGGCATGAGGCTGACCTCAGGGCCCAGCCCCCAGCTTCCGGGGCCTCCAGGGCTGCCAGCTCAAGCCAGGACAGCTTGCGGTGGTGGAGAAACTCCTCGAAGGTAAGGATGCTCTTCTAACCCCGGGCAAGGTAAGGGACTGACTGCAGCCCCTCTGTTGGCGCATGGCCAGCTGGCCAGCTACAGATGTTGAGTATCCACTTTGTGTTTAGTGTTGGATTGATTTCGTGAGGGATAAGATAGAAGAAGGCCTAGGGTCCTGCATTTGGGAGCTTAGAGAACTGGTTCTCACCTGCTGACCACTAGAATTACCTGGGGGAAATTTAAAAAATAAAGATACTTCGTGACCCGCCTGGGCAGCGAGACCTCATCTCTACAATAAATCAAAAAAAAAAAAAATTCAGCTGGGTGTGGTAGCGCATGCCTGTAATTCCAGCTACTTGGAAGGCTGAGGCGGAAGGATTGCCGGAGCCCAGCAGGTGAGGCTGCGGTGGCCGGGAGCGGCCACTGCACTCCAGTCTGGGCGACCGAGTGAGACTCCAACTCAAAATAAATAAATAAATAAATAAAGATACCTAGAGGTGCCGCTTTAATTAGTCTGAAGTAAATCTCAGGTATTAGATTTTTAAACATATGCTCCTAGGTGATCCCAGTGGCGACCAGGGCTAGGAGTCATTAACTCTTTGTGGCCAGGTGTGGCGGCTTATACCTTTTATCCCAGTGAAGCGAGAGGACTGCTTGAGGCCTTGAGTTCGAGACCAGTCTGGGCAGCATAGTGAGACCTCATCTCTACAAAAAATAAAAAATAAGCCGAGCATGGTAGCACACACCTGTAGTCCTAGCTACTTGAGAGGCTGAGTTGGAAGGATTGTCTGAGCCCAGGAGATTGAGGTTGCAGTAAGCTGTGGTTGTGCCACTGCACTCCAGCATGGGCAACAGAGTAAGACCTTGTCTCAAAAAAAAAAAAAAAAGAGTCCTTAGCTCTTAGATCAATAATAACAGATTGGGCTCTCGGAGCTCCCTGCACATGCCAGGCATTGGCTGAGCATTTTGCTAGCATCATCTCATTTTATTCTCTCAACCTCTCCAGGAGGTGGGTGTGGTTGTCATTCCCGTTTTATTGATGAGGAAACTTGGGCTCACAGCATCCAGGGCCACACAGCTAGGGATTCATAGAGCTGGGATCTGAACCAGGTTACAGAGTTCCATAACCTGGGCCTCTAACCACTGTACCATCCTGCTTCTTTAGGTCAACATTTCATTAAGTCTTAAATAATATGGTGGCGAGAGAAGGATGGGACCCTCAGGGGTGGGAGTGGGTGCAGGTTGAGCCAACCCAGGGGACTTTGGGAGGATCACATGGATGGTTCTGGAGATGGGCTGTGGTAGCTGCTCTGACCCCGAGGATGCACCTCGGGATCTGCACACAGTGAAACAATGCAGGAAAACAAGGGACCTGCTGGCTCTCAAGCCTGCCCCAGCCCTGAATTTACTAGTCTTGTGAAGCAAACATCCTGTCACCAGGGGAGTGGGAGGGCGGGACCCTGCCAAAGGGCACTGTGCTTCTTGGGCTTCTCTCAGAGGGGCCTGGGATCCCCCTAGTATCCCCTGCACTTGCCCTGAGTTGTCCTGACCCATAGCTGAGGCCTGAGGCTGGGCTCCGGGAGGGGAGCTGGTATCTGTGTTTGCTGTGGTGACTGGCAGAGAAGCCTTTGTTCTGGAAGGAAATGGGAGCCTCCCAGGAGACCTAACAAGCTAGAGAGAGGGACTCCAGGGCAGGCATCCCTGAATCTGGGCCAGGACTCTAAATGTGAAATCTAAGCCTGGGGTGAGTTTTCTATGGACTTATCAGGGGCCCCAAAAAGATTCTGAGTAGAAGGAAAATCTCGGTCTCCACTTCAGCCCGGAGCTGAATTTCAGGCTCACCAGACGGACAGTGACACGCAGGTCATGTCCTGCCCTTCCTCACCATGGACGTGGGTATATTTTGAGAAAAACAGATTTGAAGTCAGGTGTCAGCTGTGGTTTGCAGTGGCTGCCTATGTAGAGGGTCCTTAGGCTGGGTCTGGGCGTGGTGGCACTGAGTGCAGGAATTGGTTAGCAGTGCCTGCCATGGGTGTGCTGCACGGTTAGGGGGAGAACTGTGGCACTCATGGAGCAGGGAACTGCACGCTGGCCTCTGGGGTCACCTACAAACCCTGGATGTGAAGCCCCAGAGTGGTGGCTACTGACCTTGGCTGAACTCTGGCTTGCTGCAGTTTCCTATGTCTCTTGGATTGGAACGAGGCCTGAACAGGTTTGGAGTGGCTTAGATGACATATTGCCCATCCTACAAGCCCATACTCAGTCCCAAGGGGCACAGTGTTGGAAGGACTTCGGCCTTCTGCCCTATAAGTCTTTTAGACGCACCCAAGGACAGGTATATATGTCTCAGAGCTCAGAGAGACGGGCTGAGAAAGGCCTCACTATTTTCTTTCTTTTTTTTAAATTGTGAACAAAACACATAATATAAAATTTACCATCAAAACCATTTTTCTAGGTGTAGAGTTCAGTCATGTTGAGTGTGTTCATGTTGTTGTGAAACATGTCTCCAGAACGTTTTCATCTTGTGAACTGAGTCTATACCCATTGGACAAGCACTTCCCGTCTCCCTCTTCCCAGACCCTGGCAACCAGCATTCTGCTGTCTGTTTCTGTGAGTTTTTTATTTTGAGTCAAGGTCTCACTCTGTCACCTAGGCTGGAGTGCAATGGCATGATCATAGCTCACCACCCAGCCTCCAACTCTTGGGCTCAAGTGATCCTCCTGCATGAGCCTCCTGAGTAGCTGGGACTACGGGTGTGTGCCACCACACAGGGTTAATTTTTTTGATTTTTGTCGAGACAGGGTCTTGCTGTGTTGCCTAGGCTAGTCTTGAACTTCTGGGTTCAAGTGATCCTCCTGCCTTGGTCTCCAAAGTCCTGGGATTACAGGTGTGAGCCACTACACCCAGCAATAATTCTACTTTTTTTTTTTTTGAGTGGAGTCTCATTCTGTCGCCCAGACTGGAGTGTAGTGGCCGCTCCCGGCCACCGCAGCCTCGGCCTGCTGGGCTCCGGCGATCCTTCCGCCTCAGCCTTCTGAGTAGCCGGAATTACAGGCATGTGCCACCACGCCCAGCTGATTTTTTGATTTATTGTAGAGATGAGGTCTCGCTGCCCAGGCGGGTCTCGAACCCGTGGGCTCAGGCAATCCACTCACCTCAGCCTCCCAAAGGCGCGGGATTACAGGCTGAGCCACCGAGCCTGGCTTGTTTTGTTTTTGAGTCAGAGTTTCACTCTGTTGCCCAGGCTGGAGTACAGTGGCCTACTCACGGCCACTGCAGCCTTGACCTGCTGGGCTCAGGTGATCTTTCCACCTCAGCCTTCTGAGTAGCTGGAACTACAAGTACACACCACCATGCCCAGCTAATTTTTGTATTTATTGTAGAGATTAGGTCTTGCCAAGTTGCCCAGGCTGGTCTCGAACCCCTGGACTCAGGCAATCCTCTCACCTCGGCCTCCCAAAGTGCTGGGATTACAGGCATGAGCCACTGCACTCAACCCAATAATTCTACTGTAATGTCTGAAGTACCTCCACAGTTTTCCATCACAATTGCACCATTTTAGGCCTCACTTTTTGAACCCTGCCTTAGTGTTTTCTTCTCTTAGTTGACTCTGTAAGGTATTACCATCCCTGTTTGACAGAGAGGGAATTGAGGCTAGACTTGTCTAAAGTCATCCAGCAACCTAATGGCAGAGCTAAAACCAGAACTGAGACCACCTGCCTCCCTTCCGAAGACTCAGTCTATGCCAGACACTGTCACCTCTCACCCCACCAACACACATAGACCCCATGGCAGTGGAATAGTGATCCAGCAACAAGAAGCCCCACTGAGAGGCAGTCAGAGTAGGGGAACTTTGAAAGAGAGTGTCTGACCCTTGGGGGGCATGGCTGCCAGGGTCAGGGTCTTTACCTCTGAATGTATGTCCAGGATCAGAGGGCCACAGGGTCTGGGTCATGAGGATGAGTCAGGGTGCTGCAGGGCCTATGGCAGGTGGTGAGCTGCCCTTCATCTGTGTGTCCACACAAGCACAGCACGGCCGGCTCTTCTATTTGTTCTATTTGTTCAAGAGAACCAGAAAGTCTTCTTGGTATAAGCATTTGTGTGATTTTCATCAAATCTATCTGACTTGGGGCATCCAATGTGATGTTTGACTTGGTACCTCCTTCTCTTAATTTAACTGAAAGGGAGGGCGGAAGAACCCAGTGTCCATCCTGAAGGACATAACACTCCTGCGGACTGAAGCAGGTTTTCTGGAGCCTCAGAGGTGCCTGTCCACCACATGCTGTCTCAAAGCTTCCCTGGATCCTCAGCCAGCAGAGTCCTGAGAGCTGATGGTGCCATCTGTCCCTGCAGCTAGCTCCTCCCCTGGTGTCCCCTCTGGGCACAGGTGGTCAGGGATCCAGAGGGGCAGGGGATGGAGCCTGTTAGTTCCAATCCCAAGCTAACCCTTACTGTTATAGCAGGCCCAAGAGCCCCATTTTGCAGAGGACTGAGGTCAGGTGGCCACTGTCAGTGGCGATAGCAGTGTGCATTTGGATTTGGGTCTATTCCGGCCCCAGAGTCCTTGCCTTTAACCCCAGGATGGCATTTCTCTCTGCCCCAGGGTTTCCATCCACATGCTGGATATGGATGCTCCTGGGGAGCTGCTGGTGACGACAGGGGGCAGCCTCGGAAGCACGTGCCCCACGGAGGCTCTGGCAGCTGCCCACCCGGGTGTGCAGGACCTGCCCGGGCCCAGGTGCTGCCTCCAAGGCCCTGGGCCCCGGGTGGGGAGAACAGACCCCCGAAGGAACCAGAGCCTTCTTGCCACTGCAGAAGAGCAGCCACAGGACAGCAAAGGCAGAGGAGAAGCCAGGGCCTGGTGCCGAGCCCGGCGTGGGACCAAGGGTGGCCAGGCAGGATGGTGGAGCCGGTGCCGCTGAGGCCCTGGGCTTGGCACAGGACAGAGGCCTGGGAGCAGGGCACCCTGAGCCCAAGAAGGACTGCACAGCTGGAGACCTGGGGGGAGCCGAGGCAGGAGCGAGGACGCCCCCCGGCGCCGAAGCAGGCAGTATAGTTCTGGGTAAGTGAGGCGGGTGCCCAGCTAGACACGAGCCCTGAGGTGAGTGATTTTGGGGTCCCTGCCCCTGGGGGCCTTGTTGTAGCTTCTAGGGATGAGGATTTCGGTCTGGGGACCCCACGACTTGGGAGCGACTGGTGGCACATCCCGGTGGAGCCCTGGGCGCAGGGATGCTGAGGGCTGAGTGCACATGGCTGAAGTGGGAGGGGAGGCAGGAGTCTGTGATCCAGTCAGGCAGGTTTCTTCAAGTCACCAGTCTGCCTGAACTTCCCCCACTGGTGTCATCTTGGACTGAGAAGGCTCCTGTTGAAAGGCACGAGCACGCGCTGCTGTTTGTGAGTGCTATGGCTGTTCACAGCTCTGACAGGGACTTGGTGGTGAGGCTGCTTCCCTGCCTGCCATCCTGGGGTGGTGGGAGCCATCCTGTGTCCTTGTGACCCCTCCAGGCCTAGGGTCACAGCCTTAGTCCAAGAGTTGTCTATGGAGTGCTGAGTGCTCCCTGTGGTTAGAGAGCAGCAGAAGCTCCATGACACACCTGAACAGGTGCCAGCCAAGCTTCTGACTTCCTGCCATGGCAGCATCCAGCCCTTTGAGCACAAACTGGCTTATGCCATTGCTTTTGTGCATATTCTGGATTCTATTTTATTCCTTTATTTCTTTTTGGGAGGTAGGGCTCAAGCGTTCCTCCTGACTGGGCTTCCTAAAGTGCTGGAATTATAGGTGTGAGCCACTGCACCCAGCTCCTTTACTCAACTTCATGTAACTTTGCTAGGCATTCATATCAGCTCTGAAGGTCAAGATTAAATTAAAATAACCCTCAAGCTGGGCTCGGTGGCTCAGCCTGTAATCCCACGCCTTTGGGAGGCTGAGGTGAGTGGATTGCCTGAGCCCGCGGGTTCGAGACCCCCCTGGGCAGCGAGACCTCATCTCTACAATAAATAAAAAAAAATCAGCTGGGCGTGGTAGCGCATGCCTGTAATTCCGGCTACTTGGAAGGCTGAGAAGGAAGGATCACCAGAGCCCAGCAGGTCGAGGCTGCGGTGGCCGGGAACGGCCACTGCACTCCAGTCTGGGCGACAGAGTGAGACTCCAACTCAAAAAAACAACAAAAACAAAACAACCCTCAGCCATTGTTTTAATCTTTCTGAGTGCCAGCCATCTCTGTCTCCCCTCCAGATCGTTGTCCTCCCCTCTCTCCATCCTGTCCCCACAGGGCAGTCCTCTTGCCCTTTGGTTTATGACTGGGATCCACTGGCAGAAGACTGGGGACGAGAAGAGAGAAAGATGGGTGTGGATTTCCCCAGCTGGCCCCTTGCACCCCCTTGCTGGCTTCCATAGCCCTGCCTTTATGGCACCTTTAAAAATAGTCTCCTATTCAACTCTGCTCAATTGCCCTCCACATGTGCCCTCTGTTTCCTGCGACTGCACTGATCCGCTTGGGATCCCCTCCCAAACTTCATGCACAGACTGAATGCCACTTCTCAGCCTTGCAAAGAGCACTGTCCTAGGTGCCAGGAGACCAGCGGTTGACTCCCGTCTGTCCCTGGCTCACCGTGTGATGTTGGGCCAGTCACCTTCCCTCTCTGAGAATCAGCTTCCTCCTCTGCCAAGTGGGTGGCTCCAGTGAGATGATTTTTGAGAAAATACCAGGTGAGTCTGAGACAGGTTGCCAAGACTGCACACAGGACCATGGATCCCTCCCTTGTCTCCTGAACAGATGACAGTCCAGCCCCACCAGCCCCTTTTGAACACCGGGTGGTGAGTGTCAAGGAGACCTCGGTCTCGGCGAGTTACACAGTGTGCCAGCATGACGTCTTGGGAGGGTAGGTGGGCCATCATCCTGATGAGGGTGGGAGCAGGAGCAGTGGGGCAGACTCATCTGGAAAGCTGAGCTGGGCACTGCTGAATGGGCCTCAGGAACTGGTTGAGGGAGTCAAAGTCAGGAGTGGGGTGTTCCATTCAATGTGAGAGTGGGCTAGAGAGTGTCCCTAGAGTATAGGAGAGCCTGCATGGGAAGGTGAGGAAGGTTCAGGAGAATCCATGTGGCGGGTGAGGGAGGCTCAGGAGAGCCCATGTAGGGGGGTGAGGGAGGTTAGGAAAGTCCATGTGGGGGGAATGAGGGAGGTTCAGGAGAGTCCATGTGGGAGGGTAAGTGAGGTTCTCGAGGGCCACACATGGTATGGGGCTAAAGAAGTTACTTTCGCCGGGCTCGGTGGCTCAGTGTATAATCCTGCGCCTTTGGGAGGCTGAGGTGAGTGGATTGCCTGAGCCCGCGGGTTCGAGACCTGCCTGGGCAACTTGGCAAGACCTCATCTCTACAATAAATCAAAATGAGCCGGGCATGGTAGTGCATGCCTGTAGTTCCAGCTACTCGGAAGGCTGAGGCGGCAGGATCGCCGGAGCCCAGCAGGTCGAGGCTGCGGTGGCTGGGAGCAGCCACTGCACTCCAGTCTGGGTGACAGAGTGAGACTCCAGCTCCAAAAAAAAAAAGTTACTTTCTAGTGTGCAGGATAGCCTCTGTGGTGTGGGGGTGACGGCAGGATGCTCTGGGTTATAGGAGCTCCCACATGGCATGTGCATGTAGAGGAGAGAGTAGACCACGAAGCCCAGGGCATGGGTGGCCCTCTATGTGTGGGCTGAGCCTCCCGGGCCCTCAGCCTACTGTGTCAACGTGTCTCTGCAGGGGCCGGTTTGGCCAGGTGCACAGGTGCACAGAGAAGTCCACGGGTCTCCCACTGGCAGCTAAGATCATCAAAGTGAAGAGCGCCAAGGACCGGGTAAGCATCTGTCCCAGTTCAGCCGGGTCCCTCTGGCCAGAACGAGCATTCCTTCTTTCTCTTTGGGGCCCTTCACGCCTCTCCATGCTGAGCAGAAAGCCTGTTGCCTTTCCTGACCCTTTTCCAAGATTCTCACACTCCACCCGCCTGTCTACACACAGGCGTCCAGCATGGCTCTCCCAAGATACCTACAGGACCCTGGGCAATACAGCCCTTTCCTTCTTGGGCCTCAAGTTTCCTATCTGTGAAATGGTGGGTCAGACTAAGGTCCTTTCTGTTTCAGAATCTGGTTTGGGGCTTTGTCACAAAGCAGTGGCTCACGCTTATAATTCTAGCACTTTGGGAGGCCAAGTTGGAAGGATTATTTGAGGTCAGGAGTTTGAGAACAGCCTGGGCATCAGAGAGAGACCCCATCTCTACAAAAAAATTAAAAAATTAACTCGGCATGGTGCCGTGCACCTCTAGTCACAGCTACTCGAAAGGCTGAGACAGGAGGATTGCCTGAGCCTAGGAGGTCAAGGCTGCCATAAGCTGTGATTGTGCCACTGCACTCCCCTGGGAAACAGAGTGAGACTCTGCCAAAAATAAATACGTACATACATACGTACATATCTGGTTTGGAGGCCAGGCATGGTGGCTCAGGACTGTAATCCTGGTACTATGGGAGGCTGAAGATGAGAATCACTTGAGCCCAGAAGTTTGAGACCAGCCTGAGGAATGTGGCAAGACCCCATCTTACAAAAAAAACCTAAAAATAATCTGGTTTGGGTAGTGAGTCATGGAGACCTGATGGGAGAATAGGAAATTGAGAAGGATGAGGGGTATGTGTGTCTGTCTGTCTGTCTTGGGAGGTGCAGCTGGCTCCTCTTCCTGATCCATTTGCTTGGAAACCTCTCTCTTCTCTGGCTTCCCAAGGAGGACGTGAAGAATGAGATCAGCATCATGAACCAGCTTGGCCATGTGAACCTGATCCAGCTCTATGATGCCTTCGAGAGCAAAAACAGCTTTACCCTCGTCATGGAGTAGTGAGTGTCTGGGGATGGGGCTGTGGCTTCTGCCCAGGCTGTGTCTTGGGGCTGGACTTAGAGCCTTTGTTCTAGCAAAGCACTCTCTGTCATTTTTCCTCACTGGGACCATCCGGGGCCATTAACATCTTGTCTTCTTTGGCTTGGCTCCTTGACCCCCCATGTGGACCATGGGGGACAAACCATTTTGTCACAAACCAGGGCCCAGTGAGCTCGGTTTCACCTGCAGATGTATGTCAGTTTGGCCTATACAGTTTTCAGTAATTTTGAATTAGTTAGAACTGTTGGAAATTGGAAGATTTCACAATAAAACCTAGATATTCAGCTTTGCTTGAAAACGTAAAGGTGCAGTCACACTGGGCCCACGTTCCAGTTAGAGATGGTGGTCTGGTAGTAAGAGGGCCTGCCAGGCTCGCTCTGCTGCAATCCCCGCCACTCCTAAGCACCTGGCACTAAGCTGAGGGCTCAGAGGTGGCTCATTTTGCACGTGCTGCTGTTTTCCCCTGACAGGGCTGAGAAGACTAAGGCACTTGTCCTATCTCCATCAGATGTGAAAAACAAAACATAGGCTAAGGACTGTGTGTTTTCTAGAAATTTTTTTTACATATGGTTCAATTTACCCACTTAGGCTTCTTGCCACCTAGGTACTAACCAGCCCCTGTGGGCAGGTGAGTTTACAACTTGGGTCTGGATTATCCAGAGTAGTCCTGGATTGTCAATGCTGATGACCAGCCTGGCTTCCCTTTGACCTGCCATTTCCTTTTTATCATCCCAGTCTTTGCTGGGAATGGGCCAGGACAGATGTCCTGATAAAATCCCAGATGACAGCAGTGTCCCTGTGGCTCATGGGGCATGACCTTGGGCTTCCCTGGGCCGGTTCTGTTGGCTCCTGATGGTAAAGTGAACAAGTACTCCCAGAGCTTTGTTCAATTTGGGGTCTGCCTCCTCCTGTGCTTTGCAGTGTGGATGGGGGTGAACTCTTTGACCGGATCACGGATGAGAAGTACCACCTGACAGAGCTGGATGTGGTCTTGTTCACCAAGCAGATCTGTGAGGGTGTGCGTTACCTCCACCAGCACTACATCCTACACCTGGACCTAAAGGTAGGTTCCAGTGGACATGCCACAGGTGGGTCCAGGTCCTGAGCCTCGGGTATATTCTCTTCATGGAGGGCACTGTCAGCAGACAGTTCTGGCATCCACTGCTGGTTCTCTGCCACTTCTGAGTTCTGGAGTCCAGGGCAGGCCACTTTCAGACCTCAGTTCTTCCATCTGTAGCATGTGGTTAATTGTACCTCTTGAAGTGCTATTTGAAGATTCAGTGACACCATGACCTTTTTTTCTGTAAAAATATCTTTAAGATTAGTTTTTTTTAAAGTTCCAAAAGGAGGCTGGGTGCAGTGGCTCACGCCTGCAATCCCAGCACTTTGGGATACTGAGATGAGAGGATTGCTTGAACCCATGGATTCAAGACCAGCCTGGGCAACTTGGCAAGACTTCATCTCTACAATAAATCAAAAAATTAGCCAGGCATGGTAGTGCGTGCCTGTAGTTTCAGCTACTTGGAAGGCTGAGGTGGAATGATCACCTGTGGTAGCCGTGAATGTGCCACTGCACTCCAGCCTGGGCGACAGAGTGACACTCCAACTCAAAAAAAAAAAAGTTCAAAACCGATCATATGTATGTGGCAACAAATATAAACAATATACAGCGTATAAAATACACAGTGGAAATTCTTCCCATCCACTCTCCATGCTGGGAGGACTTCTGTGGGCAAGCTGGCAGGATGCACAAATAACACAAAGGAGATCCCAGGTGCATCTTACTTTTAAGTTGGCCTTTTCAGTTAGTAAACAGTATAGACATCTTTCCTCATCCTCTTTATGCCCATGTGACATTCTTCTGAATGAGTGCATTATACTTTTTTTGTGTCCTGAGAGCGTCATGTATATAAAGCCCTGGGCACAGGGCCTGATTAGTCATAAGCTCTTTGATACATGGTGGCCCCTTCTGTGACCTTCCACTCCAGTGGCCAACAGGAGGGTGTTGCTTTACAACTCACTTCAGGAAGAGGATGAATTTTAAAGGCTCCCTGCAGAAGATGGGAAGTGGGTTGTCTGCACCTGTGAGAGTGCATATTGCTCCTTCTGGCCATCTTTCCTGATTGACATCAGATGGTAAGGTTGAGGTACTCGGAAAAATGGTGGAGATGGTGGGGAATTGGCCTCAGGTTCTGCTGCTCACTAAATGTAACTCCAAGGCTTATGGACCAGCTATTTTGTGGAGCAGGTGTTGAAGAAAGCTCAGGAATCCACTCAGTGATGCCTAAGTCCAAGACCACTACTAGGGGCAACTGCTGTGACTGCAGCAGAGATATGATCATTGTTGAGGCCCATTTCCCAGCCAAGGTAAGGGACTGTGCTAGTTCACCTCCTTCCTGATGACTTTGGGTTCCTTGAGCTCATCAGTTTTAAAATAAGGAAGAATAGGCTGAGGTGAGTGGATTGCCTGAGCCCGCAGGTTCGAGACCCACCTGGGCAACTTGGCAAGACCTCATCTCTACAATAAATCAAAAAATCAGCCGGGCGTGGTAGCGCATGCCTGTAATTCCAGCTACTCGGAAGGCTGAGGCGGAAGGATCGCCGGAGCCCAGCAGGTCGAGGCTGCGGTGGCCGGGAGCGGCCACTGCACTCTAGTCTGGGCGACAGAGTGAGACTCCAACTCAAAATAAATAAATAAATAAAAAATAAGGAAGAATAATACCTATCTCCAAGGGGTACTGTGTGGGTTAACCTAGGGAGAAACAGCTCCAGGCAGTGTACAGTGCCTCACGCCCGTAATCTCAGCATTTGGGAGATCGAGGCAGGAGGATTTTTTGAGCCCAGGAGTTTGAGGCCAGCCTGGGTAACATAGTGATACCGTGTCTCTCCAAAAAAGAAAAAAATTTATCCGAGCTTGGTGGCATGTGCCAGAAGTTACAGCTACTCTGGAGACTAAGGCAGGTGAATGGGCTTGCGCCTAGGAGTTCAGGGCTGCAGTGAGCCATGATTGTGCCATTGCACTCCAGCCTGGGTAACAGTGAGACCCCAATTCAAAGAAAGAAAAAAAACAATAAGAAAGTGCTCCAGAGCTGTACTATCCAATATGATATTTACTAGCCACATGTGACTGCTAAGCAAATAAATGTGGCTAATGTGACTGAGGAACTGGATTTTAAATTTTATTAATTTAAATTTAAAAACTGATACTTGGTCCAGTTATTAGAAAATTTTTACTATTCTTGGAACAACCTGGATATGTGAATTTTCTTTTCAACTCTAAATTTCATGAAATCTAAATACAGATCAGATGTTTCTGATGGAAACTTAGGGTCTGAATGAGATATACTGTAAGTATAAAATATACACTAGAGACTTAATAGGAACAAAAAAATGAAAAAAATCTCATCAATATTTTTATATTGATAAACTATTGAAATGATAATTTTTTAATGCATTGGATTAAATGAAATGTATTCTTTTTTTTTTTTTTTTTTGAGTTGGAGTCTCATTCCATCGCCCAGGCTGGAGTACAGTGGCACACTGATGACCACCCCAGCATCAACCTTCTGGGCTCCAGTGATCCTTTCACCTCAGCCTTCCAAGTAGCTGGAACTACAGGTGCGCGCTACCACACCGGGCTAATTTTTTATTTATTGTAGAGACGAGATCTCACCAAGTTGCCTGGGCTAGTCCTGAATCCGCAGACTCAGGCATTTCATTCACCTTGGCCTCCCAAAGTGCTGGGATTACAGGCTGAACCTCTGCTCCCGGCCAATAAAATATATTCTTAAAATTAAGTTTTAGAAAATACTTTGAGATGAATGAAAATGAAAACACAGCATATGAAAAATTATAGGATAGATCTAAGCCAGAAAGGAAATTTATAGCTGTAAATGCCTATATTAGGCCAGATTGGTGGCTCATACCTGTAATCCCAGCACTTTGGGAGGCCAAGAAGAGAGGATTGCCTGAGTCCAGGAGTTCGAGACCAACCTGGGCAACATCGTGAGACCACATCTCTGCAATAAAATTAAAAAATTTGCCAGGCATGGTGGCATGTGTCTGTAATCCCAGCTACTTGGAAAGCTGAGGCAGAAGGATTGCCTGAGCCCAGCAGGTTGAGGCTGCAGTAGCTGTGACCATTCCACTGCTTCCAGTCTGGGAGACAGAGTGAGACTCTGACTCAATAAATAAATAAAAAGTAAAAATAAATAAAAGACTGGGCATGATGGCTCAAGCCTGTAATCCCAGCACTTTGGGAGGCTAAGGTGAGAGGATTGCCTAAGCCCGCAGATTCGTGACCAGCCTAGGCAACATGGTGAGACCTTGCCTCTACAAAAAATCAAAAAACTAGCCGGGCATGGTAGTACATGCCTGTAGTGCCGGCTACTTGGAAGGTTAAGGTGGAAGGATCACCTGAGTCCAGCGTATCAACACTGGGGTGGCCGTGAGTATGCCACTGCACTCCAGCCTGGGTGACAGAGTGAGACTCTGACTCAAAAAAAACAAAACAACAAAAATAAATAAATAAATAAAAACCTATATTAGAAAAGAAGAGCCGGGCTCGGTGGCTCAGCCTGTAATCCCGTGCCTTTGAGAGGCTGAGGTGAGTGGATTGCCTGAGCTCGCGGGTTCAAGACCCACCTGGGCAGCGAGACCTCATCTCTACAATAAATCAAAAAATCAGCCGGGCGTGGTAGCGCATGCCTGTAATTCCGGCTACTTGGAAGACTGAGGTGGAAGGATCGCCGGAGCCCAGCAGGTCGAGGCTGCGGTGGCCGGGAGCGGCCACTGCACTCCAGTCTGGGCGACAGAGTGAGACTCCAACTCAAAAAAAAAAAAAAAGAAAAGAAGAAAGAACTCAAATCAATAATCGAACCTTCCATTTTAAGAAACTAGAAAGAAGCTGGGCTCGGTGGCTTAGGCTGTAATCCCGTGCTTTGGGAGACTGAGGTGAGTGGATTGCCTGAGCCCGCGGGTTCGAGACCCCCCTGGGCAACTTGGCAAGACCTCATCTCTATAATAAATCAAAAAATTAGCTGGGCGTGATAGTGTGTGCCTGTAGTTCCAGCTACTTGGAAGGCTGAGGCAGAAGGATTGCCAGAACCCAGCAAGTCGAGACTGCAGTGGCCAGGAGCATGCACTGCACTCCAGTCTGGGTGACAGAGTGAGACTCCAACTCAAAAAAAAAAGAAAAGAAACTAGAAAGAAGATAAAGTTAAACTCAAAGCAAGCAGAATGAAGGAAATAAAAATCAGAACATAAATAAATGAAATAAATAGAAAAACAACAGAGAAAATCAATGAATCTAAAAATTGGCTCTTTAAAAGTAAATTTTTAATTTTAAAATTAATTTTTAAATTTTTAATCAGGCAAATCTTTAGCTACACTGACTAAGAGAAAAAAAGAGAAGACTCAAGTCACTAAAATGGGGAATGAAAGAGGGAACATCACTACCGTTCTTACAGAAATAAAAAAGAATTACAAAGAAATAATATTAAAAATTATATGCCATCAAATTAGATAACCTAGATGAAATGGAAAAATTCCTAGGAAGACATAAAATACTGAAACTAACTCAAGAAGAAATAGAAAATCTGAATAACTTATAACAATTAAATAGATTGAATTAGTAGTAAAATGCTACCCACAAAGAAAGGCCCAGGCCCCACGGCTTCACTGGTAAATTATACCAAATGTTTAAAGAAGAATTAACACCAATTTTCCACAAATCTCTTCAAAAAATAGAAGAAATAGAAAACACTCCTTTACTTATTTTATGAAGTCAATCTTATTCTGTAACGAAACCAAAGACATCACAAGAAAACTACAGACCAATATCCCTTATGAAAATAGATGCAAACATGCTCAATAAAATATTAGCAAAGAATTATATTCATGGCAAAGTGGGATTTATCCCAAGAATACAAGGTTGATTTAACATACAAAAATCAATGTATTATGCCATAGTAATAGAATAAAGAACGAAGTTATATGATTATTTCAATAGATGAGGAAAGCATCTTGACAAAACCCAACAGCTTTTCATGGTGGAAACAATAAGCAAACTAGGTATTGAAGAGAACTTCTTCAACCTGATAAAGGCCTTCTATGAAAAACTCACAGCTAACATTACATTTAATGGTAGGAGACTGAACGCTTTCTCCTTAAGATCAGGAACAAGACAAGGATGTTTACTCTTGCCGTTTCTATTAAACATTTTACTGGAGGTTCAAACTAGGACAATTAGCAAAAAATAAATAAAAGGCATCCAGATTGTAAAGGAAGAAGTAAAACTGTCTATTCACAGATGATATGATCTTGTATATAAAAAATCATAAGGAAAAGAAACCACTAGAATGAATAAGCAAATTTAGCAAGGTTGCATATACAAAAATCAATTGTATTTCTGTATACTATCACTAAATAATATATAAATAAGATTAAGAAAACAATTTCATTTGTGACAGTATCAAAATAATAAAATACTTAGGGCCAAGCACAGTGGCTCACGTCTGTAATCCTAGCACTCTGGGAGGCCAAGGTGGGCAACAGCTTGAGCCTAGGAGTTTGAGACCAGCCTGGACAACACAGCAAGACCTAGCCTCTACAAAATACTTTTTTTTTTTTTTTTTTTTTTTTTTTGAGTTGGAGTCTCACTCTGTCGCCCAGACTGGAGTGCAGTGGCCGCTCCCGGCCACCGCAGCCTTGACCTGCTGGGCTCTGGCGATCCTTCCGCTTCGGCCTTCCAAGTAGCCAAAATTACAGGCATGTGCTACCACGCCCGACTGATTTTTTGATTTATTGTAGAGATGAGGTCTCGCTGCCCAGGGGGGTCTCGAACCCGCGAGCTCAGGCAATCCATTCACCTCAGCCTCCCAAAGGTGCGGGATTACAGGCTGAGCCACCGAGCCCAGTTCAAAATACTTTTTAAAAAGTTAACTGGGCATGGTAGGTGTGCTTGTAGTCCCAGCTACTCAAGATGCTGAGGTGGGAGGATCACCTGAGCCCGGGGTTTGAGCCTTGCAGTGAGCCATGATTGTGCTACTGTGCACTCCAGCCTGGGTGATAGAGTGAGACCCCGATGCAAAAAAAAAGAAAAACACTACAAACAATGAGGAAATTATACTCTGAAAACTACAAAACATTATTTATTTATTTATTTATTTTTTTGAGTTGGAGTCTCACTCTGTCGCCCAGACTAGAGTGCAGTAGCTGCTCCCAGCCACCGTAGCCTCGACCTGCTGAGTTCCAGCAATCCTTCCACCTCAGCTTTTCAAGTAGCTGGAACT
The DNA here is from genome assembly GCA_027257055.1 of Cephalopachus bancanus. Lineage (NCBI taxonomy): Eukaryota > Metazoa > Chordata > Mammalia > Primates > Tarsiidae > Cephalopachus > Cephalopachus bancanus. The sequence goes on from JAPVLO010000020.1 coordinate 127,882, forward strand.
ACAGGCACACGCTACCACACCCGGCTAATTTTTGATTTATTATAGAGATGAGGTCTCGCCAAGTTGCCCAGGCAATCCACTCACCTCAGCCTCCCAAAGGCGTGGGATTACAGGCTTAGCCACCGAGCCCGGCAGGAAATTATTTAAAGAATACATAAATAAGATTTCCTGTGGTCATGTATAGGAAGATTTAATATTGTTAAGGTGTCAATTGATAAACAGATTCAACATAATCCTTGTCAAAATTATAGTTGGATTTTTTTTCAGGTGTTTTTTTTTTTGTTTTTTGTTTTTTTTTAGTTAGAGTCTCACTCTGTCACCCAGACTGGAGTGCAGTGGCCGCTCCCGGCCACCGCAGCCTCGACCTGCTGGGCTCCGGTGATCCTTCCGCCTCAGCCTTCCGAGTAGCCGGAATTACAGGCGTGTGCTACCACGCCCGGCTGATTTTTTGATTTATTGTAGAGATGAGGTCTCGCTGCCCAGGCGAGTCTTGAACCTGCGGGCTCAGGCAATCCACTTACCTCAGCCTCCCAAAGGCACGGGATTACAGGCTGAGCCACCCAGCCAGGCTTGTTTACCTTTTTGAATGTGGCTACTAGAAGGCTGGGTGTAGTGGCTCATGCCTGTAAGTCTGTAATTCCAGCACTTCAGGAGGCTGAGGCAGGATCGCTTGAGGCCAGGAGTTTGAGATTAGTCTGGGTAACATAGCGAGACTCCATCTGTAAAAAAAAGAAAAGGAAAAAATAAATAAATAAAAAGAAATGTGCTGGGTTCCATGGCTCATGCCTGTAATCCTAGCACTTTGAGAGGCCGAGGTGGGAGGATTGTTTGAGCTCAGGACTTCAAGACCAGCCTGGGCAACATAGCGAGATCTTATCTCTACAATAAATCAAAAAATTAGCAGAGTGTGGTGGTACATGCCTGCAGTCCCAGCTACTTGGAAGGCTGAGGTGGAAGGATCGCCTGAGCCCAGCAGGTTGAGGCTGCAGCGTGCCATCATTGTGCCACTGCCTCCAGCCTGGGTGGAAGAGTAAGACTCTGTCTAAAAAATAAAGAAATAAAAATAAATGTGACTACTAGAAAACTGTAAATTACTATTCATGTGGTTCACATTGGACAGTGTTGTTCTAGATCTTATAAAGAAGACAGAGAGATTTTTAAACACCATTCTCCTGTACCTATCTGAGGAGTTGTATAACTCCATTGTAATATAAATAACAATGAAACCTTCTCTTAGGAAAATCAGTAGCTGACATTTGCTTTGGAAGCTGTAAAGAGTTTCATGTATATTATGTCATGTGATCTTCTTATCCTCCCTGGGGAAACAGGCAGGAAGAGGTTATTATTCCCATTTTACAGATGAAACGCTGAAGTTTCAGAATAGGAAGGACTCATCTAGTGTTCAGAACTAGTAATGGACCCCTGGGGCTCAGTCCCTGGACCTAGGTCTCCAGGTCCTGTCTGTCATAGGCCCTACATCGACCTGTCTTCCCCAGCCCCTCACACACAAACACTGCATCTGCCATGCGCAAGCAACGAGCATGTTCCAGGTTCCCTCAGCACCTCAGCACTGATATGAATGATATAAGAGGAAAAGCTTATCCAGGCCACCACCTCATCCCATGGATCACAGCTGTTGTCACGAAATGGCAGGTGGACATTAGGCAGTTCTGCTCTCCTTGCCCAGATCAGTGATGCTTGGTCTCAGCCCGGAGAGTCTGATGTCATCAGTCACGGTTGGGGCCTAGGCACTGGGACTCCCCCATGATTCCAGGTGTGAAGCCAGGGTTGGGGGTGGTCTCACATAAGCAGTGTGTGGGCTCTGTTTGGTTCCCACACATGATGAAGGTATGTTTACCCTTGACTGAGTTGTGAACATTTAAAAACATGGAATTTTTGGCCTGGCATGGTGGCTCATGCCTATAATCCCAGCACTTTGGGAGGCTGAGGCGAGAGGATTGCCTGAGCCCAGGGGTTCAAGATTAGCCTGGGCAACATGGTGAGACCTCGTCTCTACAATAAATAAAAAATTAGCCAGGTGTGGTGGCACATGCCTGTAGTTCCAGCTACTTGGAAGACTGAGCCCAGCAGGTCGAGGCTGTGGTGGCTGTGAGCATGCCACTGCACTCCAGGCTGGGCGACAGAGTGAGTCTCCAACTCAAAAAAACAAACAAAAAAAAAAATCCAAAAAACTCACCATGGAATTTTCACATAAAAACCTGAACTTGCGGCTCCTCTTGAGGACTGTGAACCTCGGACAGTTGCTCCTGTTCCTGTGTGGTGACCAGTGTCTGAAGCTGCTTTTTCATACAGGGCAGGGGTCCTCCAGTCCCCCACAGTCCACACCAATCCTTTTTGTCCTTTCAGCCCCACTTGATTTATTTGTATTATCTCGCCAACCCTTGTAGGGCTGCCTTGAGCCATTTGTTTCTCTTAGATGCTAGGAAACCGAGGCCTGTAGACAAATAAGCTGAGAGCTGCAGGCCTCCTTGGCTGTTAACTGGGCTAAGCAGACTTCTGTTTCTTTACTAGCCGGAGAACATATTGTGCGTCAATCAAACAGGACACCAAATTAAGATCATTGACTTTGGGCTGGCCAGAAGGTAAGAGGGTTTTATTTTGATACTTTGACAGAACTCTTCGGGGACCCTGGCTCTCGCAGCATGGCTACTCCTGGTGGCAGTTCTGGAGTTTTGGGACTGAAACAAGAAAGCTCTTGTACTCCCAGATGGGTAGCTTTCGACTTACAGATAGGTCTTTTACTACAAGCAGGGGTGGCTTTGTGCTGTGGGCTCTGCTTCGCTTTAAAAGGCTGTGGGATCAGCCGGGCTTGGTGGCTCAGCCTGTAATCCCGCGCCTTTGGGAGGCTGAGGTGAGTGGATTGCCTGAGCCCGTGGGTTCGAGACCCGCCTGGGCAGCGAGACCTCATCTCTACAATAAATCAAAAAATCAGCCGGGCATGGTAGCGCATGCCTGTAATTCCGGCTACTCGGAAGACTTAGGCGGAAGGATCGCCAGAGCCCAGCAGGTGAGGCTGTGGTGGCCGGGAGCGGCCACTGCACTCCAGTCTGGGCAACAGAGTGAGACTCCAACTCAAAAAAAAAAAGAAAGGCTGTGGGATCAACTCTTCTTCAAACCTGTCTGAGCAGAGAGGGGAGTGATGGTGAAAGGGACCTGCTGAGTGGGTGCCAGGCAGATGAATTCTATTGATTCCCCAGGCCTCCTAGGACCTGGATGTCCTGGGCTGTGTGATGCATCCGTGCCCTCCAGGAAATGACTAGATCAAATACAAAAGCATGTGTGCGACAGTGGAGGGTGGTACCATGGGTACCATTTAGGACTGGGTGCTTGGTAAAATGGTGATAAAATGATATTACCTGCTGACATGGGGGCAGTTATGAGGTTAAATGAGATAATTTGAAGTTAAATGAGATTGTGGACCCATCCTAATCAGGATGGTTAGGTTCTCAAGTTTCAGTGCATAAAGTAAACATTGTATATAATTTTTAAACTAGGCTTGGGCTCGGTGGCTTAGCCTGTAATCCCAGCACTTTGGGAGGCCGAGGTGAGTAGACTGCCTGAGCCCGCGGGTTTGAGACCCGCCTGGGCAACTTGGCGAGACCTCATCTCTACAATAAAAAAAAAAAAAAAAAATTAGCCGGGCGTGGTAGTGCTTGCCTGTAGTTTCAGCTACTTCGAAGGCTGAGGTGGAAGGATCACCAGAGCCCAGCAGGTCGAGGCTACGGTGGCCGGGAGCAGCCATTGCACTTCAGTCTGGGTGACAGAGTGAGACTCCAACTAAAAAGAAAAAAAATTTTTTTTCAAACTATCTTAAAGTCTCTTAAATGCTTAAAGCATAGTGAAGTATAGATGGTTTACTCCACAATCCTTGCCAGTCATATGTATGCTGAGTGCTATTTCACTTAGGGCTCTTGCCCATTGCATGCATACTCAGTACTGTGGGTTCTTAACAGTGGTAGACCCTTGGCATATAGGAGGGCTGCCCCACAAGCCTTCCGGCATCCATGCTCCATAAATATGGCAACAGTTGGGTGCCCTCCTCCAGGCTTCCTCTAGAATTGTTTCTTCTAGGAATGATGTTTCTCTGGAAATCATATTTTCTGGGTAGGTCTTTACACCACAGTCGAATTTTCAATTCTTTCTGAAGGTTTTTCTTTCCCCTATTGGTGGTTTTGTTACTTGAGAAACCATACAGTGTCCTTTTTCCATCCTCAAGGGTCAGGAAGCAGAGCCTTGTCCATGGAGGCAGAGCCGTGCGTCTGAGCTTTCTGGTCCCTGCCTCCTGTGTGGCATCCACCCCATGGTGGTAGACTTCCTGGGTCACCCCTCCACTGGCTGAGTGGTGAAGATCACCTACATGCAGGGGTGAGAATGTATTTCCAGTGCCCACAAGCTGCTAGTGTAATAGCAGGAGGAAGTTCAGCTCATCCTCCTATGTACCTTCAGGATCTCCATGACACCATGTATTCTATTTCATGAACAGTATAAAATTCCCCAACCCAAATACCTAAAAATCACATTCAATCCACAGTGTGAACAATTGCTTAATATTTTCCTAAATAACGTCTTTTGGAATTGGGATACATCATACATACGTGCAAGTCTTTTATGCTAGAACAGTATTTCTCAAGCTATTTTTTATCATTGCTGCCTGTGCCCCAATGAGTCTTTTTAGACTTTGTTCCCCTAATCGCCTGCCCCCCCCAATTAAATTTAACCCCATTAGTGATCTGTATATGTATTATGGCTCTCTGGAGAGCCACAAAGCATGGTAATAGTTTAGATGTTTTTGGTCTTCTCAAAACCAATTTTTGCCCCATGTGGCAATATCGCCACTGAGAATGCACACACTACTGTATGTAGTCCACTCCCAAATGTCAGATGACCCATTTTCAAGTGCGTATTGACTGTGACACACTGAATTCAGTGGACGAAGCAACCTCTGGGAGCTCCTGGAGTCAGGGAAGTCTCCTCTGAGTAGCCAGAAAGGATGGATGGGCAGGATTTATCATCTCTGAGCAATGGTATGCCAGCATGTGTTTTAAGCGCCAACTTGAGGGAGGCGGGGAGTGAGAAAGGATGGGGTTGATTTGTAATCATTGCCAATTTTTACTAATTTCAATCCACCAAGATGACATCACTGAATGTAGAGTTGAGAGGAGAGGTACAGAGGACTCTCATGCGCTCATGGGAGCACAGCACTGCCTGGAAGGAGGCAGGAGAGTTTGTGTGAGCTATGGGCTGAGAACAGGTCATGCCCTGTGTATGAACAGGTATTAGGGGGAAGATACAGCAGAAGACGAGGCAGTATTAGGGAGTCCTGAATGTCAGGTTCATGAGTTGAACGTTATCCTGCAGGCCATTGAGTCTTACCTGGTGGGAGATGAAAGGGCTATCAGTTAATTAGTTACCAAAAGCCTTTCTGTTGAGTAGCTAATTCATTTCAAACTGTCAAATTCCATAACTTAGTCAAGGGCATTGATGACAATAATTTTGTTGGTGGAGCCAGAGGTAGAGAGCAATTTCAAGAAAATAAACAGAGATGGCCACATTTGAAGAATAAGCCACCAAGTAAAACTGCTGGATGTTGGTGATGTGCAGGTTTCTGAAACATGTGGTGACTCAGGAAACTGCACTCAGGGGAGTAGGGCTGCAGGAACACAGATTCTGGCTGTGTAGATGGACAGAAAAGGTCAAAACCATCCTCAATCTTTGAAAAAATGGTTATTCAGTAAAATTATTGTTTGGTAAATTGACATGCCAGCCTGGCCTAGTTCCTGTGCAGTGTGTCCTTCTAAGAGGAGGGGCCTCTGGGGGCAGTGTGCAGGCTGAGAAAGTATTATATACTGCAGAATAACTAAGTGTTTGTAAAGAGGGAAGAAAAGCCCAACTTTTCCCCTAATACAAACTAGAGAAAATAGAATTACATTTCTGACTGGGGCTATTAGAAGGTGCCGAGATCTTCAGTGGGTTCATGGCTCCTGGTTGAGCTGGGAGTACATACAAATCTTCAGAGGCCATGACATCCCCTTAGAGGGACCAGGGTCATCCCAGGCCAAGCTGCAAGAGCCTTCAGTGAATCTAAGTAGTGACTTGTCAAGGATTAATTAAGGCTGGAAACAGAATGAACATTAGCTTGTGTAAGCTGAGTCTCCAGCATTTTGGGAGTCTCTTGACTCCAGTCCAATGCTTAGACTGGAATTAGAACACACACAAAAATTCTATTTCATCAAGTCCTTTGGCAGGGAAAGGGACTACCTACCCTACCCCTATGAGGCTGTGACCTCCTATGTGACTCTGTGGTCACAGATGAACTTGTGCTAGGAATCTGGAGAGAGAGGGTCTTGATGAGTATTTTAATAGCTTTGGAGTGAATGTATCAGTTAGCTGTTGCCACAGTACTGCTATATAACAAACCACCTCACAACTCAGAGGCTTCAAACAACAATAATTTATTATTATCCACACATTGGTGAGTTAGCTGGGGGAGTAGTAGGCTGGCCCTAACTCAGCTGGTACTTTAGTGTAGTAGCCTGTGATAAAAAATTCTGTAACCCAGTCTTAAATGCAACCATTGTTAAATATTAAATTGTATAAACCTATAATTAAAATTAAAAATATACTAATATTCAAACTCATCACTTTTTTAAAAATTCAGAGTCTCACTCTGTCACCCAGGCTGGAGTGCAGTGGCATGCTTACAGCCTCCACAGCCTCGACCTGCTGGGTTCAGGTGATCCTTCCACTTCAACCTTCCAAATAGCTGGAACTACAGGCGTGTACCACCACACCTGGCTGATTTTTGTATTTATCGTAGAGACACGGTCTCGCCATATTGCCCAGCTTGGTCTTGAACCTGTGGACTAAGGCAGTCCTCTCGCCCCCACCTCCCAAAGTGCTGGGATTATAGGCGTGAACCACTGTGCCCCGCCCAAACTCATCACTTCTTAATTACTACTTTTTACGATAATCTAAGCTCATTAAGTTGTTTCTGGCTATCACACCTGTGCTACTGTGTGGCTCTTCCTAAGTCTTCATTCAGTGACGTCATGATAGTACCTCAAAACTGGCCATGGTAAAAATGGTATGTATATTACAGAAGCTGCAAATGCTACAATCAATGTTTTTTTGTTTTTTGTTTTTTTTTTACCAGATAGCTAATTGTTAGACATCATTTGCCCCCACCCCTGATTGAGAGTCACTGATCCAGGGTGTGCTCAGCTGGGCTTGGATACAGGCAGGATGCAGGCTGGTGAGGTCAGGTTTGCGCTGTGTGACTTTCATTCTCTTCTCATGGTGATGACAGAGAATTAGGAGGGCAAGTTCTTATGACCAATTTGGAGTGGCCCACTGTCATTTCTGACCACATTTCATTGGCCAAAGCAACTCATGGCCAAGCCTAGCATCAAGGTGTGGAACGATATATTCTGCCTCTAGCAAAAGGAACTACAAAGCCATCTGACATAGGACATAGGTGTCGCCATGATGACACCTATGACACCTATGTCGCCATGATGAAGACTTGGGAGTGATATTGCAACCCAGGAAGGCAACATCCAGGGCTGGAGAGGATGAACCTCTCTCCCTGAGGGAAAGGCTGCCCTTTCAGGTTCCTTTGCCCCGATCGTGGGTGAGTTGCCAGTGCAGGGGAGGAGGACTTAACTCCTTTGGCTCTCAGCAAGTCTGGATGATGAGCTATTGCTCTGGAAGCAGGGCATATTGGCAGAGTAGTCATTTTATTACTTTTGTTCTCAATGGCCTCATCTATAAGATGGGGACAATAATGTTACCTATTTCATAAGGCTGTTCTAGGATGAAAAAAGAGAATGTATGTATGTACAACTTTTGGCTAGTGCCTAGCAAATAGGAAGTGCCCATTAAATCTTAGCTAGAGAGTTTCTTCTTCAAGAATGATTCTAAAAAACACCGTGTGCCATCCCCTTTCCCACTCAGCCATCGACTCTCTTCCTAGCCTTGCTTAAACCTTATGTCCAGAACTGTTTCCAATTCTTTTTTTGTGAAATTTGGTAAAGAACGCATAACAAAATTTACCACCTAGTGCTCATCAATGGATAAATGAATAAAGAAAGTGTGGTATATATACACAGTTGAATACTAATTAACCTTTAAAAAGAAGGAAATCATGTTATTTGCATCAACATGGATGAACCTGATGGACATTATGTTAAGTGAAACTAGGCAGATGCAGAAGACAAATACTGCATGATCTCACTTACATATGGAATCTAAATAATAGAAACTCATAGAGGCAGAGAGTTGATGGTGGTTACCAAGGTTGGGGCGGGTGGCTATGGGGAAACACCGGCCAAAGGATTAAAATTTCAGTTAGAGGGCCGGGCTCGGTGGCTCAGCCTATAATCCCAGCACTTTGGGAGCCCGCAGGTTCGAGACCCGCCTAGACAACTTGACGAGACCTCATCTCTACAATAAATTAAAAAATCAGCCGGGTGTGGTAGCGCACGCCTATAGTTTCAGCTACTTGGAAGCCTCAGGCAGAAAGATCGCTGGAGCCCAGCAGGTCGAGGCTGTGGTGGCTGGGAGCAGCCATCGCACTCCAGTCTGGGTGACAGAGTGAGACTCCGACTCAAAAACAAAACAAAAAACCCAACTGAAACTCTACCTGTTAAGTAATAATTCTCCATTTTTCCCCTGCCCCTAGTCCCTGGGAACCACCTTTCTTTCTGTTTCTATAAATTTGACCACTTGACCTCATCAATGGAATTATACAGTATTTTTTGTGACTGTCATATTTCACTTAGCATGATGTCTTTGAGGTTCATCTATATTGTAGCATGTGTTAGAATTTTCTTCCTTTTTAAGACTGAATAATATTCTATTGAATAATATTCCATTGTACCACAATTTGTTTATGCATTCTTCTGTCAGCAGGCATTTGAGTGGCTTTCTCCTTTTGGCTATTGTGAATAATGCTGTTATGAACATGGGTGTACAAATGCCCATTCAATTCTTTTGGATATATACCCAGAAGAGAAATTGCTGGATCATATGGTAGTTGCTTTTTTTTTTTTTTAGTCAGAGTCTCACTCTGTTGCCCAGGCTGGAGTGCAGTGGCATTCTTATGGCCATCGCAGCCTTGACCTGCTGGGCTCAGGTGATCCTTCCGCCTCAGCCTTCCAAGTAGCTGGAACTACAGGTGCACGCCACCATGCCTAGCTAGTTTTTTGATTTATTGTAGAGACGAGGTCTCACCAAGTTGCCCAGGCTAGTCTCGAACCCCTGGAGTATGCCTCCCAAAGTGCTGGGATTACAGACTTGAACCACCATGCCTGGACTGGTAGGTTTTTTTTTTTTTTTTTTTGAGTAATCATCATACTGTTTCCCACAGTGGCTGCACCATTTTACATTCCCACCAACAGTGCACAAGTTTTCTAATTTCTCCGCATCTCCATCCACACTTACTATTTATTCCCTTCCTTCCCTCCTTCCTCCCTCCCTTTACTCCCTTCACTCTCTTCATTTTTAAATAGAGTAGCCTGCTGGGCACAGTGGCTCAAGCCTATAATCCCAGCACTTTGGGAGGCCGAGGTGAAAGGATTGCCTGAGCTCATGGGTTCAAGACCAGCCTGGGCAACTTGGTGAGACCTCATCTCCATAATAAATAAAAAAATTAGCCGGGTGTGGTGGTGCATGCCTGTAGTTACAGCTACTTGTAAGGCTGAGGTGGAAGGATCACCTGAACCCAGCAGGTTGAGGCTGCGGTGGCCGTGAGTGTGCCACTGCACTCCAGCCTGGGTGACAGAGTGTGACTCCAATTCAAAAAAAAAATATCTATATCTCTATATGTGTGTGTGTGTGTGTGTGTGTGTGTGTGTATGTATGTATATGTATATATTGTGGCCGTTCTACTGGGTGTGAAGTGGTACCACATTGTGATGCCCGACAGTCATGTTTTGCTCTGGTCTCTGTGCACATCAACAGAGCTGCCCCCCTACAACAGCTGCTACCCTATTTGTCCTCCTTCCTGTGGCTGCATGACAAATAAGATATACGAATCTTCTCTCCTTTTAAGACTGTAAATGCCTGGAGGAGTAGGACTGGGGTTTTCTGATTCGACCACTGACTTAGCAAAGCCTGAAGTCTGGGCCCCAGAAGTGTGAAAATTCCCCAGTAAACCACATGTGTGGGTGTGAGGTCCAGGCCACATGGCTGACAGGAAGGTGGGGACTGTCCACCTCCCACCAGGAATTACCCCAGCATTCTTATCTTCTCCCTGGTCTCACTCCCATGCTCTCTGTACCTCCTCCCCAGGTACAAGCCTCGGGAAAAGCTGAAGGTGAACTTTGGCACTCCTGAGTTCCTGGCTCCAGAAGTCGTCAACTATGAGTTTGTTTCGTTTCCCACGGACATGTGGAGTGTAGGAGTCATCACCTACATGCTGTGAGTGTTCAGAGGCCTGGCTCTGAAGTGGGGAGGGAGGCCATCTGTCTTACTTCCAGTACCCTTAGAAGCAGCAAAAATTTGAGTGCCCGTGGTTTATTTGGAAGGTGTTCCCAGGAAACTCCAATAGAGGAATAAGGTAGTGAGATAGGGAAGGAAAGGCAGCCTGTGAAGGGTATGTTAACAAGCCAGTTGCCAAATTTACAAATTGGTCCTGTTTCTAAGTTATTATTTGTAATAGGCTGAGATTGAAAAAAAGTTGAGATATGCAACTGTTATTTCCCAGAATAAAGACCCATATACCTTGTTTTTTGGTGATGAAGGTCTCCTGAGGTTTCAGGAACCACAGAAAAGTCAGGGGTTGAGCCATTGAGTTTTTTGACATAAAAGTAATAACTAGGCCAGCTGCAGTGGCTCAAGCCTGTAATCCCAACATGTTGGGAGGCTGAGGCCAGGAGTTCAAGACCAGCCTGGGCAACACAGTGAAGTCCTGTCTCTAGGGAAAATATTTAAAAATTACCGGGCTTGGTGGTGTGCACCTGTAGTCCTGGCTACTTGGAAGGCTGAGGCAGAAGGATTGCTTGAGTCCAGGAGTTCGAGGTTGCAGTGAACTATGATCACACCACTGCACTCCAGCCTGGGTGACAGAGCAAGATCTTGTCTCTTAAAAAACAAAGGAAAGCCGGGCTCGGTGGCTCAGCCTGTAATCCCGCGCCTTTGGGAGGCTGAGGTGAGTGGATTGCCTGAGCCCGCGGGTTCGAGACCCGCCTGGGCAGCGAGACCTCATCTCTACAATAAATCAAAAAATCAGCCGGGCGTGGTAGTGCATGCCTGTAATTCCGGCTGCTTGGAAGGCTGAGGCGGAAGGATCGCCGGAGCCCAGCAGGTCGAGGCTGCGGTGGCCGGAAGCGGCCACTGCACTCCAGTCTGGGCGACAGAGTGAGACTCCAACTCAAAAAAACAAAACAAAACAAAAAAAAAAAACAAAAAAAAAACAAAGGAATAGCTGAAAATTACTAAAACTATTAAGGACTAACTGTGAGCAACTGGAGTTTCATTCTGCTAGGGAACTCTGGAATCCATCAAGAAACACCTCCTCAAAGGTATTTCATCTGAGGGAGGAGGGAGCTGGGGTATCTATGCATCAACTCTTATTAATTATTGCTTGTGAGCTGATCCTGTGTAGGGGTAGTAGCAGAACTGATATCCTGGTACTTCTGTGCGAGTAAAGCTTTAACTGCAGAGAAAGTCCTCCAGCAGACAAATGCAGGTGCCTTGGTACACATGGGGCTACAGTGCACCAAAAGGTGAGGAGAGGAGACGGACAGGGCAGAGCATTCTGCTGCATCATCTGGTCTCCTCACTTCCGGATTTGTGCCCTCTGCTTTCTTCTCTCTCCAGCTGTGGACTTCCCTTGGCTACTCTCTCCAAGGCCCAACAAAGTTATGTTTTGCCCTAGTCTACTCGTTACTGTGTAACTGCTACCTGGTGTGCCACACTTTGTATGTGTGTGCTCCACCAGGCTGGGGAAGTCCAGACCCCCAAGCCCAGCCTCTCTGCCTTGACTTTAGCAGGAACCCCTAATCAAGCCAATTTTCCTTTGGCCTGAGTCCTGAGTAGTACGTCAGTGAGCTTGGCTGTATCAGAGACATGGAAAGCTATTTTTAAATTAAATCAATATGTACTTGATGACTGGACACATTGAATCGGGCCCAATGTACTCTTTATTTCAGGGATCAGGGGATGAGCATCATAGGTGACTTATTCTGCATGAATGCCTCCAAATTTTTAACCCTTCCGCTTTCTTCCCTTAATGAACACACTGACCTGTGGTGGTGAAGTAGTAGGGTTGTTGTTTGTGAGCCCTCCTGGTTCTGGGTAGGTACGCTTGAAACCTGTGCGTTTTTTCTCTATTCTGTCAGTGCATGTTGGCAAATGTGGCTTCCACATGTCGACGGTCCTTCCTCTCTTCTATAGGCTCAGTGGCTTGTCCCCGTTTCTAGGGGAAACAGATGCAGAGACCATGAACTTCATTGTGAACTGTAGCTGGGATTTCGATGCTGACACCTTTGAAGGGCTGTCAGAGGAGGCCAAGGACTTCCTTTCCCGGTTGCTAGTCAAAGAGAAGAGGTACTCTTGATTGTCATTCACTAACTACTCTGATGGCGCCCCTGGTCTGAGTGCTAGGCAGGACTGCTGAAGCTAAACGTCCTTCTAGTGGACTAATTCTGTTCAGTGTTCTTAGTGTGCTACTTCTTTGGAACAATAAAGGGACCAGAGAAAAGGACAAAGGAAACCAATTACAAAGCAAACAATTAGGAGCATAAAATACAGCATTTTAGAAAGGAGCGTAATTACAAATTGGTCCCATCTTCATGTTATCAATTGTAATAGGCTGAAATGTTTTTAAAAAGTTGAGCCTGGGCCGGGCGTGGTGGCTCAAGCATATAATCCCAGCACTTTGGGAGGCTAGGTTCAAGACCAGCTTAGGCAACATGGTGACCTTGTCTCTACAATAAATAAAAAAATTAGCTGGATGTGGTAGCGTGCGCCTATAGTTCTGGCTACTTGGAAAGCTGAGGTGGAAGGATCACCTGAGCCCAGCAGGTCGAGGCTGCAGTAGTCAGGAGAGTGCTACTGCACTCCAGCCTGGGCAACAGAGTGAGGCTCCGACTCAAAAAAAACAATTGAGCCTGCACCCGCGGGTTCGAGACCAGCCCAAGCAACTTGGTGAGACCTCGTCTCTACAGTAAATAAAAAATTAGCCAGGCATAGTAGCACGCGCCTGTAGTTCCGGCTTCTTGGAAAGCTGAGGTGGAAGGATTGCCTGAGCCCAGAAGGTCGACGCTGGGTTGGCTGTGAGTGTGCCACTGCACTCCAGCCTGGGTGACAAAGTGAAATGCCAACTCAAGAAAAAAAAAGTTGAGATATGCAGATGTTATTCTCCAGAATAATGATCTGGATACCTTGTTTCCTAGTGATGAAGGTCTACTTAGGCTATAGCAAAGTCATGGGTTGAGCCCTTGAGTTTCCTGATACTCAATCATAAAGTAATAATAATTGAAAATAACCAAAGGTATTAATAACCCAGGAGTTAAGGCCCAAGAGTCTGAGCTTTCAAGACAGCTCATATTTCCCTGACCTCCACAGTTGTCTTTCTATGAAAGTTATGTGAAAGATAAAAAATTTCCAATTCAGATGAACAAGCTAACTTTGTACGCTGGAGGGAGAAAAGAGCTTCCTTCGGATCTCCTGTTCTTTTGCTTCTTGAGAACAGCCGACCTTGCTGTTGCCCTGCCTCGATCTTCCAGCTCCTGCAGGGAGGTGGTGATTAATCACTGGAATATGTTCTCTCTGTAGAAGTTAGGGAACATTTTACTGACAACTTTCTGGCACTTTTGAGGGGATTTTGGATATGAGGAGCTCCATTTTTGGTACATGGCTGAATCTGCTGAAATGATTAACTTATTCCACTGACTCAGCCTTCCTACCCAATTGAACAGATCTGGGGACTAGAAAAGGCAACCCCAACTAAAAGTCTCAACTTTGATTTCACAGCTGCAGAATGAGTGCCACACAGTGCCTGAAACACGAGTGGCTGAATAATTTGCCTGCCAAAGCTTCAAGATCTAAAGTTTGTCTCAAGTCCCAGATATTGCTGCAGAAATACATGGCTCAGAGAAAATGGAAGGTATTTTGTTTTTCTTTTAGAAAAGGCAGCATTTGTCTTCTTAATCTGTTCTTTGAAAGAATTTGTAGCTAAGTTTTTACTTATGATTTGATTTTAAACAGATAGATTATTTAGGGGAAAAATTCTCTCATATCTAAAGCTGTTATCTTTTTATTTTAAAATGTCAGAGACCAACTGGGTGCGGTGGCTCACAAATGTAATCCTTGGGAGGCTGAGATGGGAGGATTGCTTAAGACCAGGAGTCCAAGGCCAGCCTGGGTAATATAGTGAGACCCCTGTCTCTACAAAAAAAATAGAAAAAATTAGCTGGGTGTGGCGGGGCACGTCTGTAGTCCCAGCTACTTGGGAGGCAAAACAGGAGGATCTCTTGAGTCCAGGTACTTGAGGCTGCAGTGATCATGCCACTGTACTCCAGCCTGGGTGTGAGACTTTGTTTCTAAAAAGGAAAAAAAAAGTCACAAACCAAAAATAACTAGCATAAGATACATTTGGTGTGTGTTTAAATGGACATTGAATGGACAAGAATGAATTTTAAGCATATATCCTCAAAGGCAATTGTAGTGAGGCTCTTGAAGGAACTGTTTATAGCTTGAGGGCTGATTCCTCCACATTTCAGAAATGGGGGATGGAAAACACCTAGCAAGCTTTAAAAACTTTGCAATTTTGCTTACAACAGAACTCTTGGATACTTTGAATATAAAACCTATTTTAAAAGCGGTGTGGTTAGGTGCAGTGTAATTGCAGCACTTTCTGAGGCTGAGGCAGCAGGATTGCTTGAGCCCAGGAGCTTGAAACCAGCCTAGGCAACATAGCAAGATCTCGTCTCTACATAAATAAAAAAATTAGCTAGGCATGGTGGTGCACACCCATAGTCCCAGCTACTCTGGAGTGCTGAGGCAGGACGATAGCCTGGGCAACAGAGTGAGACCCTGACTCAAAAAATAAAAAAGCAGTGTGATCCAGGAAAGTCACTTTCCAGCATGTCAATATTGACTCAGATCATCACTGCAGCCCAAAAAACAAATACAAAACCCTTTACATAGGGAGCCAATACAAAAATATACATGTACATACGAAAAACCAAAAATGTCATGAAATTTTGTGACAGTGTTGAGGCACAGTGCTACTCTTGTGCTATTTGTTTTCATCAGAAAAAAATGCTTTTCACAATCCACAAATCAGATTGCATGAGCCACCAGTGGGTTGTGAATCACAATGTGAAAAACACCGTTCTAGAGTGCTTGATTTTCCATGTAGATAGGGCAGGATAATGTTTTCTCACTTGATACTGACTCCACATATGCCCCTGAAAATTATGACTGTCCTGCTATAATTATTCCAGACATGTTTTCCCTTTTAATTGGTTTTAAACAAACTCAAGTGTTTAGACTGACTTAAATTCTTTTTCTTCTTTTTTTTTGAGTTGGAGTCTCACTCTGTCGCCCGGACTGGAGTGCAGTGGCCGCTCCTGGTCACCGCAGCCTCAACCTGCTGGGCTCTGGTGATCCTTCCGCCTCAGCCTTCCAAGTAGCTGGAACTACAGGCACTTGCTACCATGCCCAGCTAATTTTTTGATTTACTGTAGAGATGAGGTCTCGCCAAGTTGCCCAGGCGGGTCTTGAACCTGCGGGTTCAGGCAATCCACTCACCTCAGCCTCTCAAGGCGCGGGATTACAGGCTGAGCCACTGAGCCCGGCTAAATTCTTTTTCTTCTTAAAGTGGTTGTTCTAATATATGTTTGTCTTTTCTTTTCTCCATGCCTGAAGAAACATTTCTACGTGGTGACTGCTGCCAACAGGTTACGGAAATTTCCAACTTGTCCCTAACCTTCAACTCTGCTGTACCAGTGGGCCTAGAAGTTATTGAGGCCAGTGGTGAAGCGATGACTCGAGATTTTAAATAATCTGGCCTTTTACTATTATTGATTCCACTTATTTTGTTAAAAAGGTTATGTCTATTGCCTTCCTTGTAGATGAATAGTGGCAGTAAAGAAAGCCTAAGAACTTTTTTTTTCTGCCTCGTAAGATCACTAAGTTTGAAATGCTGTTTACTTTCCAAGTATGCCTACTTTTGGTGGTTAAGTGTAGGCATACTTTAGGTAGGTAGGATAGCTCCTACTTTGCATTTGTCAAATATAAATTAGAAATTTGTTCTTATCAAAGAACTCAGTAGACTGTTTCACAGGGGTATGTTATTCAGTATTATCTCCTACAGTACAAAGAATTTCTAGTTATGACTTACTCAAGTATGAGCTGACATTTTTATTGTACTACCACTTGTGTTAAGCAACATGGATTTAGGACAGTGATCTTCAAACTTGTTTTAACTTATATTCCCTTTTGAGAATCAACAGCATTGTTTGAAATTTCAAATGTGTAGCTAAATCAGAGCAATGATAATTATGAATGTCCTTTCTAAATCTATATATCTCTATCCTATATCCTAAGTCTGCCCTGTCCCGACTCCTCTTTCTTGGTTATGAGTTTATGAATTTCTGGTCTTATTAATTCTGGAAACTGATATGCAGTTTATGAGAGATGGGAATGTAATGATGTTCAGCTTTCTGAGAAACAAAGAAATGATACATCATGAGACAATAAAGGAAAACTGCTCCTGCTGCTTTATTAAGACTATACCACTTTCGATGTTGTCATTCCTTAAAAAAAACACTTAATACATGTACAATTGACCCTTGAACATGAGTTTGAACTGCACAGGTCCACTTACACGTGGATTTCCTTAGACCTCTGCCACTCCTGAGACAGCAAGACCAACCACTTCTCTTCTTCCTTCTCAGCCTACTCAACATGAAGATGTTGAGGATGAAGACCTTTATGATGATTTACTTCCACCTAATGAATAGCAAATATATTTTTTTACTTCTTATAATTTTAACATTTTTACCTAGCTTACTTTATTGTAAGAATATAGTATAGAATGCCTATAATATGTGCCATTTGCTTATGTGGTTGGCAAGGCTTTCAGTTAACAATAGGCTAGTTATGTCTTTGGGGAGTTAAAATTTATATGCGGATTTTTTTTTTTTTATGTGAAGTTGTGGGGTACAGTTAAGGGTTAGGTATACAATTGCGTTTCATTCAGGCACCCTGTTGATATGGGGTGTTTCCCCGTTCCCAGACAGATATTTGCTACTGTTAATCCCATCTCCCTCCCCCCACCATAGTTTCCCAGTACGGTCAGTCATTTTCGTATAGTATTGCATTGGATGTTTAAGGTCCATTATATGAGTGAGAACATGTGATACTCGGATCTTTGTTTCTGTGAGAGGTCATTCAGTATTATAGACTCTAGTTCCATCCAGGTTGCTGCGAAATTCATGATTTTGTTCTTTTTTATGGCTGTGTAGTATTCCATCATGTATATGTACCACATTTTTTTAATCCAGTCCTCTTTTGACGGGCAGCATGGCTGTTTCCAGGTTCTTGCTATTGTGAACAATGCTGCGATAAACATGCGTGTGCAGGTATCTTTCTGATAGAGTGATTTGTGTTCTTCAGGATATATTCCCAGTAGGGGGATTGCGGGGTCATATGGGAGGTTGGTATTTAGAGCTTTTAAGAATCGCCACACTGCTTTCCACAGAGGTTGCACTAGTTTACACTCCCACCAACAGTGTAGAAGTGTTCCCTTTTCACCACACCCTCTCCAGCAGCTGTTATTTTTTGAGTTGTTGATAATTGCCATTCTGACTGGGGTTAGGTGGTATCTCAGTGTGGTTTTGATTTGCATCTCCCTGATGATTAGTGAGGTTGAACATTTCTTCATGTGTCTGTTGGCTGCTTGGATGTCTTCCTTTGTGAAGTGTCTGTTCAGATCTTTTGCCTATTTTATAATGGGGTTGTTTGTTTTTTTCTTTTCAGCACGTTTGAGTTCCTTGTATATCCAGGATGTTAAGCCTTTATCAGACCTGGAGTTGGCAAATACTTTTTCCCAGTCTGTAGGCTGTCTCCCTGCTCTCTTGATGGTTTCTTTGGCTTTGCAGAAGCTTGTCAGTTTAATAAGGTCCCACTTGTCTATTTTCTCTCTTATGAGCTGTGGGTTTTGGGTTTTGTTCAGGAATTGGATGCCAGTTCCGATTTCCTTGAGGGTTTTTCCTTCATTTTCTAAGGTTCTTATGGTTTGAGGTTTTACACTTAGGTCTCTGATCCATTTGGAATTAACCTTTGTGCATGGGGATAGATAGAGTCCTGTTTCAATCTTCTGCATGTGGTCAGCCAGTTTTCCCAGCACCATTTACTGAATAGGTTCTCCTCTCCCCAGTGGTAGGTGGTAGAGGCTTTGTCAAAGATGAGTTGGTTGAGAAATTGAGGTTTTGCTTCTGGAATCTCAGTTCTATTCCATTGATCTATATGCCTGTTCCTATGCCAATACCAAGCTGTTTTGATGATTGTAGCTTTATAGTAAAGTTTGAAGTCTAGTAGTGTGATACCACCTGCTTTGTTTTTTTTGCTGAGGATTGTTCTGGCTATTCTTGGACGTTTGTGTTTCCATATGAATTCCTGCATTGCTTTTTCTAGGTCTGAGAAGAATGTTGTGTTTCCATATGAATTCCTGCATTGCTTTTTCTAGGTCTGAGAAGAATGTTGCTGGTAATTTGATGGGTATTGCATTGAATTTGTAGATTGCCTTAGGTAAGATGGACATCTTCACAATGTTGATTCTTCCGATCCATGAGCATGGGATATTTTTCCACTTGTTTGTGTCAACTTTGATTTCTTTGAGCAGTATTTTGTAGTTTTCCTTGTAAAGGTCTTTCACATCTCTGGTTAGGAAGATGCCAAGGTATTTCATTTTTTGTGTGGCTATTGTGAATGGAATTGTGTTTTTTATTTGGGTTTCTGTTTATTATTGGTGTAGAGAAGTGCGATTGTCTTTTGTACATTTATTTTGTATCCTGAGACTTTGCCAAAGGTCTTTATCAGTGTAAGGAGGTTTTTGACAGATTCTCTTGGGTTTTCAAGGTATACAATCATGTCATCTGCAAAGAGAGATAACTTGACTTCCTCTTTTCCTATTTGGATACCCCTGATTGCCTTCTCTTCTCTGATTGCTCGAGCCAGGACTTCCAATACTATGTTGAACAGGAGGGGTGAGAGTGGGCATCCTTTTCTTGTTCCAGTTTTCAGGGGAAATGGTTCTAATTTTTGTCCATTTAGGAGTATGCTCGCTGTGGGTTTCTCGTAGATGGCTTTTACTATTTTGAGGTATGTTCCCCGTATGCCTAGATGTTCAAGGGTTTTTATCAAGAAGGGGTGCTGGATTTTATCAAAAGCTTTTTCTGCATCTAATGATCTAATCATGTGGTTTTTGTTTTGACATCTGTTGATGTATTTAATAACATTTATGGTTTTACAAATGTTGAACCAGCCTTGCATCCCAGGAATGAAGCCTACTTGGTCATGATGGATGATTTTTGAGATGTATTGCTGAATCCGGTTCGCTAGGATCTTGTTGAGAATTTTAGCATCTATGTTCATCAAAGATATTGGCCTGTAGTTCTCTTTCTTTGCTGGATCTTTACCTGGCTTAGGTATCAATGTGATGTTGGCTTCGTAAAATGATTTGGGGAGCGTTCCATCTTTTTCAATCACCTGGAATACCTTCAGTAGGATTGGTATCAGCTCCTCCTTAAATGTCTTGTAGAATTCTGCTGGAAAGCCATCTGGTCCAAGGCTTTTTTTTGTAGGAAGTTTTCTTATTATGTAGTCGATTTCCTTGATTGTTATTGGTTTATTTAGGGTCTCAATTTCTTCTTGTTCCAACTTAGGTACGTTGTGTGATGTCAGAAAGTCCTCCATTTCCTTAAGGTTTTCAAGTTTGTTTCCATACAAGTGTACGTAGTAGTCTCTAATGATCTTTTGTATTTCTTCAGGGTCAGATGTGATTTCATCTTTTGTGTTTCTGATTGTGCTTATTTGGTTTTTTTCTCGTTTTTTCTTGGTCAGTCTAGCTAGGGGACCATCGATCTTGTTTATTCTTTCAAAGAACCAGCTTTTTGTTTCATTGATTTTTTTTCTATTATCTTTTTGTCTTCTATGTCCTGGATTTGGGCTTTTATTTTGGTAATCTGGATTCTTCTGCTGAAATTAGGGTTTTTGTGGTCTTGCTTTTCCAGCTTCTTTAGGTGGCTTGTTAGGTTGTTAATTTCTGTTCCTTCCATTTTCCTCATTTGTGTTTGTAGGGATATAAATTCCCCTCTTATTACAGCTTTTAAGGCATCCCAGAGATTTTGGTAAGATGTTTCTTCATTTTCATTTGTTTCCAGGTATCTTTTGATCTCTGTTTTGATGTCATCATTGACCCAGGAGTTATTTAGTATCATGCTGTTTAGTGTCCATGTCTTTGTGGGTTTTGGGGGGACTTTGTTGGTGTCAATGTTTATTTTTATTCCACTGTGGTCCGAGAAGGTGCATGGTAGAATTTCAGTCCTTTTAAATTTGCTTATACTTGATTTGTGTCCAATTATGTGGTCGATCTTAGAATATGTTCCATGTGGTGATGAGTAGAATGTGTATTCTGTGGTCTTTGGATGGAGTGTTCTATAGGTATCAATTAAGTCCATTTGGTCCAGAGTCTCATTGAGGTTCCGGATCGCCTTGCTGATTTTTTGTCCTGATGATCTGTCTAGGGTTGTGAGTGGTGTATTAAAGTCCCCAGTTATTATGGTGTTAGAGTCAATGTCTTTCTTTAGTTTTCCTAGAAGTTGCTTTATGAATGTTGGCGCACCTATGTTGGGTGCATATATGTTTAGGATAGATATTTCTTGTTGATGGAGTGAAACTTTTATCATTATGTAGTGGCCCTCTGTATCTTTTTAAATTTTTAATAACTTAAATGGTATTTTGTCTGAAATTAGGATCGTGACTCCTCCTTTCTTTTGTGTTCTATTCGCCTGAAAATTTGTTTCCCATCCTCTTACTTTGAGTCTGTGTGTGTCCTTTCTAGTGAGATGGGTCTCTTGAAGGCAGTATATTGTTGCCTGGTGATATTTTATCCATTTTGTCATTCTATGTCTTTTCAGTGGTGCGTTTAGTTCATTCACATTCAGACTAATTATTGAAATGTGAGAATTCGTCCCTATCATGGAGTTCTTACTGAGTTGTTGTTCTTCCACTTGGTTTTTTCTTTTTTCTGTCTTTCTTTTGGTTTTGGGGTTGGTTCGTGTATATTTTATTCTTTTTCCTGTACTCTTGTGAAGAATGTTGTTCTTTTTTCCTTTTCTTCTGTGTTTAGTACTTTCTTAAGTGTTTCATGTAGAGATGGTTTGGTGGCAGCATAAGTTCTAGGGATTGGATATCTGGGAAAGATTTTAATTCTCCCTCACTGATGAAGCTTAGCTTGGCCGGGTAGGTTATTCTTGGTTGAAATTGTTTATCTTTTAGGACTTTGATATATATATATATGTAGTTTTTTTTTTTTTTTTTTTAGTTAGGTTCTCACTCTATTGCCCAGCCTGGAGTGCAGTGGCACAGCCAAAGCTCACCACAGCTAGCCTTGATCTTCTGGGCTCAGATGATCCTTCTGCCTCAGCTTCCCGAGTAACCGAGACTACAGGTGATTATCACCACGTCTGGCTATTTTTTTTATTTTTTGTAGAGATATGGTCTCGCTATGTTGCCTATGTTGGTCCTGAACTCCTAGGCTCAAGTGATTTTCCCACCTCGGCCTCCCAAAGTGCTGGGATTATAGGCGTGAGCCACTGTACCCAGCAACTGTCCAATTAAAAACTTTACTACATGGATTACAGAATAGTCAAGTTATCCGTTTTGCTGAAATAACAGTTATGTGGTGAGCTACTACACATTTACAAACTCTTACACATGTGTGTTTATGTTGGGAGCCAACATCTATAGCTACATGGCTGAGGCCTGTAAAGGCCCATCTGGAAGATCGCCTCTGACATAGGATATCAGTTATACCTATAATATTGGTGTGTGATTAGTGACCAGTGTGCATACATGGCAGTAAAACTTATAAGTAAAATCTCTATACACCTGATGAAAGGTTATACAGCAGAATGACCTTGTCCTTTTTAAATCTTCTTTCTAGATATTTTTTAACTTCTATTTCCTGGTAGACTGGTGAGTCATCTCTTGTTCCCAAAGGCAGTTTCTCCTAGGATTAAGATTAGAAACTAAATTATCATAATAGTTTTATTGCCCTGCCTTTAGCCAGGCAGGACGTTTTTCTAGTTTCGTTACATGCCGAAACTCTGTTTGCTTCAGCCCGTGGCCATTGCCATAGTAACTGCGCAGTCCATTATCCAAGAGTGTGACAAATACGATTTGATTTTTAGAATAGACTTGTTTGGATAAAACATTCATTTAAGACGATACAATTTCCATCGGAAAGATTTAAACAGTAATAAGCATTCATAGAAAACTTTTAGGTTTTGTTTAAGCTTTTAAGTTTCCTTTTCTCATATTATGACTTTAGTTCCTGTTCCTGTAGGCCAATTTTAAGATCCTTTGATTAGTATACCGAAACTTTCCCAATGGTGTAGTTTTTGCTTCTAATATGACAATAGGAAATTTTACACATAGCCATGTATTAATATACTAGGAAAAAAGATTTAAGTTTTGGGTTAAAGTCGTAGTTTTATTAGAATAGAATGAGAATTATAGTGTTATGATTCTAAAATCATACATCAATGATAATCATAAGATTTAATGATAAGGTATTAGCTTAATGAGATATAGCATAGTATTAAAGCCCAAACACTAGATCATGAAACTCATATAAGTCATGGTAAGGAATAAGTTTTGAATTAATTGTTATAGAATTACAGGCCACTATGTTGAATCGTAATAGGTTAATGGAATAAATAAAAATTAAGTCATTTAAGTAAACTTATAGATTATAGTATAGTGTTAAGTTGATAATATCAATCGTTAAAAAATATTAGGAGTCAGTGAACTTGGATTGAACCTAGAGTTAACTAAGAAAGTTTTTGTATTAATCAGGGTTTAGAACAAAGAGTATAATATGAATGATTTGTTGAACACTATGGAAGACACTTTTAAACGAACTATATTGAAATTGTGCACCTGTGACCTTGATGTGAGATTTGTGAAGCACGTCAGGCATCATGGAGTTCAAACTGTCTGCTTGGAGCTTGCAAGTCTCGTGATGGTCTTGTGATGCATAGTTTGTAAAGCGCAATATACATCATGAAGTTTGTACACCCCCAGCAAGTGATTATCACACTGCTGGAGGGTATGAAAAATGGTATATAAGTTGGAAGGAGTCCGAATAAAATTTGGCTTCAGTCCTGATCAGACTGTTCCCAGAAGAACTGCCTCAGAGTGGTCTCTTCTCTCCGTCCGGATTCTCTGGAGCGGGTCCTAACCCTACCCTTGGTCGGGGCTGGCCCCCGGCATGTTTAGACACTTTACCAACTTATAAAATGATGAAAAGAAGTACTTTATTATTCAAAAGTACACAATCTTTTTTTTTTTTTTTTTGAGTTGGAGTCTCACTCTGTCACCCAGACTGGAGTGCAGTGGCCGCTCCCGGCCACCGCAGCCTCGACCTGCTGGGCTCCGGCGATCCTTCTGCCTCAGCTTTCCAAGCAGCTGGAACTACAGGTGCACGCTACCATGCCTGGCTAATTTTTGATTTATTGTAGAGATGAGGTCTTGCCAAGTTGCCCAGGCGGGTCTCGAACCCACAATCCACTCACCTCAGCCTCCCAAAGGTGTGGATTACAGGCTTAGCCACTGAGCCCGGCTAAAAGTACACAATCTTTTTAATTTCCTTGCTTCTACCCGATTTTTGTGCTATTCTTATTACTTTCTCAGGCAAACAGTTTTAGTTGGTTTAGTGACTTTTACTTTTTAACTAGCCTCGCAACAGTTTCACCATCTTTCAAAACTTTTGTCCCATAATAAAGGCTTGCTTTTTGGGGGGATAGGCAGAGGACATGGGTATAGAAAAGGAAGCAGAAGGTGGAGAGGTCATCCTGCTACTGCAGTTCTCAAGCGGTAACTTTCCTCTGGAAAACTAAGTCTTGCCAGGAAGGTAAGACTTTCAGTCCTGCCAGCCTAGGGCTGCTCCCAGTTACCAGCTAATGAATGAACATCAGAAGAGACAGATGCAGAAAACCGCCCTTTGATGAGACAGTAGCGGTCATTAAATACAAAATGCTTTATCCTTATAAACATTTAAAAATGCTTACTCTTTCTGAAAAAGATGATTTTTTTTTGAGTTAGGAGTCTTACTCTGTCACCTAGGCTGGAGTGCAGTGGCACAATCATGGTTCACTGCAACCTCAACCTTCTGGGTTCAGCCGATTCTTCCATCTCAGCCTCCCAAGTAGCTAGGACTACAGGTGTGTGCCATGCCCAGCTAATTTTTTGATTTTTTTTTGTAGAGACAAGGTATTGCTGGACTGGTGTTAAACTCCTGAGTTCAAGCTGTCCTCTCACCTTGGCCTCCCAAAGTGCTGGAATTATTGGCATGTGCCACAGTGCCCAGCTTGAAAAAGGTTTTTTGCAGACTCCGGAAGGAGCTACAGAGGACATTTTGTAGTTCTCTCTAGTATGGTAGTTCGTACTCTCTTTGGGACTTAAGATTCTTGCTATGAATCTTCTTCCCAGAAAAAAGCACAGTCAATTACTCTGATCTAGAGCACCACCGCCGAACAGAAATATAGTAAAAGCCATATAATTAAAAAATTTCTAGTCGTTTCTCTAAAAAAAAAAAATCCATTGACATTTTTAATAATTTAGGCCAGGCACGGTGGCTCATGCTTGTAATCCCAGCACTTTGGGAGGCAGAGGCAAGAGGATTACCTGAGCCCAGGGTTCAAGACCAACCCAGGCAACTGGGAGAGATCTTGTCTTTATAATAAATCAATAATTAGCTGGGTGTGGCTGTGCATACCTGTAGTTCCATTTACTTGGAAGGCTAAGGCAGAAGGATCACCTGAGCCCAGCAACGAGACTCCTACTCAAAAACAAATAATTTTTAAAAAGTTGATTCAGATACTAGGTTTTCATCGGACATACTTAATTCATATTTAAATTATATGAAATTTACTGTGGGAAAGTATACTTATGTATTAAAGTTTTATGAAATATACCTAACAATTTTGCAATAATTGAACGAAGTATTCACTTTTATATTTATTAACATTATTAGAGGCCAGGCTCGGTGCCTCAGCCTGTAATCCCAGCACTTTGGGAGGCCAAGGCTAGAGGATTGCCTGAGTCCAGGGGTTTAAGACCAGCCTGGGCAAATTGGTTAGACCTCATCTATACAATAAATCACAAAAACTAGCCAGGCATGGTGGCTTGCATCTATAGTTCCAACTACTTGGAAGGCTGAGGTCGAAGGATTGCCTGAGTCCAGTAGGTTGAGACTGCAGTGGCTTGAGCGTGCCACTGTATTCCAGCCTGGGTGACAAGAGTGAGACTCCAACTGAAAAAAAGTAAAATAAATAAAATTAGAAATTCAGTTTTGCAGGTGCATTAGTCTTTTTTTTTTTTTTTTGAGTCAGGGCCTCACTCTGTTGCTCAGGCTGGGGTGCAGTGGCATAATCACAACTCATTACAGCCTCAACCTCCCAGGTTCAGGTGGTGCCTCTGCCCTAGCCTCCCAAGTAGCAGAGACTACAGATGAGCACCATCAGGCTTGGCAGATTTTTTTTTTTTTTTTTTTTGAGTTGGAGTCTCACTCTGTCGCCCAGACTGGAGTGCAGTGGCTGCTCCCGGCCACCGCAGCCTCGACCTGCTGGGCTCCGGCGATCCTTCCGCCTCAGCCTTCCAAGTAGCCGGAATTACAGGCATGTGCTACCATGCCCAGCTGATTTTTTGATTTATTGTAGAGATGAGGTCTCGCTGCCCAGGCGGGTCTTGAACCCACGGGCTCAGGCAATCCACTCACCTCAGCCTCCCAAAGGCGCGGGATTACAGGCTGAGCCACCAAGCCTGGCTGGCAGATCTTTTTGTAGAGATGAGGTGTCACTGTGTTGTCCAGGCTGGCGTCAAACCCCTGGGGTCAGGCAATCCTTTTGCCTCAGACTCCCAAAGTGCCAGGATTATAGGTGTGAGCCACTGTGCCCGGCCTTCATTAGCCACATTTTAAGTGCCTAATAGCCACCTGTGTTTAGAGCATCCATATTGGACCGGGCAGATCTAAAGAGAATCCTTTGTCTGACAAATTTTTATTAATTTTTTAATGCTGTTATTTTTTTACCTAGAGAAACAATTCTTTTCCAACGTCCCTTTGAGGCATATGTTTAGGTTAGGTTCATACAAGTAAGAGGTAATGGGAACCTGAAATTTGAGGGAGATTTTATGAAGCTTGAATTTTCTGGATATTTTTAGTACTTTACTTTGTTGGTGTGGACTTAGCTAAAAATTTTTTAGATTGCAACTATGTTGGTATCAACTGTTTCTAATGTGGACTTTCCATGTGAATGAACCAACAGTCACTGGAAACTGTTGGGCAGAAAAGCTCTAAAAGGCAGTTGGGGCCCACTTTTTTCACCTATTAGACCGGTGAAGAACTGGTGAGGTGTAGGAAAATGGCATTTTTTTTTTTTTTCAGTCAGAGTCTCACTCTATCACCCAGGCTAGAGTGCAGCGGCATGCTCACGGTCACCAACTGCAGCCTCGGCCTACTGGGCTCAGGTGATTCTTCTGCCTTAGCCTTCCAAGTAGCTGGAACTACAGGCATGTGCCACCACACCCAGCTAATTTTTTGCTTTATGTAGAGATGAGGTCTCACCGAGTTGCCCAGGCTGGTCTTGAACCCGTGGGCTCAGGCAATCCTTTCACCCTGGCCTCCCAAAGTGCTGGGATTATAGGCGTGACCCATTGCGCCCAGCACATCCTCTCACTTTTGATGGATATGCGTGCAAAAAAAAGTCATGCCCACAATTTTACCCAGCAATTCCATTTTTAGAAATTTATCTCTCTGTACTTCAATATGTGTACAGAAATTTATGCAAAATGACATTTACCAGAACACTGTTCCCAATGACTCACTGAAAACAACCGACACATGCCTATCAGTATGGGTTTAGTTAAATGAATGTTGCTACATCCATATAGTGGAATACCTCAAAAATGTTAAAGATAGACCCAGATGTACTAAAAGTCATCTTTTCTTTAAAAATGGGTGACTGGGAGAGGGGAAATTCCACTTTTCACTTTCTGTCTTTCTGAACTGTTAGAATGTTTTTTTTTTTTTTTTGAGTTGGAGTCTTACTCTGTCACCCAGAGTGGAGTGCAGTGGCTGCTCCTGGCTACCGCAGCCTCGCCCTGCTGGGCTCCAGCAATCCTTCCGCCTCAGCCTTCCAAGTAGCTGTAACTACAGGCGTGCACTACCACGCCCGGCTAATTTTTTGATTTATTGTAGAGATGAGGTCTCGCCAAGTTGCCCAGGCGGGTCTCAAACCCGCGGGTTCAGGCAATTCACGCGCCTTGGCCTCCCAAAGTGCGGGATTACAGGCTGAGCCACCAAGCCCGGTTTGTTTTTGTTTTTAATTACAATGAGTATGTACTGCTTTTTTTTTTTTTTTTTGAGTTGGAGTCTCACTCTGTCGCCCAGACTGGAGTGCAGTGGCCGCTCCCGGCCACCACAGCCTCGACCTGCTGGGCTCCGGCAATCCTTCCACCTCAGCCTTCCAAGTAGCTGGAATTACAGGCATGCACTACCACGCCCAGCTGATTTTTTGATTTATTGTAGAGATGAGGTTTCGCTGCCCAGGCGGGTCTCGAACCCGCGGGCTCAGGCAATCCACTCACCTCAGCCTCCCAAAGGCGAGAGGTTACAGGCTGAGCCACCGAGCCCGGCTTGTACTGCTTTTATGATTAAAAATTAGCAACACAAATGTCAAGTGTAGACTGTTTAACCCTGATTTGAACAAACAATAAAAAGATTCTTAGAGACACTCAGGGATTTTGATTATAAATTTCACATTTGATAACAGAATTAACTAACATTAATTTTTTAGGTGTGGTAATGGGAATGGGGTTAATGTAGGCTCAATGACTTCAAGAAAAAAGAAGACATAGTTAAGCAAGTGTGGCAAAATCTTATTAACTTTTGGGTCTGGATAATGTATATGGGTTTTATTGTACTGTTCTCTATACTGCTGTATATATTTGAAAATGTTCATAATTTTAAAAAATTTTCACTTAAATAAACCACGAAGAGCCGGGCTCGGTAACTCAGCCTGTATCCCATGCCTTGGGAGGCTGAGATGAGTGGATTGCCTGAGCCTGTGGGTTCGAGACCTGCTTGAGCAATTTGGTGAGACCTCATCTCTACAATAAATCAAAAAATTAGCTGGGTGTGGTAGCACGCACCTGTAGTTCCAGCTACTTGGAAGGCTGAGGTGGAAGGATTGCCGGAGCCCAGCAGGTCGAGGCTGCGGTGGCCGAGAGTGGCCACTGCACTCCAGTCTGGACGACAGAGTGAGACTCCAACTCAAAAACAAACAAACAAACAAACAAATAAACCATGAAAAGTTGTTAAAGATGTGAGCTTCCAAAGCGTATTTAGAATAATGATAGTACTGAAACAGATGGTCTCACTAAGTAGTAAGTATTCATCACTCCATCTTTAGCCTCCCATGCCACCAAGCCCAGATAATTTTTTTGATTTTTTTGTAGAGACAAGATCTCACTATGTTGCCCAGGCTGGTTTCAAACTCCTGGACTTTTACAACCCTCCTGCCTCAGCCTCCCAAAGTGCTGGGATTGAAGGCGAGATGCCTGGCCAGAGCTAGAATTTAGATCAAAGTGTGCATGCTTCCAAAGCTCTTGTTCATTCCCTAGTACCACAAGCCTTGCCAAACGTTATGCTTATGTTGAAGTCATTTGATTGTGGTATTTATTTAGCTTTAGTCTGCTAAATTTGCAGTCTTAAAAAGGGAAGGAGAAAAGAGAGAGATCACTGTTAGTCACTCTAGGTCAATGTGGCACATATTTAGCGGATAAAAGGCAGCCACTGTTGTTATTGATGTTATTCTGTTTTTGTTTTGTTTTTTTTTTGAGTTGGAGTCTCACTCTGTCGCCCAGACTGGAGTGCAGTGGCTGCTCCCGGCCACCGCAGCCTCGACCTGCTGGGCTCTGGCGATCCTTCCGTCTCAGCCTTCCGAGTAGCCAGAATTACAGGCATGCGCTACCATGCCCGGCTGATTTTTTGATTTATTGCAGAGATGAGGTCTCGCTGCCCAGGCGGGTCTCGAACCCGCGGGCTCAGGCAATCATCTCACCTCAGCCTCCCAAAGGCGCGGGATGACAGGCTGAGCCACCGAGCCTGACTGATGTTATTCTAAATAGATTTTAAAAAACATTTGGATGCAATCACATCATCATGGAAAATATATGATAATTATATCATATATTATTAATTTTAGTTAAATCATGTCTGGCTTGATGCCCTTAGCAACTTCTTACCTTCCATGAAGGCCCCTTTCCATAGTCTTAAAATAAGTCGTACTTAGTAGGGCTATATTTTTTTCAGTATGTAGATATCAAAGAAAATAACCTTGGCATATAGCTTGATTTTATAAAAA
Organism: Cephalopachus bancanus; assembly: GCA_027257055.1. Classification (NCBI taxonomy): domain Eukaryota; kingdom Metazoa; phylum Chordata; class Mammalia; order Primates; family Tarsiidae; genus Cephalopachus; species Cephalopachus bancanus. The sequence continues at coordinate 157,566 of JAPVLO010000020.1, forward strand.
GGTGCTAATGTTTAATTTATCATGTGACACTTCCATATCTGAAATTCTGTCTGTATTCTAATATTTACTAGCTACTCAAAGCAGGTACTGTGCTGAATGCTTTACATGTATTGGCTCAGATTCTTTTCTACATTATATTATGAGGTAGTTCCACTTCTATACCTAGTTTATAGATGAAGCATAAAAGTTAATTAATTTGCTAAAGGTTTCACAGGTGATAAAGAGTTGAGCAGGGTTTTAAGCCTAGGAAACCTATGTGGAGTTTGTGCTGTGGTGAGCAGCGTGGCTCAGTGGACAGGAACTTAATGCTTTGTTCTTGGTGGAGTAGACACAGTTTTTCACTTAACAAGGATTCCCCTCAACAGATAACAAGAGCAACGTGAATGCCTATAAGAAAATTTATTAAATTAGGCTGTGTAATATAGCGATTTAATCAAACAAAAAACTTACAAAAAGTAAAATCTGTAAGAGTCCATTCAGAGTGAATTCTATATTCTGGATAGGCCTCCCATTCACTTAAAATAAAACAAAGCCAAATGGCTCCAATTCCATTTTGCAGGAGAGCACAAGAGGCTCTGCCAGTCAGGCAACTGTGGTTGATCAGGGGCTAGTCCACTGCCCAGAACTCAGTTCCAGGGCTGGCTTCTTTGCTATTAAGGCAGATCCTTGTTATAAAAGTTCAAACAAAATTCCAAAGCCCTCAAACCTTCCTGAAGGTAGCAATGTACTATATAGGTTTGTACCACATATCAGTCTGGAAGCTGAACTCATACAGGTGTAGTCTTTTGAGCATTGACTGCATTTTCCAAAATTTGTCTTTTCCATTCTTCATAATCCTGTGTCACATCTTCATCTTCCTGTGGTTTATGTGGGATCTCTACTCCCTTCTCTATTTCTGAGAGAAAATGATCAAAAGCAATTTCAAAATTCTTATGTTTAGAAATAAGAAAAGAAATAAACTTGTTTAAATTGTCTACTTTAACTAATTAAGGAAGGTAATCAGATACTGAAATGAAATTAGAAACAGCAGTTATCATTTTTGTTTGTTTGTTTTTTCAGAGACAGGGTCTCCAAACTTCTCTCAAACTTCCTGAGGAGCTGGGACTATGGGCTCACATCACTACTCCTGGCTTACTTATCACTTTTTTCTCTCCTTTACATTCTAAGACATTAATAGCTATCATGTATCAAGCACTTAAAATAGTATTATTGCTAATAACTCTCACCATACTCCATAATGGGTGATAATATTAATCACATTTTATAGATCAGGAAATTGAGGTTCACAGAAATTATGACTTTCTTAAAAACACACAGCCAGTAGCCAGTGCTTTCTTTTTTTTTTGAGTAGGAGTCTCACTCTGTTGCTGAGGCTAGAGTGCAGTGGCACACTCAGGGTTACTTCATCCTCAACTTGTTGGGTTCAGGTCATCTTTCCGCTCCAGTCTTCCAAGTAGCTGAAAACACAGGCATGCACCACCACGCCCAGCTAATTTTTTTATTTATTGTGAAGATGAGGTCTCACCATGTTGCCCAGGCTGGTCTCGAACCTGTGGGCTCAGGCAATCCTCTCGCATTAGTCTCCCAAAGTGCTGAGATTACAGGCATAAGCATCTACACCCAGCTTGGTAGGTGGTGTTAAATAAGGAAGCCATTAGCCTAAGGTTGTCTCTGTAGCTGAAACTGTGACATATTCCTACATAAGCAAACCAGAACTTAACTTGGAAACAATTTTTGTAGCCAAGAGAAAAAAAGACAAAAAACAAGTGTCAGCCAATTACAAACAGCCAACTAGCTGACTGGCTACAGCTCTGTGTTTGTCTTACTTGAGCGTGATCTGATGGGAGGTCCCTAGTTGAATAACCAATCAGGTGATTTCTCTACTTTGCTTCCTAATTTGATCTTGGCTTGCTGCTCTGAACCTCTTTCACGTTGAGCATTGACCAATTCATGAATCACTCTTTGCTCAAATGAACTGTTAAGTTTAATTTGTCTAAGCTTTTTATTTTAATGGTTGTAAAGCAGGCAGTCTAGCCTCAGGCATATTCTTAATTACACAATTCCAAGCAATTGATTGCTTGGAAAACTGCTCTTATCAAATGATTAATGGTCAGGATTTACTTAAAACCAGGCTCTTGTCAGGTAAGCTACTAAAGCAGCACAGGACTGTTCATTGCATGAATCATATTACACTAATTTCAATGTTAATACAGCACAAGTAAAACTTACCCTTTGCTGGGCATTCAACCACTATCTTCTTTTTCTTCCGTGGTGGTGTAGCTAAATCTCCAGGTTCTCCTTCAAGAAAAAAAGGTTCATTTCTCTCCTCAATTTCAGTATTTGGGCATATTTTGGATCACAAATAAAAATTAGACATCTTGAGACTAAGCAAATATGAAGTCGAGGAGAAGGCAAAGGATCTTGCCCTTCTTTTTTCTTTGGTGTCATATCAGACTTAAGAATCACTCCTATTCTAGCTTATGTTTATGGAAGTTGGTATTCAACACTGGAACACATTAACAGAAAATCTATTTTCCTAGTATAGGTTTGTGAAATCATAGGTTTTTAAAAAGTTCTTAAGCTATTTTAGTTGAAAAATAGAAAAACTGGCTGGGTCCTATAACTCACGCCTGTAATTCCAGCACTTTGGGAGGTGGAGGCGGGAGGACTGTAAGCCCAAGGGTTCAAGACCAGCCAGGGCAACATGGCGAGAACGTGTTTCAACAATAAATCCAAAAATTAGCCAGGCATGGTAGCACACGCCTGTAATTCCAGCTACTTGGAAGATTAAGGCGGAAGGATCGCCTGAACCCAGCAGGTTAAGGCTGCGGTAGCCGTGAGCATGCCACTGCACTCTAGCCTGGGTGACAGAGTAAGAATCTGACTTAAAAAAAAACAAACAAACTAAAAAACCAATAAAACTTACCTGGCACACATAAAACATATAATTTAGGAAGCAGTTTGTGAGTTTGAAAACACTTTTACCAGCAAGTCTACAGTTTCTTTTCTTTTTTTCTAGATTAGAAAATATAGTTTATTTAGAAAGTAAATTAGAAAGAGAAAGACGAGATTCACCTCCCCAAGGTAGGGGAAGGAGCCAAAGCTTAAGAAAACAAACAGCACATGGCCATACCATAGCTTAGCAAGGTAATGGCCCTGGCTTACATTTTCAAATGACACATTCTTGAACAACAGAATACTCACTGTCAACCTGCTGTCCAATCTTCTCTAATTGTTTACATAGTCGATCAAATATGGCTTTTTTTACACCAGATGTAGCTACCATTTTCTTTTTATCCACTTTCAGCTTTAGAATCCTAAAAAGAATTTCATAAGTTTTTTCTTCTCTGGTCAACCATATTATTTCTTTTTTTGCCCATGCTTTATTAAGAGCCCCCAAATGTCTAGTTTTTCCTTTATTACAAACATGTCATTAGCTATAGCCATGCAGATTTCCCCTTTTAAGCTCTTTATTTGTTTATTGGATTGAGAGAGTTAAAATGCATATGAGATTTGTTTTATAACAAAAGGGGCACATAAAGACATTTGCTGTGGTGCTACAATCCTTTTAGAACATTTTTAAGTAAATCTCGATTAATAAAATTGTTAAGTATTCAAATCATTTTAACTCACAGATGCTTATATTAATACTGTGGGTATGCAACAACTCCTCTCTACCCTAAAAATAAACCCCCCAATACCCTCATAATAATATTTCATAGCAACCACTAATTAAAAACACAAAATACATTTTTTTATTGCGGATAACAGACCTGTTCAGACCTTCCTTTAGTCAGTGCAACATGGTTTCAAAAGTGGAGTTGACTCTTCTCATTGTTATCTACAATAATAGCCATACTCTCTCCTTATATACACATAACTTGAATTAAAGAGATATTTTCTACAAATGTCAACTAATCTCTCCTAGGTATGTAGCTAACAGAGTAAAATATACCAAAATTATTTACTAGGTATTAAGGACAAGCTACATTTTGTTTTCGAAGGAGTTTTCCAGATAAAATAAGACAGCCTTAGACAAAGATATCAAAAATTACTAATATTTCCAGGATAACATTGTAGTATGCAAATCGATAACCAACAATTTTAAGATTCAGAGGTAAGAATTTATCATTGAAATGTTTTATAAACTCCTTGAAAGAATAGTTGCAGCCAGTACTTAAAAAAAAAAAGCGTGAGCAGAAAACCATACATGAACACTGTTTTAATGACGGGATTCACCACTTATAAAAGGCAGACCCTGAAATCAGAATACCCAGGTTATGTATGTAACTGCCATTTGGCATGCAGACTTTGGGCAACACTAGTTCCAAGTGTCAGTTACATATGGGATAAACTGTGCATATGGTCACTTGGCCACCATCCCTAATGTTATTTATAGGGAAAAATATGCTCAGTTGAAATCACCTAAATTAGCAGTATTCTTTGTGAATAAAAAAAACTACTTGTAAATTTGGGACTTTTCTGAATGTTAAAAGGAGTACTTACTTGCATGCTGAAAGCAGTGCAGCAGTGGTGAAAAGCGGCCTGGATAAGTCAAGATCTACCTGCTGTGTCTGGGGAAGACTGGATTCATAGCTAAGGGAGAATAGTGTTTGCAGAATTATTTGTTAGAAAATATTTCAAAAGGGACTGAAAATGCAAATCAAAACTTACAAGCTTTTAACATGTGTGACATGCACTGTCACATTAGCATATTAGTTATTTTTTTCTTTAAAAATGTGTCTAATAGCCGGGCTCGGTGGCTCAGCCTGTAATCCCGCGCCTTTGGGAGGCTGAGGTGAGTGGATTGCCTGAGCCCGCGGGTTCGAGACCTGCCTGGGCAGCGAGACCTCATCTCTACAATAAATCAAAAAATCAGCCGGGCGTGGTAGCACACGCCTGTAATTCCGGCTATTCGGAAGGCTGAGGTGGAAGGATCGCCGGAGCCCAGCAGGTCGAGGCTGCGGTGGCCAGAAGTGGCCACTGCACTCCAGTCTGGGTGACAAGAGTGAGACTCCAACTCAAAAAAAAAAAAAAAAAAAAAGTGTCTATTTTTTAAAAAATCAGTTGTGGCAGGGCACAATGGCTCACGCCTATAATCCCAGCACTTTGGGAAGCTGAGGTGAGAGGACTGCCTAAGCCCACAGGTTCAAGACCAGCCTGGGCAACATGGTGAGACCTCATCTCTACAATAAATCAAGAAAAATTAGCCAGGCATAGTGACACGTGCCTGTGGTTCCAGCTACTTGAAAGGCTGAGGCGGAAGGATCACCTGAGCCCAGCAAGTCGAGGCTGCGGTGGCTGTGAGCGTGCCACTGCACTCCAGCCTGGGTGACAGAATGAGACTTCAACTCAAAAAAATTAAAAAAACAAAAAATCAGTTGTGTGCAAAAGTATTTCATAGTTTTTCATTCTCAAGACAAATAACCCAGCTCTCCACCCACAGCTTACTCTTCCTCAATGGTACTTGTGGTAATCCATCCATTTTCCCCTTACAGGAAGTTAACAGCTCAGAATGCCCCTCCTACAGAATTTATCATCACTAACAGATTGTTTAGAATAGAGATCTAGAGAAACTAACAAGCAAGGTTCCCTATGATGGCAGTAGACTTCCACCAGACACCACAACAAAGCACTATTAATTGCTGAAAGCTAAAAAGTAGATATTATTTTTCATCTTAGTTATTTTTTAAAACTGAAAATTAACCAGAATGGAATATTGGATAATTTTGCATCATCTACCAGTATAAATTTTTAATTAAGGTTTTTTTTATGCCCATACCTCTGTAGCATCTTTGAAGCCATGTTCACTGCTTCTGTACAGCTAAACTGTACAGCTAGGTCTCTTATTCCAATATTTGAATTCAGGCCCAGTAAACACTCAAAAGATTTAAAACAGCTCTGATACATCTTCTTGTTCAAACCAGAAAGTTTAATTAAATAAGCCTTTAAAAGGAAAACACACAAATCACAAAAAATCATTAAGTTCTATATATTAGTGCCCTTTAATAAGTGGTTACAACTTTCCAGAATTAATTAATTCTGTGGCATGTCACTAAAGGTTAAGTTTTATTTACTAAAAAATCTGTAATTATGTCGGGCAGAGGAAGTATGGCTTTCAAGGAGTTCATATTATCATACTATAGGGAAGGTAATCATGCATATATATACAGATAACTTAAAATTACTACAGGCCAGGTACAGTGGCTCAAACCAGTAATCCCACCACTTTGAGAGGCTGAGGTTGGAGGACTGCTTGAGCCCAGGAGTTCGAGACCAGCATAGGCAACATAGTAAGACCTCAAAAATAAAAAAAAACCAGCCGAGCATGGTGGTGTGTGCCTATGCCTATAGTATCAGCATATATATATAGTACCAGCTACTTGAGAGGCTGAGGTGGAAGGATTGCCTGAGCACAGGAGATTGAGGTTGTGATGGGCCCTGATTGAGCCACTGTACTCCAACCTGAGTGACAGAGTGAGACCCCAATATGAAAAAAAATATTAATACAACCATTTTGTGACTAAAAAACCATGGGATAATATATATATATATATATTTACTTGTATCTTAACAAAGGTGCTAATGTGCAATATATTGGAAAAGAGAGGAAAAGAAGTAGTGAGAATTGGGGTGGGGCAGGTGTGTGAAGGAAAGAAAAGGAAGAAGAGGGAAGCCAGGGAGAGAAATGGGAGGATCAACAATGTGGGAAACCAGCTCTCTCTGGGAAAGTCAAGGATAACTTCATAGAGGATGTTGCCAGGCACTGTGGCTCATGCCTGTAATTCCAGCACTTTGGGAGATGGAGGCAAAAGGATTGCCTGAGCCCAGGGGTTTGAGACCAGGCTGGGCAACTTGGCGAGATATCATCTCCACAGTAAATCAAATTAGTTGGGTATGCTGGTGTGTGCCTGTAGTTCTGGCTACTTGGAAGGCTGAGCCAGAAGGATTGCTTGAACCCAGGAGGTTGAAGCTGCAGTAGATGTGATTCTACCACTGCACTACAGCCCAGGAGACAGAGTGAGATTATGACACCCCCCCCACAGGCCCAAAAAAGTCTGATGCCAGGTGCGGTAGCCACACCTGTAATCCCAGTACTTTGGGAGGCTGAGGCAAGAGGATTGCCTGAGCCCAGGGGCCTGGGCAACAATGAGATTATGACTCAAATTTTAAAAATGTCTGTAATGGCAAGGCAGGGTCATGTAAGACAAATAGGAGCTTGCTGAAAGAGCAATGCAGGAAAAATAATAGTAATGCATTTACAAAGTCATTAAGGTACACAGTTTAAGTGAACACTGTTGCTTGAGGTCAGGATTCAAGAGAGGCTGCAGTTTTTGATGGTAATGAGAAGCCAATACAGCTTTTTTTTTTTTTTTGAGTTGGAGTCTTACTCTGTCGTCCAGGCTGGAGCGCAGTGGCACGCTCATGGTCACTGCAGCCTCAACCTGCTGAGCTTAGGCGATCCTTCCGCCTCAGCTTTCCAAGAGGCTGGAACTACAGGCACGTGCTACCACACCCAGCTAATTTTTTAGATTTATTATAGAGATGAGGTCTCACCATGTTGCCCAGGCTGGTCTCGAACCCCTAGGCTCACGCAATTCCCTCGCCTCAGCCTCCCAAAGTTTTTTTTGTTTTGTTTTTTTAGTTGGAGTCTCATTCTTCTACTTAGGCTGGAAGGCAGTGGCATAATCAGGGCTCACTGCAGCCTCGACCTCCTGGACTCAGGCGATCCTTCTACTTCAGCCTTCTAAGTAGTTGGGGACTACAAGTGCATGCCACAATGTACAGTTAATTTTTTTGATAGAGATGAGGTCTTGCGATCTTGCCTATGCTGGTGTCAAAACTCCTGGGTTCAAGCAATCCTCCTGCCTTGGCCTCCCAAAGTGCTGGGGAGTAGAGGCATATGAGTAAAGATGATGTCTTGCTGTGTTGCCTAGGCTGGTCTTGAACTCCTGGGCTCAAGCAATCCTCCTGTCTCAGCCTCCAAGTGCTGGGATTACAGGTGTGAGCCTTACTGCCTAGCCTTAAGTAACAGTATTAAAAACAAAGCTGGAGCTGGGCATGGTGGCTCATGTCTGTAATCCCAGCACTTTGGAAGAACGGGGCGAGCAGGTTGCCTGAGCCCAGGGATTCGAGACCAGCCTGGGAAACTTGGAGAGACCTCATCTCTACAATAAATCAAAAAATTAGCTGGGCGTCATGGTGCGTGCCTGTAGTCCAGCTACTTGGAAGGCTGAGGCAGAAGGATCAACTGAGCCCAGCAGGTTGAGGCTGCGGTGGCCATGAGTGTGCCACTGTATTCCACCCTGGGAGACAGAGTAAGACACCAACTCAAAAAAAAAAAAAAAACCCCTACCATTTAATAACTGTATCATCACACAGGTACTGTCTCATAATAATATCCTCATAATAATACAGTGAATATTTTTATCCTCACTTTATGGATAAGGAAACTGGAGGCTCACAGAGATAGTAAATTGTGTTGAGATCTGGCTTCAACCTGTGACTCTTCCTAACTCCAAACCTTGTTCTCTCAACACTGTGATATTGGAACACTGTGATATGGGTTTTAAAGTATGGAGGCTGCGTGCTGTCACTCTTACCTATAATCCCAGCACTTTGGGAGGCTGAGGTGGGAGTATTGGCTTGAGCCCAGGAGTTTGAGACCAGCATAGAAAGACCTTGTCTCTACAAAAATAAAAAAATTAGCCAGGTGTGATAGCATGCAACTGTAGTTCCAGCTTCTGGGAGGCTGAGGTGAAAGGATCACCTGAGCCCACGAGGTTGAGGCTGTGGTGAGCCCTGATTGTGCCCTCCAGCCTGGGCAACAGAGTGAGACCCTGATTCAAGAAAAAAAAGTGTGCTTTAGGAGGACATTCCTAGCAGCAGCGTGGAGGATGGCCTCTAGTGAAAAAAGAGGTAGCCAGGGAAACCCAATAGAGAAGAGTAAAGAAAACATTTTTTCAACTTGACAAAATGATTCTGAAGTCTATCCAGAAAAACACCTAACAATAGCCAGGCTTCTAAAACAAGAGTTTTAGTTGGGGCCTAGTCTAACCAAAAATTAAAACATGAGAGTTAAACTTCAGTGGTGTACCAGGTTACGCAGACATTCAGTGGAATCCACTTACCCTGTCCAAGGGGCACTTCATGCAGGAAGCTGCAAGGTCCAGGCACATGAGGGCATTGCTAGTTTCTGTGGTGTGCCCAGAAAGGCCAACACACTTCACCTGGGACAGTCGCAAGTACTCCTCCGCTTTCCTAGGTAAGAGGGCAATATGTTCACAAAGTTTTCATTCAGAAGCTTGCCCACCACCCTGGTAAACAATGAACACAGCCCGGGGGTCGTCATGCAGAGCCTAATCGTGTGCAAGTTCATTTGGGGCTGGGAATGAAGATCACATCTTTTGGGGGTGGGGGTGGAGGGAAAGCTTTAAAAGACCCAGCACCCAGGCTCCAGCATCACTGTGCTCAAGCGCTTTCAGGCAAAAGTAAGTTACACTCTAACAAAAAACCCCCACAAACTTTCTTTCCTACTTCCTTCCATTAGCAGAACAAGCAAGAACTATCATAGAAACAGGCAGGTTGGAGCAGGATTTACACTTCCTTCAAATTAGCGTTTCTCAAACTCGAGTGTGCACCTTGGGAGCCTGTGGAAACAGAGTGCCAGGCCCCATGTCCAATTTCTCATCTGTAGGCCTGACATGGCCCAGAAATCTGCATTTTTAACGAGTGACAAGACGGCGCTGCTGCTGCTGGTCCAGGAACTACACTTTCTTTTCTTTTTTTTTTTTTTTTTTTGAGTTGGAGTCTCACTCTGTCGCCCAGACTGGAGTGCAGTGGCCGCTCTCGGCCACCACAGCCTCAACCTGCTGGGCTCCGGCGATCCTTCCGCCTCAGCCTTCCGAGTAGCTGGAATTACAGGCATGCACTACCACGCCCGGCTGATTTTTTGATTTATTGTAGAGATGAGGTCTCGCTGCCCAGGCGGGTCTCGAACCCGCGGGCTCAGGCAATCCACTCACCTCAGCCTCCCAAAGGCGCGGGATTACAGGCTGAGCCACCGAGCCCGGCGGAACTACACTTTCAAGAGCCAGTGTCCTGAGGGCTGATCGAGTCCTGGGGCAATCAGGGACTGCTGAGGTTCGGAACCTGGCCCGCTCTCCACGCTTTCCAGTTCGAGCCCAGATCACTTGTCTCCCCGCGGCTGGCACCTTCTATCAGCCCGGTCTCACCCGGAGCAAACGGCGCCTCCTGAGGCCTTCCGGAGATTTGTGCCGGACCCCAGACGCTTCCTCATCACCCTATTGCCATTACCGCAGGATCTGTCCCGCGACCGTGTGGCACCCGCTGTAACAGGTCCTCAAAGAGTGTGCGGTTGACCAGAGGTTCTCCCTGACTCCTTTTTCCACCATCACGCATCCCACAAGCTAGCGTTCCCAGCGACGTCTACACTTGCCTTCCTCGCCATGATACACAAGCCCACGGCCGGGAAATTGTTTTGAAGGCCTGCATTACGCCGGCCCCGCGCTTTCCAGGACCCTTGACGGAGGATCAGGGCCGCGAGGCAGGAGCCGCGCTCAGGCCGCGTGCGGCAGGACTCACCTCAGCACGTCGGGATCAGTGAGGCCCAGGCGCGGGGCTAGGCGGCCTAGCAGCCCCGACCCCATAGCGCGGAAGCAAACGACGCCCACCGGACGGCTGGCCGCGACGAAATCCGCGCGCAGACGCAGCGCCGGCCTGTGAGAGCCAGGCCCCACCCCCGGCGCACCCGGATTGGCTGGGACGAGAAATTGAGACAGTCCCCAAACCAATCACGGTTTTCTGCGCATGCGCGTCTCGAGTGCTCGAGCCTAGGACAGGGTGATCGGCGGTTCACCCTCCTTCTATCCCTTTCTTCTTGACAAATGTGTCACGCGCCACCTTCCCCTCCTGCTGTCCCCTGCCTGCCGCCGAGCGACCCCCACTGCCCTGCACCGCTCCTCCCACCCCGCATACAGTGGAGAGGTTGGCTGGCGCCCAGGTCCGCCCGATTGACGTCATTGTCAAGGGCCAATAAACACGCGAGACTTGGTTTTCTGGAAGCAGCCCAATCAAGGAGTCGGCTGTAGGGTCCGAAGGCGGGGCTAAAGAGGGCGGGGTTTGGAGGGGCCGCAGCGTCACCTGACCGCGGGAGGCTCCGCGAGGTGGGTGCTGCTTACCGCGGGCTCTAGGAAGTCGCCATGGTGAGTGCTTAGGGGACAGCGGGCCCCGAACCGACCCTTCTTGCAGCCTCTGCTGTCTCCCACCGGTCTGGAGTCCTGCGGGCGGAATAGGAGCCCCGCAGACCGATCGGAACCAAGGCCAGCCCGGTTTGGCCTGCGGAACAGGGCACAGGCCGAGGAAGGCCGCAGGCGGGCTCTCCAGGCCCGGGTGGGCGGCGGCTCCCAGCTCTGCTGCTTCTCGAAGACTGGGAGGCTTCTTTGTAGGGATGACTCGGCCTGAAGACTCTGGGGGCCGTAAAGGCCTGCAGCCGCCTCCCAGTGGAGTCGGCAACCTCCATGCCGTCAGGGAAGTCCGAGTCCTCGGTGTGGGCGTTCAGCACCCAAAGCGTGCGGAGGGCCTGAGACCCAGAGGTGGTGCCGGGACCCGCCCAGATGTCGCTTTTCTACCTTTGTGCCTTGGGCTCGGCCAGCCCCACGCCCTGCTGGAGAGTCGCAGTGGTTTCCTTGGCTTTTCTGGGTCTCGTACCCGCCTTCAGCTGTAGTTTTTGCCAGCGAATTGTAGGGACCTGCTTATGTGAATATCCTGGAAGGACTCCTGCTGTCTTCTGCTAATCCTGATGGTCGAAAAGGAGACTGATTGTTTCCTTTAGCATTTGCTCACTGAGCGCCGTCGCTCTTTTGTCTTTCCATTGAAGAAGTCCAAGTGCTTTACTTGCTGGAAGTAGTCGTTCTCCTTAGGGCCTCTCAGCGATGGCAGCAAATCGTGGTGTGGCTATTGACTGGTGAACTTGAACTTCCTCAAAATGTGAATTCTTGTGTCTAGTTCCCACAAGGCAAGTTGACACTTGCATTTTATTAGCGTTCGACATAGTATATTTTGACAGTATACTACGTGTCAGTTTTAATTTACGCACGTAAGACAGGCTTCTGTAAGCCTGGAAGCATTTCATTTTAACTGTGTTAATGCCAGAAATGATTAAATGTTTGACATATACTACTTTCATATTATATATTGCCAAGCAAGGTGAGTTTGTTTCTCAGAATTTTTATAATTGGAAATGATACAAGACTGGTGTAAAAATTTAACTTCATGTTGTCTGTTCTCAACATTTATGGATTGACATTTATATTGTTTTGTAATGGAAAGCACTTAATTGAGGATCTACTACACACCCCAGTTCTTTGCTAGGTGAACCAGTTTGGAACAGTAAACCAGACACACAGGACTGTCTTCATGAATTTTATAAGGAAAGGAAATTTTGATTCAGTCCTTTTACACCCACTCTTCTTATGATTTGGGCAAGTCACTTAGTCTTTGAGTCTCACTTTTGCAACTGAAAGCAAGTGTTGGCCCCTTTGACCCTTCCCAGTTCTAAAATTCTAGAGTCCAGTTCAGTTCATCAAACATCAGCATGCTAGGCACTGAATGCAAATGCTAATTTAAGAGTCTGGTGGGGGAGACATGCTTGTAGAACTTAATGTAATACAGTGTGAGGATTGCTTTACTAGCACTGTCAACTCAGTGGTTTGGGTCATGGACAGAGAGCTTGTTTAGCCTGGGGAGCTTGGGAAGTTCTGCAGGAAGTAACATATGAATTGAGACCTTGAGGAGGGTATTGCCACTAGATGAGGCCAGGAGAAGTGTTCATGTGTACTCCACCAGAGGATTTCTAGGGAGATGTGTTGGTAAATTAAGCTAGAGCTAGTTTGGTATTCAAGGTATGTTTTGATCCCCTCATCATCCTTAATTCTCTCAATTTCAGTTGTTAATTTGTGCCACGACATCATTTCTTAAAATTGTTCTTTCATTAACATGATACAATTCTGTATCTTTGCGTGATTAGTTTTCATTTTATAATTGATTTTCATTGTATTGCTGAATTACATCTACAGCATATGACCAGGGAGATTCACCCACAAATAGGTTTCTAGGATAGGTGGAGATAACTGTTTGTATCTACACTGGACATAATAATTGTAACACTGCTTATTATAAGTGGTAGGCATGTTTTGAGGTTTATTTGGGTCATTTCGTTTATTTCTCATAACAATGGTTATATTATTCATAAAACAATGTAATTGTGCTACCAACAGCTATTCTAAGGGCTTTTCTTCTTATTTATTTATTTATTTTTGAGTTGGAGTCTCACTCTGTCACCCAGACTGGAGTGCAGTGGCTGCTCCCGGCCACCGCAGCCTCAACCTGCTGGGCTCCAGCGATCCTTCCGCCTCAGCCTTCCAAGTAGCTGGAACTACAGGCGCGTGCTACCACGCCTGGCTAATTTTTTTATTTATTGTAGAGATGAGGTCTCACCAAGTTGCCCAGATGGGTCTTGAACCCGCCGGTTCAGGCAATCCACTCACCTCAGCCTCCCAAGTTGCGGAATTACAGGCTGAGCCACTGAGCCCGGCTACTAGTACTGTTACCTCTTTTTTGTAGAAGAGGAAACAAAAGCGTATTGTTTGAATGGAGAGTTTATATGATCAGTTTATTATGACCTTTGCTCTGCCTGTGTAGTCTCAGGAGTGCTGTTTCTGGGTCTAAAGCTAAAATGGGCCTGATCACAATTGTTAATTTGATCTTGATTCTGTAGTATTATCAGTTTTCTCTTAAAACTGTAGTTGTTAAGTACAGAGTCTCTTGCAAATGGAAAATCACTTGAATGAGTGAGGAGACATTAGTTACCTAGTATTTAATGATACCATGTTCATTTTATAATTGTTCAGGTTTTGTGTGACACTTCCCAGGAAGGGCATCAAGAATAGCCCTTAGTGAAAGGATTGCCTGAGTCCAGGAGTTTGAGTCTAGCCTGGGCAACCTGGTGAGACCTCATCTCTACAATAAATCAAAAAATTATCTGGGCATGGTGGCACGCACCTATGTTCCAGCTACTTGGAAGGCTGAGGCAGAAGGATCACCTGAGTCCAGCAGGTCGAGATTGCGGTAGCTGTGAGCGTGCCACTGCACTCCAGTCTGGGCGACAGAGTGAGACTCCTACTCAAAAAAAAAAAAAAAAAAAAAAAAAAAGCCCTTAGAATAGCTGTTGGTAGCATAACTATATTGTTTTATAATATATAAAAATAAATTTATTATAGCTTTATTTCATTTGCAGCCTACTTTATAATAAGTCATTTTGTGATTTTCAACATTTTGTATTTACATTTCTATTAATTTTAAGCCTAGTTGATACCAAATAGAAGAATTTTGCTAAAATTGCATTCATTCGTTTATAGATCACTGAATCTTTCTAGTTATTCTATAGAAATATTTTTGGAACTGTTTGTAATCTCTTTATCGCCATGGATTCATTTGCTATATGATAAAAATTACTATACACAATAGCCAAAGTTGGAAACAACCCACATGTCCATGGACAGATGTAGTATATACATACCTATAGTAGAATACATTTTTAGCCTTTTTTTTTTTTTTGAGTTGGAGTCTCACTCTGTCGCCCAGGCTGGAGTGCTTTAGCACACTTCATGGCTACCGCACCCTCAACCTACTGGACTCAGGCGATCCTTCTGCCTCAGCCTTCCAAGTAACTGGAACTGCTGGAACTACAGGCATGCGCCACTATGCCTGGATAATTTTTTAAGTTTATTGTAGAGACAAGGTCTCACCATGTTGCTCAGGCTGGTCCTGAACCCCTGAGCCCAGGCAATCCTCTCAACTCCTAAAGTGACTTTTTAGTTTTTAAAAGGAGGGCAGTTCTGACACATACTACAATATTGATGAACCTTGAAGACATTATGCCAAGTGAAATAAACCAGATACAAAAGGGAAAATATTGTATGATTTCACATATAAATGAAGTACATAGAGTAGACAAACTCAGAGAAGAAAAGGATATAATTGCCTGGGCCTGGGGGCAGGGGGTTACTATTTAATGGATACAGAGTTTCCATTTCCATTTGGAGAGACGAATGGTGGTGATAACTGTACAACAACGAATGTGCTTAATGCCACTGAATTGTACACTTAAACATAATTTAAATGGTAAATTTGAAGTCTATTTTACCATACTAAAAAATAATTGTTGTAAAAATATTCTGATGTGTCACTATATCTGAGTTGATTATTTGAACTTAATGAAATCCATTGGTTCAAATTCTTGTTAAATCTATTGCATCCAGAGGCAAAGAGACAAAAAATTGCAGACAAAAGCTTAGTTTCACAACAGTTCTCTCATGATGAATAGTAAATGTCATTAAGCCAGAATCCTTAAATGCTAGTGACATCCCTGCCTCTGAAACCAATATTTTATGGTACTAGTTCTGCTGTATAAACCCATGTTCCTTTTAAGTGAAGTTTAAAAGACACCTTTGAAATTTGTTTATACTCCTGAGGAAAAGTGGTTGCAACAGAACTAAGTTTACTAGAGTTTGTCATAGACGACAACAACAACAACAAAAACCAGGAAGCTGCATGGCATTGATCATTCATTATTCAATTAATTTTTTTCTCTTTCCAAAATTTGACCAAGAGAAGGTTTTCAATTTTTATAAGCTATTTTAGTTCAGAAGTTGGTTTTTTGTGTCTCACATTTCTTAGTTAACCTCAAAATGAATTGTTGTTTTGACTGTTTTAGATATGGAGACAGACTGGATTGTTTTTGCATAGTTACTTAATTAATTTTTTTTAATTTCAATAACTTTGGGGGGTTCAAATAGTTTTACTCTGGGCTTTAAGTATACCTATTATCTCCACCTGTGCACGATGTCTCGGATAGGTTTTTTTTTTTGACCCATCACCCCTGACCCCTCCCTCTTTGAATCTCCAGGGTCCATTATACCATTCTCTATATCTTTGTATATCCTTAGTTTAGCTCCCACTTACAAGTGAGAACATGGGGTGTTTGGTTTTCTGTTCCTGAGTTAGTTCACTTAAGATGATGTTCTTCAATTCTAACCAAGTTGCTGCAAACTACATTATTTCATTATTTTTGATAGCTGAATAGTATTCCGTGGTATATATCCACAGATTGGCTGATTGGCATTTGGGTTGATTCCACATCTTTGCAGTTGTGAATTGTGTTGTAGTGCAAATGCACGTGCAGTTGTCTTTTTTTTTTTTTGAGTTGGAGTCTCACTCTGTCGCCCAGACTGGAGTGCAGTGGCCGCTCCCGGCCACCGCAGCCTCGACCTGCTGGGCTCCGGCGATCCTTCCGTCTCAGCCTTCCAAGTAGCTGGAATTACAGGCGTGCGCTACCATGCCTGGCTGATTTTTTGATTTATTGTAGAGATGAGGTCTTGCTGCCCAGGCGGGTCTCGCGGGATTACAGGCTGAGCCACCGAGCCCGGCTGCAGTTGTCTTTTTTATACAGTGACTTTTGTTTCCTTGGGATTGCTGGATCAATAGATCTACTTTTAGTTGTGTGAGAAATCTCTATACCAATTTCCATAGAGGTTGTACTAATTTACACTCCCATACTTTCATGTTTATGTGTAAGACCTTGCCTTCTACCTTTCCAACTTCACTGTGTGAGAGGCATTCTGTCTTTAGTTTTTTTGTTTTTTTTTTAAAGAAAAAGTGAGTCTGGGTGCATTGGCTCAAGTCTGTAATCCCAGCACTTTAGGAGGCTGAGGCAAGAGGATTGCCTGAGCTCAGCGGTTTGAGACCACCCGGCACAACTTGTTGAGACTTCGTCTCTACAATAAATTTAAGAAATGGGCGTGGTGGTGCATGCATGCCTGTAGTTCCAGCTACTTGGAAGACTGAGGTGGAAGGATCGCCTGAGCCCAGCAGGTCGAGGCTGCGGTGGCTGTGAGTGTGCCACTACACTCCAGCCTGGGTGACAGAGTGAGACTCCTACTCAAAAAAAAGAAAAAGAAAAGATGAAATTGACATGAAATCAACCATTCTAAAGTGAACAGTTCAGTGGCATTTAGTACCTTTGCAGTATTGTGTAACCATCATCTCTATTTAGTTCCAAAACATTTTCTTCACCTCCCAAAGGAAACCCTGTACCTGTTAAGCGATTACTCTCAACCTAATCACCAGTCTACTTTCTGTTTATATGGATGATTTATCTATTCAGGATATTTCATATAAATAGAATCATACAGTATGTGATCTTTTATATCTGGCTTTTTTTTCAATTGGCATAATATTTTCTAGGTTCATTTTTGTAGCATGGATCAATACTTTATTCCTTTTTATGGCGGAATAATATTCTGTTGTATGTAAATATCACAGTTTGTTTATTCATTCATTTGTTGATTCTTCCGTTTTTGTTAAATATATAATCTAAACATTAAAACCAGCTTATTCATTCTTGCAGTGGACACTTATGAAGCATCCATTATGTATCAGGCAGTTTGTTGGGTCCCAAGGATGTAAAAATGACCATCATTTATAATTACAATGTGATGAATGACGGTGGTAGAGATGCAAACAGTTTTCAGGTGACATGAATGAGTAGTTAATTCTATTTGACAAGGAAATCTAATTTATTTTGCAAGTAGATGCTAGCCAATGGCAAAGAGAAAGAGCGTCTAAATAGATTTTGTCCATTATAGCTGTATATCTCTGTATTTGAAATGACATAAGCCAGGGATTTGAGGAGAGTGCATTTTATCCTTTTCTACTACGGGTCTAACAATAATTCCAGCTATTTTATTTCTAAGCTGTTTAGTTGTTTGTCATATATTGCCAAAGGATGTGGTGGTCAGTATCTCGTAAACTAGTTCCATGGTCCAAGAATAGACTAAAGTGCAGATGAAAAGTAGTCTAGAGGAAAAGAGATTTTTAGAGATTTCTGTTAGACTGTACTTGTCACAAGATTCAGATTGGTTGGATGGCTATGTTTTGGTTGGATTCCACATATATTAGCAGAACACAGCCGTGAATGACTGAGGCCAGCCTACTACAAGAATGTTGATTCAGTTTCTGAGACAGAGAGGCAGTTCTTTGTACACATTATTGTTCTCCTTCAGTAACCTTATGCTGTTAACGTCAGTGTCTGTGCACAGCTCTGTGTTCAGGAGCTGTAAAAATTGATAAATAGGGGCTGAGTGCGGTGGCTCTCGCTTATAATCCCAGCACTTTGAGAGGCTGATGTGAGAGTATTGCCTGAGCCCACAGGTTTGAGACCAGCCTGAGCAACTTGGCGAGACCTCATCTCTACAACAAATAAAAAAGTTAGCCAGGTGTGGTGACACGTGGCTGTAATTCCAGCTACTTGGAAGGCTGAGGCAGGAAGATCACCTGAGCCCAGCAGATCGAGGCTACAGTGGCCGTGAGCATGCTGCTGTACTCCAGTCTGGGCGACAGAGTGAGACTCCGTCTAAAAAAAAAAAATTGATAAATTAGTTTGAGTTGTAGAGCTGGAATGAGTCTTTTGTGCAAGTCTAGTAGAAGGACCATGGCTAGAACTATAACAGATTTACTAGAAGAATGTGCTTGAGACATTAATGGAATTTTTTTTTTCCAGCCTACAACACAGCAGTCACCTCAGGATGAGCAGGAAAAGCTCTTGGATGAAGCCATACAGGCTGTGAAGGTCCAGTCATTCCAGATGAAGAGATGCCTGGTAAGAATGAAAATGTGGGAGGCACAAGTGCAGTTTGCATGTTCCTAAGGAAATCTTCAATGTTTTATAAAGTTACATAGCACCGCAGCTTCCAGTGTCCATCAGCATCTGCTTTCAGTTCCAATTCTCAAGCACTGTGTAGAGTAGTTTCAACAGAGAGCTCTGTTTACTCACATTGATATTTATGATTTGGGATTGTCTCACCTTCCTTACTAGAATGTAAGCACATGAGACCAAGAGACTGCCTCCTTGCCTTTTATATACACGTTACATTATCATCATACCAGTGTCTGACTTGAATTACTAGCCTTCTTCAAACCTGAGGAGTACTTAATGTATAATGAGTGCTCAATAAATATTTTTTGAATGAATGGGTTTAAATGCTTTAAATTCGATCTGAATTATTCAACTTTTTCTTCTGAATATGTCAAAAACTTTAATTTCCATCCTGAATAGATACATTTATTTCAGAAGCTAGCTTAAAAATTACACTTACACTTATTTACATATTTTCATATTTTAAAAGATAGGATAAGAATTAAGCTGTGTAGATCCTATAGATTTTTTGGATTAAAATTTAACAAATTGAACCAAATTGGCCGGTACTTCAAGCCTTAAGTTGCTATGATGATGATGACAATGACGATGACAACAATAGCTTTGTAAAATGTCTTATAGTTTCTAAAGTTTGGTAATATGCTCTTGTATCTTATATTGGTTTCCTTGCAAACACATTTGGAATGAAAAATAAATGTCTTGGGATGGAGGGAATGGGTGTGTTATTGCAAGCCGCTTTCTCTTTCTGTGTATGGATAGTGTTTCCTGTATTGTGAAGAATTGTCTGCGTTTATGAGTTAAGTGGAACATTTGGGCATCGGGAGGGTTTGAAGAATACAGGAGAAAAGCAAACTTACATGAATAGTCGTTTCAGATAGCTCTGAAGAGTCTTTAACTTATGACAGAGCCATTGTCAGGACAGTATCTTGCTTTAAAATAATCGATATGCCAGTGCTGTTGTAAAATGTGGTTAATGGAGCTAGTTTCCCAGTTTCTAGAGGTTGAAAAGATTAGAGTTACATCAGGAAGCTTTCAATCCTCAATATGTAAGTCTTGCTGAGCTCTGCAGCCCTGTTGAGGAACTATGCATATATCAATCTATCTGTCTATCTCTCTCCCACTCTCCCCCCCACCTTCCTTCCTTCCTTCTTTTCTTGTTGGGGGCCTCGCTCTGTCAACCAGGCTGGAGTGCAGTGTCATGATCACAACGATCATGGCTCATGACAGCCTTGATCTCCTGGCTAAGGAGATCCTTCAACCTCAGCATCCTGAGTAGCTGGGACTACAGGCGTGCACCACCAGTCCCAGCTTATTTGTTTATTTATTTATCCATTTGAATTGGAGTCTTACTCAGGCTGAAGTACAGTGGCATGCTCATGGCCACTGTAGCCTCTGTCTGCTGGGCTCAGGCAGTTCTTCTATCTTAACCTTCCAAGTAGCTGGAACTGCAGGCACATGACATCACGCCTGGCTAAATTTTTTTTTTTAATTGTAACGACGAGGTCTTGCCAAGTTTCCCAGACTGGTCTTGAACCCCTGGGCTCAGGCATTCCTCTCCCCTCTGCCTCCCAAAGTACTGGGTTGATAGGTGTGAGCCACTGCACCTGGCTTAAATTTTTTGTAGAGATGAGGTTTTGCTATGTTGCCCAGGCTAGTCTCAAACTTCTGGACTCAAGCAATTCACCTGCCTCAGCCTCCCAAAGTGCTGAGATTACAGGTGTGAAACAGCCCTTTTTCTTTTCAATAGAGAGAAGGCAGGTGAAACTATCTAAAGCTGGGTTTTATGTGGTTAAAATAATTTAAGGGTTGCAAAGTTTTTAAAAACATGTAACAAATCCTTGATATTAGAGCTTAAAACTGTGTAACAAGTCCTTGATGTTGAGTTTATACAATCAAGATAAATGTTTATTTGAGATTCTCATCTATTCTCTTGGTATTTCTATAGGACAAAAACAAACTTATGGATGCTCTGAAACATGCTTCTAATATGCTTGGTGAACTCCGGACCTCTATGTTATCACCAAAGAGCTACTATGAACTTTGTATCTTCTGAATGTTAAAGAATAAACATTTGGGCTATACTTTTTTTTTTTTTTTTTTTTTTGATGAGGTCAATTTTGTTTGTCTTTTATGAAGTTTTTCTCGAGTTATGTTATTCTTCATTGTTTTAGTCAAATGGTATTCCTTCTCTATGCAGATGTGTTAAATGAGAAAAAGAAAAACTTTCAGAATACTCCTTTTCTATAAATATCTTTAAATGGGTTATTGTTACATCTCAACCTTCAGTCCCTTCATGACAGATGTTGAAGATATGAGGCAGTTGGTTCTTTAGTGCTTAGATTTGTTGTGCAAGACTCTGAAATAGAAAGGAATTAAATCATTTGCCATTTCAAAACCTGTGGTAACCATTGCTTTTACTGCTTTGCTTCATCAGACATTCTTTTTTGTGTGTGTGTGTGTGGTTTTTTTTTTTTTTTTTTTTGAGTTGGAGTCTCACTCTGTCGCCCAGACTGGAGTGCAGTGGCCGCTCCCGGCCACCGCAGCCTCGACCTGCTGGGCTCCGGCGATCCTTCCGCCTCAGCCTTCCAAGTAGCCGGAATTACAGGCGTGCGCTACCACGCCCGACTGATTTTTTTGATTTTATTGTAGAGATGAGGTCTCGCTGCCCAGGCGGGTCTAGAACCCACGGGCTCAGGCAATCCACTCACCTCAGCCTCCCAAAGGCGTGGGATTACAGGCTGAGCCACTGAGCCCGGCTCAGACATTCTTTAAAACCTTTTTTTTTTTGAATTGGAGTCTCACTTTGTCACCCAGGCTGGAGTGCAGTGAGCCACTGTGCCCGGCTAAAACCCTTATTATAAAGTAAAGGAAAAAACCGTTATTATAAAGTAAAATAAAGACCATCTGAAATTCGGTCTTAATTTGAATACTTTTTCTTTCTTTCTTTGTTTTTTTTTTTTTTTTTTGAGTTGGAGTCTCACTCTGTCACCCAGACTGGAGTGCAGTGGCTGCTCCTGGTCACCGCAACCTCGACCTGCTGGGCTCCGGCGATCCTTCCGCCTCAGCCTTCCAAGTAGCCGGGATTACAGGCATGCTCTACCACGCCCAGCTGATTTTTTGATTTATTGTGGAGATGAGTTCTCGCCAAGTTGCCCAGGCGGGTCTCGAACCCGCGGGCTCAGGCAATCCACTCACCTCAGCCTCCCAAAACGCAGGATTACAGGCTGAGCCACCGAGCCTGGCTCTGAATACTTTTTCTTAAGAGGCTAAAATTTATGATACCTGTCCAATAGTTTCAATGACTGATGAGCTCCAGAGTTTTCCTTGGGTTGGCTTATCTTTCTTTTTGTTCCTTAATCGTAATGAAAAGATATGGCTATTTCTGATGAACTGCACTACTTGGAGGTTTACCTGACAGATGAATTTGCTAAAGGAAGAAAAGTGGCGGATCTCTATGAACTTGTACAATATGCTGGGAACATTATCCCACGGCTGTAAGTAATTAAGATTCTGAGGACTGTTATATCTGCATCTCCCACTTTAATTATGTTCTTTAAAATTAGCAAAAAACAGTGTTTTGGGTTTTTGTTGTGTTTTCTTTTAGTTGAGTCTCTCACTATGTCACCCAGACTAGAGTGCAGTGGCACACTCCTGGCCACCGCAGACTCGACCTGCTGGGCTCAGGTGATCCTTCTACCTCAGCCTTCCAAGTAGCCCGAACTACAGGCACATGCTACCACTCCCGGCTAATTTTTTTATTTATTGTAGAGACGAGGTCTCACCACGTTACCCAGACTGGTCTTGAACCCACAGACTCGGGCAGTCCTCTCGCCTCGGCCTCCCAACGTGCTGGGATTATAGGCTTGAGTCACCACGCCCGACCAAAAAGCAGTTTTAAGGATATTTAATTTCTTAATAAATTGAGCTTAACATTCTGATAGATACTGATTTTTGTTTGTTTTAGATACAGAGTCTTGCTTTGTTACCAGGCTGGGGTGTAGTGACACAATCATAGCTCACTGCATCCTCGAACTCCTGGGCTCAAGCAGTCCTCCTGCCTCAGCCTCCCAAAGTGCTGGGACTATACATGCACACCGAGTTAATTTTTGTATTTTTTGTTGGGGCAGGGTCTTGCTATGTTGCCCAGACTGGTCTTGAACTCCTGACCTGAAGTGATACTCCAAACGACTTCCCAAAGTGCTGGGATTATAGGCGTGATCCACTGTGCCCAGCCCGATACTGTTATTTAAAGTTTTAGAGCAATTACTTTATATTTTAGAAATAGAAAAAAATAAATGTGCTATTTCATTTAATGTTTTGATTACTAGAAAAATTAATACTGTGAAAATTATTTTCCTAATATATTTAAAGGTGATATCTGTCTCATAGATACAGTGTGTGTGTGTGTGTTTTTCTTAGAGGCCAGTGGTTATATTTTAAATCAGATTATATTTTTTTCATCATTCAGAAGAAAACAACATGGTTCCTGTGCATTCAGTGTGTTTGGAAATAAAACATTCTTGATTTGAATATTTATGTCTAATCAGGTCTTTCCTCTTAACTCCTCTAGTTATCTGTTGATCACAGTTGGAGTTGTATATGTCAAGTCATTTCCTCAGTCCAGGAAAGATATTTTGAAAGATTTGGTAGAAATGTGCCGTGGTGTGCAGCATCCCTTGAGGGGTCTCTTTCTTCGGAATTACCTTCTTCAATGTACCAGAAATATCTTACCTGATGAAGGAGAGCCAACAGAGTAAGTGATTTTCATACTTGAGTTGTAATTTTGTTGTTGTTGTAAATTGTATTTGTGATGAAATAATGAAGTATGCTTAACTTTTTCCATAAGCCAGTTGGTTTTTATAATTGTTCCTTGAGTGTCTATTAGTTTATATAATGTATGGACTGATAGTTACCCTAGAATATAAGTTATTTTACTTATGTATGCACACAACTTAGATATTAACTCCAAAAGAGAAAAATACAAAAGCCATTGTTGTGTGACCAATACTCCAGCATCCCACAGCAGTGGCAGATGGTTATCCAAACTGTGGTCTTCAGACAACTGGGTGAGCTGTTCATAGGACAGGTGCTTAGATTAGGGAACTTAATTCCTTCTTTTAAAAGTTTATTGGCCATTGCCTTGTTAGGCTCTGGTGTGGCCATGTGCTCTTTGAACTATGGCTGTTGCCATGCTTCCTGGCTTTGGCCCCCTCCCCCATCTTGGGGAGGTGAATCTTATCTCTCTGTTCTCTTTTTCTCTCTAATTCACTTTTAAATAAAGTATATATATATTTTAAAGTTTATTTACTCATTTATTTTATGTCTAAGTTGTGCAAATCAATGGTTTTTAATGTATCTGCATCAATTTCCTTTTAAATAGTACAGGAAAGGTAAGACTTTAACAGTGTAGAGATTGATGAGATTACTTGCCTTATTATTATTTGACTCTGGCTAGGCAAGTTTCCAGCACTTTGGGAGGCAGAAGGATTGCTTGAGTCTAGGAGTTTGAGAACAACCTAGTCAACATAGCAAGACTTTGTCTCTACAAAAATTAAATTAAATTAAAAAATTAGGCCGGGTGCTGTGGCTCAAGCCTGTAATCCCAGCACTTTGGGAGGCCAAGGGAAGAGGATTGCTGAGCTCAGGGATTCGAGACCAGCCTGGGCAACTTGGAGAGACCTTATTTCTACAATAAATAAAAAAATTAGCCAGGTGTGGTAGTGCATACCTGTACTTTCGGCTACTTGAAGACCCAGGTGGACGGATCACCTAAGCCCAGCAGGTTGAGGTTATGGTGGCTCTGAGCGTGTCACTGCCCTCTAGTCTGGATAACAGAGTGAAAATCCTACTTTAAAAAAAAAAAAGAAAAAAAAAAAATTATATATATATATATATATATATATATATATATATATATATATATTAGCCAGGCGTAGTGGTGCATACTTGTAGTCCCAGTTACTTGGGAGGCTGAAGTGGAAGGATTGCCTGAGTCTAGGATATAGAGGCTGTGGTGAGCTATGATTGTGTCGTTGCACTCCAACCTGGACAACAGAGTAAGATGTTGACTTAAAAAAATAATAAAAATAAGTAAATAAATATTATTTGACTCTTCATTTTGAGAATTTGATTAGGCAATCAATAAACTTTTTTTTTTTTTTGAGTTAGAGTCTCACTCTTGTTGCCCAAGCTGGAATGCGGTGGCACACTCATGGCCACCACAGCCTTGACCTGCTGGGCTTAGATGATCCTTCCAAGTAGCTGAAACTATAGATGCGTGCCACCACACCCAGCTAGTTTTTGTAATTTATTGTAGATACAAGGTCTCACCATGTTGCCCAGGCTGGTCTCAAATCCCCCAGGCTCAGCCTCCCAAAGTGCTGGGATTACAGGCTGAGCTGCTGCACCCGGCCAATAAACATTTTTGAAAGCTACTAAATTCCCCATCCTGGGAGATGTAGAAAAATAAGGCAGGAAACACCTGGTCTCTTCCCTCACAAGCTTACTTTCCAATTAAAAAGAAATATTAAATAATAAAATGACGTAATAGTACACTGTAAGTGTTAATTTTTTAGCCTTTTTGAATTAAAGTAGTTGCCATAAGAGCAAGTCCATTTGGCCCAGGATAGAGAATTTGTCCTTTAAACTTGTTCTGTGTCCTCTTCCTGGTACTTTTTCCCTAGAGTCTGTTCTTCTTGAAATGTAACACTAATCCAGTGAAATTGAAAATGGTTTAGAAATTATTGTGTATTTCAGAGATAAGGAGGAAATGCACAAAGGAGAGGGATAGTAGTAAGTTGGTCTTGCAATTTAACTACTGCATAAAGATTTTCCTACTGTTTCTTTGCAGTGAAGAAACAACTGGTGATATTAGTGATTCCATGGATTTTGTACTACTCAACTTTGCAGAAATGAACAAGCTCTGGGTGCGAATGCAACATCAGGGACACAGCCGAGACAGAGAAAAAAGAGAAAGAGAAAGACAAGAACTGAGAATTTTAGTGGGAACAAATTTGGTGCGCCTCAGTCAGTTGGAAGGTGTAAATGTGGAACGTTACAAACAGGTTTATATCTTTATACTTGTTACCTTTTCTTATGTTGTGAGATATAAATTGAACTCTGATTTTTAAAATCAGAATATTTTTGTTAAATACATTGAAAAACATTTTTAAATGACTTGTAGTGAAGAAGACCTAAATAAACTGAAAGATATACCATGTTTGTGGATTGGAAGACTTAATGTTGTTAAAATAGAAATTTTCCCTAAATTGATCTATAGTTTCAGTGTAATCTCAGTCAAAATTCCAGCTAGCTTTTTTGTAGAAATCAACAAGTGATTCTAAAATTTATATGAAAAAGCAAAGAACCTAGAACAGCCACAGTTTTGAAAAAGAAGAGCAAAGTTGGACAAACGTGTTGAATTCAAGATTTACTCTAAAGCTACAGTGAGATAATGCGGCATTGGTGAAAAGAATAGAAGCACAAACCAATGGAATGGAATAAAGCAGGGACTGGCACACTTTTCCAGGAAAGGACCAGATACTAAATAAATAGTTTTTGGCTTTGCAAGCCATGTGATCTATAACTAATAAGCATTGCTGGTGTAGGGCAACAGCAGCCACAGACAAAATATGGAAATGAATGGACATGCATGTGTTTCAGCAAAAATTTATGTGCAGAAACAGCAGCAGCTGATTCAGACAATTTCCGCATTAGACAATTCATGATAGACTCACATGAATATATATGATCGGTTATTTTTGATAAAGGTACAGAGGCAACCTTTTCAACAAATGATTCTGGATTAACTGGACATTTATATACAGACAAGCAAAAAAACCTTGAACCTTGTCCAGTGCCTCATACCTTATAGAAAAACTCTAAAAATGGAATTTTAAAGTTTAGAATAGGTGAGAAAAATATAAAGTATGATTTTTAAGTTAGCAGTTCAAATGTATTAGAGGAGTAGCTTAGGATTTGAAAACAATGCCTTAGCCTATACTTTTTTTTTCCCTCTTTTAGATTGTTTTGACTGGCATATTGGAGCAAGTTGTGAATTGTAGGGATGCTTTGGCTCAAGAATATCTAATGGAGTGTATTATTCAGGTAGGTGGGAACAGTTATTTTATTTTTTAAAAGGACCCATTTTATCTTTGATTAAATCTCATTGTTTTGAAGCCAGGCATGGTAGCACACGCCTGTGGTTCCCGCTACTTGGAAGGCTGAGGCGGAAGGATTGCCTGAGCCCAGCAGGTTGCTGCGCTGGCCGTGAGCTTGCCACGGCACTCCAGCCTGGGCAACAGAGTGAGACTCCGACTCAAAAAAATTTTCATTGTTTTGAAAAAAATCTCAAATAGAATGGCTTTTATCAATAAATTATTTTTCTGTTTGTAATTAATAATTTGGTTATTTTATTTATTTAGTTTTTCCTCGAAATGTAGGAAAAAATAATCTCTGAGTTTGCTGTAGTTTAATTGTAGGTGTACTTTGGTTAGTGGGATACTTCCATCTGGGCTTATGTTTAGAGACACTCAAAAGTAATGTATTTTAGGCTGGGTGTGGTGTCTAACGCCTGTAATCCTAGCGCTTTGGGAGGCAGAGGTGAGAGGATTGCCTGAGCTACTTGGTGAGACCTTGTCTCTACAATAAATCAGAAAATTAGCTGGGTGTGGTGGTGCATGCCTGTGGTTTCAACTACTTGGAAGGATTGCCTGAGCCCAGCAGGTTGAGGCTGCAGTGGCTGTGAGTGCGCCACTGCACTCCAGCCTGGGGCACAGAGTGAGACTGACTCAAAAAAGAAAAAAGTAATATATTTGAATTTAGTTGCGTAAGAGTAAAATAATATTTTCCACAAAAATGTGAATTTTAGATAACATACATGAGTTCAGAATATTATGTGAAATACTTGTATCAATCAATTATTTAATTTTCAGGTTTTCCCTGATGAATTCCACCTACAGACTTTGAATCCTTTTCTTCGGGCTTGTGCTGAGTTACACCAAAATGTAAACGTGAAAAACATAATCATTGCTTTAATTGATAGGTAAGACCTTCCAGCACTGGAGGGCAAATACTCTGAGTTGGGAATAATGAGTTTAAAACATTTTTATGAATTATTTGTTTCTGTTGCATTTTTATTATAGCAATTATTTTAAGATAAATAATAGAAATAATTTATTTCTGTGAGTATGAGTATTTACTAGGTACTTGCCTAGATTAGGTATGAAAGAGGTTTAACTTTTAATTGTACAGAAAGCATGGAGATAATATTTTTATTCTGTGTGTTTAATTGACATTTAAACACATTGTTGTACAGACCCATTATTTAAATCTCACAAATCTAAAGATTACTGTAGAGCAATATTTGTTTTTTACCATGATGTAAGTTATCTTTCAGTGGTAACTGATTTGATTGAGTCTTTATCACGTAGCCATAAGATACAGATGATTAAGAATGTTCAAGTAGTCACTCTATCATCACTTTTTTTTTTTTTTTGAGTTGGAGTCTTACTCTGTCACCCAGGCTGGAGTGCAGTGGCACACTCACGGCCACCACAGCCTCGACCTGCTGAGCTCAGGTGATCCTTCTGCCTCAGCCTTCCAAGTAGCTGGAACCACAGATGCGTGCCACCACACCTGGCTAATTTTAAAATTTATTGTAGAGACAAGATCTCCCCAAGTTTCCCAGGCTGGTTTCAAACCCCTGGTGTGTACAAAAGTGGTCCCGAAGGAGCCTTCCAAAGTGCTGGGATTGCAGGCATGAGCCACCATGCCCAGCCATCACATTTTCTTAAAAAGTAATTTTTTTTTAAAACTTATGTCCTTTATTTATTTATTTATTGAGTCAGAGTCTCACTCTGTTGATTTGATTTAGAGTCTTTATGCACCATGCTTAGCTAATTTTTCTTGATTTATTGTAGAGATGAGATCTTGCCAAGTTTCCCAAGCTGGTCTTGAACCCTTGGGCTCAGGCAGTCCTCTCACCTCGGCCTCCCAAAGTACCGGGATTATAGGCGTGAGCCACTGCACCCAGCCAAGAAGAATTTTTAAGTATCAAATATATTTAGTACATCCCCCTTAAGTTTTATTTTCTTAGTCATTTTTAGTTGACCTTTGGTAATGACTTTAACTAGTGACTTCCTGGCAACTATGCTGTGTGGTAGTACATAATGTCTGTCCTGCTTGTGAACATACTTGTAAGTGTTATTAGGAAACTAGAAGCCCAAGCGAAGACTTATTTCTGTAAATATCTTTTGTTATTTTAAAGAAACTTTCTAATTAAGTTATTAGTTTTTAAACTCTAAGAACTTTTATAAGCAGAATTCTTCAAATTATCAGCTCAATCCTGGGCACCAAAAATGACATGTTTATTGGGCCCATACTTGGAAGCTAGTAACTGGATTTTCTGTGTTGGATGTATGAGTGCTGACAATTAAGTTTGCAAACTCATCCTAGGAAGAGTGCTCCTCCTTGCTGAATAACGCTATGGTCACCTTTGCAGTGCTTCCCTTGGGAAGCTATGCATCAATGTGAGCGTCTAGTTCACCCGTCAAAGCAGTTTTGAAACTTTTTCCAAAAAAGAGCTTTTTTTTGTTTAATCTTTGGGTAAAGAAGGAAGTCATTGGGGACCAAATCAGGTGAGTAGGGAGGGTGTTCAATTACAGTTATTTGTTTACTGGCTAAAAACTCCCTCACAGACAGTGCTGTGTGAGCTGGTGCATTGTTGTGATGCAAGGGCTCCTTTGGGACCACTTTTGCACACACCTTTCTCTTGCCAAGATTTTCAGTTAAGATTTTCCTGTTTCTCTGTCGATGCTTATTTGGTCTGCTATGCATCTCACAGTCAGCCAATGATTTTGACATACAAGTCAATGAATTTTTGCAATTTTTCGACAGTTCTGCTTGTTACTGGCCATCCTGACCTCTCTGTATCAGTGACACTTTCCCCTCAGAAAAACGTTTAATCCATTTATACACTGCCATTTTCTTCATGGCATTATCCCCATAAACTTGGACTAACATGTCCCTGATTTCACGTCCACTCTTTGTTGCTCTAATTCAAACTCCAACATTCTCACGAAGACAACTCTGATGGCCATTCCAGAAAAAGAGTTCTAAAATTGCTTTGATGAGCAGCCTAGGTGCTGACATCAGTGCATAGCCTCCCAGGGGGAGTACTTTGAAGTTGGCCAAAGTGACACTCAGCAACGAGGTATGTAGCACTTTTTCTAGGATGAGTTCGTGAACTTAATTGTCAGATTTCATAATGTCTGTCCCTGTCAGTAGTGATGCTTCTGTACATAACAAACCGTGGATACACTTATGACCCTGTCAAACAGATGATAATAACGTAACAGACATTATTTTGAGTAGTTTAAGATGTGGGAAATAGGGACTGGGCATAGTGTCTCTCATCTGTACCACAGCACTTTGGGAGGATTGCTTGAGCCCAGGAGTGCAAGACCAGGAGTGCGAGACCAGCCTGGGCAACATAGCAAGACCTCGTCTCTAAAAAAAATAAGCCAGACATGGTGGTGTGTGCCTGTAGTTCCAGCTGCTTGGAAGGCTAAAGTGGAAGGATTGCCTGGTCCCAGCAGGTTGATGCTGCAGTAGAAGGAATGTGCCACTTGCACTCAAGCCTGGATGACAGATTGAAGGAATTAAAAAAAATGAATTGAGGAAATGATCAACCATGATGTTTTTTTTTAAACCCTTTTTGATTGGTCCATGTACAGTAGTATTTACAACTTACTGATCACAACAAGTTAGAGTTTGTTATTTTTTTATTTATTTTTATTTTTTTATTTTAAAGATGTGGGGAACAAGTCAGAATTGGGAATATAAGTGGTTTACGTACAGATGAAGTTTGGGCCTCCCATTGGACCTCACTTCACCTGGATTAGGATCAGGTACCCTTATTGATGTTATGTGCCCCTCACCCTCTGCTGGCAGTGTCCCGCTACTGCCAGTCCCTTTCTTATAGTATTATGCTAGATGTTCAGGGTCCACTTGTGAGTGAGAACATGTGGTACTCAGTTCTTTGTTTCTGTGATAGATTACTGAGTGTGATAGACTCTAAATCAGTTGCTGCAAAGTCCATAATTTTGTCGTCCTTAATGGCTATGTAATATTCTATTTTGTATAGGTACCACATTTTTTATCCACTCCTCTTTCAGTGGGCAGCGTGAGATTTCTTTGTTTCTTCTCCACTCCCGCTGCTTTACCTGACTAGCTTCTATTTTTTTTTAATTTTTAATTTTTTTTTTAGTTGGAGTCTCACTCTGTCACCCAGACTGGAGTGCAGTGGCACTCTTATGGTCACTGCAGCCTCAACCTACTGGGCTCAGGTGATCATTCCATCTCAGCCTTCCAAGTAGCTGGAACTACAGGCACATACCACCACATCCAGCTATTTTTTTATTTATTAAAAAGACAGGGTCTCCCCAAGTTGTCCAGGCTGGTCTTGAACCTGTGGGCTCAGGCAGTCCTCTAGCCTCTGCTTCCCAAAGTGCTGGGATTATAGGCGTGAGCCACCATACCCAGCCTGACTAGCCTTTTAAAAATAAGTAAACAACCTTTTTTATTATTCTAGAAGAAATATGCTCATACAAAATACAGAAAAGCAATAAAGAATAAATGTCATCTATGATCCCACCACCCAGATTCTTATATCTTTTAAAATAAAGGTTCTTTTCTTTTTTAGATTAGCTTTATTTGCTCACCGTGAAGATGGACCTGGAATCCCAGCAGATATTAAACTTTTTGACATATTTTCACAGCAGGTGGCTACAGTAATACAGGTTTGTAGAGCTTTTTTCCCTAAATTCAAAACTTTGAAACTTCTCAGCTGGGAGATCCTTTGTAATTGTTAAAAATAAATTGTATGGTTTTCTAAACATTCCAGTCTAGACAAGACATGCCTTCAGAGGATGTTGTATCTTTACAAGTCTCTCTCATTAATCTTGCCATGAAATGTTATCCTGATCGTGTGGACTATGTTGATAAAGTTCTAGAAACAACAGTGGAGATATTCAATAAGCTCAACCTTGAACAGTAAGTCAAAGTTACATTTTTGTAAAAATTCTTACAAAGCACTGTTTTGTCTCAGATTTTTCTTTCTCAGTTGTTTTTTGAAATGTTAGCATTAAAGTCTAGTTTTAACCACGTATTAAGATTGTCATACTTGGTGCTAATGGGGACAGAAAGTAGCGACCAATTACTTGGTTGTGTCCATTAATGCTGTAGTGGCACTGGTGGTCCATAAACAGTCTTCAAGGACCCATGTCTCCAGTTCAGACCCCTTTCCGAATATGAATGAGCTTGTTTTTAAACTGGTAAGGAAGCATTGTCGAGCATTATTTCCATAAGTGGTTTCCTACAGATGTATACGGTGTGAAGAATCAGGGGCATATGTATGTTCAAGATGTAGAATCAAATTTAAGTATTTTTCTGTTTTTTTTTTTTTCTCAAACATTTTATTTATAGATGTGAGGAAATTTGGGGACATGAGACCTTAGGCAGAAAGACGGTAGGAGGACCATGGATGGTGGGGCTAGTCCATGTGGAGACAGGAGTAACTGGGATTCAGGAGAAGGGAGGAAGGTTCTGTTCACTCCGAGCGTTTAAGGGAGGTGATGATACAGATTTTTCAGGTCAGCCTGGGCTTCAAGGGTGTCAGCTCAATGGGTTGGCCAGCCGAGCCACAGAGAGTGTCAGCTCGATGGGCTGGCAAGACTAGCCCCAGGAGTGTTGGCTCTAAAGGACTGGCAAACCAAGCCCTGAGAGTGTTGCAGTCCCTGAGCTTTGAGTTTGACACCATCAAGGAAAGTGTAATAGTCTGTTTCCTACTTGAAGCTTCCTTGCCATCGTGTCCTTAATCTGTGGCACCCTCTAGTGGCCACTGTGGGCAATTCTGCTTCTGTTACCTTTTTCCCAGCTGTTCCTTTCCTTTCCCTTTTCTACTGTTCTGCACTTGGGTCAAGTCAGCCCACCCTCCTTTCCCTGTATTTTTCACAATTTCACCTTATGTAGTCTTTCTCTTTCCCATTTCCCTTCCAGTGTTCAGCTGCATTTTATTTTCTCTTTTTATTACCCATCTTCTTTTGGTCATTCCCATTTTTTGTTTGTTTGTTTGTTTGTTTGTTTTTTGAGTTGGAGTCTCTGTTGCCCAGACTGGAGTGCAGTGGCCACTCCCGGCCACCGCAGCCTCAACCTGCTGGGCTCCGGTGATCCTTCCGCCTCAGCCTTCCAAGTAGCTGGAACTACAGGCACGCGCTACCACACCTGGCTAATTTTTTTTGTTTATTGTAGAGATGAGGTCTCACCAAGTTGCCGAGACAGGTCTCGAACCCGCGGGCTCAGGCAGTCCACTCACCTCGGCCTCCCAAAGTGCTGGGATTACAGACTGAGCCACCGAGCCCGGGCCATTCCCTTTTTTTTTTTTTGTGAACTGAAAAACAGTCCAAATCCTGAATGTTAAGTGTGAGAAAAAAATTAAATGGTGTATCTGTATCTTCCCCACCAAGTGAGTTTTAAAGTAAAAATAGGCTGGGTGCAGTGGCTCACACCTGTAATCT
Organism: Cephalopachus bancanus; assembly: GCA_027257055.1. Taxonomy (NCBI): domain Eukaryota; kingdom Metazoa; phylum Chordata; class Mammalia; order Primates; family Tarsiidae; genus Cephalopachus; species Cephalopachus bancanus. The sequence continues at coordinate 190,938 of JAPVLO010000020.1, forward strand.
CAGCACTTTGGGAGGCAGAGGTGAGAGGATTGCCTGAGCCAGGAGTTCAAGACCAGCCCAGACAACTCGGTGATACCTCGTCTCTACAACAAATAAAAACATTAGCCAGACATGGTGGTGCATCCCTGTTGTTCCAGCTACTTGAAGGCTAAGGCGGAAGGATCACCTGAGCCCACCAGGTCGAGGCTGCATGCCACTGCACTTCAGCTGGGCGACAGAGTAAGACTCCAACTCAAAGAAATAGAAAATAAAAAAACTAAAAATAGACAAAATAATTAGAAATATCAATCTCTAGAAGGGTTATAATAAGTGAGCAGTTATCCACGGTCTCCAGAATGTTCCTACATACTGCTACCTTAAATTCAATCTCCTTTTCCTTAATCACCAACTTGTGATGGAGAATTAGTTGATATGTACTTTCCTTAGAAATATTGTTAAATTCTAGATAGTCATCTTAACTCCAGCTGTATAAGCTGTTTTGTTTGTTTGTTTGTGGGTTTTTTTTTTTTTTTAGTCAGAGTTTCACTCTGTCGCCCAGGCTGAAGTGCAGTGGCTTGCTCACAGCCACCCCAGCCTTCCAAGTAGCCAGAACTACAGTTGCGTGCTACCACGCTGGCTAATTTTTTGATATATTGTAGAGATAAGGTCTCACCAAATTGCCCAGGCTGGTCTCGAACCCCTGGGCTCAAGCAATCCTCTCGCCTCAGCCTCCCAAAGTGCCGGGATTATAGGCCTGGGCCACTGCGCCCATCCTGTACAATCTGTTAATGAGGTGGAGTCTATATCTTATTTTATTAATAGAACAATAATAGATAGATAAATATTTGTTTAAATAGGCATCTTTATCCTTTTGGAAGAGGTCATTGGAGTATTTTGTGTTGGTGTGGTTCACTTGACCCTTTTCCTTTAACATGTCAATGAAAAATTTTATTATGAACCAAGTACTATTCGTGTATACAGGAAATAAATATTATCTTTTAAAGAGCTGTTGTTTTTTTTTTTGTAGTATTGCTACCAGTAGTGCCGTTTCAAAGGAGCTCACCAGACTTTTGAAGATACCTGTTGACACTTACAACAATATTTTAACAGTCTTGAAATTAAAACATTTTCATCCACTCTTTGAGTATTTTGACTATGAATCCAGAAAGAGCATGAGTTGTTATGTACTTAGTAATGTTTTGGATTATAACACAGAAATTGTCTCTCAAGACCAGGTAAGAGAATACTCTACTTGATATTTTAGGGAAACTGTAGTTAACATTTTAGACCTTAAGATGCAAGAAGGGAATCCTTTGCTGCTAAAGAAAAGAAGCTTATATCAATTAGAAAAGTGGAGATGTATAAAGAAGAATTATAAAACATTTATGAGGCCAGGCACAGTGGCTCATGCCTGTAATCCCAGGATGAGATGAGAGGATTGTCTGAGCCCACGGGTTCGAGACCAGCCTGGGCAACTTGGCAAGACCTCATCTCTACAATAAATCAAAAAATTAGCTGGGCATGGTGGTATGTGCCTGTAGTTTCAGCTACTTGGAAGGCTGAGGCAGAAGGATCGCCTGACCCCAGCAGGTTGAGGCTGTGGTGGTTGTGAATGTGCCACTGCACTCCAGCCTGGGTGACGGAGTGAGACTCCAGCTCAAAAAAAAAAAAAAAACAAAAACAAAAACTTATAATTCCACCAGAAAGGAATAACCACTGTTCATTAACATTTGGTGCATCCCTTTCCAGACTGTTGTCCATAGATGTGTGTATTGATGTGCCTGTATCAACTTTCTCACCAAAAAAAAGGAATTACCTTGTTGACACTGTTTTGTAACTTTACAAACATTTGGCAATGGTTTTATAATGTGATAGTTTCACTTCAGTGGGTTCCTTGTATCTCCCATGTTATAGGTGGATTCCATAATGAATTTGGTGTCCACACTGATTCAAGATCAGCCAGACCAACCTGTAGAAGACCCTGATCCAGAGGACTTTGCTGATGAGCAGAGTCTTGTGGGCCGATTTATTCATCTTCTGCGGTCTGAGGACCCTGATCAACAGTACTTGGTATGGATATTGTAGCCTTCGCCAGCTCTTTATGAAATAATGTATGGAAGTGCCTAGAATGGTTAGATTCAACTCTGGTCTTAGAAGGTTTTGAAAGAATTGCAGCTGAGAGACCAGGTGCTATGGCTCACATTTATAATCCCAGTGCTTTGGAAGACTGAGTTGGGAGGATTGATTACTTGAGGGCAGGAGTTTGAGACCAGCAAGAATTGCAACTAAATTAAAGATGATATCCATGAGCTTTTACTTTGTATATAAACGTATAATTGTTTGTAAATTTCAGGAGCATGTAAGAAAGTCAGTTGCTGTCTTGAGAATTACAGAAAAGTCTGTCTTCCTTTATGGGTATCATAATTATTCCACGTTCGTTTTTTTTCTGAACTGTGTATTACTTTTAGAAGTGTTTATTTGCTTATTATAATAAACTTTAAAATACAAGAAACAACTGGGCACGGTGGCTCAAGCCTGTGATCCCAGCACTTTGGGTGGCCAAGACGAGAGGATTGCCTGATCTCAGGGGTTTGAGACCAGCCTGGGCAACTTGGCGAGCCCTCATCTCTATAATAAATCAAAAAAAGTTAGTGGGGCGTGATAGCCTGCGCCTGTAGTTCCAGCTACTTGGAAGGCTGAGGCAGACGGATCACCTGAACCCAGCAGGTTGAGACTGTGGTGGCCGTTAGTGTGCCACTGCACTCCAGCCTGAGAAACTGAGTGAGACTCCAGCTCAAAAAAAAAAAAAAAAAAGTGTGTGTGTATAATATGTGTGTGTGCATGCATGTGTGTGTGTGTATACATATGCATATATATATCTCCAAGTTTTACAAATATGAGTTATATTTATCACATTGAAAATGTGTGAAAGATTTAAACATTCAATTTGCCTTTTCTTGTCCCTTTGTTCCTGATAAAGAACAATCAGATGAGGGTCTTGCTTTCTTTATCATTAGTCCTCAGTAAAGCTTTGTGAAATGAACAAAATCTGTTACTTGAATATAGGGGTATTGGTAACTGATACTGGATAACTTACTTTAGTCAAGAGTAGCATCATTGGCTGCTCAGTTATTGTTTGGGCAAAGTAGTTTAACTATTGTTGGATGCATAAGACTCTTAGGCTGCTTTGAGAAAAATACCTTTGCTTGAGGATATGTTCTGACTTTCTCCTTCTGTTGACTTTATTTGTGGTAGTTGACACTGTTGTACTTCTTCATAATCAGTGTGAAATAAGAGGCTGACTTTAGTTGGTAGTGTGGATAGTCTTTGCCTTGGCTTAATGACAGACTTTCTGAGCATTATGGTATCACATTCTGTGAGCTATGTGATCTCTACACAGTGACTGGTTGTCCAAGTATTTTAACTGATTCCCTTCTGTTTCTGTCTGTCGTGATGTGAAGGTGTGTGTTTGAGTTTTCATTTTCTGTTGCATACCAAATGTAGTAGCTAGGAAGTATGTCTTTCACATATGTCCTTTTGGTCATTACCTTGTTCAGAGACCTTTCAGAATAGGATCATTAGTGCTGACTGCTCCAAGTGGAAATGAGTACATTCTCTTAATCATCTGCCATATTACAGTCACAAAACTTGAATATGCCATACACTTTAAAAAAGTATTTCGTAGCCGGGCGTGTCTGAAATCCTAGCACTTTGGGAAACAGAGGTGAGAGGATGCCCTAAGCCCCAAGGTTCGAGACCAGCCTGGGCAACTTGGCGAGACCTCATCTCTACAATAAAAAAAAATAAAAAATTAGCATATGTGGTAGCACGTGCCTGTAGTTCCGTCTACTTGTAAGGCTGAGGCGGAAGGATTGCCTGAGCCTAGCAGGTTGAGGCTGCGGTGACCTTGAGCGTAGCACTGCACTCCAGTCTTTGTGATGGGGTGAGGAAAAAAAAATGTAGTTCATGGGTTCTATGATCTTCTTGTAGTTTTTTTTCTGAAGTAACCATACATTTATTTTTTAGTGGCTCTTTTAATTGGCTCTTGATTTAATTAATCTAAATATTTTCTGAATAATAATAATAATGTCTTAATATTTTCTGAATTTTCATATGCCAGTAGTATGAATACAGCTGTTTTGTATCATAATAATAGTTAACATTTTCTGAGCACATATTTTGTGCTAGGTACAGTAACACGTGTTATTTGATCTTTCCAGCAACCTTAGGAGAAGTTTACTACCCCATTTTTCAGATGAAACTTGTGACTAAAAGGCGATAAATAACTTGCCCAGGATCACACAGTAGTAATTATTGCAGTCTACTTTTAAGTATGAGTCTGTCTTCAGAACCTGCATTCTTTATCAGCATGTATGTTTTGTACATGTGTGCATGAAAATACACTTAAATATATCTCTGCTTCTGGCTAGCTACCTTGGGTAGGTCACACATCCCTATGAACCTCAGGCCTTCTCGTTTGTGAAATGGGGTTAATATCTGACTCTAGGGTGATTGTGACAACCTTGGGAGACAATATATATGTAAAGTGCCTACTGTAAAGCCTAGTTCATTGTATGTATTTATAAAATGGTAGCAATGATGATGACTAGAGCCCTCATTGAATTTTATAAATGATTGATCATAGTGTGGAAAATATTTTTAAAACTTTTTTTGTCAGATTCTAAACACAGCACGAAAGCATTTTGGAGCTGGTGGGAATCAGCGGATTCGTTTCACACTGCCACCCTTGGTATTTGCAGCTTACCAGCTGGCTTTTCGATACAAAGAAAATTCTAAAGTGGTAGGTTTACTTTTAAGTCTGTCACAACTGTTTTTCCTTTTTCTCACTGTGTCTGTGTTTTATATTATAGAAAGTTTCAAACATACACAAAAATAGACAGTGATATAAAAAATCACCATTTTCAGTAACTTTCAATTTGTTACTCATCCTGTGTTGTGTTCCTAACAGTGATGTTGATGGATCATATACTAGCTGAGGAATCACATAAAAGCACTTAAAAATGAAAGATTAAAACAGTTTAAATGTATGCTAGAGCTTTTTTCTATGTTCTAATTCAGATTAGCTTTGCCTAATGGAAAGGCCTAGCATTGCATAGTTGTTTCTCTCTAAAAGCATGTAATGGAATAATGTCATGAGTTCTGTTGTGCAATTTTTTATGAGCTTATTTCTTCCCCAGACAGAATCATGGCTTAAGTCTTCGGAGGTGTAATTTTGAAGAAAATATTTCAGTCTCATGTACCTGAAAGTTAGACAGTCAGTTTTACGTTAAGGAATAATCTCCGTAAACTTAATTTCCTAATAATGGAGAAAAAAGATTTATAGCAGCTTTTGGCCAATTTTTATTAGACCAGCTTCTCATTTGATAGGTGTTTGTGAATATAACAATAAAAATAGCAACTAGCCTGTATTAAAAAGCCATAATCATTAAAACAGTACAGCAACATGGTACTGTCATAAAAACAGACACACAGACCAATAGACAGGATAAAGTCCAGAAATAAACTCCATGTGTGTGCAGTAAACTAATCTTTGGTAAGAGCATCAAGAATACACATGGGGAAAGGATAGTCTCTTTGGATAGTCTCTTCAATAAATGGCATCGGGAAAACTGGATATATAAAACCACTAGAAGAAAACATAGGGGAAACCTCCTTGACATTAGTCTTAGTAATGGTTTTTTGGATCTGGCACTCAGAATATAGGCAACAAAAGAAAAAATAAGCTTTTTTTTTTTTGGGCTACATCAAACTAAAAGGCTTCTGAACACAAAGCAAATTTTATCAGCAGAGTGAAGAGACAACCTACAGAATGGGAGAAAATACTTGCAAACCATACATCTGATAAGGAGTTAATATCCAAAATATATAAGGAATTCAGATAACTCGATAGCAAGGAAATGAATAACTTGATTTTAAAATGGATAAAGGGACCTGGATAGACGTTTTTCCAAGGAAGACACACAATGGCCAAATAGGTATTTGAAAAGGTGCCCGACATCACTAATCATTTGGGAAATGCAAATCAAAACCACCATGAGATATCATCACCTCATACCTGTTAGAATGACTATTATCAAAACGAAAGAGATAACAAGTGTTAGTGAGGATGAAATGGGAGTCCTGCACTGTTGATGGGAATGTAAACTAGTACACCGTTGTGGAAAACGGCTGTTTGTGACATTATGGATGAATTGGTAGGACATTATTCTAAGTGAAATAAGCCAGACACAGAAAGACAAATACTGTAAGACTTCACTTATATGGGGAATCTTAAAAAATAAAATAAAAGTTGAACTCATAAAGCAGAGAGTAGAGTGGTGGTTGCCAAAGGTTACAAACTTTTAGTTATAAGATGAAAAAAGGCCGGGCTCGGTGGCTTAGCCTGTAATCCCAGCACTTTGGGATGCCGAGGTGAGTGAATTGCCTGAGTCTGCAGATTTAAGACCCACCTGGGCAACTTGGCGAGACCTCATCTCTACAATAACTAAAAAATTAGCTGGGTGTGGTAGCGCATGCCTGTAATTCCAGCTACTTGGAAGGCTGAGGCGGAAGGATCACTGGAGTCCAGCAGGTTGAGGCTGTGGTGGCCGGCAGCGGCCACTGCACTCCAGTCTAGGTGACAGAGTGAGAGTCCAACTTAAAAAAAAAAAAGATGAAAAAAAATGGGGATTAAAAAAAAAATAGGACAAAAATTAAAAAGCAACTAGCATTTACTAACGATGTGCCATACACTATGTCAAGGACTTGGATTGTTGCATTTAATCCTTGTAACAAGTGTACGACTGGCATTTTTAAAAGTGAGCTGGTTACTGTAGCAAGAAGAAATTTCAGTGGCCAAACATGATAAAATATTTAACCTCACTAGTGATTGCATCAATTAACTTTTTAAGAATCACATTGGCAAAGAAATAAGAAAATAAGGTTTGGCAGGGGAGTGAGGGAATAATGTTGAGAATGTGAATTACTACAATCTTTCTAGAAAGTTGACAGTATGTAACTAGAGTGTTAAGAGAGCCAATAATTCCACTTCTAATGATTTATACTAAAGAGATAGGATCTCAGTGAAGTTTTGTGTATACACACCATTCCTTATAGTATTACAGATTGCTCCTAAAAGCAAATAGTTAAATAAATTATGCTATATCCAGTTTGCGGAATATTTTCTAGTCACTAAAATTATGTCAGGCCGGGCACAGTGGCTCACACTTATAATTCCAGCACTTTGGAAGGCCGAGGTGAGAGATTTGCCTGAGCCCACGAGTTCAAGCCCAGCCTGGGCAACTTGGCGAGACCGCATCTCTACAATAAATCAAAAATTATCAGCCGGGCTCGGTGGCTCAGCCTGTAATCCAGTGCTTTGGGAGGCTGAGGTGAGTGAATTACCTGAGCCCACGGGTTCAAGACCCACCTGGGCAACTTGGCGGGAACTCATCTCTACAATAATTCAAAAAATTAGCCGGGCATGGTGGCGCAGGCCTGTAGTTCCAGCTACTTGGAAGGCTGAGGTGGAAGGATCGTTGGAGCCCAGCAGGTCGAGGCTGCACTGGCCGGGAGTGGCCACTGCACTCCAGTCTGGGTGACAGAGTGAGACTCCAACTTAAAAAAAAAAAAAAATTATCCAGGCATGGTGGTATATGCCTGTAGTTCCAGCTACTTAGAAGGTTGAGGCAGAAGGATTGCCTGAGCCCAGCAGGTCGAGGCTGCGGTGGCCATGAGTTCTCCCTCCAGCCTGGGTGACAGAGTGAGACTCCGACTCAAAAAAAAGTGATGTCAAATTAGTATCTTGAGGAAAATTGCTATGCCAAATAGGTGAAGGAAAGTTAAATACACTTTTTTTAAAGTATGATTTTAATTTTATTTAACTCTTTTCAGTAAGCTAAACAATAAAACAAAACCATACACAGAGATCCCAGTTGCCTTACATTTACATAGAAAAAAATACATCAGTATCAGAATATTACCAGTGATTGTCACTGGGTGGCAGATTTAGTGATGATTTATGGATGATTTTGTATATTTTTCTAATTTCCCCAGTTTGAGAATTTGACTTTTCTGATCAGAAAAAACAAATATCAAATAATATTACAATTGCAAAGGCAGCAACCTTAAAGGGATGATATCCTGCTAGGTTTACTTCTGTGTTCTGTAAATGAGACAGAGAAGGAAAATGACAGAAAAACTGTGAGCTCAATTTAGCGCTTTCTTTTGTTCTAGTAAAAGCTTTAAATAAAATGGATATTCTGGAACAAGTTAATTTTGAACTTAAGGTAACTTAAAATATTTTTTTTGTTTTAGGATGACAAATGGGAAAAGAAATGCCAGAAGATTTTTTCATTTGCTCACCAGACTATCAGTGCTTTGATCAAAGCAGAGCTGGCAGAATTACCCTTAAGACTGTTTCTTCAAGGGGCACTAGCTGCTGGAGAAATTGGTTTTGAAAATCATGAAACAGTGGCCTATGAATTTATGTCCCAGGTGATGATCTGTTCTGCTCTCTGGGCTGTCTAATCAGTGCAGGGTACATCACTGTTATGGTGGTGGTACACATGGCTTCACTCTGTTCAGTGAATTTATAATTACTGCTGCCTGGTATGGAGCAGCAGATGGATCAGTTGCTGAGTAATGATGAAATCTAAGAGTTCAAGGCCAGTCAGAGTGACTCACGCCTATAATCCCAGCACTTTGGGAGGCTGAGATAGAGAATTGCCTGAGCTCATGGGTTCGAGACCAGCCCGGGCAACTTGGTGAGACCTCATCTCTACAATAAATCAAAAAATTTGCCGGTTGTGGTAGTGTGTGCCTGTAGTCCCAGCTACTTGGGAGGCTGAGGCGGAAGGATCACCTGAGCCCAGCAGGTCGAGGCTGTGGTGACTGTGAGCATGCCCCTGCACTCCAGCCTGGGCAAAGGAGTGAGGCTCCAACTAAAAAAAGGAAATCTAAAGTTTCTAAGTGGGTCATGGTAAAAATGTTTCTTGGGGAAAAGTTTCTTTGTCAGTTGCACTTGGGAACCCTAGATTAAACAAAGTTGAAATAAGTTTCTTTATTGCAACTTGTCAGCATTTTGACCATCTCAGCTGGGTTTTGTACCTTTCCAAGAGTAGGCACAGCAAGTCCTGATATGAAGGGTCTACAGAACACAGGATGGGAGGTCGGTGTGAAGGACTTTGGAAAACACTCAAGTAGTGGATGGTCAGTCCCTCAGAGTCCTTTCTGCTTTGTGTTCACTAGGCATTTTCTCTATATGAAGATGAAATCAGTGATTCCAAAGCACAGCTGGCTGCTATCACCTTGATCATTGGTACTTTTGAAAGGATGAAGTGCTTTAGTGAAGAGAATCATGAGCCCTTGAGGACTCAGTGTGCACTTGCTGCATCCAAACTTCTGAAGAAACCTGATCAGGGCCGAGCTGTGAGCACCTGTGCACATCTCTTCTGGTCTGGCAGAAACACAGACAAAAATGGGGAGGAGGTAAGATCATTCCTGACCAGGGTTGTTAACAGGGATTGGGGCCGGACATGGTGGCTCACGCCTATAACTGCAGCACTTTGGGAGGCAGAGATGAGAGGATTGCCTGAGTCCATGGGTTCGAGACCAGCCTGGGCAACTTGGTGAGACCTCATCTCTACAATAAATCACAAAATTAGCTGGGTGTGGTGGCATGCACCAGCTACACAGAAGACTGAGGCAGAAGGATTGCTTGAACCCAGAGGGTTGAGGCTGCTGTGACCATGAACGTGCTCCTGCACTCCAGCCTGGGCAACAGAGTGAGACTCCCAACTCAGAAAAAAAAAACAAAACAGGGATCAGTTGTCATGACTTCATGCTCTGAAGGTGAAACCTCTGGGGTGCTTGGAAATCTGACAAGGAAAATTGCTTTGTTTTGTTAAAAGAAATGAAGTGGAAAGTTATGTAGAGTCTTGTCCCATGGCAAAGCCTCCGCCTTGAGGACGTTGTAACATAGCAAGTTTATACCACTGTCTGTTTTTTAAAAATACAGCTGTAGGCTGGGCACAGTAGCTCAGCCTGTAATCCTAGCACTTTGGGAGGGCGAGGCGAGAGGATTGCCTGAGCCAGGGGTTTGAAACCAGCCTGGGCAAGTTGGTGAGACCTTGTCTCTACAATAAATTACAAAAAAAATTAACCAGGTGTGGTGGCGTGCGCCTGTTGTTCCAGCTACTTGGAAGGGTCAGGCGGAAGGATCTCATGAGCCCAGCAGGTTGAGGCTGCGGTGGCTGTGAGCAGCATGCCACTGCACTCCAACCTGGGTGACAGAGTGAGACTCCAACCCTCCCCAAAAAAGATACAGCTATATACTTTTAAAAAGAAGAATGAAGATGATTTAAATTGTTGTGTCCCTATAAACACAAAGGAGCACTATAGTGTTGTGTGTCTTTGATGACAGCAGAATATTTGTGGTTCATTGATCTCTTCACTGTTTCCTTGCCCGTTTGTAGCTTCACGGAGGCAAGAGGGTAATGGAGTGCCTAAAGAAAGCTCTGAAAATCGCAAATCAGTGCATGGATCCCTCTTTACAAGTGCAGCTTTTTATAGAAATTCTGAACAGATATATCTATTTTTATGAAAAAGAAAATGATGCGGTAAGTGAATTAGTATTGGTAGTGAACTGTTTTCCCTTTCTCTCTTAGGAGATTTAATACATAGAAAAATATTTCTCGGCCAGGCACAGTGACTCAAGCCTGTAATCCCAGCACTTTGGGAGGCAGAGGCAAGAGGATTGCCTGAGCTAGGGTTTGATACCAGCCTGAGCAACAGGGCAAGACCTCATCTCTACAATAAGCCAAAAAATTAGCCAGGCATGGTGGCACATGCCTGTAGTTCCAGCTACTAGAAGGATCACTTGATCCCAGCAGGTTGAAGCTGTGGTAGTCATGAGTGTGCCACTGCACTCCAGCCTGGGTGACAGAGTGAGACTTGACTCAAAAAAAAAAATATTTGTCATCTCTTTTGCTTAGGAATATTATAAAAAGTAATCACTGTCTTGAAAAAGACAAAAAAACTTACAAATGCCAAAGTGGAGCTGATTCATAATAATGTTCTAGTTTAGAATAAATCCTAAATGCATTATCGTTTCAGCAATATGGTGGTGGTAAAAGATTTGTAGTTTTGAGGGTTTTTTTGTTGTTTTTTTTTTGAATAATCAGTAGTTGTAACTCAAACCAAGAATCATGTTCTAATTTTTCTTTTTTCATAATTACTCAGGTAATTGATAAGAGTAATATAAGCTCCTGAAAACCATTTTATTAAATTATCTTTTATTTGTGGTACCTGCTTGATCATGAAATTGTACATATTCTTTTGCAGGTAACAATTCAGGTTTTAAACCAGCTCATCCAAAAGATTCGAGAAGATCTCCCAAATCTTGAGTCCAGTGAAGAAACAGAGCAGATTAACAAACACTTTCATAACACGCTGGAGCATTTGCGCCTGAGACGGGAATCACCAGAATCTGAGGGGCCTATATATGAAGGTCTCATCCTTTAAAAAGGCAGCAGCTCATCGTACTCCTTTCTGTGTACATCCAGTAAGGGTTCTGTAATACTAGGTTTCCCTTCCATAGACTGTGCCTTTCAGAAATGCTGAGGTAGGTGTCTCGTTTCTTACCTGTGATGTGTTTTACCCAGCACCTCCGGACACTCACCTTCAGGACCTTAAAAAAGTTATTCACTTCATAAGTGTTCAAGTCTGCCTGGTCACCCCAAGTAGCATGATTGATCTGCTATTTAAAATTTCTGTAATCTGTGAAAAAAACCACACACTTATCTCAGCTACTAATGAAGCTCTCCTTCCTTTTTTTCTGTTTTTTTTTAATCGTTGATTGTGCATTTTCTTCATTACTGGGGAGTACTAACCCAAGAGTGTGTCTGTCTCTTTGTTCCCTAGTCCAATTTGAGATTAATTTAGAGGAAAGGAATACTGTATGTGAAATTCGCTTGGACTTTTCCCTAAATGCAAGATAAGGCCATGTGTAATATTTTCCCTAAAACTAGAATATATTAATGCATGTTTGGGAATTTTAAAGCACCGTGATCAAAACCAGAAGCTATATTTTGCATATTTGGACTCAGCCATCCATTAAGAACCTTTGATGTCATCTGGACATATTTATCAAAATATTTTGGTTCTGAATAGTATAAAATAGAAAATTTGTGATTTATATAATTTATGTGTAACCATTACTGTAATTTTAGCAGAAAATGCATCATGACTTTGTTGTTGTTGTTTTTTTCCCCCACCAGTGAAACAATAAAGTTGCTATTAATAATTTTGGACCTCTTTTTTCCTTTCATAGTATGTTGATTGAGAAAAGGAACTAGTAGAATGCCTATGGAGTTTACTAGACATTCTCACTATTCACAGATCTACTTACTCAACTCCAGTTTTTTGTTTGTTTGTTTGTTTGTTTGTTTGTTTTTTTTGAGTTGGAGTCTCACTGTGTTGCCCAGACTGGAGTGCAGTGGCCGCTCCTGGCCACTGCAGCCTTGACCTGCTGGGCTCCGGCGATCCTTCCGCCTCAGCCTTCCAAGTAGCTGGAACTACAGGCATGCACTACCAAGCCTGGCTAATTTTTGATTTATTGTAGAGATGAGGTCTCTCCAAGTTGCCCAGGCGGGTCTCGAACCCGTGGGCTCAGGCAATCCACTCACCTCAGCCTCCCAAAGGCATGGGATTACAGGCTGAGCCACCAAGCCCGGTGACTCAAGAATATTTAAGCTTGATTGAAGAAGATGGGTCAGAGGTAAAATAAAGTCAGTATAGGATATAAAGTATCTCTCATTTTCTGGGTTGAGGTAATGAGACCAGATTTTAAAAATAAACCAAAGCACTGCTAATATTCTTACATATTTCTTTACTAAACAAAAATTGAGGCTGGGTGTGGTGACTCAAGCCTGTAATCCCAGCTCTTTGGGAGGCTGAGGCAAGATGATTGCCTAAGCTCAAGTTTGAGACTAGCCTGGGCAACTTGGCAAGACCTCATCTCTACAATAAATGGGAAAAAAAAAAATGCTGGGCGTGGTGGTGCATGCCTGTAGTTCCAGCTACTTGGAAGGCTGAGGCCAAAGGTCACCTGAGTCTAGAAGGTCGAGGACTGTGGTGGCCAGGAGCGTGCCACTGCACTCCAGCCTGGGCAACAGAGTGAGACTCCGACTCAAAAAAAAAAAAAAAATGACCACCTTTATATGCCAAATGCAGTCAAGCATTAAAGATGAACAAGATATTGGGCTGTAGCTTCAAGAATTTCAGTCTAGGGTGAAGACAGACCTGTGGTTACAGAATATGATAGGGCTATGTGCAGGAGAGCACTGGAGAAGGGTTTTCAGGGGTTGGGGGTGTTAGGGAAATCCTGGAGAGGTTGTAGAATTCTCCTGGAACTTCGAGTCCAATCGCCTGTTCAGCCTTGTGAGATTAATGCTTGACCTGCAGTCCCAAGCTACTTGGTGATCTGTGGACAGAAGCAGGTTAAACTCTTCACTTTCTGTAATGAAATATTTAAAGCTTAACATAGCACTTAAAAACTCACATAGCAGTTCAATAGAGTAATCAGGTTTATTAAATGTAATGATAAAAAAGTTGAGGTTTGTGTTTTGTATTTCTGTTATCCCCACCCCCTTTTCTAGTAATTTATATTGTGTCTTACAAAAAAGTACCTGTCAGTAGATGGGGAGATGCCTTCACAGATGAATAGAAGTGCTGAACCAAAGCAGGCTTGATGCTGAATGGCATTAAATTCCAAAAGTAGGGGGTAGTCGAAGAAGAACACATCTAGGAAGGTAATGCAAGCAGTGGATGAGAAATGTCTACTGTCTTAGACTTTTTTGTTTTCACCCAGAAGAAACCAGTGAGTTTGAGAGTCCAGATGATTGCTGCTTCACCTATAAATTCATGCTTTTGACCGATCTTCAAGCTCTGAGCCCTCATCAGGTTAATGAACTAAGATTCCGTCCTGTCCATTAAGGGTCCTGGCTAGACCATAGGCTGATAGATGCAACTAAAAGAGGGAGATGTTTGACTGATCAGTCCTAGAATAGTTCGAAGGAGAATGATGAGTCACTAATACAGTTCATGGGCAACATGACCATTGAGAAATACGACGGGCCACAAAAACTCAAAGCACCATCACAGGCACTGGGGGGTGGCGGGGGCGGGCACTTAAACACAAAGTCTAGATTCCAGAGGGGTCTTCATTTCTTTTTGCTCTCATTCTGAGAGTTTCATTCTGAGATTTGCTCTCAAAATTCTGAGAGTCCAAGGTAATTAGCTCAAGCAGAATGGAGTTGAAAGAATTTCCCAACAAAATTATCTTTGATAATGGGAATTCTAGACCACATATTGTAAATGAAAGGTGCTGGGAGAAGAAATGTCTGGAGAAGTGTTTCCTGTTTGCCAGAGTTGGTCCTACAGGATTCTCCGAGGAGGATATACCTCAGACACCAAATCAGGTGCCAATATCTACATTTGCTGGACACTTGAGTTCCCCTAAGTAGTGACCTGCCCTAAATTTGATTAAAGGCAAACATTTCCTGGCTGTGGTGATTCAAAACAAGTTATGGGGAAGTGGGCTTGGATAGATCTCATATGCTGTTCACTTCTCTGGGTTACCCTTGCAATGTACCCCAAAAAACTGGGTCCGTGCTTCCATAATATCTGGAGACTGTATATTTCACAACACATTGCAGTGTTAAACTAACCTTACAACGGATTGTCTTCCTATATCTGAGACCTTAGGCTGTGACTTAAATCCATTCTCACACAACAGAGAGAGCTAAATGCAAATACAAAGGAATCTTTGTGTTTTTGTTTTTGTTTTTTTGTGGTTTTTTTTGAGTTGGAGTCTCATTCTGTCGCCCAGACTGGAGTGCAGTGGCCGCTCCTGGCCCCCGCAGCCTCGACTCACTGGGCTCTGGCGATCCTTCCACCTCAGCCTTCCGAGTAGCCGGAATTACAGGCACGCGCTACCACGCCTGGTTAATTTTTAAAAATTTATTTATTGTAGAGATGAGGTCTCACCAAGTTACCCAGGCAGGTTTGAACCCGCGGGCTCAGGCAATCCACTCACCTCAGCCTCCCAAGGCGCGGGATTACAGGCTGAGCCACCGAGCCCGGCACAAAGGAATCTTTGGAGGCTTCTTGGCTATTAGGTAAAATCTCTTACATTTGAAAGGAGCAATAAGCCGGGTGAGCTAGCAGGCACCTGTAGTTCCAGCTACTTGGAAGGCTGAGGCGGAAGGATCGCTGGAGCCCAGCAGGTCGAGGCTGGGGTGGCCGGGAGTGTGCCACTGCACTTCAGCCTGGGCAACAAAGTGAGACTCTGCTCAAGAAAAAAAAAGTGCTCCTTTATTTTTTCTTTTTGAGTTGGAGTCTCACTCTGACATCCAGGCTGGAGTACAGTGACACACACTTCATGGCCACTGCAACCTCAACCTTCTGGGCTCAGTGATCCTTCCACCTCAGCCTTCCAGGTAGCTGGAACTACAGGCACACACCACCATGCCCAGCTACTTTTTTTCCCCATTTATTGTAGAGATGAGGTCTTGCCAAGTTGCCCAGGCTGGTCTCGAACCCACTGGCAGGCTCAGGCAATCATCTCGCCTCTGCCTCCCAAAGTGCTGGGATTATAGGTATGAGCCACTGCGCCCAGGCTCTTTTTTTTTTTTTGAGTCGGAGTCTCTGTCACCCAGGCTGGAGTGCAGTGGCATGCTCCTGGCCACCATGGCCTCAGCCTGCTGGGCTCAGGTGGTCCTTCCACCTCAGTCTTCCAAGTAGCCGGAACTACAGGCACGTACTACATGCCCAGCTAATTTTTTTGACATATTGTATACAGAAGGTCTCACCAAGTTGCCCAGGCTGGTCTTGAACCCCTGGGCTCAGGCAATCCTCTCGTCTCTGCCTCCCAAAGTGCTGGGATTACAGGCGTGAGCCACTGCACCTGGTCGAAAGGAGCACTTTTGTCTCGTATGTTTTTGTAAATGTAAAATCTGTCTGGCATGTATTTTAAAACCAGGTTCTATCCTATCATTATTTTTCAAGCCTTATTTTCTTTTTATACACAAAGATGATGGAATGCTCACATATATTAGTACAAACAAAAGGACTGAATATATTTAAACTGGTGAGCCTTCTCAAAAAATAAAATTGATTGAATATTGTGTGCAAATTTGGTAAAATTAACATAATTTTTTTGAGTTGGAGTCTCACTCTGTCACCCAGGCTGGAGTGCAGTGGCATGCTCACAGCCACTGCAGCCTTGACCTGCTGGACTCAGCCTTCCAAGTAGGTGATACCACAGGTGTGAGCCACCATGCCCAGCTAATTTTGTGTTTTTGTTTGGCTTTTTTTTTGAGTTGGAGTCTCACTCTGTCACCCAGACTGGAGTGCAGTAGCCGCTCCCGACCACTGCAACCTCGACCTGCTGGGCTCCGGCGATCCTTCCGCCTCAGCCTTCCAAGTAGCTGGAACTACAGGTGCATGCTACCACGCCCGGCTAGTTTTTGATTTATTGTCGAGATGAGGTCTCGCCAAGTTGCCCAGGTGGGTCTCGACTGGCGGGCTCAGGCAATCCACTCACCTCGGCCTCCCAAAGCACTGGCATTACAGGCTGAGCCACCGAGCCCGGCCAATTTTGTGTTTTATTGTAGAGACAAGGTCTCACCTGCTGCTCTCGAACCGTGGACTCAGGCAATCCTCTTGCTTCTACCTCCCAAAGTGCTGGGATTACAGGCATGAGCCACTGTGCCCAGCCAAAATTAACATAAAATTTTTTTTTATTTTGAGTTGGAATCTCACTCCGTCGCCCAGACAGGAGTGTAGTGGCCGCTCCCGGCCACTGCAGCCTCGACCTGCTGGGCTCCAGCGATCCTTCCGCCTCAGCCTTCCAAGTAGCCGGAATTACAGGCATGCGCTACCACGCCCAGCTAATTTTTTGATTTATTGTAGAGATGAGGTCTCACCAAGTTGCCCAGGCGGGTCTCGAACCCGCGGGCTCAGGCAATCCACTCACCTCAGCCTCCCAAAGGCACGGGATTACAGGCTAGCCACCGAGCCCGGCTAACATAAATTTAAGATGTAGTGATTTTTTTTTTTTTTGAGTTGGAGTCTCTATTGCCCAGGCTGAAGTGCAGTGGCACACTCACGGCCACCGCAGTCTCGACCTGCTAGACTCAGGTGATCCTTCCAACTCAGCCTTCCAAGTAGCTGGAACTACAGGCATGTGCTACCACACGTGGCTAATTTTTTGATTTATTGTAGAGACGTGATCTCACCAAGTTGCCCAGACTGGTCTCGAATCCCTGGGCTCAGGCAGTCCTCTTGTTTCTGCCTCCCAAAGTGCTGGGATTACAGGCTTGAGCCACTGTGCCCAGCCTGCAGTGATTTAAGCCTTAAATAGGATGTCTTCACAGGAGATGGGATATTACAAAATCGTTTTTCTCAACCATTTTTATCTTCCTACACATTCCCTGGACCAATGCTTCTTTTTGTTGTTATTGTTGAGTTGGGGTTTCACTCTGTTGTCCAGGTTGGAGTGCAGTGGCATGGTAATCACAGCTCACCACAGCCCTAACCTTTTGGGCTCAGGCAATCCTTCTGCCTCAGCCTTCTGAGTAGCTGGAACTACTCACATGCACCACCACATCTGGCTCATTTTTAAATGTTTTGTAGAGATGATGTAGAGATGATGTAGAGATGATGTTTAGGCTAGTCTCAAATTCCTGGGTTCAAGCAATCCTCCTGCCTTGACCTCCCAAAGTGCCGGGATTACAGGTATGAGCCACTGTGCCTGACCAGTGCTGCTTAAATTTTTTCAACATACAAGTCACCTGGGGATCTTGTTAAGCTACAGATTCAGCAAGTCTGAGGTGAGACCAGAGATCCCACATTTAAAGTAAGCCCTTAAGCTGGGCTCGGTGGCTCAGCCTGTAATCCTTGCCTTTGGGAGGCTGAGGTGAGTGGATTGCCTGAGCCCGCAGGTTCGAGTCCCGCCTGAGCAACTTGGCAAGACCTCATCTCTACAATAAATAAAAAAATCAGCCAGGCGTGGTAGCGCATGCCTGTAATTCCAGCTACTCGGAAGGCTGAGGCGGAAGGATCGCCGTAGCCCAGCAGGCAAGGCTGCGGTGGCCGGGAGTGGCCACTGCACTCCAGTCTGGGCGACGGAGTGAGACTCCAACTCAAAAAAAAAAAAGAGTAAGCCCCTAGGTAAATCCTATGCTGCTGATCCAGGGACCACTGAAAATGGCAAAGCCCTAGACAACAATTTCACATGAAACTTTTTTTTTTTGAGTTGGAGTCTCACTCTGTCACCCAGGATGGAGTGCAGTGGCATACTCACGGCCACCCCAGCATCAACCTGCTGGGCTCTGGCGATCCTTCCACCTCAGACTTCCAAGTAGCCGGAACTACAGGCGGGTGCTACCATGCCCGGCTAATTTTTTATTTTTATTGTAGAGATGAGGTCTCACCAAGTTGCCCGGGCTGGTCTTGAACCCATGGGTTCAGGCAATCCACTCACCTCGGCCCCCCAAAGTGCTGGGATTACATATTACAGGCCATATGTGACATTTTAAAGATACTTATAGGACCTTGTTTCACTTGTTTCTTAGATGGGTTCCATGTTTCCTTGTAGCAAAGACTAAGGTGAAGTGGGTGGCAGTGGTTTATGGAAATGTTGGCGACTATTTTTCTCCATGGAGCATAAGGGATTCGGGTGATCTGGTACAAGGCGCATTTCTGTCACATGTGTATATGGGGGTGAATCTTGGCCTTTCCAGGACACAGCATTGTTGATGGATGCTTTTCTGAATAATGTTCAATGGCAAGCAGCCCAGATGATCCAAACACACAATGATGGCCAGTGACTTAGCCACTTGCCTGTCCCAGGAGAGGCCTCGGTGCTGGTGAGGTCTGCCTATCTCCAGCTAGTGCCGATGCTCTCACTGGTCCTGCAGTGGGTCTGCTGCCCCAGTATTGTTTTGGCTCTGAGGTCCGCCTGCAGAGGTAGTGAATCTTGAGTCCCAGAGACGTCCAAGGCAAGATCCTGTGCCTGGGGCAGAGGCCTTCGTCTTTTTTCTTACTGCTCCTTCTCTTAGCTGGTTTAACACAAAATATGATGTGTTTATTTTTTCTCTCATGGAAGTTCACCTCCAAGCCATCTTGGCTGGGGGCAGTGTCATTCCTCAGTGAGGTGCACTTCTGAATGTTGTTATAGATACTCAAGTTGAAGTAAGTGAGACAGATGAAGGCGATGAAGAATTCAGTGATGACCAGGCATGGTGGCTCGAGTCTGTAATCCCAGCACCTTGGGAGGCCGAGGCAATAGGATTGCCTGATCTCAGGGGTTCAAGACCAGCCTGGGCAACTTGGTAAGACCTCATCTCTACAGTAAATCAAAAAATAAACTGGGCATGGTAGCACAGGCCTATGGTTCCAGCTACTTGGGAGGCTGAGGAGGAAGGATCACCTGAGCCCAGCAGGTCAAGGCTGCAGTGGCTGTGAGCATGCCACTCCACTCCAGCCTGGTGACAGAGTGAGACTCCAACTCAAAAAAAAAAATTCAAGGATGGAGGCTGTCATCAGGAAGTACCAGTTGTAGAACTCAGCACAGCACTCCCCTCAGGGTAGAAAGTTTCTTTTAGCCATGGACTCCCAGTTGGTGATGGCAGGCCTGTAGAGGAGAAATGCTGCCACCCATGCCAGTGCCATCTTGAAGATGACATGGTCATGCCTTTATGAGCCCTGTAAGTCACCTAGAGGGAAACAGCAGGAGTTGACGAGAGGGGAGGTTGAGGTACCTTTACCCATCAGGCAGGTATAGCAAGGTGCCAACAATGAGCTGAATATTGATTGTTAATGGGGCCAGCATTTAGGGGATGAGTGGGTTCTATTTCCTTATCAGCCAACGCCTCCTAGCTGGACTATGCCATTCCAGGTAGCCTCTGCAATACTGTAAGGAACTTTCAGGGGCGACTCAAAGTCTGTCCCTTTGAACTTTAGTGGTATTCCTTCATGTATGCAAGCATCCATCTTCAATACCCTTCAGAACATTAAACATCAATTCAGGCCAGGCTTGGTGGCTCATGCATGTAATCCCAGCACTTTGGGAGGTGGAGGCGAGAGGACTGCCTGAGCCCAGGGGTTTGAGACCAGCCTGGGCAACAGGACAAGACCTAGTCTCTACAATAAATAAAAAGTTAGTCGGGCATGGTGGCGTGCACCTGTAGTTCCAGCTACTTGGAAGGCTGAGGCAGAAGGATCGCCAGAGCCCAGCAGGTCGAGGCTGCGGTAGCCGTGAGCATGCCACTGCACTCCAGTCTGGGCAACAGAGTGAGACTCCAACTAAAAAAAAAAAACCAAAACCAGTTCATTCTTTCAGCACCCTCATGTGCTCTGTGCTGTACTGCACTTCCTCTTCTATCTCTCAAGTACATCCTATAAATGTATATACTCATTCAGTATCTTTACTCTTGACCAGTTAAGTCCCTAATGCTCTTCCTATAAGTGGCACTGTGTTGTGACTGAGCAGCGGCTCTGTGTGTAGTTAGGTGGCTTGGTTTCAGATGCTCACCATCACTTGGCTAGCTGTTTATCCAAGGCAACTTGACGTCTGTGTGCCTTGGTTCCTTCATGTATAAAATGGGACACTAGCTTGCTCAGACCATGGGTGTGTCGTGACTCTTAGAAAAAGTGTCTAGCTTAATGCTGGGCGCAGTGGCTCAAGCCTGTAATCCCAGCACTTTGGGAGGCAGAAATGAGAGAATTGCCTCAGCCCACAGGTTCGAGACCAGCCTGAGCAACATGGTGAGACCTCATCTCTACAATAAATAAAAAAATTAGCTGGGCATGGTAGCGTGTACCTGTAGTTCCAGCTACTTGGAAGGCTGAGGTGGAAGGATCGCCTGAGCCCAGCAGGTTGAGACAGCGGTGACCAGGAGCATGCCAGTGCACTCCAGCCTGGGTGACAGAGTGAGACTCCTACTCAAAAAAATAAAAAGAAAGAGAGAGGGAAAGAAAAAGTGTCTAGCTTAAAATGAGCCTTAAACATTAATGATCACTATTGCTGTGTATAAAAACATCTGGAAAGACAGAAGCAGCCAGGCTCGATGGCTCAGCCTGAAATCCCAGCACTTTGGAGGCTGAGGTGAGTGGATTGCCTGAGCCTGCGGGTTCAAGACCCACCTGGGCAACTTAGTGAGACCTCATCTCTACAATAAAATAAAAAATTAGCTGGGCGTGGTAGCGCGCGCCTGTAGTTCCAGCTACTTGGAAGGCTGAGGCAGAAGGATCGCCAGAGCCCAGCAGGTCGAAGCTGTGGTGGCCGGGAGCAGCCACTGCACTCCAGTCTGGGTGACAAAGTGAGACTCCAACGCAAAAAAAAAAAAAAAAAAAAGACAGAAGCATAAAATGCAAATTCTTGACTTTTTTTTTTTTCCTGCTGTATTTTTGGTTTGTAGAAAAAAATTCTGAGAGGGTGAGCAATAACAGGAAATGGCAGGTGTTCTGGAGATTCGGGGGAACAGAAACTTCTTCCCAACTGGGCTGCTTGCTGCAGACCCTTTCCGAGGTGGTGTCCCTGGAGAACACTTAACTCTGCACGTGGGTCAGTGCTGAGTGTTTACTACTGGTCATTAGGTGGTTCCACTCTATGTGCCTGCAGTGTGCACTAAGCCTTTCATTCAAAGCATAGGAAACTTTATCACCCAAGGAAGGATCTCAGGAGACAGAACTCAAGCCATGGGTTCTTTGAGCTCCTGGAAAGTTAGAAAAAGCCATTTTAGATAATGTTTGTACTTAGGAAGTGATTTTGGTCAAATTCAGTGGGAATGTACAAAACAGTGACAGAGACTGGAGACAGGGAAGATCTGGCTGGAGCAGTGATGAAAGTCAGGTTTTCATTCTCAGCTGTACCTTATAATCACCCAATGGTGCTTGTGTGCATGCGTGCTCTTACACACACACACACACACACACACACACACACACACACACACACAGAGCCAGTACCTGGGCCCCAACCCAAGCCAATAAAATCCAAAGTAGGTTAATAATTGCAGCTATAAGTGAAGCAACTTGTGTGAGGGCCACAGTGTAGACTTAGCCTCTGAGAACAGGGTGGGAGGAGGTGGGGTCTCTCAGACCATGATAAGGTCTTGTGTGTGCTGAGATGCCCAAATCTTGTTGCTATTTTCTAATTTTTCTATAGTAAACATGAATTACTAAACAAAAGATAATTGGAATTTTTTTTTTTTTTTTAGTTGTTGAGTCACTCTGTCGCCCAGGCTAGAGTGCGATGGTGCATTCACGGCCACCACAGCCTCGACCTGCTGGGCTCAGACGATCCTTCCACCTCAGCCTTCCAAGTAGCTGGAACTACAGGCACATACCACCATGCCCAGCTAATTTTTTGATTTATTGTAGAGACGAGGTCTCATCAAGTGTCCCAGACTAGTCTGGAACCCCTGGACTCAGGCAATGTTCTTGCCTCTGCCTCCCAAAATGTTGGGATTGCAGGCGTGAGCCACCACACCCAGCCTGATTAATTTTTTAAAGCCTTATTGTCCGCATCTGTAAAATGGGGGTAAAGAAACTATAGCTTCTCCTTATCTTACAAGGAGATGAGAACCAAATGAGTTAGCCATCATAGAGATTAGAATCAAAGAGCTTATAACCTCTTTCTTTTCTAGCAGGAAGACAGACTCACAGAGGTTCTGGGATGTGCCCAGCATCACACAAATGTTGAAGGGGCTAAATTAAGACTAGAACTCGCCAGGCATGGTGGCTCATGCCTGTAATCCCAGAACTTTGGGAGGCAGAGGCGAGAGGGTTGCCTGAGCCCATGGATTCGAGACCAGCTTGGGCAAGTTGGCAAGACTTCATCTCTACAATAAATCAATAAAAATTAGCTGGGCATGGTGGCAAGTACCTGTAGTTCCAGCTACTTGAAAGGCTGAAGCAGAAGGATCACCTGAGCCCAGCAGATCAAGGCTGCGGTGGCTGTGAGCATGCCACTGCACTCTAGCCTGGGAGACAGAGTGACACTCTGACTCAAAAGAAAAAAAAAAAGACTAGAACTCAGGTCTCCTAACTCCTGGGCCTCCTAAAAGTACCACTGCAGTGAGTGAGACATCACTTTTTTCAGTGCTCATGCAAACCTTTCCTGTTGCCGCCAGCCTTGAAAATGCTTAGGTAGCCCCATTCTTAGGAGAGGAGACTCTTACTACCCAGTACTGTTCTGGGACAGCAGTCACAAACACTTAACGAGGGAGGGCAAGAAAGCACGTGGCATCCACATCCCTTTTCCACCAGCCCTCAAATATGGGCTTTTTATCTTATCTCCAGTTGAGGTTATTTTATCAGCATTAAATCAGCAAATGTTCCAGCACTGTTTCAGGCACCAGGGATACACCAGTGAACAAGACAATGCCTCTCCCTCCTTAGGGAGCTAAGGTTCTAGGGAGAGAGAGAGACAAAAACCTAGAACGTAATGTCGGGTGGTGCTGAACATGAGCACAGCAGGGAAGGGGGAACCTAGCGCCAGGGCTGCTATTTGACCTGGGTAATCAAGGAAGTGACAGTTGAGCAGAAGCCTGAGTAAGTTCAGGGTGAACCTATGTACAAACAGAGAACACCAAGCAGGTGGAAAGATGAAAGCACCATAATAGGGCTTTAGATTTGCATCCCATTCCCTGACCACATTCATGGCCACAACACATATGGTATTCTATATAATTATAAACATTAGGCTGGGTATGGTGGCTCACACCTTTAATTCCAGTGTTTGAGGCCAAGCTGGGAGGTTTCTTCCAGGGCAACGGTTAGAGACTAGTCTGAGCAACATAACCAGTGAGATCCCATCTCTACAAAAAGTTTAATAATTGGCTGTCTGTGGTGGCATAGGCCTGCAGTCCCACCTGAGGCAAGAGGATCGCTCGAGCCCAGGATTATGGCAGTGAGCCATGATCATGCCACTGTACTCCAGTCTGAGTGACAGAGCAAGACCATGTCTATGAAAATAATAATAAATCTACTGGGCCCAGTGGCTCACACTTTGTAATCCCAGCACTTTGGAAGGCGGAGGTAAGAGGATTGCCTGAGTTCAGGGGTTTGAAACCAGCCTGGGCAACATGGTGAGACCTGGTCTCTACAATAAATAAAAAATTTAGCTTGGCCTGGTGGTGTGCGCCAGTGGTTCCAGCTACTTGGAAGACTGAGACCAAAGGATTGCTTGAGCCTAGCAGATCAAGGCTGCAGTGGCTATGAGCATCCACAGCACTCCAGCCTAGGTGGCAGAGTGAGACTCCAACTCAAAAAAAAAAGCAAATAGAAATAAAATAAAATAAAACAGGTCATAAGATGACTTTTGGGTTTTTTTTAAATTAGAGTCTCACTCTTTCACCCAGGCTGAAGTGCAGTAGCATGCTCACGGTCACTGCAACCTCAACCTACTGGGCTCAGGTGATACTTCCGCCTCAGCCTTTCAAGTAGCTGGAACTGCAGGTGTGAGCCGCCAGGCCCAGCTAATTTTTAATTTATTTTAATTTTCAAATTTTTTTTGAGTTGGAGTCTCACTCTGTCTCCCAGACTGGAGTACAGTGGCACACTCACAAGCACTGCAGCCTCGACCTACTGGGCTCAGGTGATCCTTCTGCCTCAGCCTTCCAAGTAGCTGGAACTATAGGCGTGCACTACTACACCTGGCTAATTTTTTTGATTTATTGTAGAGACGAGGTATTGCCAAGTTACCCAGGCTGGTCTCGAACCCCTGGGCTCAGGTAATCCTCTCGCCTCAGCTTCCCAAAGTGCTAGGATTACAGGCTTGAGTAATTTCTTATTTATTTTTTATTTTTTATTTTTTTTTTGAGTTGGAGTCTCACTCGGTCACCCAGACTGGAATGCAGTTCCCAGTCACCGCAGCCTCGACCTGCTGGGTTCTGGCAATCCTTCCGCCTCAGCCTTCCAAGTAGCTGGAACTACAGGCGTGAGCTACCATGCCTGGTTAATTTTTAATTTTTATTGTAGAGATGAGGTCTTGCCAACTTGCCCAGGTGGGTCGCAAACCCTCAGGCTCAGGCAATCCACTCACCTCAGCCTCCCAAAGACGCGGGATTACAGGCTGAGCCACCGAGCCCGGCTAATATCTTATTTATTATAGAGACGAGGTCTCATCAAGTTGCCCAGGCTGGTTTTGAACCCGGAGGCTCAGACAAATGTAATAGCATAAAAAAAAACCCTATAATAGCCTGTAATAGTTTGTTTGATATAAGTAACTCCATGTAAACAAATTCTCCATTTTAACTGTTTATACCCAGGGATGACCCCCCTGCATAACCTTCCTGTAATCACAAGTTTAACCTTCCCATAATCACAAGCCCACACCCTTGTTCCCCCTAGGTGCTTGGAAACTCCCTGATCACAAATTCCATAGCTATCTGTACCCTTGCTTAACCAAAACCAAATGTTCTGCCAAAAATGTCATCATAACTGTGTAGCTTTTGTGGTTTTTGCCTTTATAAACACCTTGCTTACTCTGTTTTGTCGAGAGTTCTTTGTGGCACTCAAATTTGACTCTCTGCATGCTGGCAACTCCTTTCTCGCAATTCGACTATAACATTTGGAGGCCCCAGAGAGACTTGCCAGCCTCGGGAGGCAGCCCCTTTAAGTTACTTGTTCAAGGACAGTTGCTGTGAATAAGCTTTTTACCACTTGGGAAGGGAGAAGAGAGAGATTTAAGCCAAGTAAATTTATAAATTATAATTATTTCCTACATTTAGGAAAATAGGAGTTGTATCAGGATGCTTGGCACGATAAATTTTAAGATGTTTACCCCACCTTAGAGAGACTGAATCGAGAAGGCCAACAGGGTCGCGGTTACTCTGAAAGTTACTTATTTAGCCAGAGTGATAGTCTAAAGATTTTTAAAAGAAAAAATTTTGCTTTTTTTGTAACAAAGGCAGTGGGGGAGGGTTAACTGAATTTTGTTTCTTTCTTCCTCCCTCTGTTGTTTAAAAGAGAAAATTATTTTGGATAAGGCTATATGATTTCAACATGGATGGCCAAGACCAAAAGACTGGCACCTGTGTTAAATTAAGAAATTAATTTGGGTTTCAGTGCCCTAATATTTACCTGGGGGGTTGTTGGGGTGATGGTGAACCAGTGCCAGGCAGTTTAGCAGATTTCCAGGCCTCCATAAGTGGCCATCATTTGTGAGCCAAGTGCTCACTCCTCTCTTCAGAAGAGAGTGCACCTGCTTCCCAATGGCTTTCTGGCCTGCACAGTGTACAAGGTCCAGGAGGTTAAGGCCTTTTGAGGGCAACTATGCTTTCAGTGCCCCCAAGACTGTACCCATAAGCAATGGACACCATCCCCTTAGCAGGTTTATTTTTACCAGATCTTTGGTGGACACTTACAGTGATGGACACCGCGACTGCCACTTGGGGTACCTCTTTGGCTCTGTAGATTTGCTGCCCTTCATATTGGCACTGTTTCTTTTCTTGATGTTTCAGTTGAAAAAACCTTAAAAACTTCTTTTTTAATAGGTTATATATATGAAAATTTTAAACCATTTCTCTGTGACAGTCTGGTGTAAAGTCCTTTAGAGTGAACAGACCACATGAATGTGTAATGATCTGTTCCTATTTATTTATAATTATGAACAGGCAAAATTGTAAAAAACCCTTATAAATTACTAAATTGTAGTCTTAGTTGTAAGGTGTGGACATTTAGGTGAGAGTGATCAGTTCCCATCCTTACTGTGTTCACACAGAGTACCCAGTATTTTATCCATCTGGCAGAAGTTCTAGACTTAGTAAAAGTGACTTAACCAGGTGGAAATGGCCAGTTCTCAAACCTTATCATGTCACACGGGTGTTTAGCATTTAAAACTTTACCTGTCTCATAAGAGGGTACTAGTTGGACACAACAGGTGATTTAATCTTTTGTTTATAAAATACAATTTAAGTGAGCCTGATATAACAAACAACGGTGTTACTTAGCACTAAATGTTAACGCATGGTAAAGTTGGAAGTAAAATTTTATTAGAGCACTTGCATGTTTGGTTGGAAAAACAGATTAAAATTGCAATTGACCTTTTTTTTTTTGGTAGTTAGTTAACAGAATTAATTTACACGATCCTTTTACTTTTGTTTGGGAAGAAGGTTGATGTAGTCACAGTTTAGATATAACTTGAGAGATATTTATTAAACAAAAAAACAAACAAGCAAGAACCCCAATATCTTTTTGTCACAGACACCCGCCTGAGGAGAGACCTGTTAAGTTATGTGGAAACCTGAATGGGCTTCCCAAGTACATGTGGGGGTGGTGATTTGCTGCGGCAAGTAGGGCTGCTGCCAGGGGATTATCAAACAGTGGGGGGAGGGAGGGCAAGAAGGCTGGAGCCTGGGGTCAGGTGCCATGGATGGTAAATGAGGGATGACTCACCAAAGATGCCGAAAGGCTTACCATGCAGCTGCTGGAGTTTCAACGTTCTTCATGGAGTTGCTTTGCCAACCAGAAAAGAAAAGAGCAAACAAACCAAGCACTTTGTCTCCCACCCGTATGGGTGCTGGTGGTCCAAACTTTCCTCCGGGGGACCTTCTTGCCTTCCTAGGGAGTAGTCCTAGGCAGAGACCATCAGTTATCCTCCAAGATCCAACAGAAACATTTTTGTATTATACAGTCTCCAGGGGACTGGAGGGTTGAGAAGTCTGTGACCCCATATTGTCAGACCAGTGAGAAAACCACAACTGAAATCAGAAACTGAATGGAGACTGTATTCAGCCAATGTCTTGGTCTAATGAATAGTGTCCAAGGGACAACCTCGACAGGCCGTGACTCTCTTAAATAGAATTATGGCCACAAACAGAACAGATTCTTACCTCCTAGGAAAATGCAGATGGACTTAGGTATTTTTGAGGCAATGGGAAGCCAGCAGTCGTTCCAACTCCCTCTGGGTTGGGTGAGAGGTTATGGGGCCCTGGAATGTCTCAAGGGGTGCCTCCCCTATAACTTCTCCATCAAGCCGGGGAAAGCCAGAGCAAGGCCACCTGAGAGGTTGGCGAATCTCGCTGGGGCCTCCAAATGTTATAGCCGAATTGCAAGAGAGGAGTTGCCAACACACAGAGAGTCGAATTTGAGTCCTTTATTAGCTGGTGGTCAAGAGCAGGCTAGTGCCACAAAGAACTCTCGACCCTGAACAGAGTAAGCAGGGGGTTTATAAAGGCAAAAACCACAAAAGCTGTTCAGTCGTGATCATATTTTTGGCAGAACATTTGGTTTTGGTTGTGCAAGTGTACAGATAGCTACAAAATTTGTGATCAGGGAGTTTCCAAGCACTGAGGGGGAACAAGGGTGTGGGCTTGTGATTACGGGAAGGTTACAATTTGTGATTATGGGAATGTTATGCAGGGGAGTCATCTCTGGGTATCAACAGCTAAAATGGAGAGTTTGTTAAAATGGAGTTACCTATGTTAAGCAAGCTACTATAGGCTATTATAAGCTTTTTAAAGCTATTACACAATCTTCTAGTCTCTGACTCCCCAAGTGCTGAGATTACAGGTGTGAGCCACTATGTCTGGTGGTCATAAGATTTCTAACTTAGACTTGGCATTTCTTTCTTTTCCTTTTGAATATGTGGGATCCTGAAAATGTACGGGAGTGATGTAGCGGGGGTTTTCTCAACCACTCACCCGCCCAGTAACTCCAAACCCAAGTATTTCTTGGATTGCTCCTGCCCTGCAGGTGTGCACTTCAGTGCTTCTCACTGTCCCGGAGATGGAGATGACCCTGTCATCACTGAAGACGACATTTGAGGAGCGCATGGGTGCGCACCAGATAACTCAGACCTCTGCTCATGCAGCCACTTCCCGAGCCCTGCAGCCCTCTCAGGATGTGGCGAGGCACAGTGGGGCAGAGGGTGGGGAGGGGTGTCCGCTCTGGCCCCAGTCGGGTGCCACGCAGTGCTCCACCTTCCAGAGAAGTTGTCCATGCCTTGGGCTCCGAGTGGTCATGGAGTCCAGTGCACCGCCAGGCTGACAAGGGGCTCCCAGCTGAGAGGGTACAACTGGAATGGGTGCTGGGACCTGTGAGGAGTGAAGGAAGGGCAGGAAAGGGGGTCCACGGAGAGGCAAAGGGTAGAGGGGCAGGGGTGCCAGGGGACGGGGAGGAAGGGCTAGGGTGACTGCGGGAGATGACGGGGAGGTAGGGCAGGACCAGCTTGTGGTATAGCAGGAACCAGCTGCGGAGAGAGATGGTCACTGAGGTGTCTTGCCAGGAAATAGCATTTATTCGTGCAGGCACCAGCTCAGTGGATTCACATCCAAAGGCTAAACCCTGAATGTAGCAAGGTATTGCTTTATATACTTTTTCTTTACATTGTAACCCCTATGTTTCCCTTATAAGGTTACAGTTTGGCATTATTCATTTGATTGGCCATTTTGTAGCTTGAGTCTGCAGTTAGTATTACTTGTTACACACTGATTGGTTTTACATAACCATTTCATTTACATGTCCTATTTGCTGATTGGCTTACAAGATCACTATCCTGATTGGATTCCACCAAAAGTTTGAACATGTAGCCTGCCAAAGTGAAAAATCTGCCAAAGAGAAAGCACAAAGAAGCAGGAAGTAACTTATTTTTCCTTTTTCTGTTTTTTCTACATTTTCAGAAGGGCCCCTGTCTCATTCCCCCTTTTGATACTCGGGACCATTTTAGGGTCAAAGAGCATCATCTTGGTTTAGGGGCTGGTGTTGCCATAGTATCATTACATGTGCTGCTGTTTTTCTTTCGAGCATGGCCTTAATGAGGTTGGAGATAGATCTTATGATTAAAGGGGCTAGGCAGGGTAGAATTAGACATATTCCTACAATTGCTAATATGGTCCCTATGAGAGTTTTGAATCCCCTGAAGCCTGAGAACCGTCCCCCAAGCAAGTTTCCAGGATTCTGGCCTTTCCAAGTTTGAACAGGTACATGTGCTATTAGTAACCCTTTACCATGGGTCCAGCCATCTGGAGTGACCATTGCCAGACCTACAGCAAAAACCAAGGCAAGAATTACAGCAATAGACACTAGTAAAGAATGACATGGCATTACAATGTACCACAGTCTGTTTGTTCATTATGTGGTTGACTCCTCAGACTTCTGCCATGTGTAGATTAGTCAGTCAGCTTCCGGAGTGACTAAAGCAGGGCTGTTGTCCGCTAGGGTTGTGAGGTCAGAGCTTGCTTTCTTTGGATAGTCAGTTTTCCTGGTGCAGATGCATCAGAAGTGCATTCCCAGTCTTGGAAGGCCAGTTTCACTCTGCTGTGATGAATCTGGGGGCCTACCTCTGCTACCTTTATTGCAGTGGGTGTAGACAAAATGACAGTAAACGGATCTCTCCAAGGAGAACTTAAGGGCTGGGTGCTCCATTCCTTTATCCATGCAGCATCTCCTGGCTTAAAGGGATGAACATCTGTGGTTAAGCTTATAGGCAAACGCTCTCTAACCCAATGATGTATAGCAGTGAGAGCTGCGCCAAGAGCTTGCATTTGCTGTTTTAGAACAAGATTATCCACCTCCTTTAAATCCCCCTTTATACCTCTAATAATGGGGGAAGGGTGCCCGTAAAGAATTTCAAAAGGGGACAACCCTGTCTGCTTAGTGGGACTAGACCTAACTCTTAACAAAGCAATTGGCAACAGTTGATTCCAACATTGGTGGGTTTTCTGGCATAGTCTACTTTACTGCAACTTTATTTTATTTTATTTTATTTTGAGTCGGAGTCTCACTCTGTCGCCCAGACTGGAGTGCAGTGGCTGCTCCCGGCCACCGCAGCATCGACCTGCTGGGCTCCGTCGATCCTTCCGCCTCAGCCTTCCAAGTAGCTGGAACTACAGGCGCGCGCTACCACGCCCGGCTAGTTTTTGATTTATTGTAGAGATGAGGTCTCGCCAAGTTGCCCAGGCGGGTCTCGAACACGTGGGCTCAGGCAATCCACTCACCTCAGCCTCCCAAAGGCGCGGGATTACGGGCTGA
Organism: Cephalopachus bancanus; assembly: GCA_027257055.1. NCBI lineage: Eukaryota > Metazoa > Chordata > Mammalia > Primates > Tarsiidae > Cephalopachus > Cephalopachus bancanus. Next base: position 221,961 of record JAPVLO010000020.1, read on the forward strand.
GCCACTGAGCCCGGCTTACTGCAACTTTAAAGTCCGGTTCATTTGCTTCACCTTTCTGAAACTTTGGGGGCGATAGGCAGTGTGTAACTTCCAAGTAATTCCTAAGCCCTGCGCCATTGACTGTATTACCTCAGCTACAAATGCTGGCCCATTGTCTGACCCTATAGTGATTGGGATTCCAAATTGGGGAATGATTTCCTTTAGAAGCAGCCGCGCCACTTCATGTGCCTTTTCTGTTCTACCCAACCCAAGAAGGTACATGCAAAAACTAAGAGATATTTGCAGCCCTTGCCCTGGGAAGCTCAAAAAGTTCACAACTGTTTTGTTTTTCCTTTTTTTTTTTTGAGTTGCAGTCTCACTCTGTCGCCCAGACTGGCGTGCAGTGGCCGCTTCCGGCCACCGCAGCCTCGACTGGCTGGGCTCCGGTGATCCTTCCGCCTCAGCCTTCCGAGTAGCTGGAACTACCAGTAGGTGCACGCTATCACACCCGGCTATGTTTTTGATTTATTGTAGAGATGAGGTCTCACCAAGTTGCCCAGGCGGTCTCGACAACTATGTTTTCAAACGGAGTCCCTCCAACGTTCTGTACTCCCGAGGAGATTTTAGGCCCCTGCCGTGGGTTGTTTGGGCACACAATTCACATTGGTCACATACTGCCTGGGCTATGCTGGAGAGTCGAGGAATATAAAAATGCTGGCCTAACGTGGTCTCGAGGGCTGTCTGGCCTGTATGGGTGTTCTGGTGAAACTGTCTGATGAAGTAGTTGGGGCCAATGCTTCAGAGATGGCGACTCACCCATCCTTAAATTTCCACCATATGCCTGGAAGATAGTCTCCTTCTGTTTTGAACCAGTTAGCTCATGCTGTGGATAATTGGGGTCGATTCTGCCAGCAGACTTGGAAACAATGCTGCAGTAAAGGCTGCCAGCTCCGTTGTTTCCTGGGAGGCCTCAAGCTGTGCCTCCTGGTCTGCCTTTCAGTTTCTCTGATCTCCCCTCTGGTGTCCCCTGCAATGCATAACTGCTGCCTTCTTAGGGGGCCCTTACAGCATCTAACAGTTCAAGAATTTCTCTACCATACTTCATGTATTTTCCTTCTGAGTTGATCAGGCCCTTTTCCCCATGTGCATGAAGGGTAGTAAAGGCATAATTAGTCAGTGTCTGAGATATGTTAGGGAGCCCCAGGCTGGGTGCACTGACAAGGGCTTGCTTAACTCCTCAAAGGTCCTTAGTTGCACTCATTTCCATAATATAGACTTGTTCTCCCCCCTTTGTGGTCTCATAGAAGGGTTTTACCAGTATTGCATTGCTGGGGCTGTAGAAAGGGGCGACAAGCCCAGCCACCCATGACTTCCACAATAGTGGCCTGTCTTGGTGAGAGGGGGCCCACTGGTCAGGTTATTACAGAATGCTCTGCCCTGGTATCTTCCATGAAGTCAAGGAACTGGCCCCCCACAGTCATTTGGATCATAGACTCCCAGGGACCTAGCAAAATGGAGCCTGACCTGTCCTAGTCTTTCCCATAATTCTCCATTGCAGCTAGGTCAATGAAATTACTCTCAGGGACCATATATGGCTGGACTGCAGGCTGATATTGTCCCTGAAACACTTGGCCTCTTCCCCTTCCCTGGGGAGCTGGACAAAAGTCTTCCAGCTCCAGACATTCATTTTTCCAGTGCCCTTCTTGGAAACAGCATGCACATTGGTTTCACCCTAATCTCATCACCGGGCAGGGTGGCCCATTTTGCTGGCCCCTCCACTGGCCTCGACCCTGGCCTTGTCCTCAGCCTCTTCCTGATGGGGTGGCTCCCCAGGTATGTGGCTCTGCCAAGGCAGTGGCAAGCAGGTCTGCTTTCTCGTTTTTCGATCTGTTTCCCTTCGGGCCTCCTGTTGACAAATACCTTTGTTGTAACCTCTAGCATTCAACCCAGCAAAGCCCTCCAATTTTTGTAACTTGTGCAGGATGTCTCCCTGAGCCTTCCCAACAAAGACCGCATCAATCATTCTCTGATCTTTGGCTTCCTCTGAGTTGAAGGGAATATAGAGGCGAAATGCCTCGCATAGCCTCTCATAAAACTGATTGGGGCTTTCTTTGGGGCCTTGGAGCACCTCTGAGGTTTCTTGATAGCACTCAAGCATTCAAAATTCATGGCCATCATTAGGGTCCCACGGGGCTTTCCTCGGGGAACTGATTCCATACATAGGCCTGAGCATTCATTGTCCCACAGGGGCATGCCCCTCTAACTACTTTAAAGCAGCATGAGTAATCCAGTGGCACTCTTCAGTGTTAAACAAAGTTTAGAGAAGCTGGCTACAACCAATCCAAGGAGTGTTTCGGGTGCCTTTGGGGAAGGGATGAATTCTGGGGTGAGACCAGCCCCTGGCATAGCCCCAGCTGTGGCAAGTGTGGGGGTGGGGGAGCAGGTGGCAGTGAGGGGTACAGTGGCACGTATAGCAGGGGGCTTTCCTCAGGTTCCTCAGACTGAATGGGCTTTTCCGATTCTGGTCAACATCTCGAAGGAGCTGTTGCTCGGGCCAGCATGACTTTATAGTTTTCTTCTAAACAGACCTTTACCCAAGGTGGTTGGGAGAGAACTATATCTTGCCAACATTCTATGTAGGGAAACTTGTCAGGTGACCTGGATCCCCCACAATAACCCTAAACACCTTACTAACTAGTTCTTTGCCTAGTGACCCCTCAGAGGGCCAGCCCACCCCAAGCGATGGCCAATTTACTTCACAGAGTGTCTGAAGCCTTTTGGGAGTTAACTTGATCCCACAATCTCCTGAATATCCCCTTTGAAATTATTTACCATGCACTCTAAGGGGGTAAGCTTGCTCTGCTTGCCACCCATTCAGGAATATTTCAGGTGCCTTCTGGCAATAGGTGAGTTGGTATGAATCCCTAACCAGGTTTCGATTCAGGTCAGCCTTCCAATTAGGTGGAACCACAGGCATGTGCCACCATGCCTGGCTAGTTCCTGAACCTACTCCCACTGTTTAGCCATGTGTAAGTCACCACTGGAACCAAATCAGGACTACTGCACTTGCCTTGCCACCAGGTGACATCTCATTCACGCGCATTCACACAGCATCTGCAATCCACCACCCAGCGCCTTAGACTTATGGTTTCATCTCCCCATGGGACTACTCAGGTAACTCTGGGAGGTGATCAGGCTCCCCTTCTGTTTCTTAGGTTCTAATCAAATCTGACAGGTGGCACTCCCCTGGCTGGTTCCTAGGCCTCACCTTTGTGCTCCTGGGGTCTGTACCCTGGCATACCAGGAGGGCTAGTCTCCTAAGGATCAAATGGTCCATTGGTACCAGGCGAGGCTACTTATTCCAGTGTCTTGGGGGTTGTACCCTGGCAACAAGGGAGGTGGAAACGCTGTTTCTGCCTCTCAATTCCTGACCAATTGCACCAAAAATGTAGCAGGAATCTTCCACAGAGAGAGATGGGACACTGAGGTATCTTGCCAGGAAAGAGCATTTATTCATGCTGGCACCAGCTCAGTGGATTCACAACCAAAGGCTGAGCCCTGAATGCAGCAAGGCATTGCCATATATGCTTTTTCTTTATTGTTTGACATTATTCATTTGATTGGCTATTTTGTAGCTTGAGTCTTCAGTAAGCATTACATGTTACACACTGATTGGTTTTACATAATCATTTAATTTACATGTCCTATTTGCTGATTGGCTTACAAGATCACTATCCTGATTGAATTCTGCCAAAGCGAAAAGTCTGTGAAAGAGAAAGCACAAAGAAGCAGGAAGTAACTTATTTTTACTTTTTCTGTTTTTTTCTGCATTTTTTCAGAAGGGCCCCTGCCTCAGTGGTGGGTTGGGGGATAAAGCAGTGATAGTTGGGGACTTGGGAGGCGGGGCAGGCTCAGCAGGTGATTGGGGGGCAAGGCGGAGTTGGCACAGCTGGCTGGGAAGTAGGGCCTGGGGTGAAAGGGCCTGTGTGCTCTCCTTGTGAAGACGGGAAGAAGTTTCCACACTCCAGCCACCCATCTTGCCGTCCTCGAGTCTCCAGAGCAAGTTATTATTTTCCCAAATAGGCACTGTTTTATGTTTTATTTTGATCATAAAAGTAATACCTGGCCCAGTGTGGTAGCTCACGCCTGTAATCCTAGCACTTTGGGAAGTGGAGATGAGAGGACTGCTTGAGCCCAGGAGCTGGAGGGGCAACTTGACAAGATCTCATCTCTACAATTAAAAAAAATGTTAGCTGGGCATGGTGGTGCTCACCTGTGGTTCCAGCTACTTGGAAGGCTGAAGCAGAAGGATTGCCTGAGCCTAGCAGGTCAAGGCTGTGGTGTCTGTCAGTGTGCCACTGCACTCCAGCCTGGGCAACAGTGAGACTCCAACTCAAAAAAAAAAAAAAAAAAAGAAAGTAATAACTGCTCTTGTAAAAAAAAAAAAAACCAAACAATACAGAAGAGCATAAAATAGAAGCAACATTTCTATGGTACTACCTTCCAGGATCATTTTGGTTTAAGTCCAGGTGGCAGACCCTTATTTTCTTCCTAATGCTTACCTCCTCTAGAGAATTAGACACATTTAAAAAAGTATAGATTTCAAAAACAGAAATGGGATAGGCTGTCCCAATGTATAGCCTGCTTTTTCTTCCCATGAAGAAATAAATCTGAACATTTTGCCAGGTCCATGTGAAATATGGATCATTATAATTATTTATTTACTTACTAATTAATTGATTGATTAATTAATTAGTTTTTGAGTTGGAGTCTCTGTCGCCCAGCCTGGAGTGCAGTGGCACACTCAAGGCCACCCCAGTGTCGACCTGCTGGGCTCCGGCAATCCTTCCACCTCACCTTCCAAGTAGCCAGAAGTACAGGCATGCACTACCATGCCTGGCTATTTTATTTTATTTTATTTTATTATAGAGATGAGGTCTTGCTAAGTTGCCCATGCTGGTCTCAAACCTGTGGTTTCAGGCAATCCACTTGCCTCGGCCTCCAAAAGTGCTGGGATTACAGGCTAAGCCTCTGAGCCTGGCCTATTATTTATTTTTTGAGTTGGGGTCTTAGTCTGTTATCCAGGCTGGAGTGCAGTGGCATGATAATGGCCCACTGCATCCTCAACCTCCTGGAGTTTAGGCAGTCCTTCCACATCAGCCTCCTTATAGCTGGGACTACAGGCACATGCCACTACGTCCAGCTAATTTTTAAAAATTTTTTGTAGATACGAGTTCTCGCTAGGTTGCCCAGGCTGGTCTCAAACTCCTAGGCTCAAGCAGTCCTCCTGCCTTGATCTCCCAAAGTGCTGGGATTACAGGTGTGAGGAACTGTGCCTGGTAGGAACACAGAATTTTAAATTTGTCCAAGAGAGGCTTAACTGAGAAGCCAAATCACTAACCACCGCCCCCTCGCCACTGAAAAAGAATAATAAATAAATAAGGAAAAACAAAACATTGGCAGTTTGTTACTGTGGAGGTAAGAATGATCTTTATTATTGTTACTGTTGTTTTAGTGTGTGGACTTGCTTTGCAAAATGAAAGGAGCGGACTTAGCCAGGCGTGGTGGCACATGCTTATAGTCTAGCTATTTGGAAGACTGAGGCTTGGAATGATTGCCTAAGCCCAGCAGGTCGAGGCTGCAGTGGCCGTGAGTGTGCCACTGCACTCCAGCCTGGGCAACAGAGTGAAACTCCAACTCAAAAAGAAAGAAAGAAAGAAAGAAAGAAAGAAAGAAAGAAAGAAAGAGAAGAGAAGGAAGGAAGGAAGGAAGGAAGGAAGGAAGGAAGGAAGGAAGGAAGGAAGAAAGAAGGAAGAAAGAAGAAAGAAAGAAAGAAAAGAAGAAAGAAAGAAAGAAAGAAAGAAAGAAAGAAAGAAAGAAAGAAAAGAGCTGACTTCTTCCTGCTAGGGTGTGTAGGGCTCTTGAACGTAAGATCAGAACAAGGGGGAAACTCCTGAGGCACAGCTGCCTTCTCACTCCCCTGGCCTTGTGCAGCACTTTCTCCACCATCTCAGTCCTCGAATCAGCCCCTGCTGCTGTGGCCTCTTTCTTGAGAGTCAGGTAAGACCACAGCTTTAGTAATCAGGCAGACCTGAATATGAATCCTGGATCCATCACTAATTTGTTGGGTAGTCATGAACAAATTTTGGAATCTTTCAGTCTCGTTTTATCAGTTGTCAAATGGTGTGAAAGGGAGAAATGCCAAAATGAAATAACTAAATGAAATAATCTTAACTAAAATGCAACCATTTTGACACTGCCTAGTTCTGTCATGTTTTCTTAGCAAAATTACCTAGTTTGCCCTTTAATGAAGGGCAGAACCAGTTTCTCAAAGGTAGTTACTGATAATTGTTTTACAACTCCACCCCAGCTTGTTTTGTATTAATTAGTTTTTCGATTCCAAGTATTTGCCCCCAGTCATAAGAAACCAAGCAGACTCAGACACTGCCACCTTGGCAACAGTCATGTGACTGGCCCATCCGTCTGCTTGTCATTCGTCATCGTGATGTCACTACCTGTACATACCTGTCCCCTCAGTGATGACATGAAACAGACCACCACCCAATCACCTTAACAACCTGCCCCCATCAAAGGAAAGGATTTTCTTTTTTTTTTTTTTGAGTCAGAATCTCACTCTGTCTTCCAGGCTGGAGTGCAGTGGCACATTCACGGCCACCGCAGCCTCGACCTGCTGTGCTCACGCAGTCCTTCAACATCAGCCTTCCAAGTAGCTAGAACTACAGGTGTGCCAGGTGCAATTCCAGTACTGATCAGCATGAGTGTTTTGGCATGCTTAGTTTCATCCCTCCTGAGGCAACTTAGTGGTCCTCCACTCCCAGGAGGTCAGCCTGTTGATGCTGAACTTAGTGTATACATTCATTCAGCATAGTGCACTGTAGTCTAGGTCTCCTGGACTCAAGAGATTCTCCTGCCTAAGCCTCCTGATTAACTGGGAGGCATGCCATGCCCTGGCTAAATCTGATTGTTTTTTATTTTTTATTTTTGAGTTGGAGTCTCCCTCTGTTGCCTAGGTTGGAGTGCAGTGGCATGCTCACGGTTACTGCAGCCTTGACCTACTGGACTCAGGTGATCCTTCTGCCTCAGCCTTCCAAGTAGTTGGAACTACAAGCGCTCACTACCACGCCTGGCTTATTTTTTGATTTATTGTAGAGATGAGTTCTCACCAAGTTGCCCAAGTTGGTCTCGAACCCGTGGGCTCAGGCAATTCTCTCACCTCGGCCTCCCAAAGTGCTGGGATTACAGGCTTGAACCAAAGCGCTGGCCCCAAAAAGATTTATAATGCCCATTTGTACTCAATCCCTGTTTCTACCCCCTGAAGCAAGCACTGATATGCTATTTGTCTATAGACTTGCCTTGGAATTATACAACATATGGTCTTTGATTTCTTTCACTCAGAATAACGTTTTTGAGATTCATCCACTTGGCGCTTGTATCTGTACTGTATTCTTTTTTATTGCCAAGTATTTCATTTTATGGATATACCACATTTTATTTCTAATTCACCAGTTGATAGAAATGCAATCGTTTCCAGTGTTTGGCTATTGGGAGTTAAGTTTCTATAAACATTTGGATACAGTTATTTGTGTGACCATATGTGTTCATTTCTCTTGGGCAGGTACCTAGAAGTGAATTACTGGGTCATATGGTAAGTTTTATGCTTAACTGTTTAAGAAACTGCCAAACTGTTTTCCCCAGTGGCTGCACCAACGACACATCAAGATTCTGTTTTCTCCACGTCCTCATCAGTCCTTTTTTATTTTTTTCAGTTGGAGTCTCATTCTGTCGCCCACGTGGGAGTGCAGTGGCATGCTGATGGTCACTGCAGCCTCAACCTGCTGGGCTCCGGCGATCCCTCTGCCTCAGCCTTCCAAATAGCAGGAACTACAGGCACGTGCCACCACACCTGGCTAACCAGTCCTTGTTATCATCTGTCTTTTTGATTGTAGACATTCTAGTGAGTGTGAAGTAGTATCTAACTGTGGTTTTACTTTGCATTTCATAATCAATGATATTAAGCATCTTGTCATGTGTTTATTAGCCAGCTGTCATATATTTTCTTTGGTGAGGCCGGGCGTGGTGGCTCATGTCTATAATCCCAGCACTTTGGGAGGCTGAGATGAGAGGATTGCCTGAGCCCACAGATTCGAGACCAGCCTGGGCAACTTGGCAAGACCTCATTTCTACAATAAATAAAAAAATTAAGCCGGGCTTGGTGGCTCAGCCTGTAATCCCGCGCCTTAGGGAGGCTGAGGTGAGTGGATTGCCTGAGCCCACGGGTTTGAGACCCGCCTGGGCAGCGAGACCTCATCTCTACAATAAATCAAAAATTAGCCGGGCATGGTAGGGCCCGCCTGTAATTCCGGCTACTCGGAAGGCTGAGGCGGAAGGATCGCCGGAGCTCAGCAGGTCGAGGCTGCGGTGGCCGGGAGCGGCCACTGCACTCCAGTCTGGGTGACAGAGTGAGACTCCAACTCAAAAAAAAAAAAAAAATTAGCTGGACATGATGGTGCGTGTCTGTAGTTCCAGTTATTTGGAAGGTTGAGGCAGAAGGATCGCCTGAGCCCAGCAGGTTGAGGCTGCCGTGGCCGGGAGCGTGCCACTGCCCTCTAGCCTGAGTGACAGTGAGACTCCAACTCAAAAATAAAACAAAATAAAATAAAATAAATATTTTCTTTGGTGAAATATATTTTCAAATCTTTCACCCATTTAAAAAATTGGGTTGGACCGGGCTCAGTGTCTCAACCTGTAATCCCGCGCCTTTGGGAGGCTGAAGTGAGTGGATTGCCTGAGCCTGCGGGTTCGGGACCTGCCTGGGCAACTTGGCAAGACCTCATCTCTACAATAAATCAAAAATTAGCTGGGCCTGGTAGCGCACGCCTGTAGTTCCAGCTACTTGGAAGTCTGAGGCGGAAGGATAGCCGGAGCCCAGCAGGTCAAGGCTGCGGTGGCCGGGAGTGGTCACTGCACTCCAGTCTGGGTGACAGAGTGAGACTCCAACTCAAAAAAAAATAAAAATAAAAATTGGGTTGCCTTCCTATTGAATTGTAAGTGTTCTTTATTTTCTGGATTTTAATCTTTCACTAGATATATGATTTGTATTTGGGAGATGAGATTTTAAATTTAGAAACTTATGTTTTCTACCTATTTCTTGATGTTCAGTGTGAGTCTTGGCATAACTGAGAATGAATAAAATTTGCTTTGAATCCTCATACCTCATGGGCTTATGGCCTACTTACAAACTGTGTTCCTCTCACCCCCAGAGCTTAGTTTTCTTGGTTACAAACAACAAAAATCATCTCTGGCTAAATTAAGTGAGAGGAAATTTGTTAGTAGGACTTCTGGAGCTGTTGGTCAGGTCAAACTTGGGTCATATGCCTACCCCTGGACTGTGCCAAGGTGGGAAGGAGAAAAATGTGGTCACTTTGGTTTCATCAATGAGAATTAGGAACCTTGATTTATTCTCCTACCAAGATTCCACACAGTGGAGGTGACATCATTCTTCAAAAGGAAATCAGGATGCTGTTAAATGGTGCAGGTAGATGCTGGGAAGCCAAAAAATATGTATCTATTCCAGAGTTGTTGTTTTTTTTTTGAGTCGGGGTCTCACTCTGTCTCCCAGGCTGGAGTGCAGTGGCATGCTCACAGCCATTGCAGCCTCGACCTGCTGAGTTCAGGTGAATCTTCCACCTCATCCTTCCAAGTAGTTGAAACTACAGGCACATGCCACCATGCCTGGTTAATTTTTTTTATTGTAGAGATTAGGTCTCACCTAGTTGCACAGGCTAGTCTCAAATCCATAGGCTCAGGCAATCCTCTCACCTTGGCCAAAGTGATGGGATTATAGGTGTGAGCCACTGCACCCAAGCCTTGGCAACATCTTTTATAGAATGCTGATCCAAGCTGGGGTCGGTGGCTCAAACCTGTAGTCCCAGCACTTTGGGAGACTGGGGCATGAGGATTGCCTGAGTTCAGGAGTTTGAAACCAGCCTGGGCAACTTGGTGAGACCTAGTCTCTACAATAAACCAAAAAATAAGCCAGGCATGGTGGCGCACACCTATAGTTCCAACTACATGGAAGGTTGAGGTGGAAGGATTGCTCAAGCACAAAAGGTTGAGACTGTGGTAACCATAAGCATGCCACTGTACTCCAGCCTGGGCAACAGAGTGAGACTCCAACTCAAAAAAAAAAAAAACCTGCTGACCCTAGGATTAAGATGAGGTACCATTCTCTGGAACATATTCTCTGGTGCTGGAGATTCTGAAAACAATAAATATTTTTGGAATTTGAAGACAATTCAATAAGTAGAACCAATGAACAGAGATTAGAGGGAAGGCCAGCCGTGTGGCTCACACCTGTAATCCCAGCACTTAAGGAGGTCGAGGCGAGAAGATTGCCTGGGCCCTGGAGTTTGAGACCAGCCTGGGCAGCAAGGCAAAATCTTGTCTCTACGATAAATTAGCTGGGTGTGGTGTCGCACTTCTCTAGTCCCAGCTACTTGGAAGGCTAAAGTGGAAGGATCACCTTAGCCTCCAAGTAACCTGCAGGTCAAGATTGCAGTAGCTATGATTATGTCACTGCCCTCCAGCCTGGGCAGCAGAGGGAGACTTTAAAAAAAAAAAGAGATTGGAGGAGAGAAAATTTCCACTTTTAAGGATAGAATTTCTGATAGTAAGAACTTTTTAATGATGAAACTGGCTTCTCTGGAAGCAGTGAGCTCTCCAGAGAAGTGTGTGCAAGCTGAGGCTGACTGACTTTAGCACTGAGGTATTGCAGTGAAGATGGGAGTGTGTCTTCCTATAGTTTATTTTATGTAACAACTTGATTGAGTCATGGGGTGTCCAGATATTTGGTCAATCATTTCTGGCTGTACTGTGAGGATGAGATTAATATTTGAATTGGTAGACTGTGTAAAATTTGGCCCTCTCCACTGTGCCTCATCCAATCAATTGAAGGCCTGAATAGAACAAAAAGTCTGAGTAAGGGAGAATTTGCTTTCTCTGTCAGAGTGTGAGTTTTTTTTGTTGTTGTTGTTTTGTTTTGTTTTGTTTTTGAGTTGGAGTCTCACTCTGTCACTCAGGCTGGAATGCAGTGGCACACTCACGGCCACTGCAGTCTCGGCCTGCTGGACTCAGACAATCCGTCCACCTGAAAGGACCAACCAAGAGCAGGAAACCGGTTTTATTTATTTATTTATTTATTTATTTATTTATTTATTTATTTATTTTTGAGTTGGAGTCTCACTCTGTCGCCCAGACTGGAGTGCAGTGGCTGCTCCCAGCCACCGCAGCCTTGACCTGCTGGACTCCGGCAATCCTTCTGCCTCAGCCTTCCAAGTAGCTAGAACTACAGGCGCGTGCTACCACACCCGGCTAATTTTTTGATTTATTGTATAGATGAGGTCTTGCCAAGTTGCCCAGGCGGGTCTCAAACCCGCGGGCTCAGGCAATCTATGCACCTCAGCCTCCCAAATGCGTGGGATTACAGACAGCCACTGAGCCCGGCTAGGAAGCCATTTAAAAAATCTTGTTCTTAAACCCTGACACAATGATGAGAAAGTAGAAGCTATATCCTGGAGAAATCCCATTTTTAAATCTTGTTCCTAAACCCTAACACAGTGATGGGGAAGTAGAGGCTATGTCCTGGAGAAATGCATCTTTTTATCTTGTTCCTAAACCCTAATGCAATGATGAGAAAGTAGAGGTTATGTCTGGGAGAGATACATGCTCTAGGTAAAGATTAACTTTGCTAACTTTATCTTTTCAGAAACATAGACTCTTTACTTTTCAGAAACACAAACTCCTTAAGCATGACTGGTACCGGCCTATTGTAATTTGTCTTTCTAGAAACTCAAATTTCTCAAGTATGACCAGTATTGACCCACTGTATACTCAGTGCCTGGTGACCAGGTCCCCCCTCAGAGTCTCCAACACATCTGCAAGTGATCAACAAGGAAGTCAAAGCAGTCATGTCTACCTGATTGCAACATTGCCAACGTAGAGGGTTTAAACCAGGGCTTGGTGGGGCAGCCTATGGTGCCACACTCATCTAGAGTGTAGGCTTACTTCCTGTCTGTGGGAAGTGAACCTTTCTTAAATAAATTTTTTCTTCTTTCACCTCTTTGTGTGTTGTAAATCTTTGCATTACTCGGATCTCTGGTTACCAGCAAGCACCTCCGGCATGTCAGCTCCGGCAGTGCAGCTCCCCTCCCCATCCACCCTCACGCTTTATACCCTAACACCTCCTCAGCCTTCCAAGTAGCTGGAACCACAGGCGAGTGCCACGACGTTCTGCTAAATTTTTAAAAATTTATTTATTTATTTTGAGTTGAAATCTCATTCTTTGTTGCCAAGGCTGGAGTGCAGTGGGACATTCACGGCCACCGCAACCTTGACCTGCTGGGCTTAGGCAAACCTTTCCACCTCAGCCTTCCAGGTAGTTGGAACCACAGGAGTGTGCCACCATGCCCAGCTAATTTTTTGATTTATTGTAGAGACAAGGTCTTGACAAGTTGCCTAGGCTGGTGTCAAACCCCTGGACTCTGGCAATCCTCTTGCCTCAGCCTCCCAAAGTGCTGGGATTATAGATGAGCCACCGCACCTGACTGAATTGCACTTTTTAGTGGGCCCTGTTTCTCTAATGCCACAGGCTTATCCTGTCTAGCCAGTTAGTGACTCTCTGGGTGTCCTGCAGTTCCAGCTTAGCCAGTTATGTAGCCTTGGCCTAGTTCCCTCCTCTCTCTGAGTCTTGACCTCTTGAGAACTCAATCTGAACCTTTTTCTCTTACCCAAATTCCTAAGAGGCTTGAGGAGTCACTGCCTGATAAGGACTCACCAAACAGGGTTTTTTACCCTGTTGTTTTCCAGTCTGACTCTGGCATCACATCAAACAACAAACAAAGAAGAAAATCAAAGTATCTCATGGCCCTGAAATGTCATCTCTTGTGGATTCCCTAACTCCCAGGGTGCTTTGGAAGACATCTGTCTATCCTCTCTCAAGTCTGCCACATCTTAGCTTCATCTACACATCAATACACCTAGAATCTCCCCTTGATCTCAGCAAAACATCTTTTTTTTTTTTTTGAGTTAGAGTCTTACTCTGTTGCCCAGGCTGCAGTGTAGTGGCATGCTCACAGCCCCTGCAGCCTCGACCTGCTGGGCTCAGGTGATCCTTCCACTTCAGTCTTTCAAGTAGTGGAACTACAGGCACACGCCATCATGTCTGGCTAATTTTTTGATTTATTGTACAGATGCCAAGTTGCCCAGACTGGTCTCGAATCTGTGGGCTCAGGCAATCCTCTCACCTTGGCCTCCCAAAGTGCTGGGATTATAGGTCTGAGCCACCATGCTGGGCAGCAAAACATTTTATCTTCTGATAAGGACAACATATTGCTGATCAAGAAATCTTTGAACCATGTAAGACCTGAAAGCTCCTACTTGGAAGTGTCCTTTCTCCCCTGGCCAAATCAACGAGAATCTCACATATGCTGATTTCTGATTTTTGTAAACTTTTACCACCCTAAATCTGTATATAGCCAAGCTGCCATTTGTCCATGGTAGGCACACGTCCTCAGGACCTTCTGAGGATGGGTGTACCCAAGCTTAAGTCCTCGAGTTTGACTAAAAAAAAAAACAAACCCAACTTAAATATTTTACAGAGTTTGGGATCTTTTCATTGACACTCTGGTATGTAAAATGAGGGTTTGCCTGACTTTCAGACAGTTCTACGTGTTGGGCCTGGAAGTCAGCCTGAAAGGGATTTGAGTCTCAGTCCCAGAACTTCTACCAGCTGTGGATCCTGAGTCACACTGAGCTTTGGTTTCTTCATCAGTAAAGGGGGATAATACATAATGAGGTTGCCCAGTGAATTGCCTTGGAGTCTTCTTGTTATGATCCGAGTAACACTCAGCTGTTCTCCCTTGATACGATAAATCAAAGGGGCAGGGAACTGGTAGAAAGAAGTTTATTTCTGAGTTTGAATCCAGGGAGCAGACCTGGTCTTTCTAAAATGTCCTGACCCTCCCCCTTCAGGCCTCACAGTCCATTTTTATAGTCCAGAGTAGTTGGTACCTATACATTAGTCATGTGACCAGCAGAACATTGTATAGAACTTTAATTTCGGCTGCATTTATTGATAATGACATTTTTCGGTTTAGACTTCCTGGTGTCAGGTACCAGCGATACCTCATAGCTTTTATCAGTAGGGCCCAGCAGTAGGGCCCAGCAGAAGCATTAAGCTTGCCAATCAAGTTAAGGGAGTTTACAAAGCCTAAGACATCATGCATTACACAAAAGTTATACAAATCACAAAACTTATGATTTTTTTTTTTGAGTTGGAGTCTCAGTCCACCGCCCAGGCTGGAGCGCAGTGATACATCACCGCCATCCCAGTGTTGACCTGCTGAGTTCCAGCAATCCTTCCTCTTCAGCCTTCCACGTAGCCGGAACTACAGGCGCACACTACCGCGCCCAGCTAATTTTCTGATTTATTGTAGAGACAAGGCTCACCACATTGCCCAGGCTGGTCATCAATCTGCGGGCTCAGGCAAACTTCCTGCCTCAGACTCCGAAAGTGCTGGGATTGCAGGCTTGAGCTTCAGAAGCCGGCAAAATTTATGATTATATTGATATAAAAATTATACAAATCACAAGACTTACAATTATATTGATACTATATTATTCAAACCTATGACTACTAAATGGGGATTTGCATCTTTCAGTTGATTGGGCGTAGTTTACAGGGACATCAAGGATCCCCTCAAGCTACTTACTGAGAATGCAAAGGAGATAAGGGGACTCTCAGGTATTTGCTCAGAAAAATATCTCTCAGTTTATTGTGTGGAGTCCACAGGAAAGATGAGGATCCCTTCAAGTGTCTTACTGGGAGTGTATAAAACATAATGGGAAGCCCACCTTTTCTTAGCTCTCAGGTATATTGTTCAGGAATGTACAGGAGCATTTGAATCTTTGTCATGCCCTTTTCTAGGGACTTTGGCAATATGAATAGACATTAGCGGGTCTCTATCAATAAGACTAACAAAATGGACTCTGTGGTAATAAAATACAAAATTATAAGCGAGACCTAAGGTCATGCAAGATAAGGGTTAAGTCATGCCTTACAAACCACAAAATACCATAAAACCATAAAACTTTAAGTAAGTTTTTAAAATCCCCCCTGTGTAATGTAGCTTACTTTCCAATCTGACTCTGGTATAATATCACATGACAGCAGACCCTCTTAGCATTCCCTAGTGCTGACTTCAAGTCTTCAGGTAAAGCTTTACTCCTTTAACCAATTGCAAATTAAAGAATCTCTGAACCTGAAGCAGGGTAACTAGCACAGGTTAGACATAGACTGCAAGTTTGTTTTTTAGCCATAAAGAACCAGGTTGACCCCCGTGACACAGACAGACTCTATCACCATGACAACATGCATGTGAATAACCATCCAAGGGCATGCCCTTCATTATGACATAAAACAGACCACCACCAATCACCTTAATGATCTGCCTCCATGCCAAAGGGAAGGTTTATTTTTATTTTTTTGAGTTGAAGTCTTACTCTGTCACCCTGGAGGCTGGAGTGCACTTATGGCCACCGCAGCCTTGACCTGCTGGGCTCAGGCAATCCTTCCACCTCAGCCTTCTAAGGAGCTGGAACCACAGGCATGTGCCACCATGCCTGGCTAATTTTTTGATTTATTGTAGAGATGAGGTCTTGTCATATTGCCCAGGCTGGTCTCGAACCCATGGGCTCAGGCAATCCTCTCACCTCTGCCTCCCAAATTGCTGGAATTACAGGTGTGAGCCAATGGCCAGCACCACTTTTTTCTTTCTTTCTTTCCTTCTTTCTTTCTCTTTCTTTCTTTCTTTCTTTCTTTCTTTCTTTCTTTCTTTCTTTCTTTCTTTCTTTCTTTCTTTCTTTCTTTCTTTCTTTCTATATTCTTTCTTTCTTTCTCTCTCTTTCTTTCTTTGTCTTTTTCTTGTGTCTTTCTCTCTCTCTCTCTCTCTCTCTCTCTCTCTCTCTCTCTCTCTCTCTCTCTCTTCCTTCCTTCCCTTCCCTTCCCTTCTTCCTTCCTTTCTTTCTGAGTCAGAGTCTTACTCTGTCACCCAGGCTAGAGTAACAGTGGCAAGCTCACAGTCACCGCAGCCTTGACTTGCTGGACTCAGGCGATCCTTCTGCCTCAGACTTCCAAGTAGCTGGAACTACAGAAGGGCACTACCACGCCCAGCTTTTTTGACTTATTGTAGAGATGAGGTCTCACCAAGTTGCCCAGGCTGGTCTTGAATCCCTGAGCTCAGGCAACCCTCTCACCTCAGTCTCCCAAAGTGCTGAAATTATAGCCTTGAGCCACCGTGCCCAGCGGCACCATTTTCTTAAGATTAGACAAGAGCCAGCCTCGGTAGCTCAGCCTGTAATCCTGCGCCTTTGGGAGGCTGAGGTGAGTGGATTGCCTGAGCCCGCGGGTTCAAGACCCGCCTGGGCGGGCGAGACCTCATCTCTACAATAAAATCAAAAAATCAGCCGGGCGTGGTAGCGCATGCCTGTAATTCCGGCTACTCGGAAGGCTGAGGCGGAAGGATCGCCGGAGCTCAGCAGGTCGAGGCTGCGGTGGCCGGGAGCGGCCACTGCACTCCAGTCTGGGCGACAGAGTGAGACTCCAACTCAAAAAAAAAAAAAAAAAAAGATTAGACAAGACCAGCCGGGCTCGGTGGTTCAGCCTGTAATCCCGCGCTTTGGGAGGCTGAGATGAGTGGATTGCCTAAACCCGCGGATTCGAGACCCGCCTGGGCAGGCGAGACCTCATCTCTACAATAAATCAAAAAAATTAGCCGGGCGTGGTAGCGCGTGCCTGTAGTTCCAGCTACTTGGAAGGCTGAGGCGGAAGGATCGCCAGAGCCCAGCAGGTCATGGCTGCGGTGGCCGGGAGCGGCCATTGCACTCCAGTCTGGGCGACAGAGTGAGACTCCAACTCAAAAAAAAAAAAAAAAAAAGATTAGACAAGACCCACTGAAAGCCTGGGAAATGTTCACAAGCAAAGAGATCTTCTGAACTGGCAGGTCAGAGGCCAGGCTGGCTACCAGGACTGTTTTTAGCTGAAACGGGTATTCCTGAGCCAAGGAATAGTAGAAGTCTCTACAGGCAGGATGTCTCCTTCTGCCCAGGACCAGGGGTGCTTGAGCCCTTTTCCTGATTCTCCCTTCTTCCCTCTTCTTCCTCTTCTTCCGTGCCCTCCCTCACTCCCTCTTTTTGTTCATCTACCCAGTCTCTACTTGGCACTGAGGTAAGTCAATATATGTGACCCAGTTGATTAATGAAGAGAGCATCAGTTGCTTTTTCTCTTCTCAGCATACATCTTTCCTTCCCCAACAGTGCAGCCTTCATTTCTGTAAGAACAAAAGACCTAAGTGGCTTCGATATAGCCTAAGTGCAGCTATTTTGACACTGCCTAGTTCTGTCATGTTTTCTTGGCAAAATTACCTAGCTTGTGCTCTAATCACTAGCCGAGGACAGAACCAGTTTCTGGAGGTAGATATTGATAATTATTTTTCAAACCCCTCCCCCAGAGTTTTTGGTATTAATTAGCCTTTCTATTCCCAGCATTTGTCTCCCCACCACAAAAGACTAAGCTAATCTAATCTGTTGTGATCAGCCTTCAGTGACAGCCCACCAACCCACCACCTGCTGGAGTCACAAGATGTGTTGTCCTGACAATGTCAAGTCACAAGACCTATGATATCAATATCCAAGAATGCAGTTGTTAGAAATTTTTACTAAACATACTTCCTTATAAAAACCATAAATGCACCTTAATCTCCCCCACTGCACTGCTGCCCCCTCCCTTTAGACCCTATCTTTTTGTTGTTGTAGTTTTTTGAGTTAGAGTCTCACTCTGTTGCCCAGGCTGGAGTGCAGTGGCATGCTCACCACGGCCACCACAGCCTCGACCTGCTGGGCTCAGGTGATCCTTCTGCCTCAGCCTTCCGAGTAGCTGGAACTTCAGCCACCTGCCACCACACCCAGCTAATTTTTTAATTTATTGTAGAGATGAGGTCTTGCCAAGTTGCCCAGGCTGGTCTTGAACAAGCAGGCTCAGGCAATTCTCTCACCTTGGCCTCCCAAAGTGCTAACATTATAGGCATGAGTCACCACACCTGGCCAGACCCTATCTTGAATGTGAATAAACTCTTTTGCTTTGCCTTTGCAATTCTTTGCTTTATTCCCCTGGCACTGGCTTGCTGACCTGCCCAGACCTGGCATGATCTAGCAATTTCTTTCTCTTTTTGTTTTCCCAATCCTGCTTAAATATTGCTGTGGACAACATAACTACCTAATCTCTAAACTACTGATGGAAACTCAAATATTTCTTCCCCAGATAGTGAGGATTTTTAAGTGAAAGACGCTGGAAGTACAAGGGAGCCTCCGCCTCAGCCCCTCCTCATCTGCTGGCTGGTCGTGAATCCTTCCTTCTTGGAGGCAGCACTTGCTTGTCAGCTCAGCGGTGTCAGCTGGCACCAGAGAAATCTGGGAACAGATTTTACTATCTCCCTACATTTTCCTGCCTTTTAAAGAACTAGAACTGCTCTCTCCTTTGTCTTGTCACCATACAAGATTTATGGCTCTTTGTTAAAATACTATTTAAGCAAGGCCCCTGAGCCACTGCCTAGAGAGAGAAATACTTTTGAACTGAGACCTCTCCCTTGTGGTGGGGAGAGCATGTGCTTATACAATTCTGTTTGTTTTTTGTCTTTAGGAGAATGTCTCAATTAAGAATGCAAAAAAGGGAAATAAAAGAAATTATATTTTTATCTCCTACACTATGAGAATGGAAGTTTCTAAAATAACCAATCTAAATTATAGTCTAAGTGAATATTTTATGAACTCTCTGCCCATAGGAGCTGGTGGGATCGTCTATCAAGGTGCAGGGTCTCCCTCAGCAGAAGGATGAACTGTGATCTGAACTTGACTAGATTGAAATCTACCAGAAATATGAATCTGAGCACATGACCTGAGGATGGAAAGTTGGGGAACTGGATCACTCTGGAAGAGGCACCTCAAAAAGACTAACTCCTTGGAACTGAGCTGCTCTTGACTTGTGGTTTCTCAAGCCTTTCTTTCCTAAAGCAAAAGTTCTTTTGCTTTTCTTCCATCTTATAAGTTACCCCATATGCTTTCCAGGTTTGTTTATTTATTATTTAATTTTTAAAAATAATTTATTTATTTATTTGAGTCAGAGTCTCACTCTGTCACCCAGGCTGGAGTGCAGTGGCATGCTCATGGCCACTGCAGCCTTGATCTGCTGGGCTCAGGTGATCCCTCACCTCAGCCTTCCAGGTAGCTGGAACTACAGGTGCGAGCCACCATGCCCAACTAATTTTTGATTTTTATTGTAAAGACGAGGTCTCACCGTGTTGCTCAGGCTGGTGTTGAACCCCTGGTCTCAGGCAATCCTCTTACCTCGGCCTCCCAAAGTGCTGGGATTATAGGCTTGAGGTACCGCATCTGGCCTTTATTTAATTTTTTTAAAGACAGGGTCTTGCTGTCACCCAGGCTGGAGTGCAGTGGTGCTCACTGTGGCCTTGAACTCCTGGGTTTAAATGATCCTCTTGTCCCAGCCTCCCGAGAAGCTGTGACCACAGGCACATGCTACCATGCCTGGTTGATTTTCATTTTTTATTTTTTAATTAATTAATTAACTAATTAATTTATTTTTTGAGTTGGAGTCTCACTCTGTCACCCAGACTGGAGTGCAGTGGCCGCTCCCGGCCACCGCAGCCTCGATCTGCTGGGCTCCGGCGATCCTTCCGCCTCAGCCTTCCAAGTAGCTGGAATTACAAGCATGCGCTACCATGTCCGGCTGATTTTTTGATTTATTGTAGAGATGAGGTCTCGCTGCCCAGGCGGGTCTCGAACCCGCGGGCTTGGGCAATCCACTCACCTCAGCCTCCCAAAGGCGTGGGATTACAGGCTGAGCCACCGAGCCTGGCTTAATTTATTTTTTAATTGGAGTCTCAGTCTGTCATCCAGGCTGGAGTGCAGCGGCACACTTATGATCACTGCAGCCTCGACCTGCTGGGCTCAGTCAATTCTTCTCCCTCAGTCTTCCAAGTAGCTGGAATTTTAAAATTTATTGTAGAGATGAGGTGTCACCAAGTTGCCCAGGCTGGTCTCGAACCTGCGTGATCAGACAATCCTCTCACCTCAGCCTCCCAAAGTGCTGGGATCATAGGTGTGAGCCACCATGTCCGGCCTTATTTTTAATTTTTTTGAGTTGGAGTCTCACTCTGTTGCTAATGCTAGAGTGAAGTGGCATGTTCAGGTCACTGCATCCTTAACCTGCAGGCTCAGGTGATCTGTCCACCTCAGCCTTCCAAGTAGCTGGAACTACAGGCAGACACCACCACATCCAGCTTATGTTTTGATTTATTGTAAAGATGAGGTCTCACCAAGTTACCCAGGCTGGTCTCAAAACCCTGAGCTCAGGCATTCCTCTCGCCTTGGCTTCCCAAAATGCTGGGATTACAGGCTTGAGTCACTGTGCCTGGTCTATATTTATATATTAATATATTTAATATATTAATTCCATTAGTGCATTCCTTAAAATTTATATTTTATATTTACTTATATTAGACACAGGATTTCTGCAAATGGATTAAAAGAAAATATGGAAGTGAATGGATGGAGGTAAATGTTGGAGAGTTGATTGTGCACCAAGAGAAGATAATTCTCTCTCTGATTACTGAAAACTCAAGAAAGGAGATAGATATAGATATAGATATAGATACAGATATAGATATAGATAACATCTTGTCTCTTCTCTCCCAGCTCCCTGTGGCTACTCACTGGTAGCAGCTCTCACTTTTCATCTTGGTCCATGGGTTGGAGGTTTCAGTAATGACTCCAGGAAAAAGGCAAATATTTTCCTAAGAAATATCTTCAAGGCTGGATGCAGTGGCTCCTGCCTATAATCCGGGCACTTTGGGAGGCCGAAGTGAGAGAATTGCCTGAGCCCACAGGTTTGAGACCAGCCTGGGCAACTTGGTGAGACCTTATCTCTACAATAAATAAAAAAATTAGCCGGGTGTGGTAGCACATGTCTGTAGTTCCAACTACTTGGAAGGTTGAGGTGGAAGTACTGCCTGAGCCCAGCAGGTCAAGGCTGCGGTGGCCAGGAGAGCACCACTGCCCTCCAGCCTGATGAGAGAGTGAGATTCCAACTCAAAAAAAAAAAAAAAAAAAGAAAAATATTTTCAATGCAATCATGTGTTTCAATAATTTCAAACTAATCAGCCATTCATGTTCTGAATCCTCAGGCATCTACAACAACAATTCAGAGTATTGAGTTGAAGTCTCACTCTGTTACCCAGGCTTGAGTGCAGTGATATACTTACAGCTGCCACAGCCTCGACCTGCAGGGCTTAGGTGATCCTTCCATATCAGTCTTCCAAGTAGCTGGAACTACAGGTACGTGCCACCATGCCCAGTTAATTTTTCGATTTATTGTATAGACGAGGTCTTGCCAAGTTGCCCAGGCTGGTCTCGAACCCCTGGGCTCAGGCAATCCTCTCACCTCCCAAAGTGCTGGAATTACAGGTGTGAGTCACCACACCCAGTCTTTTTTTTTACCCATTTTCTAATTAATTTTCTTTTAAACTATAGAGTTTTGTGAGTTTTTAATACATTCTAGATACTTGTCCTTTGAGTAGTCACCACTCTGGTTGGTCTGAACTCAAATATCTCCTAGCCCTACATAAGTTGTGGTAGTTGTTTAACTGATGGCCTCTTTGCCCAGCCTCATGAAGTTTCACCTTATTTATGCATAGCTCAGCATTCAAGAACAGAATAGTGGGGAACTAACTGCAGATTTCTGGAGCTCTTTTTATGATCAACTCTTTCTCCTGGCACTCCTTTTTCAAATTACAGCCACCTTTGTGACTCCAAATTGTGATCTCTGTTTACCCAACTCTGTCTGATGCTGTGGTCTGCTCAAATTCCCTTTTCCAACACTGTAGTCTAGAAGGTGCCTTCAGGCAGAAAGTCAGAATGCTTACTCACATTTGTCTTCCCTTTTTAAAAACAATTGTTTCATATATTTGTTCAGTTTTCTAGTTGCTTATGGTGGGAGGTAAGTTTAGTTTTAGTTATGCATCATAGCCAGAAGCAGACATACTGACCTATTTTCTTTCAGTAAGTCTAATAAAAGCATAAACAGGCTGAGCATGGTGGCTCACTCCTGTAATCCTAGCACTTTGGGAGGCTGAAGCAAAAGGACTGCTTGAAACCAAGGGTTTCAGACCAGCCTGGGCAACTTGACAAGATCTCATCTCTACAAAATATAAAAAAAATTAGCCAGGCATGGTGGCACATGCCTATAGTTACAGCTACTCCAGAGGCTGAGGTGGAAAGATTGCCTGAGCCCAGGAGGGTGAGGCTGTGGTGAGTCATGATCATGCCACTGCACTCCAGTCTAGGCAACAGAGGGAGATCCTGACCACCCCCTCGCAAAAAAAAAAAAAAAAAAAAAAAGCCTTGACATTGGGTTACACAGGGCTGGGAATGTCCAAGGCTTAGAGCAAGTGGACAGATCATTGGATGCTGGTTCTTTAATCCTCTTTAACCTTCTTAAGAATTTTTTTTTCCTTCTTAAGAATTTTTAACCAGGCGTAGTGGCTCACGCCTGTAATCCCAGCACTTTGGGAGACAGAGGTGAGAGAATTGCCTGAGCCCATGGGTTTGAGATCAGTCTGGGCAATATGGCCAGACTTTGTCTCTATAATAAATCAAAAAAAATTAACCGGCTGTGGTGGCGCACACCTGTAGTTCCAGCTACTTGGAAGTCTGAGGTGGAAGAATCGGCTGAGGTGGAAGGATTGCCTGAGTCCAGCAGGTTGAGGCTGCGGTGGCTTCCTGGACAATATACATCCAGACGTACGGAGTTAAATGCCTGACCCGCTTCTGTAGGGTTTCAAAGACCAGGATATGAGTATAAATTTTACATGATATGTGCAGACAAATTTTATATATATTTGGGTCATATGACCAAAGTCACAATTAAAGGAGCACTAGCCGGAAGTAGTGGCTCATGCCTAAAATCCCTTGGGAGACCAAGGTGAGAGGATTGCCTGAGCAACTTGGTAAGATCTCATCTCTATAATTAATCAAAAAATTAGCCAGGTGTGGTGGTACGTGCCTGTAGTTCCAGCTACTTGGAAGGCTGAGGTGGAAGGATCACCTGAGCCCAGGAGGTAGAAGCTGTGGTGGCCGTGAGCGTGCCACTGCCCTCCAGCCCTAGGTGACAGAGTAAGACTCTGACTAAAAAAAAAAAAAAAAAAAAAAAAAAAGCCCTGAACTGGAAGTCAGGTTACCTTGGATGGAATCCAGTCTCCTCTTCTTACTGATCTCTCTGACTTTGGGCACCTCATAACTCATTGCACAAATTTCCTCTAGGGTAAAATAAGACTGAAAATGTCTCACAGTAAAATTTAGGAAAGGGAAAGAGGGGAGATGGAGGAGGGCTGGGTATCAAATGAAATCACTTTTGTAAACTGGAGGACACTGTGCCAATGTGAGGTGCTCTTGTTCATTTTACATAATTTATGTGGCTGGGAGGCAGGTGTTATGAGAAATCTCCAATACTGAAATGTTAATAACTAGTTTTTAAAAATTCAAATACTAGCTGGGCTTGGTGGCTCAGCCTGTAATCCCTCGCTTTGAGAGGTTGAAGTGAGTGGATTGCCTGAGGCCATGGTTTGAGACCAGCCTGTGCAACTTGGTGAGACCTCATCTCTACAATAAATCAAAAAATTAGCAAGGAGCGGTAGCGCATGCCTGTAGTTTCAGCTACTTGGAAGGCTGAGTGGAAGGATTGCCTGAGCCCAACAAGTCGAGGCTGTGGTGGCCGTGAAGTGTGCCACTGTACTCCAGCCTGGGCAACTGAGTGAGACAACTCAAAAAAAAAAAAAATCCGGAGCTCTGGCTTCTCTTGAAAGTTCCCCGCATCTTTAAAATAAAATTAAAAAAAGAAATTACAAGCCGGGCTCGGTGTCTCAGCCTGTAATCCCGCGCCTTTGGGAGGCTGAGGTGAGTGGATTGCCTGAGCCCGCGGGTTCGAGACCCGCCTGGGCAGGCGAGACCTCATCTCTACAATAAATCAAAAAATCAGCCGGGTGTGGTAGCGCGTGCCTGTAAATTCCGGCTACTCGGAAGGCTGAGGTGGAAGGATCACTGGAGCCCAGCAGGTCAAGGCTGCGGTGGCCGGGAGCGGCCACCGCACTCCAGTCTGGGCGACAGAGTGAGATTCCAACTCAGAAAAACCCCAAAAAACAAAAAACAAATTACAATAAAAAAAAAAGAAAGGCTTCCATGGTAGCCCTGGGACCACCAGTGCTTTCCAGCAGACGAACAACAGTGTTCACTTTTCTGCTTTGTGTCACATGCCAGGCCTTTCTGGGCATTTAACCTTGAGACTCCTGTAGTAGATGCAGCAAGAGGGGAGTACTTAATTCTGGAGGCAGGGGTAGGGTAGTGGAGGCTCTCAGCAGGGTGACTTCCTAGATGCTGGCTCAGCAGCCTCAGTGAGGGAGATGGTGGTGCTATACAGGCTGTGGCAGAGAGGGTGAAATTCGATGAGAGACATCTGAGCTGGAGGATGGTCTGTACTGAGGTCTGGCTTTGCAGCATAGAACACGAACCACAGGCAAGAATCCCAGGTCAATTTTTCTAGTAGAAATGTGAAAATCAAAATGGCCTCAGGAGAGGCCAGTTCTAAAAGTCTTTGCATCAAATGTAAATGTAAATAATGTCTTTCAGGGACTGGGGATCTTGTTGAAATACAGATTCTGATCCAGTCTGTCTGGGGTGGGGTAGGGGAGAGGAAGAGATTTTGCATTTCTAACAAGCTTCTGGTCCCTAGACTATACTTTGAGTAGTTGGGGCTTAGAAAAGAGGTTGCAATCTGGTGGGTTATGGGTCACTCTGGCCTGGGAAATAAGGTTTTCCTGGCTTGTATAATGTTTAAATTTTTACAAAATTAGTTGCTAACAGTTTAAAATGCAATATTTTCACATAAAAATCTGCATTTTTCCCTTCCTCGTCATTTTCTCTCATATCTATCACTGAATTTTAATTTATTGTTAGTATTTTTTAATAACTGAAATTTGCTTGTTAATTCTTTTTTTACTTTTTTTTTTTTTTTTTGAGTTGAAGTCTCACTCTGTCACCTAGGCTGGAGTGCAGTGGCATGCTCATGGCCACTACAGCGTCGACCTGCTGGGCTCTGGCGATCCTTCTGCCTCAGCCTTCCTAGTAGCCAGAATTACAGGCGTGCACTACCATGCCCAGCTAATTTTTCATTTATTGTAGATATGAGGTCTCTCCAAGTTGCCCGGGCTGGTCTTGAACCTGTAGGCTCAGGCAATACACTTGCCTCAGCCTCCCTAAGTTGGAATTACATGCTGAGCAACTGAGCCCAGACTTACTTGTTTTTAAAACAGTTTTTTTTTGAGTCAGAGTCTCACTATGCCATCCAGGCTGGAGTGCAGTGGCATATTCATGGCCACCGCAGCCTCAACCTACTGGCCTCAGGCGATTCTTCCACCTCAGCCTTCCAAGTAATTGGAACTACAGGTGTGCACCACCATGCCCAGCTAATTTTTTGATTTATTGTAGACATGAAGTATTTCCATGTTGCCCAGGCTGGTCTCGAACCCCTGGGCTCAGGCAATTCTTTTGCCTCTGCCTTCTAAAGAGCTGAGATTACAGGTGTGAGCCACCACACTTGGCTATTACTTGTTTATTGTATATACCCACCTGACTAGTTCACTAATAAACTCTGTAGGCAGAGACTATGTGTGTCTTGTTTGCTCTTTCTTTCTTTCTTTCCTTCCTTCCTTCCTTCCTTCCTTCCTTCTTTCTTTTCTTTCTTTCTCTTGTGCTTGGGAGTCTCATTGTCACCTAGGCTGGAGTGCATTGGCACGCTCACAGGCACTGCAGCCTCGACATGCTGGGCTCAGGCGATCCTTCCACTTCAGCCTTCCAAGTACACCACCATGCCTGGCTAATTTTTTGATTTATTGTAGAGATGAATTCTTGCCAAGCTGCCTAGGCTGGTCTCAAACTCCTGGTCTCAGGCAATCCTCTTGCCTTGGGCTCCCAAAGTGTTGGGATTACAGGCATGAGCTACCACATCTGCCCTCTGTTTTTCTTGAACCTAGAACAATGTCTGGCACAGTCTACCATATATATTCATTATTTGTCTAATGAACTAGCCAATCTACTTTCCTGCATGGTCACAGCCCACACTAGGCCCTCTTGAGTAAATGACCTTGGGGATCACGTAGGTTTAGAGAATCTGAAAGGCAGGAAGAGAAATTAGGGCAGGAAGGCATACAGGGGTCCTTTATCATTGGGGGATAGTTCCAAGCCTCCTAATGCATGCCTGAAACTGCAGATAGTACTGAACCCTATGTATACTGTACTATTTTTTTTTAATCTAATAATTGAGATGGCTACTAAGTGGTATTGGGGCCTAGAAACTTATATCCCAAAATGTGATGCTTTGTCATGCTGAACTGAAGAAAAAGCCTCAAGGTCTCTCTGATCTCCCTTTTCTTTCCTTTTTTTTTCTTTTTGAGTAGGAGTCGCAGTCTGTTACCCAGGCTGGAGTGCAGTGGCACTCTCACGACCACTGCAGCCTTGACCTGCTGGGCTCAGGTGATCTTTCTGCCTCAGCCTTCCAAGTAACTGGAACTCCAGGCGTGCACCACCATGCTGGGCTAATTTTTTGATTTATTGTAGAGACGAGGGCTCACCAAGTTGCCCAGGCTGGTCTTGAACCTGTTGGCTCAGGCAATCCTCTCACCTCGGCCTCCTAAAGTGCTAGGATTATAGGCATGAGCCACTGTCTCTGGCCTGACCTCCCTTTTCTTATCTCTCAATCTCTGGTTCCCCCAAAGCACAGAATGAAGTTATTTCTGAAGTTCCTTTTTTTGCTTAAAGTCTGGAGCCACCAAAGAACACGATTACCTCTGGTTTCTTCTCTGAGTTTCCATTAACTGAACTCATGCTGCAGGAAGAAAGAGTGCAGTCTATTAACACACCTGGACAGACTTTGTCACAAACCATTGTCTGCCCTACAAGCCCAACAGATGTTGTACTAGGCCACCGCATGCTCTTCAAATCCATTGAATTCCCTTCAAAGTCATTTACTATCTCCCTAAAATCATCCACACTTCCCCATCCCCTTTCCCCAAAGAAGAAGGGAATATAACCACATGACCCCACTTCTGGCAGGGTACTCACCCTTCCTCCTTGTGTGTGTTAATAAATTTGTATGCCTTTTCTCCTGTTAATCTGCCTTTTGTCAGTTGATTTTCAGTGACCCTTCAGAGGGGAAAGAAGTCTGCCCTTGGTCCTGACAGTGACTACCAGCCAGGTAGTGTATATAACATGGATATGCTGGGCAAAGGAATGATTCACATTACTTACAACGGTGCAAACTGGAAAATTATGAATTATGAATTTCTGGAATTTTCCATTTAATACTTTCAGACCTCAGTTGACCGAGGTACTGTTAGAGAACTAGAAGGAAGTTGAGGAGAGAAGGGCTCAGAGGTCAAGGGAGGAAAGACTACAGAGGTGGGTGGTCAGCAGGGGAGGCTGGCCTTCAAGAAAGTAGGAGAGGAAAGACACTACTGAGCAGTTGGGGGCTACAGAGAAAGAAAGCGTGATGGCTGTATCTCAAGGTTATAGTGGGCTTTGGGAAGTTTTTTGGGAGAGCAGATGTTTTTGAGCCCATGTGTAGATACAAGGACCCATGTGTAGTATAAGGACCCAGCGGTGAGAGAGTGAAGATATAAAAAAGACAGAGCCGGGCTCGGTGGCTCAGCCTGTAATCCCGCACCTTTGGGAGGCTGAGGTGAGTGGATTGCCTGAGCCCGCGGGTTTGAGACCCGCCTGGGCAGGCGAGACCTCATCTCTACAATAAATCAAAAAATCAGCCGGGCATGGTAGCGCGCGCCTGTAATTCCGGCTACTTGGAAGGCTGAGGCAGAAGGATCGCCGGAGCCCAGCAGGTCAAGGCTGCAGTGGCCGGGAGCGGCCACTGCACTCCAGTCTGGGTGACAGAGTGAGACTGCAACTCAAAAAAAAAAAAAAGAGAGAAAGGTGGATGATGCCTCACATTATGGCAGGTAGAAGGTTGTGATGGGCCACAGGTGGAGGATTGGAAAGGAGGAGGAAGAAAACACTTTCCATAGGATGGAGGGCAGGCAGGAAAGCAAACTCAAGAAACGTGTGTTCCTAAAAGATCTCCGTTTACAGGAAAACTCGAAGAAACTTTCCCATAATCTGAGCAAGTAGTGAATACATGTGGATATAGGTTTGGAAATGAAAAGTGCTGTGCATAGCAAATGTATAAAATTTAATGAATAGTTTTTCCTTAATGGGGTTTGCAACAGCATAGGTATTTTGTTCTGACCCTGTTGCCCCCTGTTCCTTTCCAAGACTTTTCCAGAAGCACTGGTTTAGATAATATCTTTTTTTGAGTTGGAGTCTCACTCTGTCGCCCAAACTGGAGTGCAGTGGCACGCTCATGACCACTGCAGCCTTGACCTGCTAGGCTCAGGCAATCCTTCTGCCTCAGCCTTCCAAGTAGCTGAAACTACAGGCGCGTGCCACCACGCCCGGCTAATTTTTGATTTATTGTAGAGATGAGGGCTCGTCAAGTTGCCCAGGCGGGTCTTGAACCCGCGGGCTCAGGCAATCCACTCACCTCAGCCTTCCAAAGGCGTGGATTACAGGCTGAGCCACCGAGCCTAGCTTAGATAATATATTAGTGGTTGATAAAACATTTGGCAACTGAATGATAAGAGAGCTCTGTTGTCTCCATCAATGATTGAAACAGGGGAGGAGAAAGGTTTGGCACTGGTGAGGTTTGTAGGTGGAAGGTTAAAGAGGGGAGTTACAAGAAACTAGCTTAGTCCTCAAGGCCCGTTGTTAGTCTTGACTTTATTGTTTTCTGTGTTTTTACCTCATGGTGCTCAATACATATTTATTTGTTCAGTGAACAAATAAATGTAAGGTCAAACTCTGCACACAAGAGTCAAAGAAATCTTGTTTCCTGAAAAAGCTAGCTGAATTAAGTGCAGGTTTGCATGGTCACCTCTCCTGGCTCTATTTTGTTTCAGCTGTAAGGGCTGAGAGGGACTTTAGCCCAAGGTCTTCCTTCAAGGCAGTAAGTGGAAACACTTTCCTGAGATAAGGCTACACAAGCTGAATGCCATGACCAGGCTCTTGGCTTATTGTGGACTCATCCCACCTGGTATCCTGGTAACCTGTGCTATCTTGGGCTGGTCTCATCAGCCTGGCAGTGATGGTGTGGCAGAGATATTAAATAGTTTCTTCTAGAGTCTGGATGGTTTCAAATTCTGACTCTGCTGGGTTAGACTGGAGGTTACTTAACTTCTTGATGACTCCATTTCCTCATATGTAAAATAAGTATAATAATAGTTCCTGTCTTATGCGTTTTTTTTTTTTTGAGCTGGTGTCTTACTCTGTCACCCACTGGAGTGCAGTGGCATGCTCATGGTCACCGCAGCCTTGACATGCTGGGCTCAGGCGATCCTTCTGCCTCAGCCCTCCAAGTAGCTGGGACTACAGCATGAACCACCACACCTGGCTAATTTTTGAAATGGTACTGCAGAGAAGATGTCTTGCCAAGTTGCCCAGGCTGGTCTCAAACTCCTGAACTCAGTCAATCCTCTTGCTTTGGCCTCCCAAAGTGCTGTGATTACAGGTGTGAGCCATACAGCCCTGGCTTATAGGATGGTTTTTGATTAAATAAGATAATACAAGCCCAGGTACGGTGGCTTAAGCCTGTAATCCAAGCACTTTGGGAGGCCGAGGTGAGAGGATTGCCTACGACCAGGGGTTCAAGACAACATGGCGAGACCTTGTTTCTACAATTAAAAAAAAAAAAAATTAGCTGGGTGGTGGCGTGGGCCTGTCGTTCCAGCTATTTGGAAGGCTGAGGTGGAAGAATTGCCTGAGCCCAGAAGATTGAGGCTGCAGTGGCTGTGAGCATGCCCCAGCCTGGGCAACAGAGTGAGACTCCAACTCAATAAGTAACTAAATAAGTAAATAAATAAATAAAATTCAGGTAAAGCATGTAGAAGGGTGTCTTGCAAATAGTACTTTGTAAATCTTAGTCATTATTATCGGAAGTCAGTTAAAATTACCTTTGATTAAAAAAAAGAGAATGAGAGACAGAATATGAGAGAGGAGAGAGAGAATGAAAGAATGAGAGATAAGATGAGAGAGAGAAAATCAGAAGGAGAGAAAGAGAGAGAGACAGACATAGATACTGATTCTTGGAGGTGAGTTTCCCCTCCCCTACGCCAGCATCCTCTTAGTTAACTCTAAGATGAGGTTCCAAGAGGTGACTTGCCCGAAGGTAACAGCACTAGCAGTCTAAATGCTAAGCTGTTTTGACTCTCACTCCAGTGGCTTTTCCACTATACCTTTTTTTTTTTTGAGTTGGAGTCTCACTCCGTCGCCCAGACTGGAGTGCAGTGGCCGCTCCCGGCCACCGCAGCCTCGACCTGCTGGGCTCCGGCGATCCTTCCGCCTCAGCCTTCCGAGTAGCCGGAATTACAGGCGCGCACTACCACGCCCGTCTGATTTTTGATTTATTGTAGAGATGAGGGCTCGCCAAGTTGCCCAGGCGGGTCTCGAACCCGCGGGCTCAGGCAATCCACTCACCTCAGCCTCCCAAATGCGCGGGATTACAGGCTGAGCCACCGAGCCCGGCTTCCACTATACCTTATTTCCAGGCATGGCTTGCTAGTTTTCTAAAATCATCCCGAATTATGTCCCAATTCAATTTTGCCCCCATTCGTCCCAGTATGTCGAAGAGCGCGACCTTGAACGAGAACAGCGTCCTCCTGACCAGTAGATGGCGCCCAGGCGCTGTCCGTGGGTGGAGGCGGCGGGAGGGGGCGGGCTCTAAATGGTCCAAGAATTTCCGCCCCGACTATCCATTCAGAAGCGCTTGCGTCACTGCGTCATTGTGCGGGGCGACCGCCCGCGGAAATTTGAAATGGCTGACGGGCTGCTGACGGGTGGCGCTCTGGAGGCAGAGGCGATGGCACCAGAGCGCGCTGGCTGGGCGGCCGGAGAGGAGCCCCTAGAGAAATGTGAGCACCCGCCGTGCCGGTCCTGAGGAGACGCCTCCTGGCGGAGGTCTGGGGCGTCCCGGGACACCGGGAGGGCGCCTGAGTGACAGGCCTTCCGCACCCGCAGGCCAGAACGGCGGGGGTGACTGCTTGTGGCCCACTCTCGGCACGCCGAAGGCGGGAGGGGTCGGGGGAGGGAGGCAACTTTCCCTCCCCTTGCCGTCTCGGGCCTCAGCTTCCCCTGGACTGGAGGGAGCGTGCTGGGCCAGGAATTCCCGCTGCGGATGGGCTGCGGGAAACTCGGAGCATATATCTGTCGAGCGAGGGCTCACCTATTCCATCTGCATCTCAAAGGACAGCATGAGCTACACTTACCTTTCCTGGAAGAGAACTCTTGGCCTAGTAAGCTTTTGAGGGCAGGTGACCTACCCAGAGTTAGGGGAACCAGCTTGGAACAGAGGCCAGAAATAGAACCTGGTCTCCTAATTCTCAATCCTTTCTACTACTTCATGGAATTCCTATTATTACTATTTGACTTTTTTTTTTTGAGTCTCACTCTGTCACCCAGGCTGGAGTGCAGGGGCATGCTCACCAACACCGCAGTCTCAGCCTGCTGGGCTCAGACCATCCTTCCGCCTCAGCCTTCCAAGCAGCTGGAACTACAGGCCTGCGTCACCACTCCTGTGTAATTTTTTGATTAATTGTAGAGACAAGGTCTCGCCAAGTTGCACAGCGTGGTCTTGAACCCCGAGACTCAGTCAATCCTCTCGCCTCAGCCTGGCAAAGTGCTGGGAACACAGGTGTGAGCCACCATGCCCAGCATTGTTCAACATTTTACAATGGTTCAGGCTTGGCTTGGTGGCTCAGCCTGTAATTCTAGCACCTTGGGAGGCCGAGACCAGTGGATTGCCTGAGCCCGTGGGTTCAAGACCAGCCCAGGCAACTTGGTGAGACCTCGTCTCTACAATAAATCAAAAAAATTAGCCAGTTGTGGTAGCGTGGGCCTGTAGTTCCGGCTACTTGGAAGGCTGAGGAGGAAGAATTGCCTGAGGCCAGCAGATTGAAGCTGGGGTGGCTGTGAGTGTGCCCCTGTACTCCAGCTTGGGAGACAGAGTGAGATTCCAACTCAAAAAAAAGACGATTCATGTTTTTACTTTAACATTTTCAGTTGTACCGTGTAGTAGAGTAGTCCCGGAGAAGCGAGCAAACATACATGTGACTTAACCCACCTTTCAAATTGGAAAAAGTTCCTTGACTTCAGCTTTCCTATCTAGAAGGCAGAGCCAATAGTTCTTCTACTTGTGGTGAAGATGAAGTGAAACAATGTGTGAAGAGTAATGTTTTCAAAATGACTGTAAAGAAAGGCACATACTACATATTAGTTATAAGTGGAATCTAAAAAAGCAGAACTTAGAGAAACAGTTGCATGGTGGTTGCCATTGGTTGGGGAAAATAGCAGATGGTCAAACGTACAAAGTTTCAGTTATGTATTATGACTAAGTTCTGAGGACCTAATGTACAGTATAGTGACTGTAGTTAATAACATTGTATTGTTCACTTGAATTTTTTTTTGAATAGAAGTCTTACTCTGTCACTCAGGCTGGAGTGCAGTGGCACGCACACTCATGGCCACTGTAGCCTTGACCTGCTAGGCTCAGGTGATCCTCCTGCCTCAGCCTTCCAAGTAGCTGGAACTACAGGCATGTGCCACCATGCCCAGTTAATTTTTTGATTTATTGTAGAAATGGTCTTGCAACTTGCCCAGGCTGATCTCAAACCCCTGGACTCAGGCAATCCTCTTGCCTCAGCCTCCCAAAGTGCTGAGACTGTAGGCTTAAGGCACTGCACTTGGCCCGAGTGTTCTTAACATACACAAAAAAGTAACTCTGGGAGATGATGGAAATGTTAATTTGCTTTATTTTGGTAATCTTTTCATAATGTGTAGGTATATCAAAACGTCATGTTATACACTTTATTTTTTTTTGAGTTGGAGTCTCACTCTGTCACCCAGACAAGTGCAGTGGCATGATCATGGACACTGCAGCCTTGACCTGCTGGACTCAGGCAATTCTTCCACCTCAGCCTTTTAATTAGCTGGAACTACAGGTGTGTGCTACCATGCCCAGCTAATTTTTTTTTTTTATTGCAGAGGTGAGGTCTCACAAAGTTGCCCAGGCTGGTCTTGAACCCCTGGGCTGAGGCAATCCTCACTTTGGCCTCCCGAAGTTCTGGGGTTACAGGCTTGAGCCACTGTGCCTGGCCTATTTTTTATTTGTTTATTGTAGAGATGAGGTCTTGCCAAGTTTCCTAGGCTGGTCTCAATACTCTTGCCTCTGCCTTCAAGCATGCTGGGATTACAGTCGTGAGCCACCGCACCCAGCTATTTTATTTTTATTTTTTATTTTTTTAAGTCAGAGTCTCACTGTGTGGCCCAGGCTGGAGTGCAGTGGCATGCTCACAGCAACACAGCCTCAACCTTCTGGGCTCAGGCAATCCTTTTGCCTCAGTCTTCCAAGTAGCTGAAACCACAGGCATGCACCACCATGCCCCGCTGATTTTTTTTGACTTATTGTATTTTTAATTTAATTTAGTTTATTTATTTTTAATTAAAAAAAATTTTTTTTGAGTTGCAGTCTCACTCTATCACCCAGGCTGGAGTGCAGTGGCACACTCACAGCCACCGCAGCCTCGACGTACTGGGCTCAGGCGATCCTTCCACCTCAGCCTTCCAAGTAGGTGGAGTTACAGGCACATACCACCACGCCTGGCTAATTTTTTTTATTTATTGTAGAGATATGGTCTCAATAAGTTGCCCAGACTGGTCTTGAACTCTTGGCTCAGACAATTCTCTCACCTCGGCCTCCCAAATTGCTGGGATTATAGGCATGAGCCACTGCGCCTGCCCTATATTTATTGTAGAGACAAGGTCTCACCATGTTGTTCAGGCTGGTCTCCAACCTTGAACTCAGACAATCCTCTTGCCTCTGCCTCCCAAAGTGCTGGGATTGCAGGCGTGAGCCACAGAGAATGGCCTTGTCCACTTTATTTATGTTTTATTTATTTATTTAATTAAATTAATTAATTTATTTTTGAGTTGGAGTCTCACTCTGTCGCCCAGACTGGAGTGCAGTGGCCACTCCCGGCCACTGCAGCTGTGACCAGCTGGGCTCCGGCGATCCTTCCTCCTCAGCCTTCCAAGTAGCTGGAACTACAGGCATGCGCTACCATGCCTGGCTGATTTTTGATTTATTGTAGAGATGAGGTTCGCTAAGTTGCCCAGGCAGGTCTCGAATCCGCGGGCTCAGGCAATTCACTCACCTTGGCCTCCCAAGGCACGGGATTGCAGGCTGAGCCACCGAGCCTGGCCACCTTGTCCACTTTAAATATATACACTTTTATTTCTTGTACCTCAATAAAACTGAAAAAATGAAACAAAGTAGCTGTAAAGAATGGTGCTGAAGTAAGGTATTATTTCGCTATGAAACTGGGAGTATTGTAAATGATTAACAAATAATTTATTTCATGCTCTCAATTTAATTGAAATAGGCATGCTATTTTTATCTTCCCTTTTATAGACAAGGGAACTGAGGCACAGAGAGATAGTCATACAGCCAGTAAGGCACTGATGTCCTCTATGGCTCATGTGCCGCAGTGTTTGTGAGTAGTAGACCCTTGAGTATACTTCGATCATCTGTGGGGTCAAGTAATGTTGGTGGCCTGAATGAACAGGAGCAAAGAAATGGAAGGAAGGAGAACAGAGGAGACAATCAAGGGACCTGGGGGAAGACAGATTGCTGCTAAAAACAGTCTCAGATACCTTCTCTGAAACCACGCTGGAATCTCCTGTGCTAATCTAAATGCTATCCTTAGCATTGTTTATTTAAAAATCCTATTACACAGAATTAGATAGGCCACTTGCTGAATCATGCCTTATGAAATGTTATTTGCATTTTCTTTTTTTTTTTGAGTTGGAGTCTCACTCTGTCACCCAGACTGGAGTGCGGTGGCTGCTCCCGGCCACTGCAGCCTTGACCTGCTGGGCTCCGGCGATCCTTCTGCCTCAGCCTTCCAAGTAGCTGGAACTACAGGTGCACGTTAGCACACCCGGCTAATTTTTTTTTTTTTTTTTGGATTTATTGTAGAGATGAGGTCTCGCCTGCCCAGGCGGGTCTCGAACTCGCGGGCTCAGTCAGTCCACTCACCTCAGCCTCCCAAAGGTGCAGGATTACAGGCTGAGCCACCGAGTCTGGCTTGCATTTTCTTTCTTCCTTTTTTGGAGTCAGGATCTCTGTCACCCAGGCTGAGTGCAGTGGCATGATCACGCTCAAACTCCTGGGCTCAGGAGATCTTCCCGACTCAACCTACTGAGTAGCTAGGACTACAGGCACGCACCACCACGCCTGGCTAATTTATAAAATTTTTCTGTAGAGACAGGGTCTTGCTATGTTGCCTAAGATGGTCTCGAAATCCTGGGCTCAAGCAATCCTCCTGTCTCAGCCTCCCTAGATGTTGGGATTACTGGTGTGAGCCATTGTGCCTGGCTGATTTGTGTTTTCTAATCTTTTTTTTAGACACAGTCATTGAAATTAATTAGGAACTTAGCAGTTTTAGTGAAGTAAACCTTATGCATTATTAAGAATCTCTCATCCCTGTTTATTGAGGGACCATTAACAGATTAATATTGCAGAAAATAAAGGAAGGCTTCAACTCTTGGAGAGGAGGTATAGGAAAATCAGCTCTCTTTTCTTTTCTTTTTTTTTTAATTGGAGTCTCACTCTGTTGCCCAGGCTGGAGTGCAGTGGCATACTTATGGCCATCGCAGCCTCAAACTTGCTGGGCTTAGGTGATCCTTCCACCTCAGCCTTCCCTTTAGTTCTGTTATTCAGTGTCAGTGGGAGAGGCTTTCCCTTCTGATGTTTGCTCAGCCCTCTATTCCCTGGTCTGGGCTCTGGATTTGTTCTATTTTGAAATAGGACTGTGGGTGAGAAACTTTGCTGTCTCTTGTAGTTTTTGAAAGTAGAATAAGGTAGGGGATGGGGTGCTAGGATTCAGAACCTACTTGCAAATTACAATGTTCACTGATTGTGGTATGTGTTCCCTGAAACCCACTCCCCACCACCCCTCTATATGACGATGCAAAGCAGGAACCAATGCAAAAAACAATTGAACACACACACCCCCCCAAAACAAATGAATAACAACAAAGTGAAACGAAACAGACAACAACAAAAAAAACCAAGAAAACTGAACGCACACACACCTAGCACAAAGTGAATGGAGAAGAAAAACAGAGCAGAAAGAAAAGAAAAAAAAAAAGAATTCAGATTGGACCCTGACACATATATTGACACACACCTTAAACTATACAAAGTAAAAATAAGCCGGGCTCAGTGACTCAGCCTGTAATCCCGCGCCTTTGGGAGGCTGAGGTGAGTGGATTGCCTGAGCCTGCGGGTTCGAGACCCGCCTGGGCAGCGAGACCTCATCTCTACAATAAATCAAAAAATTAGCCGGGCGTGGTAGTGCGTGCCTGTAATTCTGGCTACTTGGAAGGCTGTGGCAGAAGGATCGCCAGAGCCCAGCAGGCGAGGCTGCGGTGGCCAGGAGCGGCCACTGCACTCCAGTCTGGGTGACAAAGTGAGACTCCAACTCAAAAAAAACAACAAAAAAAAGTAAAAATAAAAAAACCCAGAACAAAAGAGCAAAAACAAACCAACAACAACAACAAAATTGAAAGACGAACACTCAATCATTCACATACACACATAAACAGAAAACAACAAACAAAAGAAGAAACAGAAAAAGAAAAGGAAAAAATAAAAAAATTTGGGGGGATGCAGCTCAAACTCTCACATACACATTCACGCATAAAGGAAAAATATTTTTAAAATAGACGAACTAACAAACAGGCAAGAAATTCTAAAAAATTAAAAGAACCTGAAAAACCTGCCCTCTTGTGGCAGGCTCTGTAAGTATTTCTCTAATCTGGTCTGCAGAGCTTCCACCTCTTTCACTCTGCCCAGTGTCCAGAGCAGGGAAGGAGAGGGGCAGTGGAGGTGAGTGGGGCTGCAGTCCTCCCCTCCTACTCTCATATGGTCTGGGAGATCTCTGGTGGGGAGCTGCAGGATTGTCTCTTCCCTAGGTATATACTTGCGAGGGCCAGGCCTATTCTGCAATGGAGTTCTCCTATTGCAACTGATGTCCACACTCTGCCTGGGTTTGTCCCTCAGTTGTGGCACAGCAGTGGAGGTCTGACGTTCATAGGATTACTGGAGAGGAGGGGGTTTGGGTCAACCCTGGACTCACCATTGATCTCTTTGGAGTTCTTCCTCCTCCTTTTGTGGCCACACCCTTTGTCCCAGCTGGATCAGGGTAGGGGGTGGGGCGCCTGGGACTCAGGACTTCTCAGGTCCCTCCAAGTTTGTGCTTTCAGGATATTCCCTCCGGGTCATGATCAACCCCTGAGTAGTTAATCCACCAGTCACAGGGATCTGTGACTCTGGTGAGCAAGTCAGAGCACTTTCCCAGCCTGCCTTCAAGATGGTCATGAGGTGCCACTCTTGTCCTCTTTGGTGGGACTCTGCCTCTGGGCTCCCTCTGCAGCCCCTGCTGCCAGTGCCCGGCCAGGTGCTGAAGTGGTGAGGCAAAGCCAGGAGCCCGCAGTCTCTCCTGCTGCAGTGGCGAGACAGAGCCTGTCTCTCCCCAGTGCTTCTTCACAGGGAAACTTTTGCCTGTTTAAAAAAAAAATGGTTCTCTGCTTCTGTGACCTGGGAAGAGCCAGGGACCAAGCAGAGAAGCTGCAGCACCAGCTGTTGCACCAGTGCCCTGACCACTTGGCTCTCGAGGCCGCCACTTAGTCAGTCTCTCCCAGCATTTTCTTCCCAGGAAGGGTTTTGTTGATTTAAAAAAAAAAAATGGCACTTGGCTTCTGCGTCCCCAGAATCATGAGGGTTCAAGCCGAACAGCCAGCACCAGCCACTACACCAGGAGAGCCCTGGCGGCTAGCTCCCTAGCCCTCACTCAGTCATCCACTCACATGCCCACTTTCCGGCTGGTACACAAAATTTTCCATACGCTCACTCACTCACACTGAGACTCGCATAGTCTGACTGGCTCGGCTGCATCTTCCCCACCCTGGCCTCAGCCTTCCAAGTAGCTGGAACTACAGGCACACACCACCACATCCGGCTAATTTTTTGATTTACTGTAGAGATGAGGTCTCGCCAAGTTGCTCAGGCTAGTCTCGAACCTGTGGGCCCAGGCCGTCCTTTCACCTCAGCCTCCCAAAGTTCTGGAATTATAGGTGTGTGCCAACGCATCCAGCCAGCTCTCTCTTTTAACGTAGACTTATGGAATTGTTTTGGGGAAAAAAAAAAGATACTTGACCATTATAACTTGCTAACTATAGTAAAAGTCATGAGAACTTGAGGTGTTTCCACTGAATTAAAAAAAACAACCTTTTGCTTTTGCTTTGCCCAATGCCTCACAGAGCAACAACAAAAAACCTAACTTGTGAAAGATCTTAAGCTCATATTGTTTTGAAGGAGAACTTTGATTTTGAGGTATTTTAGGTTTGGAAAACTAATTTCTTCTGACAATAATAGAGATAAGTGGAACATTCATACTCATTTTTGTTTATAAATTTTTTGGAATTTCTAAGCAAGGATGTAAAAATAGATGCACTGTATAAGTACTGGAAGTATCTGGGATAGTTGAGTCCTTTTTTTTTTTTGTTTTTTTAGGTTTGTTCCAAGATGAAGATTCATGCAGTGATTGTAGCTATCATGAAAAGCCAGGTTCTAGTTTACAAAGTTTTGTGCCAGAAGGAAAAAGTCTTTTCCCAGAAGTTTTCCAGACAAATCAACTTTTGTTCTATGAGCGATTCAGAGCCTATCAAGATTACATTTTAGGTGAGTAGGTTCTCTTTGCTTTTTTTTTTTTTTTTTTTCTTATATCTTTTCAGTTTACAAGTAGAGTTTTTTGTTTTGTTTTTTTTTTTGTTTTTAAGTCAGAGTGGCATGTTGAAGGCCACTGCAGCCTTGGTCTTCCGCCTCAGTCTTCCAAGTAATGAACCATAGGCATGTGCCATCACGCTCGGCTAATTTTTTTATTTATTGTAGAGACAAAGTCTCACAAAGTTGCCCAGGCTGGTCTCGAACCTCTGTACTCAGACATTCCTCTCTCCTCTGCCTCCCAAAGTGCTGGGATTCCAGGCCTGAGCCACTGTGCCCAGCTGATTGTTTATCCCAGGCTCTCAGATTATCAACTGTTGGTTCTGGGAAAGTAGATTTAAATGGACTTATTAACTTCTTTCTATGCATTCTCAATTCTTATTGTGTTTAATTTGTTTGTAGCTGACTGCAAGGCCTCTGAGGTAAGGGAATTTACAGCTGAATTCTTGGAGAAGGTCCTTGAACCATCTGGATGGCGGGCAGTCTGGCACACTAATGTGTTCAAGGTGCTGATTGAGGTACATTTAATTCTGTTGTTAAGACATTTGTCTCCAGCTTTAAGCACTTTACTTCACACTGTTATAGCCGAAGTGATTTTTTTTTTTTTTTTTTGAGTCAAAGTCTCACTTTGTTGCCCAGGCTGGAGTGCAGTGGCATGCTCACGGCCACCGCAGCCTTGACCTGCTGGGCTCAGGCAGTCCTTCCTCCTCAGCCTTCCCAGTAGCTGGAACTACAGGTGTGCACCACAAAGCCTGGCTAATTTTTCTTCATTTATTGTAGGGATGAGGTCTCCTCAAGTTGTCCAGGCTGGTCTTGAACCCAGGGATTCAGGCAATCCTCTTACCTTGGCCTCCCAAAGTACTGGGATTATAGGCATGAGCCATCGTTCCTGGCCGGAAGTGCTTATTTTTAATTAAAGTTTTTGAGCTGATTGAGATAGCATGTTTTTCACATCTAATTGCCATGGTGTAGGAAGTGTTCTGCAATTTTTTTTTTTTAAGTCGGAGTCTCACTCTGTTACCTGGGCTGGAGTGCAGTGGCATGCTCACGGCCATAGCAGCCTTGACCTACTGGACTCAGCGGATCCTTTTGCCTCAGACTTCTAAGTAGCTGGATATACGGGTGCATGCTGCCATGCTCGGCGTTTTTTTTTTTTTGAGTTGGAGTCTTACTCTGTCGCCCAGACTGGAGTGCAGTGGCCGCTCCCGGCCACTGCAGCCTCAACCTGCTGGGCTCCGGCGATCCTTCCACCTCAGCCTTCCGAGTAGCCAGAATTACAGGCATGTGCTACCACGCCTGGCTGATTTTTTGATTTATTGTAGAGATGACCCTGCCTAGGTGGGTCTCGAACCCGCGGGCTCAGGCAATCCACTCACCTCAGCCTCCCAAAGGCGCGGGATTACAGGCTGAGCCACCGGGCCCGGCTTGCTTCTTCTTCTTCTTTTTTTTTTTTTTTTTTATTTATTGTAGAGACGAGGTCTCACCAAGTTACCCAGGCTGGTTTCAAACCCCTAAGCTTAGGCAGTCCTCTTGCCTCGGCCTCCAAAGTGCTGGGATTATAGGCTTGAGCCATTGCACCTGGCCTTGTTCTGCAAATTTTAAAGCAACTAAGGAAGAACTATGGGGGAATTAAATTAGTTTAAGTTTCAGTGTCCTTTGACAAGGGGAACTGAATTATAAACCTATGAAGTGGAAGAGGTATTTGATATCATTTACAAAATAAGGAGGCCTAATTATGAAATCAATCATTTCAATTGCCGTTTTCTTTTTGAGTTGGAGTCTCACTCTCCCAGGCTGGAGTGCAGTGGCATGCTCATGACCACCTTAGCCTCCACCTGCTGGACTCAGGTGATCCTTCTGCCTCAGACTTCCAAGTAGCTGGAACTACAGGCGTGGGCTACCACTCCCGGCTAATTGTTTGATTTATTGTAGAGATGAGGTCTTGCCATTTTGCCCAGGCTGGTCTCGGACCTGTGGGCTCAGGCAATCTTCTCACCTCCACCTCCCAAAGTACTGGGATTACAGGCGTGTGCCACTGTGCCTGCCCCATAGAGGCATTTTAAAACTAACCCATTTTTTGCCTTGCAAATTTGTAGGAATGTGGTTAATCTCTTGACAAGGTGCCGCATTGCAGAAATTTGCACTCTAATTATATGTGTGAGTTTTTCTCAGTGCTTGTTAACTGGACCACACAAAGCCCTGTTAAACTAATATGTTAAACCAGACGGGGTGAAGACAAGTTGTTGGTCCAGCTCCTTTAGAAAATTATATCATAGGACTGGGTGAAATGGCTCATGCACTTTGGGAGGCCGAAGTAGGAGAACTGCTTGAGGCAAGGAGTTTGAGACCAGCCTGGGGAACATAGCAAGTCCCCATCTCTACCAAAAAAAAAAAAAAAAGTAAACAACATCACATACTGCAGTGATTATGTATGAGGCAGTGAGCAGCTGTTTCTTATGAATGTTTAAGTTTTGCATTATGCTAATATCTTTGAAATTGAAGGCTTTTAAATTTGATTATGATAGTACTCATTCTATCTAATGTCAAAGTCATTCTTTTAAAAGAGAAATGTGTCATTTCTCTACTTAACTCCTGATGCATTGCATTTACCATGAGTCTAGAGTTGGCTTTATGGCTTCTTGTTATGCTAGAGAACATGTAAAATCCAAGCTCCTAATGCCTTTTATGTCCTGGTCTTCTTGTCTCTGTCTCCCAGCTCATCTTTTACTGCTCCGCCGTCCCCCCTACTCCCTACTTCCTCCCTTTGGTTCCAGGAAGAAACACTGCCTTTCT
The DNA here is from genome assembly GCA_027257055.1 of Cephalopachus bancanus. Classification (NCBI taxonomy): domain Eukaryota; kingdom Metazoa; phylum Chordata; class Mammalia; order Primates; family Tarsiidae; genus Cephalopachus; species Cephalopachus bancanus. The sequence goes on from JAPVLO010000020.1 coordinate 263,875, forward strand.
TCATCAGCTGCCAAGCTTGTCTCTGCCATGGGCTATTTTGCACCTTCCCTGCTCTTCATTAGGGTGCTTCCTTTTTCACCCTGTCGCCCAGGCTGAAGTGCAGTGGCATGCTCACAGCTGCTGCATCCTCGACCTACTGGCTTCGGGTGATCCTTCAGCTTCAGCCTTCCAAGTAGCTGAAACTACAGGCATGCGCCACCATGCTCAGCTAATTTTTTGATTTATTGTAGAGATGAGGTCTTGCCAAGTTGCCCAGGTTGGTCTCAAACCTGTGGACTCAGGAAGTCCTCTTACCTATGCCCCCCAAAGTGCTGGGATTATAGGCGTGAACCACTGTGCCCCGCTTTTTTTTTTTTTTTTTTGAGTTAGAGTCTCACTCTGTTGCCCAGGCTGGAGGGTAGTGGCACACTCATGGCCACCCCAAGTGTCGACCTGCTGGGCTCAGATGATCCTTCCGCCTCAACCTTCCAGGTAGCTGGAACTACAGGCATGCACTAGCACGCACGGCTACTTTTTTTATTTATTGTAGAGACGAGGTCTCACCAAGTTGCCCGGGCTGGTCTTGAATCCGTGGGCTCAGGCAATGTACTCACCTGAGGAGTGCTGGGATTACAGGCTGAGCCACCGAGCCCAGCCCATAAGGCTGCTTCTTTTTCATCTTTCTCAGCTCAGAGTTGACTTCCCCAGCCATCCCAGCAAAACCAGGTCACTACCTCTGCTGGTTATTCTGTGTCTCTTTACCACCTTGTTCATTTAGCCCTTTTATTACATTGTAAGCTCCCTGAAGGTAAGATCTAGGCCTGTCTTGTTTATATTATGGAAGAAGGCTTCCCACCCTCATTACATACTTTAAAACAATTCAGGCTGTCAGTAGTGTTTTATATGTGTAACTTGATTTTGATTTCCATGTGTTAAGTTACTTTATTTTACATTTCAGGTCACAGATGTGGACTTTTCAGCCTTGAAGGCAGTGGTGAGGCTTGCTGAACCATACCTCTGTGAACCTCAAGTAAGCACTTTTACCTTGGAATGTATGAAAGAGCTCTTGGATCTGAAGGAACATCAGTTGCCCCTGCAGGAGTTGTGGGTAGTATTTGATGATTCTGGAGTATTTGACCAGACAGCACTTGCAATTGAACATGTCAGGTAGGAAGAGAAGTTGATAAAAATAATCTTGTAGCCAGAAAGTTTGGATGAAATGAAGTAATTCTGGTCTGTGTTAGATTTAGATTTAAAACTCCAACTGTTAACTTGGTCACTGAAATATTTTAAAAATATTTAAGAATAGGAGATTTTTTTTTTTTTTTTTTTTTTGAGGCAGAATCTCACTGGATTCTCAGACTGGAGTACAGTGGGATGCTCATGGCCACCACAGCCTCCACCTGCTGGGCTCAGGTGGTCTTTCTGCCTCAGCCTTCTAAGTGGCTGGTACCACAGGCATGTGCCACCATGCGTAGCTAATTTATTTTATTTTATATTTTGTAGAGAAGAAGTCTCACCATGTTGCTCAGGCAGGTCTTGAACCCCTGAGCTCAGGCAATCTTCTTGCCTCCTGCCTCCCAAAGTGCTGGGATTACAGGCGTGAGACACCGTGCCCAGTGGAGAATATTTTTTAAAATTAAAAACATTTAAAATAAATGTTTTATTTTACTTTTTTTTTTAATCAGAGTCTCACTCTGTTACCCAGGCTGGAGTGCAGTAGCATGCTCACAGCCACTGTAGCCTCAACTTGCTAGGCTCGGGTGATCCTTCAGCCTCAGCCTTCCAAGTAGCTGGAACTACAGGTGTGCGCCACCATGCCCAGCTAATTTTTAAATTTATTATAGAGATGAGTTCTCGCAGTGTTGCTCAGGCTGGTCTCAAACCCATGGGCTCAGGCAATCCTCTCACTTCCACCTAAGTGCTGGGATTACAGGTGTAAGCCACAGTGCATGGCTAAAAAAATGCTTTAAATCATTTTGTGATAATTTCAAATTTATAGGAAAGTTGAAAGCAGTAGTATAGTACAAAGAATTCCTGTTTTTCCTTTGCCCAGATCCCCAAACGTTCACAAAAGATAGAGGATTCTTAATTTTGTTTGTATATGTTTATAAACTACCGTAAATGTTGTAGATACTAAGGTTTATGGTTGGTATATTTGGCAATGAGGCCAGAAAGAAAGAGGAAAGGAAAGAAAATGAATATTATATACCATAATGTATACACTGATGAGACTAATACACATTTTTTTTTCAAGGATGTGACTTGTCAAAAAAAGGTGTTTTTTTTTTTTTTTTTTTTTGGGAGGCCAAGGTGAGAGGATTGCCTAAGCTCAGGTTTGAGACCAACCTGGGCAACTTGGTTAGACTTCGTCACTACAATAAAAAAACTAGGTGTGGTAGCATGTGCCAGTAGTTCTATCTACTTGGAAGACTGAGAGGGAAGGATAACCTGAGCCCGGAGGTCGATGCTACGGTGGCCTTTAGCATGCCACTGCACTCCAGCCTGGGTGACAGAGTGAGACTCCAACTCAGAAAAAAAAATAAAAAGGCTGGACGAGGTGGCTCACACCTATAATCTCAGCACTTTGGGGGACCCGAGGTGAGGATTTCCTGAGCTCACGGGTTTGAGACCAGCCTGGGCAACTTGGTGGGACCTCGTCTCTACAATGAATAAAAAACTAGCCAAGTGTGGCATATGCCTGTAGTTTCAGCTACTTGGGAGGCTGAAGTGGAAGGATCCCCTGAGCCCAGTGGGTCGAGGCTGCGGTGGCCTTGAGCATGCCACTGCGCTCCAACCTGGGTGACAGAGTGAGACTCCAACTCAAAACAAAACAAAACAAAATTTATATTCCTCTAGGAACTAGAAGACTGGATAATGTAAGGATAAGAATGTTGCTTGGTATTTTGTAGTTTAAAAAGTACTTTCTGGCCAGGTACTGTGGCTCACACCTGTAATTCTAAAACTTTACGAGGATGAGGTGGGAGGATTGCTTGAGCCCAGGAATTTGAGACCAGCCTAGACAACATAGCGAGACCTCTTCTCTGCAAAAAAAATGAAATAATTAGCCAGTCATAGTTGTGGGTGCCTGTATCCCCAGCTACTCCAGATGCTGAGATGGAAGGATTGCCTGAGCTCAGGAGGTGGAGGCTGCAGTGAATGACGATCATGCTACTGTCCTCCAGCCTGGGCGATGGAGTGAGATCCCAACTCAAAAATTTAAGAAAGAACTTTACAGTTGGAGTCTTACTCTGTCAACCAGGCTGGAGGGCAGTGGCATGTTCCTGGCCACTGCAGCCTTGAACTGCTGGGCTCAGGCGATCCTTCTGCCTCAGCCTTCCAAGTAGCTGGAACTACAGGCATGCACCACCATGCCGGGAATTTTTTGATTTATTGTAGAAATGAGGTCTCGTCAAGTTGCCCAGGCTGGTCTCGAACCTGTGGGCTCAGGCAATCCTCTCACCTTGGCCTCCCACAGTGCTGGGATTATAGGCATGAGCCACCACGCCCGACCTTACAGTTTCTGTTCTATTAATGAGCTCACCTGGTTTTGCTGAACTTAATTTGAATACTCTAAAGAAGCAGAATGTAGCTGGGTGCAGTAGCTCACGCCTGTAATCCCAGCACTTTGGGAGGTGGAGGCGAGAGGATTGCCTGAGCTGTGGGGTTTGAGATAAAACTGAGCACCATGGTGAGACCTCATCTCTACAATAAATCATAAAATTTGCCAGGCATGGTGGCACATGCTTGTGTTTGCAGCTACTTGAAAGTCTGAGGTGGAAGCATTGCCTGAGCCCAGCAGGTCGAGGCTGCGGTGGCTGTGAGCGTGCCACTGCACTCCAGCCTGCGTAACAGAGTAAGACTCTTTAACTCCAAAAAAAAAAAAAAAAAAAAGGAAGCATAATGTTTTAGGCTCTGCTTCCAATATCTCATAGACAATTTTTAATTGTGTGCAAGGACATTTAACCCTGAATGTTCAGTATTATGCCAAGCACTATAAATCGAAAGAACTCATTTCTGTTCAGAACTAAAATAACTCCTGTGTGTTTCTCTCATTTTAAAAGTCTGCCAGTTGAAGCATTTGAAGGTAAAGGGATAACTGATGAGTTTACGAAATTAGGAATTAGGGTGCTTATCTCTCTTTATGGGGATAGAAATTGGTAGAATGACAAGTATCTGGCACTGGGAATGTTATTTGAAGGGGAGCCTTTGTGTTTTTTTTTTTTGAGTTGGTGTCTAGGCGAGAGGCCTAGGCGAGAGGATTGCCTGAGCCCAGGGGTTTGAGACTAGCCTGGGTAAATTGGCAAGACCTCGTCTCTACAATAAATAAATAAATAAAAAATTAGCTGGGCGTTGTAGTGCTCGCCTGTGGTTCCTAGTTCCAGCTACTTGGAAGGCTGAGGTGGAAGGATTGCTGGAGCCCAGCAGGTCGAGGCTGCGGTGACTGGGAGCGGCCATTGCACTCCAGTCTGGGTGACTGAGTGAGACTCCAACTCAAACAAACAAACAACAACAAAAAAACAAACAAAAAAGAAAGTGCTTGTGAAGTTGTGAAGTTGATGTCCAAGGGCTCTAAGGCAGAGAAGTGCGTTAGAGTCAGAGTGTGAATCCATTGTGATACTTTTATTTATTTATTTATTATTTTTGAGTTGGAGTCTCACTGTCGCCCAGACTGGGGTGCAGTGGCCGCTCCGGCCACTGCAGCCTCGACCTGCTGGGCTCCAGTGATCCTTCCACCTCAGCCTTCCAAGTAGCTGGAACTACAGGCACGCGCTACCACGCCCGGCTGATTTTTTTGATTTATTGTAGAGATGAGGTCTCACCTGCCCAGGTGGGTCTCGAACCCTCGGGCTCAGGCAATTCACTCACCTCAGCCTCCTAAAGGTGCGGGATTACAGGCTGAGCCACTGAGCCCAGCTCATTGTTATACTTTTAAGCTCAGAGCTTTATTCTGAGGGTCACAGGAAGGTATTTTTTTGTTGAGTAGAGGCATGCTTAGGTTCTTTTTTTTTTTTAAGATAGGCTCTAGAGAGTAAAGACTGAGAGCCCAATCTATAGGACTTAAGAAGTGACTTCATTTTCAGTACCATTTCCTTTTCACAGCAGAACTTCTTGAAAGAGTTATAGACATACAGTCACAGTCTACTTCCTGGCATCCCAGCAGCATTTCTACCCTGCCTTCACCACTGAAACTGCTCAAGGTCACCAATGACTTCCATGTTCTCATATCCAGTCAATGCTTTCCTGATCTCATCCCGCCTTTGGTCTTATCTTGCTTGACTTCTTGACCACATCCTAGGTATTTGATCATTTCCATCTTTTTTTTTTAATTTGAGTTGGAGTCTCAACTCTGTCGCTCAAACTGGAGTGCAGTGGCTGCTCCCGGCCACCGCAGCCTCGCCTGCTGGGCTTCGGCGATCCTTCCGCTTCAGCCTTCCAAGTAGCTGGAACTACAGGCACACGCTACCATGCCCGGCTAATTTTTTGATTTATTGTAGAGATGAGGTCTCACCAAGTTGCCCAGGCGGGTCTCGAACCTGCGGGCCATTTTCATCTTTTAAATTAAGTAATTAATTAATTCTAAAAATCCAAAGTTGTTTTTATATTCCCATCTTAACACAACCTCCTCTTGGCTTCTGGGACCCACCACGGTTCAGTTGGTGTCTCACCGGCTTGCTTTCTCTGTCATCTTGGCCAGCTCTTCATCTCATGCTCAAACTTTAGAATGTTGGAGTATCCAGAAATCAGTATCTACTTTTCCTTCTCTAATCAACCTTGGAAGCATATTAGAATCACCTGTAGATTTTCTTTATAGAAGTATTCCACAGTGGGCGTGATGGCTCATGCCTATAATCCCAGCACACTGGGAGGCTGAGGTGAGAAGATTGCCTGAGCCCACGGATTCAAGACCAGCTTGGGCAACTTGACAAGACCTCGTGTCTACAATAAATCAAGAAAAATTAGCTGAAAATGAGGGCTCATGCCTGTAGTTCCAGCTACTTGGAAGGCTATGGTGGAGGGAAATCACCTGAGCCCAGCAGTTGGAGACTGCGGTGGCTGTGAGCGTGCCACTGCACTCTAGCCTGGATGACAGAGTGAGACTCTGAGTCAAAAAAAAAAAAAAAAAAATTTCCAACTGATACATGAGGAAAGAATGATAGAATGTCAATATTTTGTAGCCACTAATGAAATAAAGGTTCTAGTCAGTGATCATGAATGACTGCTAAAATTATGAGGTGAAAAACCGATAGGGAGCTTTTTAGTGGGTAGATCAGGCTGACAACACCTGAATCTGTTGATCAATCTTGACTTCACAAAAAGAGATGGCCAGGCATAACAGTAAGTCCTTACTTAATGTTGTCCACTGGTTCTTGGAAACTTTGACTTTATACGAAATGATGTTAACAAAACCAATTTTACTGTAGGCTATTTGATATAAACAAAAGTTAAAGTTTCTCGTTGGGCATGGTGGCTCACACCAGGAATCCCAGCACTTTGGGAGGCAGAGGCAAGAGGGTCTGAGCCCAGGGGTTTGAGACCAGCTGGGGCAACTTCGTGAGACCTCGTCTCTACAGTAAATCAAAAAATTGGCATCACTCTTTTCTATCTTGACAGATGGCACAACCATACATCCAGCTACCAGTGGTCAATAAATAGTTCTTCTGATAAAAAGAATGCTTTTCTAGCTAATCTAGAAAAGATCTCTTGTATGACTCATGATTATCAACCATAACAAATATGCAATATTCTCTAAAATATGAGAACTGTTTCCATTTATTCTTTAGCTCTCACCCCTCTAACAGCCTAACATTTTGAGCCAATGATTGAGTTTGAATGATACTAAGTCCTTTTTCAGGTTTTTATACCAAAACATTTGGAGGAGTTGGGATGAAGAAGAGGAAGATGAATATGATTATTTTGTCAGATGTGTTGAACCTCGATTGAGATTGTAAGTATTACCTTGTACATGTTGGAAAAATAGTTATTCATAGTTTAATTTTACCTGTGTGAGATACATATAAATTCATATGTATGTGTGTGTGTGCATATACAATAAATAAATAAATAAATATTTGCTTTACTCTAAGTTTCTGTAATAACATATACTAGGCTAAACTAACAGACTTATCTCAGTATGCTCTAGATAACAGACTTATCTTTTCACCTCTAGCCTTAAATCTTATTTGACAAATAGGTGAACATACCAGATAGTTACTATTGGTGGTCAATAAACATTTCCAAAATATACATTTTTCTAATTTATCATCTTTTGTCAGAGGAAAACCCTTCTATTCAAAAGTACCAAAATTAACCATACAACCCAAATACAAGTAGTTGTTCCAAAGGCCTTTGTCTTTCCACTAGTTGGGGCCCTAAGACTAGTGATTTTTTTCCCCTATATTCATGAGCATCTGTATTTTTAAAAGCTCTCTAGGTGATTTCAATATTTAGCCAGAATTGAGAAGGTCTGACCTAAGGCATAGCTAGTCAATATACTTTTAACTAAGAATTAAAGCACTTACTTTAAAACTATAGGTAATGACAATAATATTGTACTGTATTTTCAAATCCATTAATTTATATTCATTAACTTGATTGTACTTTCGTAAACTATTTTATTGCATCTGGAAATACTTTTTGTTCATTTTTATACTTAGGGAAGTATATAAATTATTAAAGTACTAGTAAGGTTGTCTGGTACAAGCTTATTTTGTTTTGATCACTCTTAAATTTAGAAATGACAGTTTTATTCCCCCCCCTCAGACTCTCAAAGGCTTATTTTTTGAAGTTCTCTAACAATCTTTCGAAGTTCTCTAACAATCAGCATAATTTTGTGGCATAGTGCTTTTTTTTTTGAGTCGGGGTTTCACTCTGTCACCCAGGCAATGACACAATCACAGCTCACGGCATCCTTGACTTCCTGGACTCAGGCGATCCTTCTACTGAGTAGCTGGGACTATAGGTACACACCACTATGCATGGCTAACTTTTAAATTTTTGTAAAGATGAGGTCTCACTGTGTTGCCCAGGATGTATTCCTCCCACCTTGGCCTCTCAAAGTGTTAGGATTACAGACATGAGCCACCATGCCTGGCCCTTAGTGCTTTAGATGCAAGGAAGTACTAGATTACTTGAATCATTTAAAATTTTTGATTCTATAAATATGGTAATTTTTTTTTAAAAAAGCTTAAGCTGGGTACAGTGGCTCATGCCTGTAATCCCAGCACTTTGAGAGGTGCAGGTGGGAGAATTGCCTGAGCCCATGGGTTCGAGACCAGCCTGGGCAACTTGACGAGACCTTGTCTTTACAGTAAATCAAAAAATTAGCCAGGCATGGTAGTGCACGCCTGTAGTTCCAGCTACTTACAAGGCTGAGGCAGAAGGATCACCTGAGCCCAACGGTTCGAGGCTGTGGTGGCTGTGAGCGTGCCACTGTACTCCAGCCTTGGCAAAAACAGTGAGACACCGACTCAAAAAAAAAAAAAAAATTTACCATTTTTTTCAGGGATCTGAATGTCACAAACTATTTCTAGTTGCCCTGGCTAGTCTTGAACTGGTGAGCTCAGGCAATCCTCTCACCTCAGTCTCCCAAAGTGCTGGGATTATAGGGGTGAGCCACTGTGTGTGGCCAAAATATGGTAATCTTAAACATTGTGAAACAATTTGAGATGCTTCCCTTCCTATTTCCACTCCCAAATTATCCCCTGCCACCCATTTTTTATGATTTTGAATCTAGTATATGAGAAAAAGTAATTTCTTAAGAGATAATGATTATAAATTATGCAACATGAATTTGCAGTGTTTCTAAAGCACAAATGCCTGAATCTAAGAATAGTAACCAAATTCTGAAGAAAAATGAGTGACCTTAGTGATGTTATACTTTAAACTTTCAACATCTTCCACTTATAGTAGGGTGTTATTCAGAAAGACTTTAACATGTACCTGAGTTATATACTATACAACACTTTCTTACTGGGTCTTTGAGGATTAAACGGGCTGTCTTAATGATAGGAAAATGTGCCTAAATGGACTTCAAGCAATGGATTTGAATATCCTTTAAACTTTCAGACATTATGATATTCTTGAAGACCGAGTTCCTTCAGGACTTATTGTTGACTACCACAATCTGTTGTCTCAATGTGAGGAGAGTTACAGAAAATTTTTAAATCTGAGAAGCAGTTTGTCAAATTGTAGCTCTGATTCTGAGCAGGAAAATATCTCCATGGTGGAAGGGTTGAAATTGTATTCGGAGATTGAACAGTTGAAACAAAAGCTAAAACTCATTGAGAATCCTTTGTTGAGGTATGTGTCTTTGTTATTCTTATCTATTTAGCATCTTTTCTTACTAGCTCTCATACTGAGAACTGACAGGTCTGTTTGATTTCTATAAGGTACGTGTTTGGTTATCAGAAGAATTCTAATATCCAAGCAAAGGGCATCCGTCCAAGTGGTCAGAAGGTTACCCATGTAGTCTCCTCCACCATGATGACTGGTCTACTGCGGTCCCTGCTCACTGACAGGCTTTGCCAGAAGCCTTGTGAAGAAGAAATAGAAATTCAGGTAAACGGAGAGTTTCTTGCTCCAGGTGGCTTTCTTCTTCTTCTTCTTTAGATTCAGCCCAGGTTTTCTGTGTTTTTGTTTTGTTTTTTTTGGTTTCTTTTTGTTTTTTTGGTGTGTGTGTGTGTTGGGAGTCTCACTCTGTCACCTAGGCTGGAGTACAATGGCACGCTCATGGCCACTGCAGCCTTGACCTTCTGGGCTCAGATTATCCTTCAGCCTCTGCCTTCCAAGTAGCTGGAACTACAGGCATGCGCTACTACACCTGGCTAATTTTTTTTTTTTTAATTGTAGAGATGAGGTCTCACCAAGTTGCCCAGGCTGGTCTCGAACCGTGGGCTCAGGCAATCCTCTCACTTTAGCTTATCAAAGTGCTGGGATTATAGGCATGATTCACCACACCAGACTATTTTTTTTAAAGTCAGAGTCTCACTCTGTCACCCAGACTGGAGTGCAATGGCACGCTCACAGCCACCGTAGCCTTGACCTGCTGGGCTCAGGTGATCCTTCCACCTCAGCCTTCCAAGTAGCTGGAACCACGGGTTTGTGCTACCACACCCAGCTAATTTTTGATTTATTGTAGAGACAAGGTCTCACCAAGTTGCTCAGCTGATCTCGAGCTCCTGGGCTCAGGCAATCCTCTCTCCTCTGCCTCCCAAAATGTTGGGATTACAGGCGTGAGCCACCATGCTTGGCCTCATCCCAGGTTTTCATGAGTTCTACAAAGTGTTTGCAGGAACATCCCAGGGATGGTTTTCAGTGATTTGGGGCATGGTGAGAGCCCTGCCTTTCATTAGCAGAAATCACTTGCAAAGCATGCACTGGGCTTAGTGTAGCATCAAAGAAGATACTTCAATATGCAGTTTGGGCTCTGTTTTCAGAATAAGGCATGAAGGCAACTGGAACAATACTCAAGTTGCTTTTAGTGGGGAGGGTGTATATTTGCAAATATATTGTTGTTGTTTTCTAGTTCCATAGTGATCCATTGTCTGCTATAAATGCCTGCTATGAAGGCGACACTGTTATTGTTTGTCCTGGCCATTATGTGGTACATGGCACATTCTCCATAGCTGACTCCATTGAGTTGGAAGGTGAGTATGGAAGGGCAGACAAGCAAACTGTCATGCATGATATGTTTAAGTAAATAGTAAATCACTAATCCTATTGAAGCTTCAAGAATTCCGTGATTTCAAATCATTTGATTTCTAATTGGTTGCCTTGAAACATTAAGGATATTCAAAGTTTAAAGGAGATTGACCCAGTGTTTGAGTAAGTTGAAGTGCGGTTTTTTGAAGCAGTATATGTTGAGAAGATGTTCGAAGGCTTATATAGAAAAAAGATCATCAGGAAGAAGCATCTTTTCCAAATTGTAAGTGGTTTATGGAAAAGAAATCTAATTTCTACAATTAATTTTTAATCTTATTTTAGTTTTAGTTTCTTTTATTTTTTTGAGTAGGAGTTTCACTCTGTTGCCCAGGCTAGAGTGCAGTGGCACGCTCACGGCCATTTCAGCCACGACCTGCTGGGCTCAGGCGATCCTTCCACCTCAGCCTTCCAAGTAGCTAGAACTATAGGTGTGCAATACCATGCCTGGGTAATTTTTCTTGATTTATTGTAGAGACGAGGTCTCAGCAAGTTTCCCAGGCTGGTCTTGAACCACTGGGCTCAGGCATTCCTCTCACCTCTGCCTCCCAAATTGCTGGGTGGGATTATAGGCATGAGCCACCACATCAGCCTTAATTTTATTTTTAGAGACAGATCTCACTCTGTCACCCAGGCTGGAGTGTGGTGGCATGATCATAGCTCACTGCTTGACATCCTGGGCTCAAGCATCCTCCCACTTCAGCCTCTAGAGTAACTGGGACTACAGGAATACAACACCATACCAGGCTAATTTCTACAATTAAAGAAAAAAATAGCCAGGTGCAGTGGCTCACGCCTATAATCCCAGCACTTTGGGAGGCAGAGGCGAGAGGATTGCTTGAGCCCATGGGTTCGAGACCAGCCTGGGCAACTTGTCGAGGCCTCATCTCTACAATAAATCAATAAAAATTAGCTGGGCATGGTGGTGCACACCTGTCGTTCCAGCTACTTAGAAGGTTGAGGCAGGATCATCTGGGTCTAGCAGGTCGAGGCTGCAGTGGTCATGAGCGTGCCACTGCACTCCAGCCTGGGTGACAGAGTGAGACTTACTCAAAAAACAAAAACAAAATTTTCTCAGCAATATTTTAAAAAATTATAGTATTTAAAAAATTTGTTGCTTGCTTTTATAGATGTTGTGGCTATCTTAGTACATGTTTTTATTGTTAAAATACAGTTTATTTTTGTGAAAGGTAGAATAAAGGGCCTTTAAATAGATGCCAGAAAGTTATTTTGCCTCTTTAAAAGCTTGCTTTTACCACTTTACCAAAGTATACTTTTGAAAACATTAATGCTGAATGATTCTGTGTAACATAACTTTTTAGCAATTATAATCTTATTGTTTATTTAGAGTAATTCCTAAAATTAGGCTACTTCTGTCAACTATTTACCACAACAGCTTTAGTTAGCAATAAAGCTTGTAATGCAAAAAGTCATATATCATTTTGGGACTTGTGCAGCTATTCACAAACTAAGCTGTGCTCTTTATCTTATCACAACTTCCTTTATTTTTGAATCGGAGTCTCATTCTGTCTCCCAGACTGGAGTGCAGTGGCACACTCACAGCCACCACAGCCTCAACCCGCTGCGCTCAGGTGATCCTTCTGCTTCAGTCTTCTAAGCAGCTGGAACTACAGGCATGCACCACCACGCCTGGCTAGTTTTTTGGCTTATTGTACAGACAAGATCTTACCATGTTGCCCAGGTTGGTCTCGAACCTGTGGGCTCAGGCAGTTCTCTCACCTCGACCTCCCAAAATGCTTGGATTATAGGCGTGAGTCACCGCGCCCAGCCAAAAATGACTTTAAATTTACTAATAGAGAGCACTTCTGAGAACTAGGGAATCAGATGTATCTCTAGTGTGAATATATGGAGTATTTGCTCATGCGTAAGATTAGTTTTTATCTGATAGTGATCTATATCTAACACATAAAAGATATATATTGAGGACTTACTATGTATAGAGTACTAGCAGTATTTACAAAAGGGACTTTCTTGTTTAGAAAATCCTTAGGTGACGGTTTTGTGTTTAAATGAATAGGAGTATATAAGTTGTGTAAAAATCTCAATTTTTTCCTCACTATACAATTCTTATATTTTAATTTTTCTGATAAAAAGGTGGTTATTGTATAAAATATGCAAAGTATAGGCAGACATACAAAGAATTAGAAATAAAATTACTTATACTTCAGTCATCAATAGTCCACCCCTGGTAGCCTTCCAGTGCACAGAGTTCTCCTGCATTCATTCTTCCATGCCCCTGAAGCCTCGTCTGTACTCTTTTTTTTTTTTTTCTTGAGTTGGAGTCTCACGCTGTTACCTTGACTGGAGTGCAGTGGCATGCTTAAGGCCACCGCAGCCTCGACCTGCTGGGCTCAGAAGATCCTTCCACCTCAGCTTTCCATGTAGCTGGTACTACAGGCTCGTGCTACCATACCTGGCTGATTTTTTGATTTATTGTAGAGATGAGGTCTTGCCATGTTGCCCAGGCTGGTTTTGAATTCTTGGGCTCAGGCAATCCTCTTGCCTCTGCCTCCCAAAGTGCTGGGATTACGGATGTGAGCCACCACACCTGGCCTGTCTGTACTCTTTAAATATAGATAAGGTCAATGTCTTTGCTTGTTTAATGCAGTTACTGCTTTCGCTTACTTAAAGAAAGACTCATCTTTAGACAATGAAAGTTATTTCTTATGTATAGCTTTGTCTATGTGGTTCTGTTTTACAAGGAAAGTCAAGTGAGTGCTTTAGTTTTTGATAACTCCAATTTTTTGTAAACCCACTCAGCTTGGCTGCATTATTGGTTTAAGATTTATAGAGATTATCTTATTGTTTGTTTCTTTTTGACTTACTGCGGAGACGAGGTCTTGCCTTGTTGCCCAGCCTGGTCTTGAATTCCTGAGCTCAGGCAATCCTTTCCCCTTAGCCTTGCAAAGTAAAGTGCTGGTATTACAGACATTAACCACTGTCCCAGCCTTCAATGGTCTTTCTTGGTTAATGAGGTAGACTTTTTTTTCCAATAACAAAAACTATTTTGAGTCAGTTTATCAGATTTTAAGTCAATCTCCTTATTTTTTGTTTGTTTGTTTGTTTTGAGTTGGAGTCTCATTCTGGACTCAGACAATCCTTCCGCCTCAGTCCTCCAAGTAGCTGGAACTACAGGCATGTGTCACCACATCTGACTAGTTTTTTGATTTACTGTGGAGATGAATTCTCACCAAGTTGTCCAGATTGGTCTTGAACCCGTGGGCTGAGGCAATCCTCTTACCTCAACCTCCCAAAGTGCTGGGATTATAGATGTGAGGCACCGTGCCCAACAGTCTGTTTAAAAGAATATTAAAATTAGATAATCTTGAGAACTGCTTAGGTTTATTCAAATTTAATTTATATTAGAATCATAGAATCTTAGAGTTAAAAAAAACTTTTTTTTTTTGAGTTGGAGTCTCACTCCGTCGCCCAGACTGGAGTGCCGTGGCACGCTCCTGGCCACCGCAGCCTCGACACACTGGGCTCCGGCGATCCTTCTGCCTCAGCCTTCCAAGTAGCCGGAATTACAGGCATGCGCTACCACGCCTGGCTAATTTTTGATTTATTGTAGAGATGAGGTCTCACCAAGTTGCCTGGGTGGGTCTCGAACCCACAGGCTCAGGCAATCCACTCACCTTGGCCTCCCAAAGTGCTGGGATTACAGGCTGAGTTACTGAGCCCGGCCTTAAAAAACTTTTAAGGGCTGGGTGCAGTGGCTCACACTATAATCCCAGCACTTTGGGAGTCCAAGGTGAGAGGACTGCCTGAGTCCAGGGATTCAAAACCAGCCTGGGCAACTTGGGGAGACCTTATCTCTACAAAAAAATCAGCTGTGCTTGGTGGCACATGCCTGTAGTTCCAGCTACTTGGAAGGCTGAGGCGGGAGGATCACCTGAGCCCAACGGGTCGAGGCTGCAGTGGCCATGAGCATGCCACTGCACTCCAGCCAATGAACTCTATTGAGATGGACTACTGGTCTCATCATTTGGAGTCATTTGAGCTATAGAAATCTGTTCTAGCATTTTTGTGTTTAGACAGTTCCCTTCACCCATCTTGTGTTTTTTCCCGTCTGCTTTAGGATATGGTCTACCGGATGATATTGTGATAGAAAAGAGGGGTAAAGGTGATACTTTTGTGGATTGCACAGGTGCAGATATTAAAATCTCAAGCATAAAATTTGTTCAGCATGATGCTGTAGAAGGAATCTTAGGTAAGTATCTAAATGTTTGGTGCATTATTTGTTTTATGCTTTGAAGAAAAACTTTACTATCTTTGGAAGATAGAATTTAATGACATGCTACTTTTGAGTACAGGCAAACCTTGTTTAATTGCACTCTGCAGATACTGAGGTTTTTTTTTAAAAAGTGAAGGTTTGTGGCAGCCTGCTTTGAGTATCTATTAGCACCATTTTTCCAATATCATGTCCTCACTTCATGTCTGTGTCACATTTTGGTAATTCTTACAATATTTCAAACATTATTATATCTTTGGTAATTCTTACAATAATTCAGACATTATTATATCTTATGCTGATCTGTGATCAGTGATCTTTGATGATACCACTATAATTGTTTTGGGGTGCCTTGGACAGCATCCATGTAAGATAGTGAACTTAACTGATAAATGTGTGTGTTCTTACTGCTCCACCAATCGGCCATTTCCCAATCTCCCTCTCCTTGGGCTTCTGTATTCCCTGAGGCACAACAATATTGAAATTAGGCCAATTAATAATCCTACAATGGTATCTAAGTGTTCATGTGAATGGAAGAGTCTCATGTCTGTCATGCTATATCAAAGACTAGAAATGATTAAGCTTAGTGAGGAAGTCATATCAAAAGCTGAGATGGGCAGAAAGTGAGCCAAGTTGTGAATGTAAAGGAAAAGTTCTTGAAGGAAATTAAAAGTGCTACTCCAGTGAACCCACGAATGAGAAGAAAGCAAAACAGCCTTGTTGCTGATAGAAAGTTTCAATGGTCTGGAGAGAAGATTAAAAGTCATAACATTTCCTTAAGCTAAAGCTTAATCCCAGAGCAAGGCCCTAACTCTCCCTTAATTCAAAACTTAATCCAGAGCAAGACCCTAACTCTCTTCAATTCTGAGAAGGCTGAGAAAAGCGAGGAAGCTGGGAAGAAATGTTGGAAGCTAGCAGAGGTTGGTTCATGAGGCTTAAGGAAAGAAGCTGTCTCTATAACATCAAAATGCAAGGTGAGACAGCAAGTACTGATGGAGAAGCTGCAGCAAGTTGTCCAAAAGATCTAGATAATTGAAGAAGGTGGATACATTAAACATCAGATTTTCAACGTAGGTGAAACAGCCTTCTATTGGAAGAAAATGGCATCTAAGATTTTCATAGTTAGAGAGAAGTCAATGCCTGGCTTCAAAGGACAGGCTGGCTCTCTTCTTAGGGGTTAATGCAACTAGTGACTTTAAGTTGAATCCAGTGTTTATTTACTATTCTGAAAATCCTAATTTCGGGCATACCACTTAGTAGAGGCCAGAGTTGTGCTCAGGTGGTGGAAGAATTCACCAAGATAGTTGTAATTTAAGAAAGGTAGATTTATTTATTTATTTATTCACTTATGAGTTGGAGTCTCATTTTGTTACCCAGGCTGGAGGGCAGTGGCATGCTCCTGGCCACCGCAGCCTCGACCTGCTGGGCTCAGGTGATCCTTCCAAGTAACTGGAACTACAGTCACAAACCACCATCAGAATTTTTAAAATTTATTATAGAGATGTGGTCTCACCAAGTTGCCCAGGCTGACCTTGAACCCGTGGGCTCAGGCACTTCTCTCACCTTGGCCTCCCAAAATGCTGGGATTATAGGCATGAGCCACTGACTCTGGCAGAAAGGTAGATTTATTAAAGGGACGATGCAGAGATATGCCATAAGAGAGCAGTGGCCAGAGCAGCAGCAAAGGAATACTGTTTTTTGTCTGCAAAGAAGCAGAGCCTAGAGAGGAGTTTTATAGGACTGTGCTGGGGGTGTTTACATGCCAGTATGGCTGTGCTAAGGGATTACTTGTGGGAAGTTTGTTCAGAATACCTGATGTGGTCATCAGTGTGCTGGAATTGTTTAATAATTGTCAGTTGCTTCTTGGGGCCTGGTCAGTAAGTTTTCATAACATTTGTAAGTTTTCCCTTGAGGCTTTCTTCCTTAATATAATTAACTCAATTGTTGCTTATCTACTTAGGTCTTCCTCCATATTCCCCCCTGACAGAGCAATAATGCTAAATCTTTGGCATAGGGATGAAGGTTTTATTTTTTTTGTAGCTATTTTGTGCTGAACAGGGGGTGTTGTGCTGGCCCTACTGAGAATTATTAGTCTGTTAGGGGATTTTGTGTGCCAATAGGTTGGAACAAGAGTGTTATATTAGCAATTAGGGGTGGTTTGAGTAAAAATTTTTGTACCTTGAATTAAAGAGCTCAGGCAAAGTAGAGTTTTCTGCATGCTCATGGCCACCACAGCCTCATCCTGCTGGGCCCAGGTGATCCTTCCACCTCAGCCTCCCAAGTTGCTGGAAGTACAGGTGTGTGCCACCACGCCCAGCTAATTTTTTGGATTTATTGTAGAGACATGGTCTTACCATATTGTCCAGGCTGGTCTCGAACTCCTAGCTTCAAGCAATCCTCTCCCCTCTGCCTCCCAAAGTGCTGGGATTATAAGTGTGAGCCACTGTGCCAGGCTGAGTAGAGTTTTTGATGGTATTGGTTGGAAACCTTGTTGAAGTATCATCTGGAGATGGTGTTGTTGGAGTCTGGAAGAGACAAACTTTCTTTTTTGAGAAAGAGTCTCACTCTGTTTGCCCAGGCTGAAGTGCAGTGGCATGCTCATGCTCATTGACCACTGCAACCTCGACCTGCTAGGATCAGGTGATCCCTTCTACTTCAGCATTCCAAGTAGCTGGAACTACAGGTGTGCACCACCATGCCTGGATAATTTTTTTTGGTTTGTTGTAGAGACTAGGTCTTGCCAAGTTGCCCAGGCTGGTCTCAAACCCCTGGGCTCAGACAATCCTCTTGCCCCTGCCTCCCAAAGTGCTGAGATTACAGGCATGAGACACAACGCCTGGCCATGGAAGAGACAAACCTGATAAAAAAATATTAGAGAGTGGAGGTTTTGTAACTAGGAGCAGGAGTATTGAAATGAGGAGGTCTTGGCCGGGCTTGGTGGCTCAGACTGTAATCTAGCACTCGGGGAGGCTGAGGTGAGTGGATTGCCTGAGCCTGCAGGTTTGAGACCAATCCCAGCAACTTGGTGAGACCTTCTCTCTATAATAAAAATAAAAAATTAGCTGGGTGCGGTAGCATGTGCCTATAGTTCTGGCTAATTGGAAGGCTGAGGTTGAAGGATCACTTGAGTCCAGCAGGTCAATGCTGGGGTGGCTGTGAGCATGCCACTGCACTCCAACCTGGGCAAGAGAGTGAGACTCCAACTAAAAAAAAAAGAAAAAGAAAAACAGAAAAAAAAAAGAAATGAAGGGTCTCAGAAAAGGAAGGAGCCAGAAAAATTAGGATAACTTTTTTGTTTTACATACATAGAGGCTAGTATAAATGTTGGAAAGCAGAGAAAATAATTGAAAACATTAGTTTGGAGACATAGAGCCAGAAAAGACTTTAGGTGCAGTTTAAATTGCAGAATAAAGATTAAAAACTTAAAAATAGTGGGCAAGAGAATTTAATAGATGTAGATAAAGCCTTTAGAGCATTTGCAGTAGACTGAGAAAGAGTATTTAATGTTGTAGTGATATTTTGTAAAATAGTCTCATGGTATGTACTTTCTCCCCATTGTGTTAAGAAATAAGAAGGTGGAAAACTTGTCGGGCTCGGTAGCTCAGCCTGTAATCCTGTGCTTTGGGAGGCTGAGGTGAGTGGATTGCCTGAGCCCATGGGTTCGAGACCCGCTTGGGCAACTTGGCGAGATCTCATCTCTACAGTAAATCAAAATGAGCCGGGCGTGGTAGTGCACGCCTGTAGTTCCAGCTACTTGGAAGGCTGAGGCAGAAGGATCGCCAGAGCCCAGTAGGCCGAGGCTGCGGTGGCCGGGAGTGACCACTGCACTCCAGTCTGGGTGACAGAGTGAGACTCCAACACACACAAAAAAAAGAAGGTGAAAAACTTCAGGTTTGTTGATATGTAGATGAAGTTTTACAGGTGGCAGACTTTTGAGAGGATAGATAAGTGTTTTATGAGGTTCCTGAAGTTGGGGAGTTTTCAAGAAACTTTGCAGTGGCATAAATACCTTGTTTTGTTCTATTTTTTAAATTTGTTGTATGATGCTATGCCAGAGTCAACATTAAAGCCCCTAAGGATTATGCTACATCTACTCTGCCTGTGCTCGATTAATGGAACGACAAAACTTGAATGGTATCATATCTGTTGATAGCATGGTTTATTGACAATTTCTCTTTTTTTGGGGGTCTAAGAAAGCAATATTTTTATTGAACGTACCTAGGCTTGGGGGTGGGGGTGGCAGCGAGAGGGACCAAGGTACTATTTCAAGCTTACTGTTGAGACCTACTTCTCAGCAAAAAAGATTCCTTTCAAAATATCACTGTTCATTGACAATGCACCTGGTCACCCAATAGCTCTGATGAAGATGTACAAGGAGATTAATGTTGCTCACCCAACATTCATTCTGTAGCCCTTTGGATCAAGCAGTAATTTCACGTTTCAAGTCCTGTTATTTAAGAAATATACTTTCCCAGGCCATCACTGCTATCGATAATGATTGCTCTGATGGATCTGGGCAAAATCAATTGAAAACATTGTGGATAGAGTTACCATTCTAGATTTCACTGCGCACATTCATGATTCAAAGGAGGAAGTCAAAATATTAAAATTTTTTTTTTTTTGAGTTGGAGTCTCACTCTGTCACCCAGACTGCTGCCTCGACCTGCTGGGCTCTGGCGATCCTTCTGCCTCAGCCTTCCAAGTAGCCGGAACTACAGGCGCGTGCTACCATGCCCGGCTAATTTTTTGATTTATTGTAGAGATGAGGTCTCGCCAAGTTGCCCACGTGGGTCTCGAACCTGTGGGCTCAGGCAATCCACTCACCTCAGCCTTCCAAAGTGATGGTGTAGCAGGAAAAATAGAGAGATCGTGACACCAAGACTGTTATGGGAAGTGGCACTTTATTATGCTGGCCATCCCAGCAGGCCCAAGGGTCTAATATGTCCAAATTGAGCGGTCCAGAACAGGAGAAGTGGGGTCTTATACCCTTGGTAAGGGAGTGGGTCGTGTTGAGTGATTACATATTTCCTTTGGAATCTTACAAGGTTGTACTCAGAAAAATCAGATTTTTCAAAGAGCAAATGGTTTTTCAGGAACTGCTGGGTTGTAAACCATCAACTTCAGAGGAGGGGTTTTGGATAAGTCTGTGAATTAGTTACTCTTTTGCATTTCCATGAAATGGCTAGTCACTGGGCCATTTGGCCTTTCTTAAACAAAACCTGCCCTGTTCCTGGCAGGTCTTTAAAGTTGCAGCTTGCCTTTTTTTTTTTTGAGTTGGAGTCTCACTTTGTCGCCCAGACTGGAGCGCAGTGGCCGCTCCCGGCCACCGCAGCCTCGCCTGCTGGGCTCCTGCGATCCTTCCGCCTCAGCCTTCCGAGTAGCTGGAATTACAGGCATGCGCTACCACGCCCGGCTGATTTTTTGATTTACTGTAGAGATGAGGTCTCGCTGCCCAGGCGGGCCTCGAACCCGCGGGCTCAGGCAATCCACTCACCTCAGCTTCCCAAAGGCGCGGGATTACAGGCTGACCCACCGAGCTGGCTTGCAGCTTGCCTTTCAAAAGGAAATACCTTTAACTGCTACCAACCCCCCTTCCTGCCACAGGGTTAGTGGGAGACATCTTGTTATCCCAGGTGATTGCCATGAGGCCAACTGCTGATTCCGAAGTAGCTACATGTGTTTCTGTGTTTATTCACTCAATCATACAAGAAATATATTTGAGCATTTGCTGCATCCTGCCACACTGGGATTACAGGCTGCACCACTAAGCCCGGCTCAAAATATTAACATTAACCAGAGTTTGGGAGAAGTTGATTCCAACCCTCATGGATACCTTTAAAGACATTATATAAGACTTGGTGCAGATGTGGTAGAAGTAGCAAGAAAACTAGATTTTAGAAGTAGAGCCTGGAGATATGACTTGCTATATCCTTATGACAAAACTTGAGTGAATGAGGAATTGCTTCTTATGGATGAGCTAAGAAAGTGGTTTCTTGAGATGGAATATACTCCTGCTGTGAACATTGTTGAAATGAGAAAAGATTTAGAATAGTACATAAACTGAGTTCTTGAAGCAGTGGCAGACTTTGAGAGAATTGACTCCAAATTTGAAAGATGTTCTATGGCAGGTAAGATGCTATCAAACAGCAATGCATGCTACAGAGAAATCTTTCATGAAAAGAAGAGTCAATCAAAGAGGTAAACTTTATTGTTGTCTTATATTAGGAAATTGCCACAGCCAGCATTCAGCAACCACTACCTTGGTCAGTCAGCAGCCATTAACATCGAGATAAGACCCTTCATCAGCAAAAAGATTACAGCTTACTTACTGAAGGCTCAGGTTTTCATTAGCATGTTTTAGCAAAATGAAGTATTTTAAAATTAAGGTATGCACATTTTAAAACAATGCTATTGCACACTCAATAGACTACAATGTAGTATAAATATAACTTTTATATGTATTGAGAAACCAGAAAACTTATGAGACTTACTTTATTGCGATATTTACTTTATTGTGGTAGTCTGGAACCCAACCTGCATTATTTCTGAGGTATGTCTGTATATGGAAGTCTGGTTTTTATGTATGTAACATGATGACTTAGGAATCTTTGCCCCAAAGTGAAAAACAGTTTAGCGTATTTTTGAAAATTTACTAGTCTAATATTGCTTTTTTCTATGTGATTATTTATTCTTTTAAAACATTCAAGGCTGGGTACGGTAGCTCATGCTTATAATCCCAGCACTTTGGGAGGCTGATGCAGGAGGACTGCATGAGCACAGGAGTTCTAGACCAGCCTAGACTACATAGTGAGACCTCTTTAATACAAAAAAAAATTTTTTTAATTAGCTGGGTGTGGTGGTGCATGCCTATAGTGCCAGCTACTTGGGAGGCTGAGATGGAAGGATCTCCTGAGTCCAGGAGGTCAAGGTTGTGGTGAACTGTGATTGTGCCACTACACTTCAGCCTGGGCGGCAGAGTGAGACCCTAACTGAAAAAAGTTAAAATCAAAACAAAACAAAAAAAATTCCAATGTTGAACAACCCACTTAGATCCCTTCCCACTGTGTTTTCTAATAAATCCTACTTTAAAAAAAAAAATCCCAATGTTGTGGTCTGTGTTCTCTGTATTCAATTTAGCACTAGACTAAAACCACCTATCTTCACACTGTGCTAGTGTTTGTTTCTGGATCTGTATCCCCTTTCTTGAATCAGAGCTTTTTCTTATTTCCAAGATATTCAACAAAGTTGCTCTCTAATACTTTTTTTTGGTAATGAAAAAGTGCTTTTACATTTCTGAGGTTAGATCATTCTTTTTAAATAATGATACTTTTAGTTTTAGGCAACAATTCAAAGTAGTCATTGGTTTATATTACATGAATTTGTAATTTAGGTAACAAAGTTTAAAAGGTAGCTTTTGAGAAATATTTAGGCTATATCTAATGTCAGCTCTAGATGTCTCTAATATTGGAAAAGGCACATTACTTCTTAAACCAGTCAACTGTATGTTTTCATCACAGTCATTCACCGTGGTAAGACTACATTGGAAAACTGTGTATTGCAGTGCGAAACGACAGGAGTCACAGTACGAACATCAGCAGAATTTTTAATGAAGAACTCCGATTTATATGGTGCCAAGGTAAGATAAGCACTTGTATTTTTGGGAAAGTAGTTGGGCTTAATTCTAAATAAATATATAAAATATAGAACCAACATGTAAGTGCATATTACTATTGTCTTTTTTCAAAGAGGTTCAGACACATCTAAGCCAGTCAAACTCAGTTGTACAAGGTTGCTCTTATGTAGTATTTTCCAAATAGAGATCAAGAAGAAAAGTAATAAATGCCACAATTACTTAATGGCAACCTTAAGTGAGACTTAGACCCTAAAATTATAGCTTTATAAACAATTTTTTGTAAGTTGGTTGCTTTTTAAAATTTGAGATAATTGTAGATTTGCGTACTGTTATAAGAAATAATACAGTTCGTGACCTGTCTGGGCAACTTGGTGAGACCTCATCACTACAATAAATAAAAAATTAGCCGAACTTGGTAGCGCGTGCCTGTAGTTCCAGCTACATGGAAGGCTGAGGTGGAAGGATCGCTGGAGCCCAGCAGGCGAGGCTGCGGTGGCCGGGAGCGGCCACTGTACTCCAGTCTGGGCGACAGAGTGAGACTCCAACTCAAAAAAAAAAAAAGAAATAATACAGAGAGAGATCCTGCATGTATGCCCTTAAAAGTTTCTCCCAATAGCAACATCTTGAAAACTGTAGCACAATATCACAACCAGAATATTGACGAGCTAAATAATGTTCTATCACCACAAGGATCCCTCACATTGCCCTTTGGTAGCCAAATCCCCTTGCCTCTCCCACCAACCTCTTTGACTCTTGGCAAACCCTAATCTGTTTTCCATTTTTTTTTTTTTTTGAGTTAGAGTCTCACTGTTGCCCAGGCTGGAGGGCAGTGGCATGCTCACGACTGCCTCAGCCTTGACCCGCTGGGCTCAGGCGATCCTTCCACCTCAGCCTTCCAAATAGCTGGAACTACAGGCATGTGTGCTACCACACTCAGCTAATTTTTGATTTACTGTAGAGATGAGGTCTTACCATGTTGCCCAGGCTGGTCTCAAACCTGTGGGCTCAGGTGATCTTCTTACCTCGGCCTTCCAAAGTTCTGGGATTATAGGCGTGAGCTACTGTGCCTGGCTTTATTTTTATTATTATATTTTTCAGTAGGAGTCTCACTCCGTCACCCAAGCTGGAGTGCAGTGGCACGCTCACGGCCACTGCAGCCTCGATCAGCTTGGCTCAGGGGATCCTTCTGCCTCAGCCTTCCACATAGCTGAAAACACCAGGCATGTGCCACCATGCCTGGCTAATTTTTGTTTTATTGTAGAAGCGAGGTCTTGCCAAGTTGCCCAGGCTGGTCTCAAACCTCTGCACTTAGGCAATCCTCTCACCTTCGCCTCCCGAAAGTGCTGTAATTACAGGTGTGAACCACTGCGCCCGGACTGTATATCATTTCTGTTATTTCATCATTTCAAAAATATTGTAAACATAGAATCACATTCTTTTTGGGGATTGGCATTTTTTTACTCAACCCAATTATCTGGAGCTTCATTCATCCAAGTCGTTGTATGTACCAATAGTTTGTTCCTTTCCATTGTTGAGTAGTAGTCCAAAGTGTGGTTGTTCCACAGTTTGTTTATTCATCTGCTAAAGGACATCTACATTGTTTTCAGTTTTTGCCTATTGTGAATAAAGCTGCCGTAAACATTCATATTTGTAAGTTTTTGTGTGAACAGTTTTCATTTCTTAGGGGTAAACTGTAGGTCATATAGTAGTTGCATATTTAGTTTTTTAAAAGAAAGTGCCAAACTGTTCTCCAGAGTGGTTGTACCACTTTACATTCCCACTAGCAATGTTGAGTGGTCTAGTTTTTCCATATGCATAACAGCATATGGTGTTTTCACTTTTATTTCAGCCATTCTGATAGGTGTGTGATAATATCTCATTATGGCTTTGTCTTTTCCTCAGTGGTTAATGACTTTATATGCTTATTTGCCATCCTTATATAGCCTCTTTAATGAAATGTCTATTCATAGCTTTTGTCCATTTTTTTAGTTGGATTGCTTATTTTTTACTGTATAGTTTTGAGAGTTCTAGATCGATAATAGTCATTTGTCAGGTATGTGGTTTGCAGATATTTTCTGCCACTCTGTAGCTTGTCTTTTTTATTTTAAAGATTTGGGGTACAATTCAGGGTTAGGTCCATATGTGGTTATCATACAGGTAAAGTTTAGGCCTCCCTTTGGTCCCCATTTGGCCTGGTTTGAGTATGCTTATTGATGTTATGGGCCCCCCTCCACGGAAAACAGTGTGGTGATTCCTAAAATATTGAAAAATGGAACTTCCATATGACCCAGCAATCCTTCTTCTGGGATTATACCCAGAGGAACTCAAATCAAACCTGCACATGCATGTTTATCACATTATTCATAGTAACAAAAACCTGGAACCAACTATACTGCCCATCAAAGTGGACTGGTTAAAGAAAACGTGGCACATATATACGATGGAGCATTACACAGCCATAAATAAAAACAAAATTGATAGTTTATTTTGCTTTGCAGAAGCTTTTCAGTTTGATGAGGTCCTACCTGTCTATCTTATCTCTTATGTCATGGGCAACTGGGGTTTTGCTCAGGAATTGGTTGCCTATTCCCATTTCCATAAGAGTGTTTCCTGCTTTTTCCAATATTTTTATAGTTTGAGGTTTTACGTTTAGGTCTTTGATCCATTTAGAGTTGGTTTTTACGTAGGGTGATAGGGAGAGGTTCTGTTTCAAACGTCTGTGTATAGTCAGTTTTCTCTGCACAATTTACTGAATTGGTTTGCCTCTCCCTAGTGGTTTTGGTGGAGGCTCTGTCGAAGATGAGTTGGTTGAGAAATTGAGATTTTGCTTCCGGAATCTCTAACCTGTTCCATTGGTCTATATGCCTATTCTTGTACCAATACCAGGTTGTTTTGATTATTGTAGCCTTGTAGTAGAGTTTAAAGTTTGGAAGTGTGATACTTCCTGCTAAGGATTGTTTTGAGTATTTGTGGTGTTTTATGTCTTTATATGAATTTCTGTATTGTTGTTTCCAGGTCTGAGAAAAATGATGTTGGTAATTTAATGGGTATTGCGTTAAATCTGTAGATTGCCTTTGATAGGACAGACATCTCAACAATGCTACTTCTTCTAGTCAATGAGCATGGAATATTTTTTCATTTTTGTGTCTTCTTGGATTTCTTTTCTTTTTTTTCTTTTTTGAGTTGGAGTCTTACTCTGTCGCCCAGGTTGTAGTGCAGTGGCACACTCACAGCCACCACAGCCTCGACCTGCTGGACTTCGGCAATCCTTCCACCTCATCCTTCCAAGTAGCGAAACTACAGGTGCGTGCTACCATGCCCATCTAATGTTTTGATTTATTGTAGAGACGAGATCTCACCATGTTGCTTAGGCTGGTCTCGAACTCACTGGCTCAGGCAGTCCTCTCGTCTCAGTCTCCCGAAGTGCTGGAATTATAGACTTGAGCCACCATGCCTGGCCTGTTCTTGGATTTCTTTGAGCAATGTTTTGTAATTTTCATTGTAAAGGTCTTTCACTACTCTGGTAAGGAAGATGCCAAGGTATTTCTTTCTTTCTTTGCTTTTTTTTTTTTTTGAGTTGGGAGTCTCACTCTGTTGCCCAGGCTGGAGTGCAGTGACATGCTCACAGCCACTGCAACCTTGATCTGCTGGGCTCAGGTGATCCTTCTGCGTCAGCCCTCCAAGTAGCTGGAATCAGAGGTGTGCACTACTGCCCCTGGCTAGTTTTTTGATTTATTGTAGAGACAAGGTCTTGCCAAGTTGCCCAGGCTGGTCTTGAACCAGGCAGTCCTCTCATCGCTGCCTCCCAAAGTGCTGGGATTACAGATGTGAGGCACCATGCCTGACTGGTATTTTATTTTTGTGTGTGTGGCTATTGTGAATGGGATTGTGTTTTTTATTTGGTCCTCTGTTTGTTGTTGGTGAGAATACGACTATGTTTTGCACATTTATTTTGTACTTTGAGACTTTGCCAAAGTCCTTTATCAGTGCAAGGAGATTTTTGACAGAATCTCTTGGATTTTCAAGACATAGGGATCAACATCAGTAAAGAAGGATAACTTAACTTCCTCTTTTTCTATTTGGGTACTTCTGATTTCCTTCTCTTGTCTGATTGCTCTAGCTAGGACTTCCAACACTATGTTGAACAGGAGGGGTGAGAGTGGGCAGCCTTGTCTTGCTCTAGTTTTCAGGGTGATGCTTCCAATTTCTGTCTTTTTAGCAATATGTTGACTGTGGGTGTATCATAGATGACTCTTACTATTTTGAAGCATGTTCCCTCTATGCCTAGGTATTTGAGGTTTTTTTTTTTTTATCAAGAAGGGGTGCTGGATTTTATCAGAAGCTTTTTTGTATCAAATGATATAATCATATGGTTCTTGTTTTTACATCTGTTGATGTATTTAATTACATTTACGGTCTTGCGGATCTTAAACCAGCCCTGCATCCTTGGGATGAAGCCTACTTGGACATGGTAGGTGATTTTTTGGATATGTTGTTGGATTCAATTTGCTAGAATCTTGTAGAGATTTTTACGTCTATGTTCATTAGGGAAATTGGTCTGTAGTTCTCTTTCTTCGTTGGATCTTTACCTGATTTGGGTATCAATGTAATGTTAGCTTTGTAAAGTGATTTGAGGAGAATTCTGTCTTTCTTGATTACCTGGAATGCTTTTTTTTTCTGAGTCAGAGTCTCACTCTGTTGCCCCTGCTGGTGTGCAGTGGCATGTTGCTAGTGGCCACCACAGCCTCGACGTGCTGGGCTCAGGCGATCCTTCTCTCTCAGTCTTCTAAGTAGCTGGAACTACAGGCATGTGCCACCATGCCCAGCTACTTTTTTTATTTTATTGTAGAGACGAGATCTCACCATGTTTCCCAGGCTGGTCTCAAACCCCCAGCTCAGGCAATCCTTTCGCCTTAGTCTCCCAAAGTGCTGGAATTATAGGTGTGAGCCACCGTGCCTGGCCTGGAATACTTTCAGTAGGATTGGTATCAGCTCCTCCTTATACGTTTTGTAGAATTTTGCTGGAAATTGGTCTGGTTCAGGGTTTTTTTTTTTGTTTTATTTTGTTTTTGTAGGTAGTTTTCTTATGATGGAGTCAACTTCCTGGGTTGGTATTGGCCTATTTAGTGTCTCAGTTTCTTCTTGTTTCAACGTTGGGAGGTTGTGTGATGTCAGAAAGTCCTCCATTTCATTTAGGTTTTTGAGTTTGTTTCCATACATGTGTGCATAGTAATCTCTGATAATCTTTTGAATTTCTTTTTTTTTTTTTAATCAGTATTTTTTTTTATTATCGTTTTGTGGGGTACAGTTAAGGGTTAGGTGTACAATTACGTTTCATTCAGGCACCCTGTTGATAAGAGGTGTTTTCCCAGTCCCAGATAGATATTAGCTACTGTTAATCCCATCCCCCTCCCCCCCCATCTTTTGAATTTCTTCGGGGTCAGTTGTGACTTGATGTTTTATGTTTCTAGTTGTGTTTATTTGGACCTTTTCTGTCTTTTACTTGGTCAATCTTGCTAGGGGTCTATCAATCCTGATTATCCTTTCAAAGAACCAGCTTTTTGTTTTGTTGATTTTTTTTCTATGACATTTTTGTCTTCTATATATCCCATATTTGGGCTTTTACTTTGGTGACCTGGGTTCTTCTGCGAAAGTTAAGGTTTTGGTGGTCTTGTCTTTGCAGCTCCTTTAGGTGATTTGCTAGGCTGTTAATTTGTGATCTTTCAATTTTTTAATGTGTTTTCGTAGAGATATAAATTCCCCTTTTAGTACTGTTTTCATGGCATCCAGTAAGATGTGTCTTCACTTTCTTTTTGTTTCCAGGAAGCTTCTGATTTCTGTTTTGATTTCCATGTTAACCCAGGAATTTTTAGAATCATGCTGTTTAGTGTCCATGTCTTTTGGGTTTTGGGGGATTTTATGGTGTCAATATTTATTCCATTGCAGTCTTAAAAGGTTCATGGCAGCATTTTGATCTTATGACATTTGTTTATGCTTGATTTATGACTGATAGTGTGGTCAATATTGGTTTACGATTTATGTGGTGACAAGTAGAATATATATTCCATGGTTGTTGGGTGGAGTGTTCTGTAGGTATCTAATAAGTCCATTTGGTCAAGCATCAAGGTGAGATTCTGGATCTCCATGTTGATTTCTTTTTTTTTTTTTGTCTTGATGATCTATCTAGAGTTGTTAGTGAGGTATTTATGTTTTCAGCTATGACAGTGTTAGAGTCAATATCTTTTTTAGTTTTTTTAGTACCTGCTTTATGAAAGCTTGTTCTTCTGTGTTGGGTGCATATATGTTTAGGATGGATATTTCATGCAGATGGATTGAACCTTTTATCATTATGTGGTGTCCTTCTGTATCTTTTTACATATTTGATTGCTTAAAGGTTGTTTTTTCTGATATTAAGTGCATGATTCTTGTTTTCATGTTCCGTTTGCCTGAACATTTGTTTTCCATCCTTTAATTTTGAGTCTGTGAATATCGTTTGAATGATACATGTTTCTTGTAGGCAACATATTGTAGAGTTGTGTTTTTAAATCCAGTTTGCCATTCTAAGTCTTTTCAGTGGTGTATTTAGTTCATTCACGTTCAGGCTGATTACTGAGATGTGAAAATCCCTGTCATGAGATCCTTATGGAGTTATTTGTTGTTGTTGGTTGTTTGTTGTTTTTCTTTAGATTTTTATATTGGCATATGTGTGTGTTTTCAGTTTTGCAGTCATGATGCATATTGTGTTCGTTCTCTGTTTTCCCGGGTTTTTGGGAAGAATGTGGTCGTTCTTTTTTTGTGTGTGTGTGTACTTAATACCTTCTTTTTTCTTTTTCTTTTTTTTTTTTTGAGTTGGAGTCTCACTCTGTCGCCCAGACTGGAGTGCAGTGGCCACTCCCAGCCACCGCAGCCTCGACTTGCTGGGCTCCAGAGATCCTTCCGCCTCAGCCTTCCAAGTAGCTGGAACTACAGGCACGCGCTACCACGCCCGGCAAATTTTTGATTTATTGTAGAGATGAGGTCTCGCCAAGTTGCCCAGGCGGGTCTCAAACCCGCGGGCTCAGGCAATCCACTCACCTCAGCTTCCCAAAGGCGCGGGATTGCAGGCTGAGCCACCGAGCCCGGCTACTTGTTTTTGACATTAGGGAGAATGTATTCAGTATTTCATCATTAAGTATAAGGTTAACTAGATTTTTTGTAGATATTCTTTAGAAAGGTGAAGTTCTCCTCTTTTTATGTTTTTGAAAATTTTTATTGTAAGTGAATACTGACTCTTAATACTTTTTCTGCATTGATTGATATGATCACATGACTTTTTCAACTGGAAAAAAGAAAGTGGTGGGTTACATTGGTTGATTTTTCAAATTTTTTTTATTGTTGCTTTTTTTTCCATCTTTTATACTTAAAGGAGCCACATGTTAATAATTATATGTTGCATTAGTGGATATAAACATTTCTTACCAAGTTAAGCTTAATTTTAGTGGAAGGAAATAATAGTGGCAGAAAGAAAACATCAGTGTGTAGCAAGTAAGAAGTTCAGTGTAGAAACGCAACTGCAGAAAAAGCCAGTGATTATCTTCATCAACACAATTGTTAATCCATGGACTGTGATGATCCATTCTCCTTACACAGTGACCACAGCAGCTACAGTGATGCCAACACTTTGGTCTCATCTAATTACACTTGTTACATAATTCCCAGAACTCCCTTTCTCCATGTGGGATCTTAAGGTTCTCAGGGAGTCTTCCTGGATCAGTAATTGAGGCCCTCACTAAGGCAATCAGACAAAATATGGCAATGCCATAGAATATTATTATTAATATGCCTGGAATATGTCCTTCTTCATAGTGAGGAAAGAGGACAATTTTGGGAATTAAAACAATATTGTATAAGCAGACAAAGACAATCAAACCCATGCAGCACCAACCATGTGGATCAACAACAAAGTGACTCTGGAGACCCATTTTGCAGTTCTGTTAGTAGTCCACAAGGAAGGAAAACTCACTTGCAAATTCACTGAGATGTGTTTTAATTTTTCTGGTACTTGCATTTAGAGATTTTCTCCGGACTCATTCTTTATTATTATTACATCCCACCAAATGGCTCTCTTTTCAGTAACAATTCTCCAACAGAACCGTCTCTGCCTGACTCGCCTCGGGCCGTCACTGCGCTCTTTCTCCACCTCTTCCCGAGCCGCCACTGCCCAGGCCGGGCTGCGCTCCCCTCGATTTTTCAAATTTTGAACCAGTCTTGCATCCCTGGATAAACCCCATTTGGTCATGGAGTATGATTCTTTTTATATATTGCTTAATTATATTTGCTAATTTTTTTGTGTTTTTTGAGTTGGGGTCTCACTCTGTCACCCAGGCTTGAGTGCATGGCACACTCATGGCCACCACAGCCTCGAGTTGCTGGGCTCAAGCAATCCTTCCACTTCAGTCCTTCAGGTATCTGGAACTACAGGTGTGCGCCACCACACCCAGCTAATTTTAAAAAAAAAAATTTATTGTAGAGACAAGATCTCGCCATGTTACCTATGCTGGTCTCAAACCTGTGGGCTCAGGCAGTCCTCTTGCCTCAGCCTTTCAAAGTGCTGGAATTACTGGCGTGAGCCACTGCACCTGGCATTTTTGCTAATTTTTTGTTAAGAACTTTTGTATCCATATTCATAAAGAATATTGATATGTAGTTATAGTTTTGTTTTATTGTATTACTGTCTATGTCTGGTTTTGGTATTTGTAATACTAGCTTCAAAAAATGAATTCTGAAGTAGCCCCTTCTACTTTCTGGAGGAAATGGTGTAGAATTGCTGTTCTTTTTCTTTATTTTATAAGAGGTGGATTTTACTGTCCATCATAATTTTATACAAAAATCTAGAAATAATAGATTTGTACAAAAAAACAAACGAATAGTAAATGAGAGTAGAAAAAGAATAATTTAAATTTGTTTTTATTCTCCCATGATTTTAGGATGATAACCATGTCAAAACTCATGTAACTGGCTTCAGAATAGGATTTGTTCACTGGCCAAAGCCTGCCATAACATTAAGGCTCTCAATGTCTCTGTCTGTTATACTGACTCTTTTCAAAACTTTTGAGGGCTTCAATAAACCTAGTTATACTGTGCTCTAGGACTGTGCTGAGCTCTGCCAACTGGTCAGCCACAGTGTTGCCTACCACCAGTCTGCAAGGAAACCTACTAGATGTTCATACATGGCTCAGTTCAGGGAATGTGTTGAGCATGTAATTGGTGTTCTTCCATTCAGATTCATCGGTAGACTGAAAACTAACTTCCTAATAGAGAAAATGTCCCTCTCAGCCTCCTTTTCTTGTCCAACCTCATCTTCTGTCTAGCACAAGAGCTTTCTTGCCATGTTCTTTATAATTTCGATCCAAAATTGGGAGCCGACGGCAGTTCAGGCTCCTGTTCTTCAACTTTCTGCCCCTGTGAGAGTTCCTCCTCACCACCACATTTTGGCAGGGTGCTGTTGTTGATGTTGACAGTGACAGTGATTTTTTCCTCGGCAACTTTTGGCAGGAATTTAGCTTCTGTCCCATTTACTTCCAGCTCCCAACCTTCAGATAACTTAGGGAGGAACTTATGATTTTCTTTTCCTCCTTAATTTCATCATTCAGGAGTTCAACAATAGCTTTGTCTCCAGGGTGCAGTGAGCCGCTGCCACAGCTGCAGGTATAGGGTGCTGGAGACCTCAGGAGGGAGGCCGGGCCTCCGTGTAGACCTTGCATAAAAGCTCAGCAACCAGAATGACTGGGCACATGGTTGGGGTGCCGCTGCATTAGCCGTGCAGTGGCTGGGCAGGCACGAGGCCTCGGAAGCCTGCTAAGGCGTGGTGTAGGGCACCAGCACAAGGTACCACACAGTGCAGCAGCGGCAGCATCAGGGAGACAGCAGTGAACACGTGCCGGTGCCAAGCCTATTGATTCTTTTAACGTTTCATAGATTTCTCCAATGAAACCATCTGGTCTTGGAGATGCCTCTTTTGGGTGGGTTTAAATTGTGAATTCAGTTTCCTTGGTAGTTAAGAGGCTATTCAAATGGCCTATTTCATATTGAGTAAATTTTAGTAGTTTGTGCTTTTGTAATATTGGATCATTGTTCTGAGTTGTCAGATTTTACAGGTGTAGAATTGTTTGTAGTATTCCCTTATTTTTTTGGTTTCTTCAGGATCTTAGTGATAATCCCTATTTAATTACTGATATTAATAGTGTGTCTTGTCTTTTAAGAACCAACTCTTTATTTCATTGATTTTTAAAATTCTGTTTCAATGTTGCTTATTTTGTTCTTATTTTTATGATTTCATTCCTTCTGGTTGTTTTGGGTTTACTTTGCATTTTCTGAGTTTTCCACAGTAAGAACCCAGACTATTGATTTCAGTCTTTTCGTCCTTTCTAATGTCAGCATTTAATACTATTGGTATTTTGTTATGACCAAGTAAGTGAGTAGAAGCTACGTCAGTAGGTTGAGTTTAATTAATTATGAATTTATTAGCATGTGGGTCAAGAGTAGGAATGAAAACTCTTGACAAATTGGTGCAGTTTGTGACAAGCTTTTATAGGTAAAATTTGCAGCATTGGCTACATAGAAATTTAGTGACCATAGCAAGTATTAACTAACAACTTGGCAACCAAAATGGGAACTTCGATTGTTAGGGAACTTTGATTAATTTTATGTCCTAGGTATAGCCAGTGCCAGAAAGTCCCTGGAGTTCTGCCATTAGATATAGTTTAAGGTAGTTACATAGAGACAGGGAAAAAGAATCATTACGCAATGGAGTTACCTTGGTTAGGTCATTAACAGAATATAAGAACAAACTATGAAAATGTCAAAACGTAACATTTGATTTCAGTTAGCAAAGCATACAATCACATGGAACTTATGGCAAAGGAGTTCTGTAACGGTCAGCAGGCAACAGTCTGCATAACCTGCCCAAAGGAGACAAAGCTAGGGGTCTGTGGTTATGGAACATTACTGTAATTACACGTAGATATTGATTCTTAGGTCAGGCAGGTAACTAAGATGAAAGTTTTA
Source organism: Cephalopachus bancanus (assembly GCA_027257055.1). Classification (NCBI taxonomy): domain Eukaryota; kingdom Metazoa; phylum Chordata; class Mammalia; order Primates; family Tarsiidae; genus Cephalopachus; species Cephalopachus bancanus. The sequence goes on from JAPVLO010000020.1 coordinate 297,486, forward strand.
AACAAAATGGAGTAAGCTGGTTAATTATTATTTTGCTAGCAGTTTGATTTTGTTAACTGATTTAGTTCATTTCATTTTCTCTAGCATTGCTTTAGCTGGGTTATACAAATCTTAATATGCTGTATTTTCATTCTTCGATTCATACAGAATTTAGAAGTGTTTTATTTAGTACCCAAGAATTTGGAGGTTTTTTTTTTTCTGAGTTGATATCTCACTCTGTTGCCCAGACTGGAGTGCAGTGGCACACTTATGGCCACCACAGCCTCTACCTGCGGGGTTCAAGCGATCCTTCCTCTTCAGCCTTCCAGGTAGCTGAAACTACAGAAGTGTGCTACCACACCCAGTTAATATTTTGATTTATTATAGAGACAATGTCTTGCCAATTTTCCCAGGCCAGTCTCAAACCCACGGGCTCAGGCAATCCTCTTGCTTCTGCCTCCCAAAGTGCTGGGATTACAGGTACGTGCCACCATGCCCGACTAATTTTTTGATTTATTGTAGAGATGAGGTCTTGCCAAGTTGCCCAGGCTGATCTCGATCCCATGGGCTCAGGTAATCCTCTTGCCTCTACCTCCTAAAGTGCTAGAATTACAGGTGTGAGCCACTGTGCCCATCATGTTCTATCAATTATTGAGAGAGGAGACTTCAAGTCTCTGACTGTAATTGTGGATTTGTTTGTTTGTCTTTCAACTCTATTAGTTTTTGCTTCACATACTTTGTAGTTCTGTTGTTTGGTGTGTACCTATTTATGATTGCTATGTCTTTTTGGTGAATCAATGTGTTTATCATTATATAATGTTATTGTCTGTGTCTGGTAATTTTCTTTACTCCAAAGGCTACTTTATCTGATATTAATATAGCCTTAGCTGCTTTCCTTTGATTAATCACTTTACTTCTTTTTTCTTTTCTTTTCTCTTCTTTTTTTTTTTTTTTTTTTTGAGTTTGAGTCACACTCCTTCACCCAGGCTGAAGTACAGTGGCATGCATGCTCATGGCCACCCCACTGTTGACCTCCTGGGCTCCGGCGATCCTTCCACCTCAGCCTTCCGAGTAACCAGAACTACAGACGTGTGCTATCACGCCCGGCTATTTTTTATTTTATTGTAGAGGCAAGGTCTCGCCAGGTTGCCTGGGCTGATCTCCAACCCATGGGCTCAGGCAATCCACTCGCCTTGGCCTCCCAAAGTGCTGGGATTACAGGCTGAGCCACCAAGCCTGGTCTCTTTCTTTCTTTATCTTAAAGATGTGGGGAACAATTCAGGGTTAGGCATATGAATGTTCATTATGCAGGTACCCTTGTTGATGAGATGTGCCCCACCCTCCCCTGGCAGTCCCTCAACTGCCAATCTCATCCCCCCATCCCTGGCAGGTTCCCACTACTGCCAATCCCTTGCTTATAGTATTATGACAGTTGTTCAAGATCTGCTTATGAGTGAGAATATATGGTACTCTGTTCTTTGTTTGTGTGATAGATCACTGAGTATGATAGACTCTAAATCTGTCCAAGCTGCTGTGAAGTCCATGTGTTTGTCCTTCTTTATGACTGCATAATATTCCATTGTGTATATGTACCACATTTTAAAAATTTTAAAATATTTTTATTTATTTTAAAGGTGTGGGGTACAATTCAGGTTTAGGTATACAAATGTTCATTCTGCGGGTACCCTTGTTGATGAGGTGTGCCCCCCCCTTCCCCAGCAGATTCCCACTACTGCCAATCCCGCTTCCTGCTCCCCTCCTGGCAGTTTCCTGCTACTGCCAATCCTTTTCATATAGTGTTATGATGATTGTTCAAGTTCTGCTTATGAGTGAGAACATGTGATACTCAGTTCTTTGCTTCTGTGAAAGATCACTCAGTATTATAAACTCTTAAGTCCATCCAGGTTGCTGAATCACTTTACTTTTAACTTGCCTATGTTACCCTATTTGAAGTTATTTGTTGACAGCATATAGTTAGGTCATGTTTTTAATCTACTTGCCAGTTTCTTTTTAAATTGTTTTATTTAGCCCACTTACAGTTAATATCATTATTGTGGTTAGGTCTTTAGTTTGTCTTTTTTTTTTTTGAGTTGGAGTCTAATTCTGTCATCCAGGCTGGAGTGTCGTGGCATGTTCATGGCCACCGCAACCTTGACCTGCTGGGCTCAGGCGATACTTCCGCTTCAGCCTTCCTAGTAGCTGGAACTACAGGCACGTGCCACCATGCCTGGCTAATTTTTTTGATTTATGGTAGACATGAGGACTTGCCAAGTTGCCCAGACTGGTCTCGAACCCATGGGCTCAGGTAATCCTCTCACCTCGACCTCCCAAAGTGCTGGGATTATAGGTATGAACCACCGCCCAGCTCATTTGTTTTTGAGTCTCGCGCTCTCTCTCTCTCTCTCTCTCTCTCTCTCTCTCTCTCTCTCTCTCTCTCTCTCTCAGGAGTTTTGTTTTTGTTTTTGTTTTGGCATTCTGTATTCAAGTGATCCTCCCATCTTAGCCTCTTGAGTAAGCTGGTACTACAGGCATGTGCCACCACACTCGGCTAATTTTTTTTTTTTAAGTCTTTTGTAGAGATGAAGCTGGTCTCAATCTCCTGAGCACAAGTTAACCTCCTGCCTTGCCCTCCCAAAGTTCTGGGATTACAGGGGTGAGCCACCGTGCCTGGCCTGTATATCCCTTTGCAGAACTCTTTAGTGGTTGTTCTAGGTATTATATGTAGATAACATCATGGTTTACTGGTGTCATTATTCACCTATTCGAGTGAAGAATAAAAAACTTGTCTCCTTCTCCATCTCTTTACTTTCTCCTCTTTATAATTGTCTTAAAATTTCTTTTACCTACATCTAGAAGCATGTTAGACAATATTACGATTTTTGTTTTAAATGTCAAATATAAATTAGAAAACTCAAAAGGAGAAGGAAATCCTATTGTGTTTTCCTTTTTTTTTCCTTTTTGAGGTTTCAAGATTTCCTCCTTTATTGATTCTTTTTTGTTTAAAGAACTTGCTTTTGCCGTTCTATCAGGGTAGGTCTGCTGATTACAGATTCTTAGTTTCCTTTCTTCTTAGAATGTCTTGATTTCCTTTTAATTCCTGAATAATATGTTCACTGGGTATAGGATTATGGATTGGCAGTTCTTTTCTTTCAGACCTTGAACAATACTTTACCTCTTTCATCTGGCCTCCATGGTTTCTGAAACTGTTAGTCACAGTTTTTCTCCTATAGGTAAGGAGTAAAATTCTCATTGATGTTTCCAAGACTTTTTTTTTCTTTTTCTTCTTATTTATTTATTTATTTATTTTTGAGTCAGAATCTCACTCTGTCACCCAGGCTGTAGTGCAGTAGTATGCTCATGACCACAGCAGCCTCGACATGCTGGGCTCAGGTGATCCTTCCACTTCAGCCTTCTAAGTAGCTGGATCTACAAGCACGTTCCACTATGCCCAACTAATTTCTTTCTTTTTTTTTTTTTTGAGTTGGAGTCTCACTCTGTCACCCAGGCTGGAGTGCAGTGACATGCTCATGGCCACCACAGCCTCGAGTTGCTGGGCTCAGGTGATCCTTCCGCCTCAGCCTTCCAGGTAACTGGAACTACAGGCACGCGCCACCATGCCCAACTAACTTTTTGATTTATTGTGGAGAAGAGGTCTTGCCAAGTTTCCCAGGCTGGTCTTGAACACACAGGCTCAGGCAATCTACTCACCTCAGCCTCCCGAAGTGCTAGGATTATAGGTGTAAGCCGCCACGCCCGACCTCTTTTCTTTTTAATATTTAGCTTTCAGTAATTTAACTATAATATATCTTGGCATGAGTTCTTTGAGTTTATTCTGCTTGAGGTTTCCTCATTCTCTTGAAGCTAGGTTTATTATCTCTTGCCAAATTTCATATCTTTTTTTTATAGCAAATGAAATGTGGTTTGTCTTTATTCTTTTTTTAATTTTATTTTAATCAATATTTTTTATTATGATATTGTGGGGTACAGTTAAGGGTTAGGTATACAAATATGCTTCATTCAGGCACCCTTGTTGATAAGAGGTGTCTCCCCATCCCCAGACAGATATTTACTACCATTAATCCCATCTCCCTCCCCCTCCCATAGTTTCTCACCACTGTCAATCATTTTCTTATAGTATTATGTTGGATGTTCAAGGTCCACTATATGAGTGAGAACATGTGATACTCAGATCTTTGTTTCTGTGAGAGATCACACAGTATTATAGACTCTAGTTCCATCCAGGTTGCTGCAAAATTCATGATTTTGTTCTTTTTTATGGCTGCATAGTATTCCATTGTATATATGTACCACATTTTTTTAATCCAGTCCTCTTTTGATGGACAGCATGGTTGCTTCCAGGTTCTTGCTATTGTGAACAATACTGCGATAAACATACATGTGCAGGTATCTTTTTTACAGAATGATTTGAGTTCTTCAGGGTATATTCCCAGTAGGCGGATTACGGTGTCAAATGGGAGGTCAATATTTAGAGCTTTTGGGAATCGCCATACTGTTTTCCACAGAGGTTGCACTAGTTTGCACTCCCACCAACAGTGTAGAAGTGCTCCCTTTTCGCCACACCCTCTCCAGCAACTGTTGTTTTTTGAGTTATTGATAATTGTCATTCTGACTGGAGTTAGGTGGTATCTCAGTGTGGTTTTGATTTGCATCTCCCTGATAATTAGTGAGGTTGAACATTCCTTCATGTGTATGTTGGCTGCTTGGATGTTTTCCTTTGAGAAGTGTCTGTTCATATCTTTTACCCATTTTATAATGGGGTTGTTTGTTTTTTCTTTTCAGCACGTTTGAGTTCCTTGTAGATGGAAGATGTTAAGCCTTTGTCAGACCTGGAGTTGACAAATACTTTTTCCCAGTCTGTAGGCTGTCTCCCTGCTCTCCTGATGGTTTCTTTGGCTTTGCAGAAGCTTGTCAGTTTAATGAGGTCCCACTTGTCTATCTCATCTCTTATGGCCTGTGGGTTTCGGGTTTTGTTCAGGAATTGGATGCCAGTTCCAATTTCCATGAGGGTATATCCTTCATTTTTTAAGGTTCTTATGGTTTGAGGTTTTACATTTAGGTCTCTGATCCATTTAGAGTTAATTTTTGTGTATAGGGATAGATATGGGTCCTGTTTCAATCTTCTGCATGTGATCAGCCAGTTTTCCCAGCACCATTTACTGAATAGGTTCTCCTCTCCCCAGTGGTAGGTGGTGGAGGCTTTGTTGAAGATGAGTTGATTGAGAAATTGAGGTTTTGCTTCTGGAATCTCAATTCTATTCTATTGGTCTATATGCCTGTTCCTGTACCAATACCAAGCTGTTTTGATTATTGTAGCTTTATAGTAAAGTTTGAAGTCTGGTAATGTGATATCACCTGCTTTGTTTTTTTTGCTGAGGATTGTTCTGGCTATTCTTGGTCGTTTGTGCTTCCATATGAATTCCTGTGTTGTTTTTTCTAGATCTGAGAAGAATGTTGTTGGTAATTTGATGGGTATTGCATTAAATCTGTAGATTGCCTTAGGTAAGATGGACATCTTCACAATGTTGATTCTTCCAATCCATGAGCATGGGATATTTTTCCACATGTCTGTGTTATCTTTGATTTCTTTGAGCAGTGTTTTGTAGTTTTCATTGTAAAGGTCTTTCACGTTTCTGGTTAGGAAGGTGCCAAGGTATTTCAGTTTTTTTGTGGCTATTGTGAATGGAATTGTGCTTTTTATTTGGGTTTCTGTTTGTTTATTATTGGTGTAAAGAAATGCAATTGTCTTTTGCACATTTATTTTATATCCTGAGACTTTGCCAAAGTCCTTTATCAGTGTAAGGAGGTTTATGACAGATTCTCTTGGGCTTTCAGGGTACACGATCATGTCATCTGCAAAGAGAGATAACTTGACTTCCTCTTTTCCTATTTGGATACCCCTGATTGCCTTCTCTTCTCTGATTGCTCTAGCCAGGACTTCCAATACTATATTGAACAGGAGGGGTGAGAGTGGGCATCCTTGTCTTGTTCCAGTTTTCAGGGGAAATGGTTCCACTTTTTGTCCGTTTAGGAGTATGCTGGCTGTGGGTTTCTCGTAGATAGCTTTTACTATCTAGAGGTATGTTCCCCGTATACCTAGCTGTTCGAGGGTTTTTATCAAGAAGCGGTGCTGGATTTTATCGAAAGCTTTTTCTGCATCTAATGATATAATCATGTAGTTTTTGTTTTGACATCTGTTGATGTACTTAATTACATTTATGGTTTTACGAATGTTGAACCAGACTTGCATCCCAGGGATAAAGCCTACTTGGTCATGATGGATGATTTTTGCGATGTGTTGTTGAATCTGGTTCGCTAGGATCTTGTTGAGAATTTTAGCATCTATGTTCATCAAAGATATTGGCCTGTAGTTCTCTTTCTTTGTTGGGTCTTTACCTGGCTTGCGAATCAATGTGCTGTTAGCTTCGTAAAATGATTTGGGAAGAGTTCCGTCTTTCTCAATCACCTGGAATACCTTCAGTAGGATTGGTATCAGCTCCTCTTTAAATGTCTCGTAGAATTCTGCTGGAAAGCCATCTGGTCCAGGGCTTTTTTTTGTAGGTAGTTTTCTTGTTACGTAGTCAATTTCCTAGATTGTTATTGGTCTATTTAGGGTCTCAATTTCTTCTTGTTTCAACTAGGCAAGTTGTGTGATGACAGAACGTCCTCCATTTCCGAAAGGCTTTCAAGTTTGTTTCCATACAAGTGTATATAGTAGTCTCTAATGATCTTTTGTATTTCTTCATGATCAGATGTAACTTCATCTTTTGTGTTTCTGATTGTGTTTATTTGGGCTTTTTCTCTCTTTTTCTTGGTCAGTCTAGCTAGGGGACCATCGATCTTGTTTATCCTTTCAAAGAACAAGCTTTTTGTTTCATTGATTTCTTATATTGTCTTTTTGTCTTCTTTGTCCTGGATTTGGGCTATTATTTTGGTGATCTGGATTCTTCTGCTGAAATTAGGGTTTTTGTGGTCATGCTTTCCAGCTTTTTTTAGGTGGCTTCTTAGGCTGTTAATTTATGATCCTTTCATTTTCTTCATGTGTGTTTGTAGGGATATAAATTCCCCTCTTACTACAGCTTTCATGGCGTCCCAGAGATTTTGATAAGATGTTTCTTCATTTCCATTTGTTTCCAGGTATCTTTTAATCTCTGTTTTGATTTCATCATTGACCCAGGAGTTGTTTAGCATCATGCTGTTTAGTGTCCATGTCTTTGTGGGTTTTGGGGGGACCTTGTTGGTGTTAATGATTATTTTTATTCCCCTGTGGTCCGAGAAGGTGCATGGTAACCTTTCAGTCCTTTTAAATTTGCTTATGCTTGATTTATGGCCAAGTATGTGGTCGATCTTAGAGTACGTTCCATGCAGTGATGAGTAGAATGTGTATTCTCTGGTCTTTGGATGGAGGGTTCTGTAGGTATCAATTAAGTCCATTTGATCAAGAGTCATATTGAGGTTTCAGATCTCGTTGCTGATTTTTTTGTTCTGATGATCTGTCTAGGATTGTGAGTGGAGTATTAAAGTCCCCAGCTATGATGGTATTGGAGTCGATATCTTTTTTTAGTTTACCTTGGAGCTGCTTTATGAAAGTTGGTGCTCCTATGTTTGGTGCATATATATATTTAGGATGGATAGTTCTTGTTGATGGATTGAACCTTTTATCATTATGTAGTGGCCTTCTGTATCTTTTTAAATTTTTGATAGCTTAAAGGGTATTTTGTCTGAGATTAAGATCGCAACTCCGTCTTTCTTTTGTGTTCCATTTGCCTGAAAATTTGTTTCCCATCCTCTTACTTTGAGTCTGTGAGTGTCCTTTCTAGTGAGGTGAGTCTCTTGAAGGCAATAGATTGTTGTCTGTTAATATTTTATCCATTTTGCCATTCTATGTCTTTTCACTGGCATCTAGTCCGTTCACATTCAAACTAATTATTGAAATGTGAGAGTTGATCCCTATCATAATGTTCTTACAGAGTTGTTCTTCCTGTTTGTGTGTTGTCTTTCTTTTGGTTTTAGAGTTGGATCATGTGTGTTTTTAATCTTTTGCCTGTACTCTTGTGAATAACGTTGTTGTTCTTTTTTCTTTTTCTTCTGTGTTCAATGCTTTCTTAAGTGTTTCTTGTAGAGGTGGTCTTGTGGCAGCGTAGGTTCTTAGGGATTGGATATATGGGAAAGATTTCAATTCTCCCTCACTGATGAAGCTCAGCTTGGCTGGGTAGGTTATTCTCAGTTGAAATTGTTTATCTTTTAGAACTTTGAAGATAGGGCTCCAAGCTCTCCTAGTCTGGAGGGTTTCTGTAGATAAATCTGCTGCTATTCTAATTGGTCTTCTCTGGTACATAGTCTGACCTTTTTCTCTTGCAGCCTTTAGGATTTTTTCTTTTATACCTACTTTGTTTAGACGAATTATTATGTGTCTGGGAGTTGGTCTTCTCATTTGTTGTCTTGCAGGGGTTCTCTGAATCTCTTGTGTTTGAATTTTTTCATCCTTGATGAGATGAGGGAAGTTTTCTTGAATGATTTCATGAAATGTTTGTTCCAGTGTGGCCTCTGTTTCTCTCTCTGCCTCAGGAAGGCCAATTACTCTTAGGTTCGGTCTCTTGAAGTGATCATCTCTTGAAGGTTTTGTTTCTTTTTGAGCTTTTCTATGCTTTTGACAGTTTGGGTTAGTTCTGTGTTTTGGTCTTCGAGCTCTGAGATTCTTTCTTCTGCTTGGCTAATTCTGCTTTCCATGCTTATTAGTTTGTTATTTAGTTCCATCACAGTATTCTTTACTGCTGTTATTTCTGACATCAGCACCTTCCTATTTTTCTCTTGTCTCTACTCAATTTTTTAAATTCTCTCTGTTAATGTCTTGATGTCTGGGTTTGTTGCATGTGACCAGTCATTCTGGTGGCTCTTCATTGTTTGTGTTCTGGAATCTGTTTTCGCAGTGTCTGATCTCCCAGTGGTCTGTGTGAGACCTATATTCTTCTTTTGGTTTTTCTTTATTTGTGCAGTTTTTTCCCCCTCCCTACTTTTTCCTTCCCTCCATGTCACTGTCTTCTTTAATTCTGTTATTCAGGGGTAGAGGGATTGCTTTTACTTCTGTTTGTTCAATCTCCTATTCTTTATGTATGCCCTCTTACTTTGTTCAATTCTGGAGTTGCATTGTAGGTTGGGGGTGGTCCTTTTTGCAGTTTTGAGATTTACTTAAGGGTGGAGCTGTGATTCAAAAATCTATCTGCAGGTCCTGGTATTTGCTGACAGGTGTATGAATAATCTGAAACCCACTTCCCACTGCCTTGGAATCTGTCCGTGCAGTCGGGCTGTAGGTTTACTCCCTGAAATAAAATGTGGTTAGCAGAGGGAAGAGAATGGAGCAGACAGTGGGGCCAAGAGGGGAGTGGGGAGTAAGGTGTAAGGGGGGAAACAGATGAGTGTACCAACAAATGGAGAGAGAGACCTAAACTGAAACAGATAAAAACAATAGACCACGGCTATAGACTAACCAACTCCCATACAAAAAAAAATAAAACATACAATGATGCTAACATGCAAGCTAACCAACCACCTTATTGGTGTGCTGTTCAAAGATATGGTTTACAGAGAGGAGAAAAGAGAAGAAAAGGAAGAGGAAAAGAAAAAAAAAGAGAAAAGAAAAAGGAACAAAACAGTAGGAATAGAATCAAGTCATTAAACTAACAGAACCAATCGAACACACTCTGAGACTTTTCATTTAAGTCCAATGTCCTTTCAGCTCTGATTTTTAGCTGTCTTTTCAAGCTTGTAAATTAGTTCGCAGTTAGGGTCAGTTGCCCCTGGCCTGCTGTGAAGGACAGTTCAGAAGACCCTCAGTTCACCACCACTCAATTCTGGCCTGTCTGTTTTTCAAGCTTGTTTCTCCCATTTCGGTGTTGTTACTTTGAATCGCCAGCAGGTGGTGCTATCTCAGCTGCTTGCCCCAGAGTGGCTGGTGCCAGACAGGAGTTGAGCAGAGGCTGGAGATGGGAGCCTGCTTCAGGGCACATGGGAGGAGACCCATGGCCTGCTGGACATCATGGTGGCAGCGGTCCCAGCAGATCTTGCCTGCAGGAGCTTCAAGGACTGAAGTCGTGGATCGCCTCAGGCACCAGTGATGCCATGCACTATGGCTGCCAAGGAGGTTGCAGCGGTGCTGTGGCTGCTGTGTCTGCGGCTGCAGTGGCTGTCCAGACCGCTGCGATGCCCCAGTGTTGGCCACGGCCGAGCTCTGTGTGAAGAGCAGGCTGCTGACGTTGGGATCTGCAGCCTCTGGGAAGAGAGCCAGAGACCCTCTGCTCTCTCCTTTGCAGAGGGTTTCATAGACCAGGCTGCCCCGTCTCCATCTTGCCGGAAGTCTTTCATATCTTCTAGTCATTATTTCTTCAAGGTTTTTTTTTTAACCTCACCCTCTTTCTCCTGCTATTTCAGACCAAGTCGCCCATGCTGGTCTCGAATCTCTGGACTCAGACAATCCTCTTGCCTCACTTCCCAAAGTGCTGGGATCACAGGCTTGAGCTACCACGCCTAGCCTATATCTTCTATTTCTTTGCTGAGACTTTCATTTTTTATTCGTTTATAATTGTTTCTTGAAGCATTTTCATCATGGATACCTCAAAATCATTGTTAGCTAATTCTGTCATCTCTGATATCTTGGTTTTGGCATTTATGGGTTATCTTACTCAGTTTGACATCTTCCTGTTTCTTGGTATGATAAGTGATTTTCAATTGAAACCTGTACCTTTTTGTATTGTGTTAAGAGAGTCTGGTTCTTCTCTGACACTACTGTGGAGGGGATAAGGTTGGTGGGTGGGCATCGCCTTGTTACTGCCAGGTGGAGGGAGGTAGGAGTCATAGTTCCTGTTTGACCTCCATTGACACCAAGATGTTTGGGCAGCTCCTTGTTAGTGTTGGGTGGAGGTGGGAGTTCTAGTTTCCCATGTGGTCTCCACTGACACTGTGGTATATGGGGGTGGTTTGTAATCACTGGGCAATGATGAAAGTTTGGAATCTCCACTAGGCCTGCTTTCACACCAGCCTAGTGGGGAGGGGGCGGGCATCTTGTTACTGTTAGATAGGGGTGCAGGTCAGAGCCTTCACTGACACTGCTGCGGAGAGGGCCTTGCAACCAGTTGGTGGGGATGAAAGTCCTGGTTCTCTGGTTGGCCTTCTCTGATAGCACCCTAGTGGGAGTGTTGAGGTACACAGTTATAGCCTTGAGAGGCTGGGAGTCTAGGTTCCCCTTTCCACCTTTTCATGGGTGGGACTGCTGTTTTATTCTGTGGTGTCTGGCTGGAATAGAACTATTAGTGTCTAAAAGTCTTCTGTGTTTCTAGATTGCCTCATCCTTTGGTTAGACAGAGTGGTCTTTTGTCGTCTGTGTCCTTTCGTGTACTGGGTTGCCAGTTTCTTCAGCTCCAAGTTGGGATTATGAGGCAAAAGGAAAACCAAGGGAACTTACTATGTTGGTGTTGTTTCTTAGGTCTTGAGGATCCTAGCTGGTCTGCCTTGTTCTCTCCACTTTTCAGTCTTCTTGTGTTTGCTTTATATAATAATGCCCATGACTTTCTTTCCTAGCAGAAGGAAAAGGGACATCTACTTTATTATCCCAGAAGTGGCAGTCTCATCAATTACTTTTTAGTTTCCAAATTATCTGTTCATCCTCATAACATATTTTGAATATGATTGTGTCATTTGCTAAGTGACTGCTGGTTTAAATTGTTCTCCTTTTAAAATTTTACATGATTCCTGATAGTTTGATATTTAATTTTCACTATTCTGTTATATATGTATTTTTAATGTAATTACCCATAAATCTTTTTTTAACATAACCCCATACTGAAAATCTCTTAACTGAGGACCCATTTAGCAGATTTCTAAAAACCTCTCTACAGAAGAGTTAGGCCGGTATATACATGGTCCAGGCATATGTAGAGAGAAATAATAAATGTTTTGTCATGGCATACTACTACTCCTAGAAAATTAACTCAATACACATGTTAGATGTGGTTATAGCAACTCTTTTCATCTATAATATTTCATCTATAATATAATATGCATTAAATTATTCCCAAATGGTTTCTCAAATAATTATAGAGGCTTGAGTGAATCATTTTTGCTTTCCAAAGTATCTCACATAGCATTAGGAAAGAAAGTATCCCTATTACTGTTACTTTTTTGTTGGTGCCATGTGATGCCAAGGGACATTGTGAGGGAACTGGACCATATTTGAATCTTTCTGATTACTCTGTATAAATAGTACTTGAATTAGCTGCAAATTTTAACATGGATAGTGGTGGAAGCCATTGTTTTACTCATAGAAGTGATTTTTAAATTGAGTTCGGATATTTTTTTTTGAGTTGGAGTCTCACTCTGTCGCCCAGACTGGAGTGCAGTGGCCAGGAGCAGCTGAGCCACTGAGCCCGGCTGAGTTTGGGTATGTTAAAGCTGGTGTCTTTTAAAAAAGTAAGGTCCTAGCCGGGTTCGGTGGCTCAGCCTGTAATCCCACACCTTTGGAAGGCTGAGGTGAGTGGATTGCCTGAGCCTGCGGGTTCAAGACCCGCCTGGGCAACTTGGCGAGACCTCATCTCTATAATAAATCAAAAAATGAGCTGAGCGTGATAGCGCACGCCTGTAGTTCCAGCTACTTGGAAGGCTGAGGCGGAAGGATCGCTGGAGCCCAGCAGGTGGAGGCTGCAGTGGCCGGGAGCGGCCACTGCACTCCAATCTGGGTGACAGAGTGAGACTCCAATTAAAAAAAAAAAAAAGTAAGGTCTTGCTTCTATCCTCAAATTAACAATATTTTACTAAGCTGAAATACTTTTCTGCAAATAATTATCTCTGAGAGAATGGTCATTTTGTGTAAGTGTATCTTTCAACAAAATAATAATAATAATATTATTATTATTTTTGAGTTGAAGTCTCACTCGGTTGCTGAGGCTGGAGTGCAGTGGCATGCTCATGGCCACCGCAGCCTTGATCTGCTGGGCTTAGGCAGTCCTTCCACTTTGACCTTCCAAGTAGCTGGAACTACAAGCGCATGCTACCACGCCCTGCTTATTTTTTGATTTATTGTAGAGACGAGGTCTCATCAGGCCGCCCAGGCTGGCCTTGAACCTCTAGGCTCAGACAGTCCTCTTGCTTTGGCCTCCCAAAGTGCTGGGATTACAGGCTTGTGCCACTGTGCCCAGCCTAACAAAATTATTAAAGGAACTTTTTTGGAGGCAAAATCAGAAAACTGATTCTTCTAGAAAGAAAGAGCAGAACAGTAATCAAATGTTGACACTCCTGTGATGTTCTATATATGTGGTTTTTGAAAGTAATAAACGATCAACAACTTGCCAGAAATGGAACAAATGGAAATGTTGACTAAAAGTACCTACTAAAACAGCTGTAAAACACTTTTTCTTTGTACTTTACATTTGTACTGTGTTTGAGGCTAAGAAATGACTATAATAAACCGCTTACAGTCTTGCCTTTTAACAACTGACTGTCATTATCTCAAATTGTAGGGTGCTGGTATAGAAATATATCCTGGGAGTATGTGTACCCTGAGTGACAATGGGATCCATCACTGCAGGGATGGGGTCCTCATTAAGGTGAGCATCAGCAGAAGCACCCTGTTTCTAATGATTTCACCTAAGAAATTATGTTTTCTTAAACTCCCATTTTGGGTTCTATTGTTTTCTGTCTTTGAAAAACATTAAAAATGTATAAATTGTAATAATATCAGTAGTTAGTGATTGAAGGTCTCTTGTGAGAATTCATTGTTGTTATAAGTCTGCAGAAATGACAGGAATGCTATGTCACTCCGAACTCAGGCTGTGCTACAACATATTTATAAACACAACTTTTCTAGTTTATTTTTAGAATAATGTGAAAAAAAGTCAAGATTTTTAAAGCAGGCAATGTTGAATATGACAGTTTCTTAAAACATTTGTTTTCAATGGCATAGGACTTCTTAGATGAACATTATGACATTCCCAAGATATCCATGGTAAATAATATTATACATAATAATGAAGGCTATGGCGTTGTCTTGGTGAAACCAACAATTTTCTCTGACCTGCAAGAAAATGCCCAAGATGAAACTGGAGGTATGCTATATTTAATTTTTAAATATAAAAATCAGATCTAATTTATTTACTTTCAGCATTAAACTCTGATTAAGAATCTGAATTTTCCTCCCCTCTTTAAAAAAGATTGCTGGAATATGCTTGGGCATGGAGAGAAGCTTGGTAAAGCTATAACGTTGTAGAATCTCAGGATGAAAAACCTTTAAGGTCAACTAGTTCAACTGTTCATTCAGAACCTTGATGTTGTGGTTTCTGTGGTCCAGCAGTTCCCTGGCATTGAAATAAATGTGCCAGTGTGTGTTTACTGGAGGGGATAGTGGAGTTTGTCTCTGTTTTTTATTGGTAGAAGTAAATATCTCCTTACCACCTTTTCTTAGCAGCAAAGGTGAGCTAACTCAGTGGGAATTCGTGAACTTCATGCCGTGATGCAAATCACTATTAAATCTTAGTCATAGAGAAGGATTAAGCATTGATGTGGATGAGGAAAGTTTAAAGCAGTTTGTTTGTTTATTTCATTAGCTTCTCAGGTTGAGAAAGGAGTTTAAGGTGTAGTTCTTGTCATCCTTCAGGATCTGCTCTGTGAGTTTTTTATTTCCTCACAGTTCTCAAAAAGGTGAAACTGAGGTTTCAGCCAGGCAGGACTCTTATCTGAAAGCTCTGGTGGCGGAATCTGCTTTCAAACTCATTCATGTAATTTACTGGCAGAATTCGTCCCTTTAGGTCACAGGACTGTGATCTTTGTTTTCTTGCTGGCTGTTGGCTGGGGCTTGCACTCAGCTCCTAATGGCTGCTCTCAGTCCTTGACTCATGGCCCCTCTGTCTCAATGACAGAGAATCACTGTCAAGGCAAATCTCTCATGCTTTGAGTCTCTTCAACTTGTTCTTTTGCAAGTAGCTGGAGAAAATGGATCCATAATCTTAATTACATTGCAAAATTACAATGCAAAAGCATTTTGCTGTTTAACAGTCATGAAAGTAGTACTAGTGAGTGGGATCATTGTGCCCATCTAGAATTAGCTGCTACATTGGGGGTTCATTTAAGAAAAGTAGCATTGTCTTATTAATCTTTCCGTCCTAGCTCTTAGCAACAGTGCTTAGCATCAGATAGTAAATATCCAGGAAATGTCTATGGAGAATAATGAGGTTCTAGGATGAAAAGGGTATAAAGAGTTCAAAATTGGTGATCTTGTGTAAGTGTCAGGAAACCTTGGCATAAAAGGCAAGACAGCTGCTCATTGAGATTCTTATGGTAAAGAATTTGTAAAATCCAGTTAGACGACAGCAGGAATCCTTGGCAGAAAAAGCTTGAAAGCTCCAACAGACTGTATAGAAATATGTTTTACTTGGGTTAGCATGTATATTTAACCTTATTTGCTATAATTTATTTGTTTCTCCAGAAAACAAAGCACTTAAAATTCAAACAAGTGGAGAGACAGATGCAACTGAAAGAGTGGATCTAGAAGAGCTGATTCAATGTGCAACTGATAAAATGGAGCTTTATGCAAGATCTGACCTTTCTGATCAAGTAGAGGGAAATTGTGAAATTGTAAATGAACTAGTTGCTATCTCCACTCAGAAAGGCCAGATGAAGAAGAAAAGGTTGAGTGAACTAGGTATCACACAAGCTGATGACAACCTAATGTCACAGGAGATATTTGTTGGAATTGTGGGGAATCAGTTCAAGTGGAATGGGAAAGGGAGTTTTGGCACATTTCTTTTCTGACCACAGTGTAAATAGATAACAAAATATTGGATTTTGCACATGCTGCCCTGAGAATCACAGTCATTGTAGTTTGCTTTATTTCTTTATATTTGATATATTTGATTGGGCTTGAATTAAATGTAGATTTATTTCTATTTGCAGGTGTTGCACATAAAACACTGCCTTCTTTATAAGAAAGATCGTAGAAACATATAAAACAGAGACTATTTGGAGATATATTGTCTGAAAGTCTTGCTTTCTTAAACACATAGTTCTCTCACATTAAGCCTTTTACAAACCTTCTATGTAATTACACTTTAATCCAGCACTTCAGAGAGGAGGAAGAAATGAAAAGAAAGAGGAGAATGCAAGATGAGTGAATAAAAATGCAATAGGTACCACATGTGCAGTATGCTTCTTAGGGTTGTTTTTCATCACAATTACAGCAAGTCTGATTTCCATGCAAGTATTTGTGTAATACTTGTCTTAAAATAAGAGCTTTAATGATTGGGACGTTATCTGCCTAATCTCACTTACTGAGAATCTGAGTGGGATGCATTTTTTTTTTTTTTTTGAGTTGGAGTCTCACTGTAGTGCAGTGTAGGCTGTAGTGCAGTGGCACGTTCAGGGCCACCCCAGCGTCAACCTGATGGGCTCTGGCAATCCTTCCACCTCAGCCTTCCAAGCAGCCGGAACTACAGGTGTGCACTACCATCCCTGGCTAGTTTTTTATTTTTTGTAGAGACGAGGTCTCACCAGGTTGCTCCGGCTGGTCTTGAACCCGTGGGTTCAGGCAATCCACTTGCTGGGATTACAGGCTGAGCCATTGAGCCTGGCCGGGATACCTTTTTATGTTGAACTGTGCAATCATCAAAACAACAATAGATAGCATAGCAGGTTTGAAACAGAAATGAAATGTGTTGTTCAGAGCTGATGTGTATTTAGAGCATTTTCACTGTTGCTGAATGTGAATTATTAAAAAGAAGGTATTTTTCTTTAACAGTATTCTCACCATATTTCTTACACAGTCAAAATGACAACCTACTATGTGTTCTTGATATTATATGTGACATTAATATGCCTACTGATTAAAATTATAGTGATGAAATCATAACATTGAATCTCGTTATGGTTTTTTCAAACCCACTATGGGCCATAGTGTCATTGTAACATATGTGATCCTTTGAAGAATGCACAATATTTTGGTATCTTTTTAGTGTTTCAGAAAGACACATTTTTCCCCAAATGTAGTTATGTTTGTTTCTTAAGTTTGAAAAAATAATAGTTCTTACCTTTCAGATACTACTAAATGTGGAAGGAGTTATGCTAGATTTTTCTTAAACATTGATTTATGTTAAGGTATTTCACTTATTATTATTATTATTATTTTTAGTAGGAGTCTCATTCTGTTGCCCAGACTGGAGTGCAGTGGCACGCTCATAGCCACTGCACCCTCGACCTGCTGGGCTCAGGTGATCCTTCCGCCTCAGAGTTGCTGGAACCACAGGCACATGCCAACATACTTGGCTAATTTTTTAATTTATTGTAGAGACAAGGTCTCGCCAAGTTGCCCAGGCTGGTCTTGAACCCCTGGACTCAGGAAATCCTCTCACCTCCACCTCCCAAAGTGCTAGAATTACAGACATGAGCCACTGCACCTGGCAGATAGCAGAGTTTTAAAAAGTACTGCCTATGAATTCTGCATCAGCTGCAGCCAAATATTGATTTAAAACCATTTATTCAACTTTTAAAAAATCAAACTGGTTTTTCAATTGAATTTCCACTTCATCTTAGAATTTATATTTTGTCTTTTGTAGCTTGCTAGAATATTAAGGCAGTGATATGTAGCTAGGAGTAAAATAATACCTTCCTTGTTCCTTTTATAGCTTAACAGTTTTTTAGATTTTATTTCTGTTTTAGTTTAAATCTAAACTTACATTAATTTTTATTCATGTGATCAGTTATTAGTAAATATGCCTAATGTGCTCTTATTTATGTAGAGTATGTTTTGTCTCATCTTGGAGAGGTAAACATGTTAGTTGACATAGATAGAGGGAGTATAGCGAGAGCCCTGGAAGGATATAGATTTCTTTCTTTCTTCTTTCTTTTTTGAGTCTGAGTCTCACTCTATCACCCAGGCTAGAGTGCAGTGACATGCTCACAGCCATTGCAGTCTCGACCTTCTGGGTTCAGGCAATCCTGCCTCAGGCTTTCAATAGCTGGAACTATAGGCACACTCTACCACACCTGGCTAATTTTTAAATTTCTTATAGAGACGAGGTCTCACCAGGCTGGTCTCGAACCTGGGGGCTCAGTCAGTCCTCTTACCTCAGTCTCCAAAAGTGCTGGGATTACAGGCTTAAGCCACCATGCCTGGCTGGGATATAGATTTTACATTTGGGGTGCAAACACTGAAACACTGACATGGAAAAAGGACAGTCTTCCATGTGGATTGAGTTACCATGTGTCCTGTTCTTATGGTCCATTCTGCAAAATTCTGTGCCTCCATTTGGGTATTTTTTAAAAGTTTGAGCTTCTTTAGAAATATCTCCCTTCTTTAGTTTCTTGTTACATTATTGCCTCACAGATATAAACATGACTGTATTTTCAAAAACTGCCCAGAGATTTCAAGTGTATGGACTCCACTTTTCTAGATTTGGCTTTTTGGAAGGAGAATGAAGAAAGTTATATATAAAACACAAATGAACACTTAGAAGTAATGCCAAAATTATATTATTTATATTAATTATAATTTGATTTTGCTGTTACTATTTTTATTCCTTTTTAGGAAAAATATTCCACAGACTTCTATGGAAATTAAGCTTGGATAGGTTTGATGCTAAATTTTATGCATAGCATTTAATTTTCTAACATTTTCTTTTATTCTGTGATTTTAAATATTGTTTGTATATGTAATTTTAAAAAGTCCTATATTTGTTAAAGTGAACATTCACCTCTTTTCCCAGTTCTATTTATAGAAAAATATATACATTTTAAAAACAAAACCGGCATAATGTAATAATGCTCTGAAGACTTTATACTGTTTTCCCCTGATATACTGTGTATACATACAGATCTACCTCATTCTTCTGATGGTTGTGTTATTCTCTGATGCCAGAATTCTTTCAGTTGTGAGTGATAGAAACTCATATCAGACAGGCTTTATGAGAGTTGGTTCTTGGAACTAGGAAGTCTAAGGAAGAGAGCTGATTTTTGGAACCATCTTTTTAGTTCTGCCTTCCCTGGTGTTGACTTCATTCTCAAATTGGCTTTTACCAAGTAGGCAAAGGTGGCCTTCGGCAGCCCTAGTTTTTATGGACTCAAAAGGAGAAAGAGACCCCTTTCTTTTAGCATCTGCTCATCTGCTTGTCCCTGCCTGTATTTTGTGCTTGTTCTTTGACCAGTCACTATAAACCAGAGGAATGGAGTCATATGTTCCTATTGAATCACATTTCTATCCTTGTGACTATAGGGAGTGGAGCCTTGTGAATGACTTCCTCTAGGTGATGGAAGGGCAGATTCTAGAAGAAGAAGAGGGTGTCTTACTAGAACAAAGTGGAAGTACTGCTTTGCAGGCCAAACCATAGATGTCTGCTACATATTGATGAGTTATAACATAACCTATTCCTTGTATTGATGGACATTCAAGTTTCCAGTTTTTCATTATTACGAATAGTTACATTAAAAAGGATGCAAAGTGTAATATTTTGTGTCTTCTCTAAGATTTTCTATTGTTGGATTATTGAATGAAGACTTTTTGGGTTTGAGGGTTGTGGATTTAAAATTTTGATAGCTATTGCCAGACTGTCCTCTAAAAACAGGAGTGCTGGTTTATACTCCTACCAACAGTGTATGGAGGTGACAATAACACTGAATATTGTCAATTAAAAAAAAATGCTTCTCTGAATGAAAAAAACATTTTAATTTGTATTTATTTGATTGCTATTATTTTGTTTATTTTATCATTTACTATATTTTCACATATTTTTCTGAAAATTGCCTGTTCATATCCTTTGCCTGTTCTATTGGGTTGTTTAACTCTGTTGTTGTTTGGTAGGAGTGTTATATAGTGTGACTTTTGATCCTTTAATTTTTGAAATATATATATCACTTTTTATATATAAAATTATATGTGTGTAACATACTCATTATTGTACTTATAAGTATATTGTACTTGTAGGTATAAGTATACTTTTAAGTATAAAATATGTACAATGAAGTTCTTTGCTAACTTGCTGCATGATTCTTTTTTTTTTTTTACATTTTTTTTTCTTTATTTTGAAGATGTGGAGTACAATTCAGGGTTCGGTATACAGATGTTCATTATGCAGGTCCCCTTGCTGATGAGGTGTACCCCTCCCTCCCCTGGCAGTTTCCCTTACTGCCAATCCCTTTCTTATAGTATTATGATAATTGTTCAAGGTTCACTTATGAGTGAGAATATATGGTACTCTGTTGTTTTTGTGATAGATCACTGAGTATGATAGACTCTAAATCCATCCAAGTTGCTGTGAAGTCCATATGTTGTATGATTCTAAATTATCTGTGTTCTCACCTTGTAAGCATTTTGCAGAGTGAGAAGTTATTCATATTCCTTGAAAAATAGTTAAATAAATTTGCTCCTTGTTCCAAATTTAGAAAAACTCCTCGTTTTCTAAGTGCTAAAATTAACTATAGTCATTTGTTTTAGGTCAAGGAATAAAGCACTTTGAGAGAGATTTAAGTTAGAAGGCATTTATTGGTTGCAGTTAGAGACTTGCTGCCCTGAGTTGTTCAGTGCAATAAGATTATTATGGCCAGCATTTTATGCTAACTTGCTAGATGTGTCCAAATTATCTGCATTAGTGTTCTCTATGTAAGCATTTAGCAGAGGAAGATGTTACCAAGTTTTCTTTGGCAAATACTTGGGAAAACATTTTTCTTGTTCCAAATATAGAAATCCTACATGCACACCAAGGGCTAAAATGTGCTGTAATTATTTGTTTTAGTTCATGGAAAGAAGGACTTTGAGAGAGATTTGAATTAGAAAGTATTTTTTCATTGCAGTTACAGAGACATGCTGCATCGTGTTCATATTCAGTGAAATAAGTTTATAGTGGCCTATTCCTGCATAGAACAAGTTTGTATGCTGACATGCTGAATACATCTAAATTATCTACATTAGTGCATACTTTGCATGCATTTGGCAGTATAGATCACTTTCACATATAGTAAAAAAAATGTTTCTGGTTCTAAATGTGACCTACAAGCTATAGATTCTTCTAGTTATACAAATACTTCTGGCTTAACCTACAGAATGGCAAACCACTCTGTATTTTTTGAGTGAGTGGAATACTTTCGACCACAAAAACCTTGCTAGGTCACTTCTGGGAAAAGTTAAAAGGCTTTTCTTTTCCCATTGAAGGCATAAGGAGCTACATCCATGTTTAAAAAAAATGCTTGTATGCTAAGTGCTGAAATATATTACAATCATTTGTTTCAGTTCATGAAATGGAAAACGTTCAGAGAAATCCAAGTAAAAGAATTTTTGAGTTACAGTTACAAGGACATGCTGCACTGTGCTATTCAGTGAAATAAACTTATTATGACTGTCCTACATAGAATGAAATTCTAGGCCGACTTGTTGGATATGTCCAAATTATCTGCATTAATTCTCTGTATGTAAACATTTTGCAGAGCCAGAAGTTATCCAGATATTTTTGACAAATAGTTAAAGAAGCATGCTCCTTGTTCCAGATTTAGAAAACCTTCTTACGTGTTAAGTGCTAAAATGAGCTATAATCATTTGGTTCTTGTCATGCAATAAAGCACTTTGAGAGAGATTTTAGTTAGAAAGCATTTTTTGGTTGCAGTTAGAAACATGCTTTCCTATGCTATTCAGTGCAATAAGATTAATCATGAATCTGGGTACAGTGGCTCGCATCTGTGGTCCTAGCACTTTGGGAAGTAGAGGTGAGAGGATTGCCTGAGCCCAAGGGTTTGAGACAAGCCGGGGCAACTTGACAAGACCTTGTTTCTACAGTAGATAAAAAAATTAGCTGAATGTGGTGATTCACGCTTGTATTTCCAGCTACTTGGAAGGCTGAGGCAGAAGGATTGGTTGAGTCCAGCTGGTCGAGGCTGCAGTGGCCATGAGTATGTCACTGCACTCCAGCCTGGGCAGCAGAATGAGACTCTGAAAAAAAAAAAAAAGATTTTCATGGAAAATTTTGCATAGAATAAAATTATTTGCTAACTTGCTGTATGTTTCTAAATTATCTGTTTTGGTTCTATGTAAGCATTTTGCAGAGCAAGAAGTTAACAGGATTTTTATGCAAATAGTTATGTAAACATGCTTCTTGTTCTAAATGTAAAAAAAAACTTCTTATACTCCAAGGGTCATCATGTTCTATAATTATTTGTTTTAGTTCACAGAAATAAGGACTTTGGATGAAATTTAAGTTAGAAAACTTTTTTTATCCCAGTTTTTGAGACATGTAATACAATGCAATGTGTAGTTTAAATATTAGAGGTTTACCTAAAGTATTTTCATGAATAAAAGAATCTATTGCCTTGTGCCATACTTAAATAGAGTGCATGACTCTGTACTAGTTACAGACATTGGTAACTTCTCATTCTTTTAAATTTTACATAGACTCAACTAAATTGGAGAATTTGGAAACCTTAGCAGAAGTGTGCGTGGCATGCTGGTATACCACTCTAAGCCTAGCAATCTCTATTGCACAGTAAAACATGTTTCTGGAAATATAACTCCAAAAAAGTTTGTTACTTTACTGTATTTTCACCATGCTTTATTCACCAAACTAACATAAATGTTCATATAACACACATTTGTATTTTCTCATTGACTTCAATGGGAACATCTAAGGTTGTCACTCAGCTTTCTTCAAAAGCAATTTTGCAACTTCGTGTATGTGAAAGTGTTTTACTTGCTGAATAAAAACAGTGTGCTTTTAGATTAGGTAATATTACAAACTTTTAATGGGTGGAATTATCGGCCACCTGTTGACTGCAAATAAAGGAAAAATTCTGTTTCTGAAAATGTGCTTGAAGGAAGTTTTGATCTAGAGTTAATCTACGCAGATAATGTGGAAAGTGGGTTAGCAAAGAAGTACGATGTATGCGAGTGTGCAGCTATAAGGGGACTGTACTGAATACTACTGGGTAACATTTGTGTAACTAGAAAAAACAAACAACATAAACTACATTTTAACTTGCTTGTCTCTGAAAGTGCTTCATACTGGGAAATAAAAGAAATGATCTTGAGTTGCGTGTGGCTGTTACCCCACCCTGATCCAGCACAGGACCAGGTGCAAGTGCAGCCGGGCAGTGAAGCCAGATGGCGTTGGTGGGAAGGAGACCTTCAGCGGTTCCCTGGCTGTGCGGGGACCAGCCACAGGTCAGATTTGTGTAACACCAAATTACTGTAACCTGGGAAAAGCTACCAAGGATGTCTTCAACAAAGGTGGCATGGTGAAGATAGATCTGAAAACCAAGTCTTGTAGTGGAGTAGAATTTTCTACTTCTGGTTATGCTTATACATTACAGAGAAAGCGTCAGGCAACCTAGAGACCAAATATAAGGTCTGCAACTATGGACTTCACCCAAAAATGGAACACAGACAATACTCTTGGGGCAGAGATCTCTTTGGAGAATAAGTTGGCTGAAGGGTTGAAACTCTTGGTTGTACCAAACACAGGAAAGAAGAGCAGGAAATTGAAGGCCTCTTCTAAACAGGGTTGTTTCAGTTTTGGCAGTAATGTTGATATAGATTTTTCTGGGTCAACCATCTATGGGTGGACTGTGTTGGCCTTTGAAGGGTGGCTTGCTGGCTATCAGATGAGTTTTGACACAGCCAAATCCAAACTGTCACAGAATAATTTCACCCTGGGTTACAAGGCTGCAGACTTCCAGTTGCACGCTCATGTGAATGATGGTACTGAATTTGGAGATTGTCTCCCAGAAGGTTAATGAGAAGATTGAAAAGTCAAAACCTTGCTTGGACAGCTGGCAGTAACGACACCTGTTTTGGCATTGCTGCTAAATACAAGCTGGATTGTAGAACTTCTCTGTCTGCTAAAGTAAATAATGCCAGCCTGATTGGACTGGGTTATACTCAGACCCTTCAACGAGGAGTCAAACTGACCATATCAGCTTTAATTGGAAAGAACTTCAATGCAGGAGGTCAGAAGATTGGGTTGGGTTTTGAACTGGAAGCTTAATGTGGTTTGAGTAAAGCATCAGATGTGTTCCTGGAAGTGAAGAGAAATGAACCCACTCTGTTTTGGCCTTAAAATTCTTCTGAGCCGGGCTCGGTGGCTCAGCCTGTAATCCCGCGCCTTTGGGAGGCTGAGGTGAGTGGATTGCCTGAGCCGCGGGTTCGAGACCCGCCTGGGCGGCGAGACCTCATCTCTACAATAAATCAAAAAATCAACTGGGCGTGGTAGCACGTGCCTGTAATTCTGGCTACTCGGAAGGCTGAGGCGGAAGGATCGCCGGAGCCCAGCAGGTCGAGGCTGCGGTGGCCAGGAGTGGCCACTGCACTCCAGTCTGGGCGACAGAGTGAGACTCCAAAAAAAAAAAAAAAAAAAAAAATTCTGTGAAATTTCAAAAGTGTGAACTTTTTATTCTTCCAAAGAATTGTAGTTCTCCCCACATTGAAGTTGAGATTGCAAGTCCATCCTGAGGGAGGAGCTTGAAGGCATTCCTGGAAGTTGTCATGTTTGTGCCACATTTCAGTTCAGTTCTGCAGTGTTAATTTAATGTGTTCCTCAGTGAGTGTAATGTCATGTTTCAGGAGAGACCTGACCCTCCAGATTGTACATCATGTCCTGCATGTCCCACCCCACTTTTCCATGACCTTTTTATATAATTGGCCTCTGTGCTATAGTGGAATCTTTGATCATCACAACAAAATAAAATAAACCCATCACAACAACAACAAAAAGAAATGATCTTAACACTCTAGCACTTAGGATACTAACAGTGTTTCTATATAAATGTGTGTACTCTCCTTGTAACTTCAATGGGGAGAACTTTATACTTTTACAAAAAGTAACCTAGCAACTTCTTTTGTGGTTCCAGATATTCCAGTCACTGAAACAATGCAATGTGTAGTTTTTACATATTATAGGTTTCCTAAAGTATTTTCATGCAAGAGGGAATCTGTTGCCTTAAGCCATAATTAAAGTGCATGACTTAACTGTTCATTAAATGTGTATTAGTTACTTCTCACTCTTTCAAATTTTACATAGGCTCTACTTAATCAGATAATCTGGAAGTATCCTCCAACTTGACATAAAAGTATGTAGCATGTGGATGTCCCATCCTAAGCCTAGTGATCTCTATTGCACAGTGAAACATGTTTCTGGAAATAGAACTCCAAAGAAGGTTGCTATTTTGCTGTAGTTCTAGCATGCTTTATTCGCTGAACTAACACAAATGATCATACAGCATTCTGCCACTTATTACACAAGAAGTTGTACAACATGCATGGCTGTATTTTCTTGTTAACTTCAATGGGAACCCCTAAGGTTTTCTCCCAGCTTTCTTCAAAAGCAATTTTACAGCCTCCTATGTGTGTGAAAATGTTTTGCTTACTGAATAAATACAGTGCATGGTGTTAGATTCAGTAGGCTATACAACAAACTTTTTTTTTCTTTGAGTTGGAGTCTCAGTCGCCCAGACTGTAGTGCAGTGGCCGCTCCTGGCCACCGCAGCCTCGACCTGCTGGGCTCCGGCGATCCTTCCGCCTCAGCCTTCCAAGTAGCTGGAACTACAGGCACGCGCTACCACGCCTGGCTAATTTTTTTGATTTTTATTGTAGAGATGAGGTCTCGTCAAGTTGCCCAGGTGGGTCTCGAACCCGCAGGCTCAGGCAATTCACTCACCTCAACCTCCCAAGGCACGGGATTACAGGCTGAGCCACTGAGCCCGGCCTACAAACTATTTTAATGGATGGAATCATCTACCTGTTAGCTGCAAATGAAGGAAAAGTCTTGTTTCTTAAAATATGCTTGAAATAAGTCCTGATATTTGCTCTGCCAAACTCTTAGAGTAAACCTCCACAGATGTGGAAACATCCTGCAGGTTATCCAGCACAGATATGTTGTATGTTGATTGCACTGAATATCACTGGACAACATTTCTCTGTAAGTGGAACAGAGAGACTATGTTGTTACTTGCTTATCTCTGAAAGTGCTTCATTCTTTGAACTAAAGAAATGATCATAACACTCTAGACCTTAGCATAAAAGCAGTATTTTTATATGGATTTGTGTACTCTCTTATAACTTCAATGGGGGGAAGAGCTTTCTACTTTTTCAAAAAGTGACTTGTCATTCGTTTGTGGGTCCAAATATTTTAATCATGGAAACAATGCAATGTGTAGTTTTAAATCATAGATTTGCCTGCAAGTCTTTTCATGAATGAGAAAATGTATTGCCTTGAAGTAGTATTTAAAGGAAAATGCCTGTCTTTTTAATTGTTCATTCAATGGATACTGGTAACTTTTTGCTCTTCCAAATTCTACATATAAAGCTTAATAAGATCATTTAGAGTCATCCTCTAAGTTAGCATAGAAGTATGTCGTATGCAGGTGTTCTACCATACGTCTAGTGATCCCTATTGCACAGTGAGGCATGCTTCTGGAAATATAACCCCAAAGAAGGTTGTTATTTTGCTGTAGTTCCACCATGCTTTAGTCATTGAACTAACACAAATGATCCTACAACATTCTGTTAGTTATTGTTCAAGGAGTTGTACAACATATGTGTTTGTGTTTTCTCATTAACTTCAGTGGGAACATCTAAGATTTTCTCTCAGCTTTTTTCAAAAGCAATTTTGCCACCTCCTGTGTGCATGAAACTTTTACTTACTGGTCAAAAAACAGCGTGCTGTTAGATTCAGTAGGTTATACCACAAACTTTTAATGGGTGGAATTGTCTGCTACGTGATGACCTCTGTGAAAAATAAATCCCCTTCCTTTTTTTTTTTTTTTTTTGAGTCAGAGTCTCATTCTGTCACCCAGGCTGGAGTGAAGTGGCACATTCATGGCCACTGCAGCCTTGACCTGCTGGGCTCAGGTGATCCTTCTTCCTCAGTCTTCCAAGTAGCTGGAACCAAAGGTGTGTACCACCATGCCTGGCTAATTTTTTGATTTATCGTAGAGAAGTCTCACCATGTTGCTCGGGCTTGTCTCGGACCCATGGGCTCAGGCAAACCTCTCGCCTCCACCTCCTAAAGTGCTGGTATTACAGGCATGAGCCACCATGCCTGGCTAAATCCTGTTTCTTAAAATATGCTTGAAAGAAATCCTTATATTTGCTCTGCCAAAGTCTTACCTAGAGTGAACTTACACTGACAATGTGGACACATCCAGCAGATTAGCATAGAATTTTGTTGTATTTTGCGAGTGTGCCACTTAAGCTGATGGCACTGAATACCACTGGGCAACACATCTGTGTAACTGGAAGAGAAAAACTGTTTTCACTTGATTGTTTCTGAAAATGGTTCATCCTGTGATCAAAAGAAATGATAACAGCACTCTAATCCTTAGCATAAATGCTGATTTTTTTATATGGATGTGGGCACTCTCCATGAGAACAACAGGGTTTTATATATGAATATGATTTTCTTGACTCATTATCACAGGCGTCTCTCTTGCCTGTTGAAGTGTCAGGAGAGAGAGGCAGGACAGTGGGGTGGACTTGTTACAGGACTGTAAAAAAGAATGTCCCCCCAAGCTGGAATAGAATCAAGAGACCAAATAATAATGTGGACAAGTTCAGCTCAGCCAAAGATGAATTTATTAGGACTTACACAAAGGACACTTTGGGGTGGCCGCAGGACAGTTCTAGAGACATACCCCACACCAGTTTCTTTCTTTTTTTTTTTTTGAGTTGGAATCTCACTCTGTCGCCCAGACTGGAGTGCAGTGGCCGCTCCCGGCCACCGCAGCCTCGACCTGCTGGGCTCCAGCGATCCTTCCGCCTCAGCTTTCCAAGTAGCTGGAACTACAGGCGTGCGCTACCATGCCTGGCTAATTTTTGATTTATTGTAGAGATGAGGTCTCGCCAAGTTGCCCAGACAGTCTTGAACCTGCGGGCTCAGGCAATCCACTCACCTCAGCCTCCCAAAGGCACAGGGTTACAGGCTGAGCCACCCAGCCCGGCTTCACACCAGTTTCTAAGCTGCCCGTATGCTAATTTTTCAACTTTGTGCTTACTATGTGTGATGAGATTGTTTTTCTTGTATCTTGATAGATACATTCCAGGATGTTTGGGATGTCATTCCAGGATGTCTCAGGAACACCTGATCTGCAGCTGGGAACCATGCTGTGGCTCACCACCTGGCCTTTAGGGTTCAAGGAGAGGACATACACCCTTAAGTAAAGTGAAGGGACTCATTACCCTGCAGAGCTCACAAGACGAGTGTCCATGGCTCCGCCACTTTCTACTTATGCAGGAATTTCCATGGGCAAATTATTTACCTTCTCTGCATATCACTTTCTATTTTACTTTCTTATTAAATTTTGAGACAGGGTCTCACTCTATGGGCCTGGTTGAAGAAAGTGGTGGCACTGTCCTGGCTCACTGAAGCCTCAACTTCTGGGCCTCTGGCAATTCTCCCACCTCAGCCTCCTGAAGAGCTTAGACTACAGGTGCCTGGCTAATTTTTCATTTTTATTTTTTTGTAGAAAGGAGATCTCACTATGTTGTCTAAGCTGGTCTCATACTCCTGGGCTCAAGCAATATTGCTTGCTCAGCCTTTCAAAGTCCTGGGATTACAGGGAGCCATCATTGTGGACAAGAGGCCAAGGCCCGTGGGAGGAACACACAAGTGCACTTCAAGGAGCAGAACAAGCAAGTTCCCATGCTGTTCTGCTGTCCCTGGGGCACAGTGCAGAAGCAGATCGCACTTGTTTAGAGGTTCCTGGCGCCCTATGCCAGATGTTCTCCTGTACTGCTGAAATCCTCCAGGCCTAACTTTCTGCTTATATGGATAGGACATGCCTTGGAGACATGGAGAATTCAAACTGATTTGTTTTTAATTGTGCCTGAATGAATGATTATTTGGCTAAATGAGCAACTATTGCACAGTGACCTGTAATCTGTTTTGTGATATGTTTTTAAACCTTGGATATTGGTGCAGTGGCTCATGCCAGTAATACTGGCACTTTGGAAGGCTGAGGTTGAGGCTGTCACTTGAGCCCAGAAATTCGAGACCAGGCTGGAAAACATAGCAAGACACATATCTACAAGAAAACAGAAAAATTGGCCAGGAATAGTGGCATGTACCTGGAGTCCCAGGTACCTCAGAAGCTGAAGAGGGAGAATTATTTAGCCCAAGAGGTCAAGGCTTCAGTGAGCTGTGATCATGCCACTGCACTTCAGCCTGAGTGACAGAGTAAGACCCTGAACTCCCAGGAAAGAAAAGTTTTGATTTCCAAAATCAAAACTTCAAGTTCTGAACTTTTTGACCTCATTAATTTTTAGATATTAGAGTTCTTGAAGTCCAAAAGATACATATGTGTCTTATTTGGCATGTTTAAATTCATACAGGAAGTTCTGTCAAATATAAAAAGATGTTTACATTTTCTTGGATTATAGTTATATGCATTATTAATATGTATTGAAAAATTGTATAACATTAATATGTTTTACTATATGTTACCAGTAATAATAATAATGTTCAATTGTTGTATGCCACAGAAATAACTAAATTTTCTGGTCACTTGTGTCTCTCACCAGTTGGTCAGGTGCTGTGTGGTTCACGCCTGTAATCCCAGCACTTTGGAAGGCTGAAGTGAGAGGAATGTCTGAGCCCAGAAGTTCAATACCAGCCTGGGAAACATGCCAGGACTTCTTCTCTACAATAAATCAGTTGGGTGTTGGTGGTGCATGCCTGTAGTCCCAGCTACTTGGGAGGCTGAAGTGAAAGAATTACCTGAGCCCAGCAGGTCAAGGTTGCGACATTTGCAAGTATAGCGCTGCACTCCAGCGTTGGCAACAAAGTGAGACTCTGACTCAAAAAACATTGTGTCTCTGATCCAATTTAAGACTTTGGTCATCTATAATTATTGTTTTAATTTCATCTTTTTCAGAAAGCAACTTTTTCCAGATATAGGGTAATGACAGGTGTTTTTTAATGCAAGTTTTCAATAACTTTGGAGGCTGTACCATTGCACTTTAAAAAATCTTTCAGAACTCTTATTGGGGAACGTATGTGTTCATAAATACTGGTGACCAAATATGGGGCAGAATATGCATAATCTGCATAGATTGAACTAATAGAATAGTCAATCTCTTAAGACTTTTTTGTTTGAAGCATTGCTGATTCCTTTTGTTTGTTTTTTAGAAAAAATTTTCTTTGAGCTATTTACTGCTTTTAACCATTGAGTAATGTATGTTCTTGTGAGCAATTTTTTTTTTTTAATTTTTATTTTTAGTTAGATTCTCACTCTGTCACCCAGGCTGGAGTGCAGTGGCACACTCATGGCCACCACAGCCTCGACCTGCTGGATTTAGGTGATCCTTCTGCCTCAGCCTTTCAAGTATCTGGAACTACAGGCATGTGCCACCACGCCTGGCAAAATTTTTTGATTTATTGTAGAGATGAGGTCTCGCCAAGTTGCCCAGGCTGGTATTGAAACCCTGGGCTCAGGCAATCCTCTTGCCTCTGCCTCTCAAAGTGCTGGGATTACAGGCTTGAGCCACCGTGCTCGGCCTGTGTAAACAAAATTTAGAGCATATTTTTTTTGTCTCTACCTAATTTCTTCAGAATTTGGAAACTATTTGTGAATATTGATTTATGACAATATAATTGTTTGTACTAGTTTAAAAAATGTGGTTCTTTGGTAACAGGATATGTTTACATACACTGGTTATTTTACAAAAGCTTTGCCTGAAGTCACATTTCAGATATGAACAGAATGCCTTGAAGAATTGAGATTGAGATATGTAAAGAGCTTATAAAAAGTCCCTTGGAAAGGCTGGACTTGTACCTTGTCAACTTTTTTTTTTTGATTTGGAGTCTCACTCCATCACCCAGCCTGGAGTGCAGTATCATGTCCATGGCCACCTGGCAATGACCTGCTGCGCTCAGGTGATCCTTTCGCCTTAGCCTTCCAAGAAGCTGGAACTACAGTTCTGCGCTACCACACCTGGCTAATTTTTGATTTATTATAGAGACGAGGTCTCACCAAGTTGTTCAGTTTGGTCTTGAACTGCAGACCCAGGCAATCCCAAAATCGCCTCGGCCTTCCAAAGTGCTGGAATTACAGGCTGAGCCACTGAGCCCAGCCCCTTGTCATTACAAGATTCTTGACCAGTGGTAAGTAAAGATAGTCACTTACCAACAGCACCAACACCCAAAATTATTCCGGGGCCTTGAAAAGAGGAATTCACTCAAATCATACAGGTATTTTCAGGCTCATATAAATCCCTGTCTAGGCTCAATAGGTCTAATCTGATTCTTTACTTTTAAAAAAAGTTCTAGCATAGCTAGTTTACAAAGAGCATATATGGCAAATAATCACTCTTGGTATACTTTATGCAAATAATAATGCCAAGTGTAATAAGACTAGAACTTATTTTTCAAATAAATTGGTCCTTTTATGATTTGTCTTTGGCTGTCACCAAAACAGAGGCTAGAAATATATAGTTGTGAGAGGGCAGAAAATGGGCTAGGTGTGTGTATGAATCACTGGGTGTTACTTCCGTGATACATTTTACCACATATTATACACAATCCAAACACAATTTTGTGAATAATGTTTTAACACATATGTTTATAAAGACATTTATATAGTTTTACAAATATGTGGAATCAACTCATAAAATCTTCTAGAATTGGTCCTAAGAGTGAACAGAAAATAAACGAACACCTACTAAAGGACACCTACTAAATTTTAGCAAGAAAGTTAAAAATCTGTTGCACTGGAACCAAAACTCTCTCCCTGTTCCTCCTCCCATGGAAGGCAGAGACTTCACTCAAAGATACCATAGCCAAAAACATAGCTCTCCATTTACCCCATTTTCCTAGTTGGAGGGTATTCTTCCAAGGAGAAATAGGGCTATGGTGTTTCTTATCATGTCCTCAGCTTCCTATTAGAGAAGTGAGGTATTTGAGAAGTGTGGTCTAGAAGTGGGGTATCTCCTTTTTCTTTTTTTTTGAGTTGGAGTCTCACTCTGTCGCCCAGACTGGAGTGCAGTGGCCGCTCCCGGCCACTGCAGCCTCGACCTGCTGGGCTCTGGCAATCCTTCCACCTCAGCCTCCCAAGTAGCCGGAATTACAGGTATGCGCTACCACACCCGGCTGATTTTTTGATTTATAGTAGAGATGAGGTCTCGCTGCCCAGGTGGGTCTCAAACCCGCGGGCTCAGGCAATCCACTCACCTCAGCCTCCCAAAGGCGCGGGATTACAGGCTGAACCACTGAGCCGGCTTCCTTTTTCTATTTGGTGCCCACTTGTAGATGGAGACTCTACCTGGGCCAGAATTATTCTTGCCTTGAACTCTGATGTGGTTGTTCTGAGGCAGGGTATTCAGTGTAGGTTAGACTTAGATATATAAATTTCTTGTTAGCAGTTTTAGAATAAAGCGTTCAAACATTTTTCCTTATCTATCAGGCTTGACCACCCTGAGGGCTGGAATGCAAACTTGCCAGTCCACCCCAGTCCCCACCTCATCAAATGAAAGCCCATCAAGGTGTAGAAATGGGGCAGACCAACTTTTACCTTATGGGTTAACATGGTAATCAGTTTATCAAAGCAAAATACATGCTTTAAGAAAAGTCAACCCCCTTGTCTGTCTGAGATGGAGAGATGCTAATCTTTTAGATGAAGATACTTATATTCCACACTTTTTAGTTATATCTAGTTTACTGCAAAAAGCAAAGGCATAACCAAGTCCTTTCAAGATACCTGCTCATGACAGCTCTTTGGCATGTCTCCTTCTGTCTTTCTTTCTCTTCCTAATAAATTCTGTTTTAAAAGTATTCTGGTCACTCTGAAATTTCTTTCAGGAGTGAGTCAAAAACCCACAAGCATTGTAGCATACACCATCCAGCAACAGTTTTAAATTGTGAGGAACAAGCGGTGAAAATACCAGGCTGTTGCCCACCCCTTAGTGTTCAACACCTAAATTGAGGATGACACTCAGGATGAAGTATTCTATTGCCTCCACTCACAGGTCCAGAGCCCTAAACAGATTTGGTTTAGGGGTAGAAACAGGACTTAAAACAGATTATCCCAATCACTTTGCAAAAAAACTGATTTCATTGAAGTAGGCAAAAATTTCAAGCCTAAAGATACTCTCAAGTACAGTAGAGGTTATAGCGGACTTTTTAAAAAAAGTGACTTAAAGAATGCTAATGCATTATCTTACAGTTCCATAAGTCAGAAATCTCACACGGACCTCTCTGAGCTAAATTCAAGATGCTGGCAGAACTGCATTCCTTCTGGAGATTCTATAGGCAAATCTCTTTCCTTGCTTTTTCCCTCATCTAGACACTGCCCATATTTCCTGGTTCATAGACCAGCAGTGGTGGATTGGGTCCTTCTTATGATCACTTTCATGGTAGAATTTTTATAAGAAGAGGCGAGAGAAAGGGACCAAAAATAAAAAAACAACTTTGAAGAAATAATGTACACACACTTCTAAAATCTATTGAAAAAACAATAAAATACACATCCAGAAAATTGCAAAATATAGTTGAAAACAGCACTGCAGATGTAAATGAACCTCAGAAAATTTTCATAAAATAATTTCTCTTTTATACATGCATAAGAAGGATAACACCAACATCTTCGAAGCTTTTTAGTGGCTGGTCTCTGCCAGCTGGGGCTGGCATGGCATATATCATTATTTATATAGTAATGAGATTTCAGTGAAGAAATCACATCCAGCCTGACAGAGACTTACTGGTCACATATAAGCATTAGGTACAAAGCAAATGTTGTGTGAGTAATGGCTGGCAAGGTGGGAGCAGCAATCAGAATATCGTCACCTGCATTTGGGGCTTTGAAAGTGTTGCTGGATCTCTGTAAGTGATGCCACTTAGAGCTGGTGAACCAAGATATACTTCAGTTAGCAGATAGGAAAATCACTGGAAGTTACTCAGACACCAGAGTAGAGCCAGCTCACAGCTTTAGAGCTCCCTACATGGTGAGGACACTGACTCCACTTTAGGAGCAATGTTATGGCACAGCTTCAGACTGGAATATTTCAGGTATTCCAAATAACCCTCCAGGTTCTCCCCAAAGAGACTCACAGTCATATATCATAAAGGATATGCATTCACAAAATAAACACTATAAAGAAATTTCTAAATATGAATCTAAACTGATACCAAGTCATAGAAGTCCAAAATGTCATAGTTGTCCAACTGCCTTGCAGGGAAGCTTAATGTTGGTTATTAGGTCCAGGTCTATCTGACAGCAGTTCTCATGCGTCCTCCAATTACGTGTGGAAAGAATAATTTTGAGAGAGATTTAAGTTGGAAAATATTTTTAGGCCGAGGTGCGAGGATTGCCTGAGCCCAGGTGTTCGAGACCAGCCTGGGCAACTTGGTGAGACCCCATCTCTACTATAAATCACAAAAACTAGCCTGGTATGGTGGTGTGTATCTGTAGTTCCAGCTACTTGGAAGCGGAAGGACCGCCTGAGCCCAGCAAGTCGAGGCTGCAGTGGCCATGAGCATGCCACTGCACTCTAGTCTGGGTGACTCCAACTCAAAAAAAAAGAAAAGAAAGAAAGAAAGAAAAAAGAAAATATTTTTAATTGCAATTACAGAGACATGCTTCATTGTGTTATTATTCAGTGAAATAAGTTTATAGAGACCTATGCCTGCACAGAATGAACTTGCATGCTAACATGCTAAATACATCTAAATTATCTACATTAGTTCATTCTTTGTATGCATTTGGTAGTATGGATCACTATCACAAATAGTCAAAAAATGGTACTTGTTCCAAATACAGCCCGCAAGCAATTGATTTTTAAATTTAAAAAATATTTCTATTTTAACCTACAGAATGTCAAACCACTCTTTGTATTTTTTTCAGTAAGTAGAATACTTTGAGCCACAAAAACCTTGCTAGGTCATTTCTGGAAAAAGTTGAGTAAAGACTTTTTTTTTCTCCTATTAAGACAAATAAAATACATCCATGTTAAAAAAAAAACAACAACCAAAAAAACCCTGCTCGTATACTAAGTTGCTTAAAGCTTTGAGAAAATCCAAGTAAAAGAGGATTTTTGAGTTATAGTTACAAGGACATGCTGCACTGACCTATTCAGTGCAATAAGATTAAGCTGGCACTTCCATATACAATGAAGCTCTTTGCTAAGATGCTGTATATTTCTAAATTCTCTGCATTAGTTCTCTCTATGTAAACATTCTGCGAAATGAGAAGTTATTAAGAGTATTTTGATAAATCGTTAAAGAAGCATGCCCCTTGTTCTAAATTTAGAAGAAACTGCTTGTTTGCTAAGTGCTAAAGTGAGCTACAATAATTTGTTTTAAGACATGTAATGAAGTACTTTGGCAGAGATTTTAGGTAAAAAGTTTTTTTTGGTTGCAGTTCGAAACATGCTGCCCTGTACTATTAAGTGCTCTAAGCTTATCATGGCAATCCCGCATAGAACAAAATTCTATGCTAACTTGCTGGATGTGTCCAAATTTTATCTGTGCTAGTTCTCCCTATGTAAGTATCGTACTGATAGAGAAATTATCAAGATGCCTTATGCAAATAGTGAAAAAAAATGCCCCTTGTTCCAAACAAAATCTGTTTATATGCTAAAGGCTGAAATGTGTTTTCATTTTTATTTTAGTTCACAGAAGGAGGACTTTGAGAGTGATTTAAGTTAGGAAGCATTTTTTTATTATAGTTATGAAGACATGTTGTTTTTATTATTTAAGGAAATAAAATAATTAAATAAAATAATTAAAATAAAATAATTGTTTTTATTATTTAAGGAAATAAGTTTATAGTGGCCTATGTTTTCATAGGATGAACTTCTATGCTAACAGACAGATACAGCTAAATTTTCTACAGAATTTCATTCTCTGTATGCATTTGGAAGCATAGATTACTTTCGTGAAGAGTGAAAAATGCTTCTTTTGCCAAATGTAGCCCACAAGCAATAGATTCGTTCATATATAAAAATACTTCTTGTTTAACCTACAAGAAGGCCAAACCACTGTTTATATTTTTTCAGTAAGTCAAATACTTTCAACCACAGAAACATTGCTAGGTCACTTCTGGAAAAAGTTGAGAGAAGACGTCTCTCTTCCCCATTGAAGGTATAAGAAAAATACATGCATGTAAAATTACTGCTTGTATTCTAAGTGTTTAAAGGTATGATAATAATTTCTATTTGTTCATGAAATGAAAAACAGAGAAATCCAAGTAAAAAGCATTTCTGAGTTAGAATTACAAGGAAATGTTGCACTGTGTTATCCAGTGCGATAAGCATATCATGGCACATCCACGTACAATGAAGTCTTTTGCTAACTTGCTGCATGATTCTAAATCATCTGTTAGTTCTCACCATGTAAGCATTTTGTGGAGTGAGAAATTATCATGATTTTTTTGACAAATAGTTAAAGAAACATGCTCCTTGTTCCAAATTTATAAAACCTGTTTCTATGCTAAGTGATAAAATGAGTTATAATCATTTGTTTTAGAACATGTGATGAAGCACTTTGAGAGGGATTTAAGTTAGAAAGCATTTTTTGGCCAGGCGCAGTGGCTCATGCCTGTAATCCCAGCATTTTGGGAGGCTGAGGTGAGAGGATTGCCTGAGCCCAAGCGTTTGAGAACAGCCTGGGAAACTTGGCAAGACCTTATCTCTACAAGCCTGGGTGACAGAGTGAGACTCTGTTGTGAAAAAAATAAGAAAGCATTTTTTTGGTTGCAGTTTAAAACATCCTGCACTGTGCTATTCAGTTCAATATGAATGTCATGGCAATCCAGTATAGAAGGAAATTCTATGCTAAGTTGCTGGATGTGTCCAGAATATCTGCATTAGTTATAAACATTTTGCAGGGCAAAAAATATATATGTATAGTATGTAAGCATTTTACAGAGTGAGAAGTTATCAAGATTTATTTTTAGCAAACAGTTAAGAAAACATGTTTTTTGTTCCAAACGTAAAACAACAACAACAAAACCAAGCTACTTGTATTTTAAGTTCAATCCTCATTTTTTTTTTTTTGAGTTGATGTCTCATTCTGTCATCCAGGCTGGAGGGCAGTGGCACACTCCTGGCCACCCACCACAGCCTCAACCTGCTGGGCTCAGGTGATCCTTCTGCCTCAGCCTTCCAAGTAGCTAGAACTACAGACGTATGCCACCACGCCTGGCTAATTTTTGACTTATTGTAGAGATAAGGTCTCGCAAAGTTGCCCAGACTGATCTCGAACCTGTGGGCTCAGGCAATCCTCTCACTTTCGTCTCCCAAAGTGCTGGGATTATAGGTGTGAGTCACCGTGTCCGGCCTCAATTCTCACTTATATTAGTGCTATAATCATTAGTTTTATTTCACACACAAAAAAAACAACAACTTTGAGAGAGATTGGTTGCAGTTACAGAAACATGCTGCACTGTATATTATTCAGTGAAATACGCTTACAGAGTCCCATACCTGCATAGAACACTGCTAACATACTGGATACATCTAAATTATCTACATTAGTTCATCTTATGTATACATTTGGCTGCATGGGAGCCTATGAAAATCACTATCACAAAAAGTAAAAAAAAAAAAATGCTTCTTGTTCCAAATGCAGCCCACAAGTTATACTTCCATTAAAAAAAATACTTGCAGAATGTCAAACCACTGTTTGTATCTTTTCAGTGAGTAGAATACTTTCAGTCACAGAAACATTGCTTGGTCACTATTTGAAAAAGTTGAGAGAACACTTCTCTCTTTCTCATTGAAAGCACACACACAAAAATGCATTCATGTAAAAATAAAAATAAAAATAAACAACTTGCATGCTAAATGCTCAAAATTGTGATAATAATTTCTTTTTTAGTTTATGAAATAAAGGACTTTGAGAGTAATGCAAGTAAAAGATCATTTTTACTTATAGTTACAAGGACGTGTTGCACTGTACAACGAGCTTGTCATGGCACTCCCAAATACAACGAAGTTCTTTGGTGACTTGCTGGATGGTTCTAAATTATTTGCATTAGTTCTCTTTTGGTAAGCATCTAGCAGAGTGAGAAGTTATTAAGATTCCTTTAACAAATAGTTAAGAAAAATGCTTCTTTTTCCAAATTTTGAAAAACTGCTTGTATGTTGAGTGCTAAAATTATTTATTTAGGTCACATAGTGAAGCACTTTTAGAGAAATTTAAGTTAGACAGAATTTTATTCCTTTTTATGGCTGAATAATATTCTATTGTATGATATACCACATTTTTCTAGACATTCACTTGTTGATGGACACTTGGTTGTTTCCACCTTTTGGCTAATGTGAGCAATGCTTCTATAAACACTGTGTACAAATAACTGTTCAACACCCTACTTTCAATTTTTTAGATATATACCTAGGATTGGAATTCCTGGACCATATAATATTTGTTTTCCTTTTTCAAAATTGCTTTTTAATGCTGCTAAACTGATTTTTTCCTGATAACAATGAAAGCTATTCAGTAATAGAAAGGTAACCCCCGCCAAGAGTTTGAACCTATTACATTCCTTCTTGACTTCCATTCACTGGGACCAGTCACAGCCTACAGTAAAGGAGATGCCTCAGCCTCATGAATTCTGACCTTTGCTGTTCATGACATCAAAGTGTCAGTCCACATGTGGTCTCAGAAGCCAGACAAAGGCCAGTTTGCCACCTTGTCATTCTGGGCCGGCTACTTAAGCTCACAGAGTTCCCATTTTCTTTTTTGTAAAACAGAGACGATAAAGGTACTTACTTCATGAAGTTATGTTAAAAATTTGTAAATGCAATATGAAAAAACCCAGTACTTTGGAGACCTTCTACATATATTATTATTACATTAAATACTGGGCAACCATAAGTTGAACAATAGTATGATTCCCCCACTGTGGTGATTCTCAACCATTATTCACATTCTTAAAAGAAAGAAAGATGTTGATGTTAAGACTCTATCTCAACAGTCTAAAGTGCAACCTTAAATGAGGATTATTGCATTTCATGTGTGGGATATATTTCAGGAGTTCCTTAATTTTGGAAGCACATCCTCTGAATGACTATCAGTGCTTAATCCATCCAGCAGAGCTGAAGAAACCTCCACAAGGAGAATCTCAGAAGCCCAGCCAATTCCATGTGTGACTGAAGAAATCTGTCTCTTGTCTTTATTTCTCCCCACTGTAAAAAGAATTTAAAATCTCTTTCAATCAAAGATCAAAGAATACTATATTTTTCAATCTTCCCCCAAAATTGATTTCAAAATTTATAACCAATAATAATTATCATTAGTTCTCTAAAAATTCCTAAAAGTTTTCCTATGGTTCTAGAAATAATTGAGATCTCTTTATGCTTGTTTTATAAAATAATTTTAGTTTTCTTTTAAGACAGGATTCCCCGGTGTTGCCCAGGCTGGGTTTAGTCTTGAACTCCTGGGTCAAGCAATCCTCCCACCTCAGCTTCTTGAGTAGCTGGAACAACAGGTGCTCCCCACTGCACCCAACTCTGAAAAAATTTTGTCAATATCAATTAGCCTTCCAGAACTGACAAAACTATTACATCACAATGTTGTTATGAAAAATTATAATTAGTCTACCTGCCCAACAAGAGTGCACTAGTTAATTCATAGCACATCCAGATTAGAGATTCTTAAACTTTTTGGTCTCAGGACCTCTTTACTTTATTAAAAATTATTAAGGCTTTCAGATGATTTTTGATCATATAGGTAGATTTATCAAGATTTACTGTATTAGAAATGTAAAATACGGAAAGTTTTAAAAATGTAAGAATACATAACATGAAATCTGTCAGCCCTCAGAGTGATGACATAATTCTATATTATATAGTAGCTGGAAAACTCCACTGTATACTCATGAGAGAATGAGAATGAAAAAACCAAACACATTTTAGTATTATTATTATACTAATATCTCACAGAGCCCATGAAATAATATAGGGGACCCCTGGACCACAGTTTGAGAAACACTGATCTTGCCCAGGTGTCAGGAAACTTTCTCCATAATGGTCAGAGAATAAATATTTCAGGTTTAAAAAGCCATGCATTCTCTATTGATACTACTCGATTCTAGCATGAAAGTAGTCATAGACAATACAAAAACAAATGAGCACAGTTGTGACCCAATAAGATGTTATTTACAAAAATAGGCAGTGAGCCAAATTTGGCCCATGGATCATTATTACTTGCCAACCCTGATTTAGACAATGAGAATCTAGGCCGGTATTAAAATTATTTTGTAGAAATATTTATAATAACAGGAAAGAATATTCAAAACAAACTGATAGGTAGAAAAAAGCAGATTACGGGCCGGGCTTGGTGGCTCAGTCTGTTATCCCAGTGCTTTGGGAGGATGAGGTGAGTGGATTGCCTGAGCTCGTGGGTTCGAGATCCGCCTGGGCAACTTGGTGAGACCTCATCTCTACAATAAATAAAGAAAAAATTAGCCGGGCGTGGTAGCACGCGCCTGTAGTTCCAGCTACTTGGAAGGCTGAGGCGGAAGGATCACCGGAGCCCAGCAGGTCGAGGCTGCGGTGGCCGCAAGCGGCCACTGCACTCCAGTCTGGGTGAGAGAGTGAGACTCCAACTCAAAAAAAAAAAGAAAGAAAAAAGCAGATTACAAAGCAACACACACAGGCTGACCTCAATGGTTGTAAAAGAAAAAAAATGTATATATGTGTGTATAATATTAAAATTGCAAGACATCATACACCAAAAGTTATCAGTGATTATATCTGGTTGATGGTTTCCATGTGACATTTTCTATCTGTTTATCTTTATTTAATATAATTAATATGCATTGCTATTATAAAATTTTGTAAAGATTTTTCTTAGATAATTAAAAGAAAAACAGGTCGGGCGCGGTGGCTCAAGCCTGTAATCCCAGCACATTGGGAGGCTGAGGCAAGAGGATTGCCTGAGCCCAGCAGGTCGAGGCTGTGGTGGCCGGGAGCGGCCACTGAACTCCAGTCTGGGAGACAGAGTGAGACTCCAACTCAAAAAAAGAAAAAAAAACAATGTTTGCATTTATAAACACGACGTTTATAAACTATATTGATTTCCTTTAAGAAACAAAACTGTTTGACAGAAAAGTCTATTTGCTTTCCAGTTCTACTATAAACTGTTTGAGATGCCCTTCAATTCTATTTGATCCTTGTGAAAATATTTCAAAACTACAATTGGTTCCAGGGTATAAACCACCAACAATAATACTTTGGTGGTTGTTCTAGTCAAGATTTTCCAGCTTCATGCTGTGTGATAAGTATACTAAATAATTCTGAGTCATTGCAACTCCAAGCTAAGCCAATATCCCTTGTGCTGACCATCGCCACTCAAAAGTCAGAAACTGCTCTGGACGCAGTGGCTCACGCCTATAATCCCAGCACTGTGGGAAGCCAAAGTGAGAGGACTGCCTGAGCCCGCGGGTTTGAGACCAGCCCAGGCAACTTGGCAAGACCTCATCTCTACAATAAATCAAAAAAAAAAAATTAACCAGGCATGGTGGCACGCGTCTGTAGTTCCAGCTACTTGGAAAGTGGAGGTAGAAGGATTGCCTGAGCCCAGCAGGTCAAGGCCATGGTGGCCATAAGTGTGCCACTGTACTTCAGCCTGGATGACAGAGTGAGACTCCAGCTAAAAAAAAAGCCAGAAACTGGACCAGGGGCTGTGAGAAGAAAGTAAACAACTAGATTTAGAATCAATTTCTACAAAAGATAACAGTTACCAACCCTCACAAAATATTTACACTGAGATTAAATGCATACTTAGGACACCTGATCTTTTTCTTCTTTTTGTATCATCACCTACAACATGAGCCCCTCAGAAGCTGGTGTTTCTGGCCATGGTGAGACCATCTGGCCACAAGACCATAGAAGCTGTGTGCTTAAGTAGTTCAGAATCATTCACAGGAAATAAGAGGAAGCCTAGGGCCTAGGCTCTGGAGTAAAAACTTGGTTGCTGCTGGCTGTTTTCTCTTTTTAAAAATTTTTTTTTTGAGTTGGAGTCTCACTCTGTCGCCCGGACTGGAGTGCAGTGGCTGCTCCCGGCCACGGCAGCCTCGACCTGCTGGGCTCCGGCGATCCTTCCGCCTCAGCCTTCCAAGTAGCCGGAATTACAGGCATGTGCTACCACGCCCGGCTGATTTTTTGATTTATTGTAGAGATGAGGTCTCGCTGCCCAGGCGGGTCTCGAACCCGCGGGCTCAGGCAATCCACTCACCTCAACCTCTCAAAGGCGTGGGCTTATAGGCTGAGCCACCGAGCCCGGCCGGCTGTTTTATTTTAAATGCATTAATTACTAAGTCACCCAGAGACTCTGCTTAGAGAGGTGAAGCTGAGGCTGCTGTTGACTCTCCCAAATCCAATCCCGTTTTTCCTTTGTCACACAATCCCAGATTTTTAGCTGTGTACATGGCTGTTGGGAGCAAAAACTACATTTCCCAGCCTCCCTTGCAACTAGATGTAGGCATGTGATGGCGTTCTGGCCTATAGAGTGTGAGCAGAAGTATCCTTTTTTTTGAGTCTGTATCTCATTCTGTCACCCAGGCTGGAGGGCAGTGGCATGCTCCTGGCCACAGCAGTCTTGACCTGCTGGGCTCAGGTGATCCTTCCACCTCCGCTTTCCAAGTAACTGGAACTATAGGCACATGCCACCAAGCCTGACTAATTTTTTGTTTTTGATTTATTGTAGAGATGAGGTCTCACCAAGTTGCCTGGGCTGGTCTCGAACCCACAGGCTCAGGCAATCCTCTCACCTCGGCCTCCCAAAGTGCTGGGATTATAGGCGTGGGCCACTGTGCCCAGCACAGAAGTATCCTTAATAGAGCATGCCCTTCCTCTTCTTGTGGTCAAAATGTGGATGTGATGTCTGGAACTCAGGTAGCCTGGCTCTAGAACCAACATTGTGGCAGTGGCTGCAGCTCCCTGATCCCAAGATTGCAGCTCAGAACAGACACTCCTAAATCCAGCAACTATAGCAAAGCTCTCCCGATTCCTCACTCTATTGTCTGTGACAAAGGTGGTAACACTCCAGGGGTCAGTTCTGCAGCCTAAGTCAGGGACTCACTTCTGGGGCCAAGTCTAAAGCCTGTTTTCCAGCTGTTATGGGCTGAATTGTGCTCTCTGCCCCCAAAATTCATATGTTGGTGTCCTAGCTGCCAGAATGTGATTGTATGTGAAGACAGGGTCTTTAACGGATAATTAAATTAAAATGAAGTCAAGAGGGTAGTTTCTACGCCAGTATGACTAGTGTTCTTTTAAGAAAAAGAGATGAGGATGCAGACATATACAGACTGAAGGATAACCATGTGAAGACACAAGAAGAAGACAATCATCCATGAGCCAAGAGGAGAGGCCTTGAAAGAAACCAAACCCACCATTACCTTGATCTCTGACTTCCAGAATAATGAGAAAGTAAATTTCTGTTATATATGCCACCTACTCTGTGGTATGCATTATGGTAGCCCTAACAAACTACTATAGCAGCCCTGCCCAGGCTTCTGTGAACCCTCAATTCCCAGGATAAATCCCTTTTGGTTAAGATAGCTCATGGTTTCTGTTTCCTGCAGCTGAGTTCTGGCTAATAGTTTACTATCCCCTCCCACCTAGCACTGAGTTTCTGTTATAGGACAGAAAAATAAACCCCTGTCTTTAAGCCACTGATACCTGTAGGTTTTTGCTGTTGTCACTCACTGCTGAACTTAATCCAAAACACAGATTGAATAGTAAAAAGGTAAAAGGTGAAAAAATGAAAGCAGATTTCATTTTTTCCCCAAAAAGCTTGTCCAAAATACATCTGTGAGAATAATAAGGTGTGCTTCCTGGAAGGTAATGGGACTTTCTAGTGGGACAAGCTTGGATCCAAAGTCAGGGACCCCTGGGCTCAAGTCCTGTTCTGCCACTTGCTAGCTCTGTGGCTTTGGGGCAGATGTTCAGCCATGCTGGGTTGTAGTTTTCTCATCTGTCAAAGGGGGGCCTGATACCTACCACGAAGGTCACTGCAATATGCATAAAGCTGTTGGTATGGTTTGAAATGCACTGCTATTATCAATATTATTGATGAATGGTACATAATGGATAATATACTACTATACTACTAGTACATCATTACTATTTTAGTTTATATTATCAGCCTTCTTGGGAACAGAAAGCTTTTTATTTTCTGCCAATCATCTGTTTAGGCGACATTTAAGTAAACAAAGATGAGACAGAGCTGTGCCAGGGCTTCATCAGAATGCCAGTATCCAAGGGACATGAATATTCAGGTTCTTTTTGTCTTCCTGTATCAGATTGCTCTAGGTCTGTACCACACTAGGATGGTCATGACAATCACAGGCTAGAGTTGAGGTAGCCCAGAGGTTTGATCTCACCTCTGTCACTTACCAGGTGTGATACCTGCCTGCAACACCTCTCAGCCTTGGCTTCTTATCCACAAGGCCAGTGCAAACCACTTTACCATGTTGTGAGCATTCCACGAGACAGTGCCAGAAAAGCATGTCACACAAAGCTTGCATGTGATCAGTGTCAATCAGTGGATACCGTTATCATGCCACACATTCTGAAGTGGGATCCACATGCTAAGCTGGGAATTCCTCGAGGGCAAAATCAGAGCTACCTTGTCTTAAATCTGGGCCTGGCACATAGTAAGCTGGCTAGGAAGGTTAGCTAGAGCCATGTGCAAACTCACGGGTGTGCACTTTGAGAAAACTCAGTGTACCCGTGGCACTGTGTAGAAAGTGTTCCAGCAGAGTTCAGGGATAATGGAATGAGCCTTACAGACAGTGAGATTAAAGGCATCAGTATCCATGGCTACATGTATCTTGTAGGTATAAAAAGGGACAACTCATTATCACTGATTTTCCAATTAGGGTCATGCTGGTGGCACT
The DNA here is from genome assembly GCA_027257055.1 of Cephalopachus bancanus. NCBI lineage: Eukaryota > Metazoa > Chordata > Mammalia > Primates > Tarsiidae > Cephalopachus > Cephalopachus bancanus. The sequence continues at coordinate 342,324 of JAPVLO010000020.1, forward strand.
GTGATGTCAAAAACCTGACTAAAATCTGTGAGGGCACAAGAGGAGTTACAAATAACCAGAGTGAGGAAGTCAGACAGAGAGAGAGAGAGAGAGAGAGAGAGAGAGAGAGAGAGAGAGAGAGAAAGCAGCTGTCATCAGGGCATGCCATTGAGAGTAGAAAACACTGTTAGACCAGGTATGGTAGCTCATGCCTATAATCCCAGCACTCTGGGAGGCCGAGATGAGAGGATTGCCTGAGCCCAGGGGTCTGAGACCAGCCTGGGCAACTGGGTGAGACCTCATTTCTACAATAAATCAAAAAATTAGCCAGGCGTGATGGCATGTGCCTGTAGTTCTGGCTATTTGGAAAACTGAGACGGAAGAATCACCTGTGCCCAGCTGGTCGAGGCTGCGGTGGCTGTGAGCATGCCACTTGCACTCCAGCCTGGGCGACAGAGTGAGACTCCAACTCAAAAAAAAAAAAAAGAAAAGAAAACTCTCTTAGGTACTGTTCCTTCCTTCTCTGTACAATCTACTCATGACTGGGTATGTGGATCCCAGTCAAAGTCAAGCATCGTTGGTCAGTGAAGAAACAACCTGGCCAACTGCACCGGCACAGTTGTCACTCTTTGTTTTTTTTGTGAGTTGACTTTTGGAGATAGGATAGACTCCTGATCAACAATAGTGAGGACTCTATGCATGCCTCGCCCTAGGGGGACCTAGAACATTCTTCGAGTGTATGTCCATCCAAGAATGAACACTCCACTCCATATGACCAATTAAGATGGCCAACTTCAGCACGAGGCAGGTCTGGGCTCCAAGGCCAACTCTGCTTTCATAGCAGGCAGACTTTAGGGAAACCAGCTGAGTTCAGTTTCCTCATCCATAAATCAGGACAGTGATCCTAACCACAAGAAAAGATCACATGAGAGTCCTAGTGATTCACCATGTGCCCACTCCATGCTCCTGACTTATCCTCAGTCCTTCCTCTGCCTGCCCTGTGCTCAGGAGGCTGACCCTGCACATGGCATCACTGGAGGCCTTGCCACATGAGCTGTAACCATGTTCTACCAGCCCGCAAGTTGGGCAGGGCCACTGGAAGGCCAGAGAGAAAGCAGTTGGAATCTTCTGCACCCACATCCTGCTCCGGACACGGCTGTGTCCCCTACTGCCTTGGATCTTACTGGGCTTCAGGAACACCCTTGCCCATCAACCCTAGAGATGGCTTTCTGCCATGGCTAGTCTTAGGTTTCTCAACGTCCTCTGATGCTCTGATGGTTTCCTTAACCCTGTCCTACCTGACTAGTCACTTGAAAAATACTGGGCACTGTGTGTGTGTGTGTGTGTGTGTGTGTGTGTGTGTGCGTGTGTGTGCGCGCTCGCGCGCGTGTGTGTGTGTGTGCATGTGTGTGTGCTGCAATGGATTGAATGTCTGTATAATCCCATCCCCCCTAATTCTAATGTTGAAATCTTAACCCTCAGTGTGATGTTATCAGGGGGGGCCTTTGGGAGGTAATTACGTCATGAATTACCTTGCTCATGGGAGCCCTCATGAATGGGATTAGTGCCCCTATCAAAGAGTCCTGAGAGAAACGCCTCCCTCTTCCCTTCAACTATGTGAGGATACAAAGCGTCTGCAACCTGGAAGAGGGAGCAGCCAGAACCCTGCCATCTGACACCCAAATCTCAGACTTCCAGCCTCCAGAACAGTGTGAAACACATGTGTATTGATTAGGACATTCAGTCTACAGCAATTTATTATAGCAGCTCAAACTCATTAAGATATATGTGTATCACACACATTCCCCCATATAGAGAGAAAGGCTACTATAATTGTTATTTACCAAGTGCTAAGACAGTTCAACATAAAGCAGGACATGTGTGTGTTCACACCACTAAGAGCCTAAGATACAAACACTACTTTTACTCAAACCACTTTAAAAAGCAGGGAACCCAAGGCTCACACTAATCCACATAATCCCTTTCAGTAAGTCAGGCAAAGGGCCCTTCCCCTGGTGTACCCATCCCTGGGGTGCATGGCTTGCTGAGGGACACACAGGCTAGATGATAGCCCCTTCCCCCTCACACAAGCTTCTCACGTGCAAGACATCCCACCATGGCCAATGGCCTCTGTGGAGGGGCCCTTTCTCCCCTCAAACTTACCCACCCTCTGAAAACCAGGTCCTCCTCATTTGAGAGCCTCCTACCTGCCATTCCTGCTGGCCATTGAGGGTCTTGTGAGGTCAAGAGGCCTCTCCTATGGCCACATCATCCCCAACCCACCCACATTTTAACAGATCTAGTTCAAGAGGGAAAAGGAAGGACATAAATGGACCCTCCCTCAATATGGACACCAGAAAACCTATAATTCCTGACAGACACAGCTCATTACCAACAACTTGCCCAAATTTTCTGGCCCTGTACAAGTAACACAGCCCAGTCAGTGATTGCCTCCAGGTATTCTAAAACATATTACCCTTCCCCTCTCTTCACTAAAGGCTCCAAATACTTGTCAGTTTATAGAGCAGGAGCAGTGATAAATTATAGCAGGGACAGAGCAATGTGCTTGACAAGTATTTCAATAGAAAGTAAAGACTGGACTCGGTGGCTCAGCCTGTAATCCCTGCACTTTGGGAGGCTGAGGCGAGTGGGTTCAAGACCAGTCCGGGCAACTTGGCGAGACCTCGTCTCTACAATAAAATTTTTTTAAAAAAGAAGAAAGACCCCATGAATTCTAAAGCAGACCAAAAAAGGAAACCTGTATTTTTTTTACTGGGTGTCTTACTCTGTCACTCAGGCTGGAGTGCAGTGGCATGATTACAACTCACCACAGCCTCAACCTCCTAGGCTAGGTCCTTCCACCTCAGCTTCTGAGGTGACTGGCTAATTTTCTGATTTTTTTCTAGAGAAGAGGTCTTGCATTGTTGCCCAGGCTGGACTCAAACTCCTGGGCTCAAGCTCACTTCAGGCTCTCACAATGCTGGGATTACAGACATGAGCTACCACATCCAGCCTGGAAACTCACTTTCTTAACTCAAGGAGAATAAAATTAGGCAACATTTGTCTATTTATAGGCAAAAATGAATATACCAGTGCATGCCACTGGTCATTATGATAAGACAGAAAAACACTATGTGGCCACGCAATACCAGCACATGGTAGCTGCTCAGCATATTTTATTGACTTGTTGAAAGGTGTGCCTTGCCTACAGAGTTAAGAAGAAACTTATCAGATCTTCTCTGCCTAAAATCTCTCCCAGAAACTCCCTCTGACAACAAAACTAGTTGCTAAGCAAGGAAATCTCATAACCAGGATCAATAAGACTAAAATGTCTGAGGCCATTTTATAAAATTCAACATACTTGCCTTGAAATTTATGGCCTAGGGTTGTCCGTCTGTGCCATCCGCTTCTTGAGAATACACAATGTCCTTGTACTGAGTGCCAGGCTCTAATCTGACAAGCAGGACTTTGGTGTCTTAGAACGCTGGCCAGAAGATGGGTCTGCATGTCCCAGGAAGCTCCCATCATGCACAGGGGTGGCAGGGCTGCTGCTTAGCCAGGGCCAGCACTCTGCTGGGCTTCTCTTGGTGCTGCTGGCATCTGTTTCAAGCACAGGAAGAAAGACATTAACCACAAGAGGAACACAACCCTGTCTTCTTTCAGCATCCCCACCCACAAGATGACACATCAGATAGCACCCATAGTGGGTTCTCCATAAGTATCTGTTCCCTTCCTTCTTCAGAAGGAGACTCCAAGCTGGGCTCGGTGGCTCAGCCTGTAATCCCGTGCCTTTGGGAGGCCAAGGTGCGTGAATTGCCTGAGCCCGCGGGTTTGAGATCCGCCTGGGCAACTTGGCGAGACCTCATCTCTACAATAAATCAAAAAATCAGCCGGGCGTGGTAGCGCACGCCTGTAGTTCCAGCTACTTGGAAGGCTGAGGCGGAAGGATCGCTGGAGCCCAGCAGGTCGAGGCTGCGGTGGCCGGGAGCGGCCACTGCACTCCAGTCTGGGCAATAGAGTGAGACTCCAACTCAAAAAAAAAAAAAAAGATGGAGACTCCATGCCCTGGAAAGGCCCTGGCATTTCACATTGTCCAGTTTCTCCAGTGGCACCACAGATATCAGTGCTTCTCTTTCAAATTCTGCTATTGAGGATCATACTCCCTTCTCTGGGACATTATCTTCTCCCATCCCAGTGTGGTTTTCCAGGGACAGCTCCAAACCCAGCTATTTGGAAGACTGAGGCAGAAGGATCACCTGAGCCCAGCAGGTTGAGGCTGCCATGGCTGTGAGCGTGCCACTGTACTCCAGCCTGGGTGACAAAGTGAGACTCCAACTCAAAAAAAGAAAAGAAAACCGGGCTTGGTGGCTCAGCCTGTAATCCCGCGCCGTTGGGAGACTGAGGTGAATGGATAGCCTGAGCCCGCGGGTTCAAGACCCGCCTGGCAGCGAGACCTCATCTCTACAATAAATAAAAAAATCAGCCGGGCGTGGTAGCGCGTGCCTGTAATTCTGGCTACTCGGAAGGCTGAGGCGGAAGGATCGCCAGAGCCCAGCAGGTCGAGGCTGCGGTGGCCGGGAGCGGCCACTGCACTCTAGTCTGGGCGACAGAGTGAGACTCCAACTCAAAAAAAAAAAAAAAAAAGAAAAGAAAAGAAAAGAAAAGAAATGTAACACCAATAAACTCCCCGGCTCAATGACTGTGAGTGGCTGTTATAAACATCACTGCATCCCCTGGACTCCTGTTCTACCCCTCGATGCTCGATATCTCTGAGATATCCAAATAAACGTAACTTCTTCACAGTTTCTTCAGCTGTCATCCTCAGAGTTACTGTGAAGACAAAATAACATACTAAGAACAGCAAAGCATGTAGTTCGTGCTCAATGCACAGCTGCTGGTGAATCTGTTCTGACACAGCCATGTGCTCAGGGCTCTAAGGTAGAAAAGGACACTCAGGTCCTTTGCTGGGTGCTTCCTGCTACCTCATCACCTCTGCTTCCCTGCGTCACTCAGTCCCTATGACCTTGTCCCATCACCGTCTCCAAATTCTGTGTTATTTTTCCTCAGTAATTCTCTCCGAATATGTCTCCGCCCTCTCCTCCTTCTATCCCTTTCTCCTTTATGATGTAGCACAGCAAGCCTTGGTGGTGGTTTTTTCCTGCTAAAATCGTGCTCAGGGGTGTCTATGAAGGGGCCCATGGCACTCATCCCTGTAGATCTTCTCTTTCCAGTTATTTTTATTTTTACTTTTTGGGCTTCTGCACAAATTGTTCAAGGCCTGCTTATGAGTGAGAACATGTGATACTCAGTTCTTTGTTTCTGTGATAGCTCACTCGGTATTATCTAAGTCCATCCAAGTTGCTTCGAAGTTCATAATTTTGTCCTGCTTTATGGCTGTGTAATATTCCATCCTGTATATGTACCACTTTTTTTTTTACTCCAGTCCTCTTTTGACGGGCAGCACGGTCGGTTCCATGTTTTTGCTATTGTGAATAATGCTGCAATAAACATGCATGTGTAGGAATCTTTTCATAGAGTGATTTGAGTTCCTCTGGGTATATTCTCATTAGGAGGATTGTGGGGTTGTATGAGAGGTCAATTTTTAGATCTTTTAGGAATTGTCAAACTGTTTGCCACAGAGGTTGTACTAGTTTACACTCCCACCAACAGTGTAGAAGTGTTCCCTTTTCACTGCATCCTCTCTAGGATCTGTTGTTTTTGAGTTATTGATGATGGCCATCCTGACTGGAGTTAGATGGTATCTCAGTGTGGTTTTAATTTGCGTTTCTTTGATAACTAGTGAGGTTGAGCATTTTTTTCACGCACAGGTTGGCTGCTCGTATGTCTTCTTTTGAGAAATGTCTATTCATATCTTTTGCCCACTTTGTAATGGGGTTGTTTGTTTTTTTCTTTTCTTTTGTTTTTGTTTTTTCCTTGTAGATCCTAGATGTTAGGGCTTTGTCAGACATACAGTTGGCAAATATTTTGTCCCAGTCTGTGGGCTATATCCTCGCTCTCTTGATGGTTTCTTTGGCTTTGCAGAAGCTTGTTAGTTTGATGAGGTCCCACTTGTCTATCTTATCTCTTATGGCATGGGCACTTAGAGTTTGGATCAGGAATTGGTTGCTAGCTCCAATTTCCATAAGGATGTCTCCTGTATTTTCTAAGGTTCTTATAGTTTGAGGTTTTACATTTAAGTCTTTGATCCACATAGAGTTGATTTTTGTGTATGGGATAGGTAGGGGTCTTGTTTTAATCTTTTGCATGTGATCAGACAGTTTTCCCAGCACCATTTACTGAATAGGTTCTCCTCTCCCTAGTGGTTGATGATGGAGGCTTTGTAGAAGATGAGTTGGTTGAGAAATTGGTGTTTTGCTTCTGGAATCTCTATCCTGTTCAATTGGTCTATATGCCTGTTCTTGTACCAATATGAGGCTGTTTTGATCCTTGAAGCTTTATAATAAAGTTTAAAGTCTGGGAGTGTGATACCTCCCACTTTTTTTTTTTTTTGCTGAGAATTGTTTTGGCTATTTGTGGTTATTTATGTTACCATATGAATTCCTGTATTATTGTTTCCAGATCTGAGAAGAATGCTGCTGGCAATTTAATGGGTATTGCGTTAAATCTGTAGATTGCCTTAGGTAGAATGGCCATCTTAACAATACTGATTCTTCCAATCCGTGAGCATGGAACATTTTTCCATTTGTTTGTGTCATCTCTGATTTCTTTGAGCAGTGTTTTGTAGCTTTCATTGTAAAGGTCTTTCACATCTCTGGTTAGGAAGACGCCAAGGTATTTCATTTGTTTTGTGGCTATTGTAAATGGAATTGTTCTTTTTATTTGGGTTTCTGTTTGTTTATTATTGGTGTACAGGAATGCAACTGTGTTTTGCACATTTATTATTTTTTTAACTCTGAGACTTTGCCAAGTCTTTTATTAGTGCAAGGAGGTTTTTGACACACTCTCTTGGGTTTTTGAGGTATAGAATCATGTCGTCTGCAAAGAGGGATAATTTGACTTCCTCTTCTCCTATTTGGATAACCCTGATTTCCTTCCCTTGTCTGATTGCTCTAGCTAGGCCTTCCAAAACTATATTGAACAGGTGGGGTGAGAGTGGGCATCTTTGTCTTGTTCCAGTTTTCAGGGGCAATTGTTCTAATTTCTGTCTGTTTAGCAGTATGTTGGCTGTGGGCTTCTTGTAGATGACTCTTAATATTTTGAGGTATGTTTCATCTATGCCTAGATGTTCGAGGGTTTTTATCAAGAAGGGGTGCTGGATTTTTATCAAAAGCCTTTTCTGTGTCTAATGATATAATCATGTGCTTTTTGTCTTTACGTCTATTGATGTATTTAATTACTTTGTGATCTTGCAGATGTTGAAACAGCTCAGTATCCTGGGGCTGAAGCCTACTTGGTTGGTCATGGTGGATAATTTTTGTGATGTGCTGTTGGATCTGATTTGCTAGAATCTTGTTGAAAATTTTAGCATCTATGTTCATTAAGGATATTGGCCTGTAGTTCTCTTTCTTTGTTAGATCTTTCCCAGGTTTGGGTAAAGATGATGTTTGCTTCACAAAATGATTTGGGGAGAGTTCCACCTTTCTCCATTGCCTGGAATACTTTCAATAGGATTGGTATCAGCTCCTCCTTGCATGTTTTGTAGAATTCTGCTGGAAAGCCATTTGGTCCAGGCTTTTTTTTGTAGGTAGTTTTCTTTTCTTTTTTTTTGATTTGGAGTTTCACTGTCGCCCAGACTGGAATGCAGTGGCCACTCCCGGCCACCGCAGCCTCGACCTGGGCTCTGGTGATCCTTCCGTCTCAGCCTTCCAAGAAGCTGGAATTACAGGCATGCGCTACCACGCCCAGCTGATTTATTTATTTATTTATTGTAGAGATGAGGTCTCACTGCCTAGGCGGGTCTCGAACCCGCGGGCTCTGGCAATCCACTCACCTCAGCCTCCCAAGGCGCGGGATTACAGGCTGAGCCACCGAGCCCGGCTTCTGGGTAGTTTTCTTATGACAAAGTCAATTTCCTGGATTATTATTGGTCTATTTAGGGTCTCAATTTCTTCTTGTTTCAACCTGGAGAAGTTTTGTGATGTCCTTTAGGTTTTCAAGTTTGTTTCCATACAAGTGTACACAGTAATCTCTGATAATCTTTTGTATTTCCTAGGGGTCAGTTGAGACTTGATGTTTTACATTTCTGATTGTGTTTATTTGGGCTTTTTCTCTCTTTTTCTGGGCCAGTCTAGCTAGGGGTCCATTAATCTTGTTTATCCTTTCATAGAACCAGCTTTTTGCTTTGTTGATTTTTTTGTATTATATTTTTGTTTCTATGTCCCGAATTTGGGCTTTTTTTTTTTTTTTTTTTTTTTTGAGTTGGAATCTCACTCTGTCACCTAGACTGGAGTGCAGTGGCCGCTCCCGGCCACTGCAGCCTCAACCTGCTGGGCTCTGGCGATCCTTCCACCTCAGCCTTCCGAGTAGCTGGAACTAGAGGTGCGCGCTACCATGCCCGGCTGAATTTTTTGATTTATTGTAGAGATGAGGTCTCGCCAAGTTGCCCAGGCGGGTCTTGAACCCGCGGGCTCAGGCAATCCACTCACCTCAGCCTCCCAAAGTGCAGGATTACAGGCTGAGTCACCCAGCCCGGCTGAATTTGGGCTTTTATTTTGGTGATCGGGAATCTTCTACTGAAGTTAGGGTTTTGGTGGTCTTGCTTTTCCAGCTTCGTCAGGTGATTTATTAGGTTAACTTATGATCTTTCCATTTTCTTCATGTGTGTTCATAGAGATATGAATTCCCCTTTTAGTACTGTATTCATGGCATCTCAGAAATTTTGGTAAGATGTTTCTTCATTTTTATTTATTTCCAGGAATCTTTTAATTTTTGTTTTGGTTTCTGTGTTGACCCAGGAGTTGTTTAGTATCTTGCTGTTTAGTGTCCATGTCTTTGTGGGATTTGGGGGAACTTTGTTAGTGTTGATATTTATTTTTTTCCACTGTGATCTGAGAAGGTGCATGACAGTATTTCGATCTTATGAAATTTGTTTATGCTTGATTTATGGCTGAGGATATGGTTGAACTTGAGTACAGTCCATGTGCTGCTGAGTAGACAGTATAATCTGTGGTTTTTGGGTGAAGTGTTCTGTGGATATCAATTAGGTCCATTTGGTCAAGCGTCACATTGAGGTTCTGGATATCTTTGTTGATTTTTGTCTTGATAATCTGTCTAGGGTTGTGAGTAGGGTATTTAAGTCCCCAGCTATAACAGTGTTAGAGTCAATATCTTTTTTCAGTTTACTTAGAAGTTGCTTTATGAAAGCTGGTGCTCCTATGTTGAGTGCATATATGTTTAGGGTGAATATTTCTTGTGATGGATTGAACCTTTTATCATTATGTAGTGACCTTTCATATCTTTTAAAATTTTTGATAACTTAAAGGGTATTTTGTCTGATGTTAAGATTGTGACTCCTGCTTTCTTTTGTGTTCTGTTTGCCTGAAATTTTTTTCCCACCCTCTTACTTTCAGTCTTACTTAGTGTTCTTTCTGGTGAGATGAGTCTCTTGACATATTGTTGCATCGTGATATTTTATCCAATTTGCTATTCTATGTCTTTCAGTGGTGCATTTAGTCCATTCACATTCAGGCTAATTATTGAGATGTGAGAGTTTATCCCTGTTATGAGATTCTTATAGAGTTTGTTGTTGTTGCTGCTCTTTGTTTGTTGTCTTTCTTTTGAATTTTGGGTTGATTTATGTGTGTTTTCAATCTTTTCCCTGCATTCTTGGGAAGGGCATTGTCGTTCTTTTTTTTTGAATTAGAGTCTCACTTTGTCACCCAGGCTGAGGTGCAGTGGCACATTCATGGCCACCCCAGTGTCCACCTGCTGGGCTCGACCTGCTTGACTCCAGTGATCTTTCTGCGTCAGTCTTCCAAGTAACCAGAACTACAGGCATGCCCTACCACACCTGGCTAATTTTTATTTATCTATTTATTGTAGAGATGAGGTCTTACCAAGTTGCCCAGTCTGGTCTTGAACCCGCAGGCTCAGGCAATCCATTTGCCTTAGCCTCCCAAAGTGCTGGAAATACAGGATGAGCTATCGAACCTGGCCCATTCTTTTTTTCTTTCTTCTATGTTTAATACTTTCTTAAGTGTTTCTTGCAGAACTGGTCAGAAACAGATTTAATGCTGACCACATGCTAGGCCCCTGTATTGTTTTCAAGAGAAAAGGATTACACTTTAAAGAGAAATGTAAGAGCAGGGTTTGCTCTGTATTTCTACTTTCCAGAGTATATTTTCATTTTTGGAGTTTCATTTCTGTTTATTTGCCTCCCAGACTTCTCTGCAACAACATTTATTTAAATCTATATACATACAGGAGTTGACACGTATTAGCAAAATAGTGAAATAGAAGACTTTGGAACAGAGGCAAACCCAACAGAAGTTGGCCATGTTTGCTGTGACTTGAACATGGAATGAAATTCGTATAGAAGCTGATATAAAAAAATTTCTGAGAGGCAAAATGAATCCATCTTGCCATTCTCAGAAAACACTGCATGAAGAGATATTGTAGGATATAGAAGCAGTAATGACACTTTTGCCAAACCCCAACATCAGACAGAAGCTCAGCAGCTTCTAACATAAAGCAAGCAGGGGAAAGATAACGTAAAGGAAAATGATTGGTCTTGGGATCCGGATCTGGACTTGAGTAACTGCTTTATCCTCTAGCTGTGTGGTCTGGAATTATTCTCTTCAGACTTGTCAGTCTCAGGTTTCTCTTGACAGCTGTAATATGCCTAATACAAAGGATTATGACTAAGCCACAGCATAGTAGGCATAGCCACAGCACTGAACATTTAGACATCTGGGTGTTTTTTTTTGTTGCTGTTTATTTTATTTTGCTTGTTGTTATTCCAGTTTGCTTTGGTGTGTGTGTCTATGCATGTGTCTGTCTATGCGTGTGTGTGTGTACACTATTGTTTTTTGTTTTGGTTTCTACTTTTATTGTTCTGTGTTTTTGTCATTTTTTATTTTTAATTAAAAACATTTTTGGCCATCTTATTTCTCTCTACTCTTCTCTGTTCTCCTCATTACTACTGCTGTTTCTTGGGCTCAGGGGGCATACACATGTACCCATTAGATCGTCATATAGAGTGGTGTTGGGGAGTGGGTCTCAGGGAACCTATACCACAATCATTGAACATTGTGATTTGTAAGTAGTTTCTGAATCCTAGCTCCCCACTCTTCACCTTATTCGACTCTCAAAACTACAAGAGACAGCAAAGTTTCCCACCTACAGTCCGGATTTAAAACAGAATAAATCCAGAGCCCTGATCGGGGAAGAACAGAGGGTCGAGCAAACATCAGAAATGAAAGCCTCTCCCACTGCCACTGAATAACAGAACTAAAGAGAAAAGAGAGAGATCTGTTACAAATGAGAAAAAACCAATGGAAGACCATAGAGAAAACACCTGAAAAATCAGACCTCAGAGCCCAAACATTGGACATCACCAATGACTGGCTCCAGAATACGATGGAGATTAGAGAATAGATGGAAAGAGTGTATAAGACTCAAGAAAGACATGATGCAACACTGAAAGAACTTGTAACAGAGATTTTGGTCATAAAAAATTTCAGCCAGGAAGTAAACAACAAGATGACAAGCATCATAAGCAGAATTAATCAAGCAGAAGAAAGAATCTCAGAACTTGAAGATCAGAGCAATCTGTAAAAAACATATAAAGAAAACCTAGAAAGAACAAAATCTACAAGAGATGTGAACTTATATCAAGAAGCCAAACCTACAACTGCTTGGTCTCCCAGAAGAAGAAAGGGAAATGGAGAACACCTTGGAGCAAGTATTCCAGGAGGTTATCCAAGAGAACATTTCCCATCTTACCAGAGATGTGACCAGCCAAACACAAGAGATATAGAGAACCTCCACAAGACTTCAAATGAGAAGACCAACCTCTAGACACATAGTAATTTGCCTACACAATATAGGCACAAAAGAAAAAATCCTAAAGGCAGCAAGAGAGAAAGGTCAGACTACCTACCAGGGAAAACCAATCAGAATAGCAGCAGACATATCTGCAGAAACACTACAAGCTAGAAGGGAATGGAGTCCAGTATTCAAAGTTCTCAAAGATAAATAATTCCAACCAAAAATTTCCTATCCAGTCAAGCTTCAGCTTCATCAGTGATGGAGAATTAAAATCCTTCCCAGACCCCAATCCCTAAGAAATTATGCAGCTTCCAGACCAGTTCTACAGGAGATGCTTTAATAGGTACTGCACACAGAAGGAAGAAGAAGAAGAAGAAGAAGAAGAAGAAGAAGAAGAAGAAGAAGAAGAAGAAAGAATCACCACACACTTCCCAAGAGAACAGCAGAACACAGAATCAACAGAGAATACATTGCAACAGCAAACTTGAAAACACACACATACATCAACCCCAAAGCTAAAATAAAACAAACAAAGAAAAAAACTTTATGAGAACCTTATAATGGGAATAAAAGATCACCTTTCAAGAATCAGTCCGAATGTGAATGGACTAAATGCACCACTGAAAAGACACAGAATGGCAAACTGGATAAATAACCATGACCCTATTATTTGCTGCATCCTGGAAATTTATTTCACCACAAGGGACTCAAAGTTAGAGGATGAAAAATGAGTTTCCAGGCAAATGGATCACAAAAAAAGGCAGGAGTCACAATCGTAATATCAGTCAAAGCAACCTTTAAGTTATCAAAAATTAAAAGAGATACAAACGGATACTACATGATAAAAGGTTCACTGAATCAACAATAAATATCCATCCTAAACATAAATGCACCCAACATAGGAGCATGAGCTTTATAAAGCAACTACTGAGTAAACTAAAAAAAGGTATTGACTCTAACACAATTATAGCTGGGAACTTAAATACCCCTCTAACAACCCTAGATAGATCATTAAGGCAAAAAATCAACAAAGAGATCTGGTACCTTAACTTGATGCTCAACCAAATGAACTTAATAGATACCTACAGAATATTCCACCCAACCACCACAGAATATACATTTAACTCACCACCACATGGAACCTACTCCAAGATTGATCACATCCTTGGCCATAACTCAAGCATTAACAAATTCAATAAGGTTGAAATTTTGCTATGCACTTTCTCAGACCACAATGGAATAAAACTAAATATCAGCTGGGTTTGGTGGCTCAGTCTGTAATCCTAGTATTTTGGGAGGCCAAGGAGAGTGGATTGCCTGAGCCCACAGGTTTGAGACTAGCCCAGACAACTTGGCGAGACCTTGTCTCTACAATAAATAAAAAATTATCTGGGCATGTTAGTGAGCACCTGTAGTCATAGCTACTTGGAAGACTGAGCTGGAAGGATCACTGGAGTCCAGTGAGTCAATGCTGGACTCCATGAGCTTGTCACTGCACTCCAGCCTGGGGGATGGAGTAAGACTCCAACTCAAAAAAATTAAAAAAATAAAAAATAAAAATAAATATCAACACCAACAAAATTTCCCCAAAACCCACAAAGAAATGGACACTAAACAGCATAACGCTGAATGACTACTGGGTCAACCCTGAAATCAAAGCAGAAATTAAAAGATTCCTGAAAACAAATGAAAATGAAGAAACATCTCACCAAAACTTCTGGGATGCCATGTAAACATTTCTAAGGGGAATTTATATCTCTACTAACACACATCAAGAAAATGGAAAGATCTCAAGTTAACAGCCTAACAAATCACCCAAGGGAGGTGGAAAGACAAAACCAACAAAGCCCTAACTTTGCGAAAGAATCCAGATCACCAAACTAAAAGCCCAAATACAGGACAAAAAAGGGAAAAATATTATAGAAAAAATCAACAAAACAAAAAGTTTGTTCTTTGAAAGAATTAACAAGATTGATGAATCCCTTTGCCAGAATGACCAAGAAAAAGCCCAAATAAACACAATCAGAAATACAAATGATCCAGTCACAACTGACCCCAAAGAAATACAAAAGATTATCAGAGATTACTATGCACACCTGTATGGAAACAAACTTGACAACCTAAATGAAATGGGGGACTTTCTAACATTACACAACCTCCCAAGGTTGAAACAAGAAGACATTGAAACACTAAATAGACCAATAACAACCCAGGAAAGTGACTCTGTCATAAGAAAACTACCTGAAAAAGAAAAGCCATGAACTGGACAGCTTTCCTGCAAAATTCTACAAAATGTACAAGGAGGAGCTTATACCAATCCCATTGAAAGTATTCCAGGCAATTGAGAAAGATGGAATTCTGGAATTCTCCCCAAATCATTTTGCTCATCAAAGCTAACATCACACTGATACCCAAAGTGAGTAAAGATCCAACAAAAAAAGAGAACCACAGGCCAATATTCCTGATGAACATAGATGCAAAAATTCCCCACAAGACTCTTGCAAACTGGATCCAACAACACATCTCAAAAATCATCCACCATGGCCAAGTAGGCTTCATCTCCAGGATGCAAGGATTTATCACCAGTTCAACATCCACAAGACCATAAATGTAATTAAGTACATCAACAGATGTGGAAACAAGAACCACATGGTTATATCATTAGATGCAGGAAAAGCTTTTGATAAAATCCTGCAACCTTTCTTGGTAAAAATCCTCAAAAACCTAGGTATAGAAGGAACATATCTAAAAATAGTAAGTGCCATCTATGATAAACCCACAGCCAGCATATTGCTAAACAGACAGAAACTGGAAACATTTCCCCTGAAAACCGGACAAAGACAAGGCTGCCCACTCTAACCCCTCTTATTCAACATTGTGTTGGAAGTCATAGCTAGAGCAATTAGACAAGAGAAGGAAATCAGGGGTATCCAAAGAGGAAAAGAGAAAGTCAAGTTATCCCTCTGTGCTGATGATATGATCCTATACCTTGAAAATCCAAGAGAATATGTCAAAAATCTCCTTGTGCTAATAACGGACTTTGGCAAAGTCTCAGGGGTCCAAAATAAATATGCAAAAGACTCTCACATTCTTATACACCAACAACAAGTAGGCAGAGAAAGAAATAAAAAGCACAATCCCATTCACAATAGCCACAAAAAAAGAGAAATACCACAGTATCTTTCTAACCAGAGAAGTGAAAGACCTTTGCAATGAAAACTACAAAACACTGCTCAAAGAAATCCGAGAAGACAAACAAATGGAAAAATATTCCATGCTCATGGATAGGAAGAATCGACATTGTTAATATGTCCATCCTACCAAAGGCAATCTACAGATTCAATGCAATACCCATTAAGTTATCAACATCATTCTTCTCAGACCTGAAAATGACGATACAGAAATTCATATGGAAACATAAACGACCACGAATAGCCAAAACAATTCTTAGCAAAAGAAACAAAGCAGGAGGTATCACACTTTCAGACTTAAAACTTTACTATAAGGCTACAATAATCAAAATAACCTGGTATTGGTACACGAACAGGCATATGGACCAACAGAACAGGATAGAGATTCTGGAAGCAAAATATCAATTTCTCAGCCAACTTATCTTTTTTTTTTTTTGAGTTGCAGTCTCACTCTGTCACCCAGGCTGTAGTGCAGTGGCATTCTCACGACCACCTCAGTGTCGACCTGCTGGGCTCAGGTGATCCTTCTGCCTCAGCCTTCCAAGTAGATGAAACTACAGGCACGGGCTACCATGCCCAGCTAATTTTTTGATTTATTGTAGAGATGAGGTCTCACCAAATTGCCCATTGGCTCAGGTAATTCCCTCAACTTGGCTTTCCAATGTGCTGGAGCCACCGTGCCTGGCCAACCAACTCATTTTTGACAAAGCCTCCAATAATAACCACTGGGGAGAGGAGAGCCTATTCAGTAAATGGTGCTGGGAAAACTGGCTGACCATATATAGAAGATTAAAACAAGATTCCTACCTACCTTCCATAATCCAAAAATCAACTCTAAAGGGAACAAAGACCTAAACGTAAAACCTCAAACTATAAGAACCTTAGAAAATGCAGGAGACACCTTTATGGAAATTGGAACTGGCAACCAATTCTTGATCAAAACCCCAAGTGCCCATGCCATTAGAGATAAGATAGACAAGTGGGACCTCATCAAATTGAAAAGCTTCTGAAAGCAAAAGAAACCGTCAAGAGAGTGGGGAGATGGCTCACAGAATGGGAAAAAGTATTTGCCGACTGTATATCTGACAAAGGCCTGACATCCAGGATCTACAAGGAACTCAAATGTGCTAAAAGAAAAAAAAACAAACGGCCCATTACAAAGTGAGCAAAAGACATGAATAGACACTTCTCAAAAGAAGAGATATGGGCTGTCAACAGACACATGAAAAGGTGCTCAGCCTCACTAATCACTGGAGAAATGCAAATCAAAACTACATTGAGATACCACCTAATCCCAGTAAGACTGGCCATCATTAATAAAACAACAACAGATGCTGGCTAGGAGGTAGAGAAAAAGGAATGCTTCTACACTGCTTGTGGGAATGTAAACTAGTGCAACCTCTTTGAAAAACACTGTGGCGATTTCTGAAAGAACTAGAAATTGACCTTCCATATGACCCAGCAATCCCCCTACTGGGTATATACCCGGAGGAACTGAAATCTTTCTATCAAAAAGATATCTGTACATGTATGTTTATTGCAGCACTATTCATAATAGCAAAAATATGGAACCAACCATGCTTCCCATTGAAGCTGGATGGGATAAAAAAAAGTGGTACATATACACAATGGAATATTATGCCACTACAAAGAAGGACAAGCATATGGACTTTGCAGCATGAATTTAGAGTCTTTGGATGAATTTAGAGTCTATAATACTCAGTCTTCTATCACAGAAACAAATAATAGAGTACCATATGTTCTCACTCATAAGTGGACCTTGAACAATCATCATAATACTATAAGAAAGGGATTGGCAGTAGTGGGAAACTGCCAGGGGAGGGGGCACACCTCATCAGCAAGGGTACCTGAATAATGAACATTTGTATAGTTAATCCTGAATTGTACTCCACATCTTTAAACAATAAAAATTTTAAAAAATTAATAAAAAATATTTCCAAATGAGCAAGTCCACTGTTAGACAGTTCCATAAATATGTGCTTCTTTCAGTGCTGAAATATGCTCTTGGTGTGTCTGGGTCTTCCCTCTGAACACTGGTGTGAAAGTCTAAAAGCTAAAGAGCAGGTGTTGGCAACCTTCTCCAAAGTTGGCATTGGTGCTAAATCTTCATCAGGGTTCCTGGAAGTACGTCATATGGTTTTGTATTGTAGGTATTCAAGAAATGTTTGCTAAATAAATGATAATTATATCCTTGCTCCCTAACATCCCTAGCCCCTCCCGCCACCTCCCTTTTCCCCAGCTTTTTCCAGAAAATATGTAAGATAGCTTACAAGGACTCCTAAAGTATCAAGAATGTTGGAAATAAACCAGTCTTGGTCATGTCTTCCCTTTCCCCTGAAGTTTGGCATGTTTCTACTGTGGTGAGGACAGTTCTGCTGCCACTGCAGATTGGACCAGTAGTTGAGGGAATAGGGTAGACAAAGCATTGACTGGACAGAATATCATGCTTTTTCTCCTGAGAGAGAGACAGTTCTCAGTGTTGTGTGATGCTGTTTCTCCCAGACCTTCCATCTTGACTGAGTTCACTTAAGCTGGTTATGTTTGTTGCAACAAAACAATTCCTTACTATTGCTGGGCCTCCAATTTGATTCTAAGTTTTCCATGGTAGGTTCAAAGTCTGAAAACGTTCCCTAAGCTTATTATTATAGAATAAGTTACATTTTCTAATAATATGCTCAACCTCCAGACATCTTTGCAAGTAAAGCCCCTCTAAATGTTAAACAGTAGATCCAATTGTCTGAAAAAAGTACAATAAATATACTGCAGAGTGTCAAAGTACAAAATCCAGAGTAGATAGTGTATTTTTATAGATTAACAAACTGATATTCTGGTTTTTTAATTTTATGGATTGACTGATTTTTTTAGATAATGTCTTGTTCTGTTGCCCAGTCTAGAGTGCAGTGGCATAATCACACAATCATGGCTCACTGCAACTTCAACCTCCTGGATTCAAGGGATCTTCCTGCCTTAGCCTCCTGAGTAGCTGGTACAACAGATGTACACCACCTTGCCTGACTAAATTTTGTATTTGTTGTTTTTTTAGAGATGGAGTCTCACTATGTTACCAAGGCTAGTTTCAAACTCCTGGCCTCGTTATCCTTCCACCTCAGCCTGTGATTGCAGGTGTGAGCCTCCATCCTGGGCCACAATCTGATATTCTGTAGTGCATTTATTTTGGACACAAATCTGTTAGTATATTGTCTGGAAAAATAACATACTGTTTAAAATTAAATTTATTCTATGTCTTTTCAGACGTACTGTGGTAGCCAACTGAATATGAAAACTTTATTTTTGCATAGTTGAGAGTGTCATGGTATAAAACTAAATGTAACTATCCCAATAGTACCCAAGTAGTTATATTCTACTCTAAATTAAAGTAGAAAATTGTTTCAAATAGCCTCAGAAAATTACACTGTTTAACATAGTAAGCAAATATCTTCAGCTGCATCCTCATACCAACACTAACACATATTTTATAGTACGGTTTCTTGTAATATCTTTCAGTACAGGCAGATAGTGTTGTTCTCCCAAGTGTAATTCAGGATAAATGCACTCTGGGGGACAACGGCAAGAAAGGCTGCCAGTCACTCCTGTTGGCTTTGCTTCAGGCCTGCTTGCCATCCTTTAAGTCCTCTCGAGACATATTTATTGAGCAGCTATGTATACTGTGCTAATTGCTAGGGACACATATGTGACTAAGATAGAAACCCTGCCCTCATGGAGTTTATAGTCCTGAAGGAATTTGAGGCAATAGCCACGGGATCACAATGGTGATAAATAAAAAGCACCTACTAGGTGCTGGGCCTTCTCTTGGACACTTTATATCCATTATCTCTGTGAAGTAGATCTTGTTATTTCCATTTTAGGGTATTGGACTCAGAAGTGAGGTCACACAATTTTGGAATTTGAAATTGATTTTTTCTGGTTTCTGTTAAGAAGTGGGCAAAAGCCGGGCTCGGTGGCTCAGCCTGTAATCCCAGCGCTTTGGGAGGCGGAGGTGAGTGGATTGCCTGAGCCCGCGGGTTGGAGACCCACCTGGGCAACTTGGTGAGACCTCATCTCTACAATAAATAAAAAAACTAGCCGGGCGTGGTAGCGTGCGCCTGTAGTTCCAGCTCCTTGGAAGGCTGAGGTGGAAGGATCGTCGGAGCCCAGCAGGTCGAGGCTGCAGTGGCCGGGAGCGGCCACTGCACTCCAGTCTGGGCTACAGAGTGAGACTCCAACTCAAAAAAAAAAAGAAAAAGAAAAAGAAAAAAAAAAGAAGTGGGCAAAAGACATGAATAGACATTTCTCAAAAGAAGATATATGGGCAGCCAACAGACACATGAAAAAGTGCTCAGCCTCACTAATCATCAGAGGAATGCATATCAAAACCACATTGAGATACCACCTAAGCTCAGTAAGAATGGCCATCATTAATACAACAAACAACAGCAGATGCTGGCAAGGATGCAGAGAAAAGGGAATGCTTCTACACTGCTGGTAGGAATGCAAACTAGTGCAATCTTTATGGAAAACAGTGTGGCAATTTCTAAAATAACTAGAAATGGACCTTCCATAGGACCTAGCAATTCTCCTACTGGGAATATACCCAGATGAACTCAAATCGTTTTACAAAAGAGTTACCTGCACATGCATGTTTATTGCAGCACTATTGACAATAGCAAAACAGTGCTGCCATCGAAACTGGACTGGATAAAAAAAAATGTGGTACATATACACGACAGACTGTTACACAGCCATAAAGAAGGACAAACATATGGACTTTGCAGCAACTTGGATGGATTTAGAGTCTACAATACTCAGTGATCTATCATAGACGCTAAGAACAATGTACTACATGTTCTCACTCATAAGCGGACTCTGAACATTTATCATAATACCATAAGAAAGGGATTGGCAGTAGTGGGATACTACCGAGGGTGGGGTGGGGAGAGACACAATATCAATAAGGGTACCTGATCTCAAACCAGGCAAAGTGGAGACCAAAGGGAGGCCCAAACTTTACCTGTACGATGTCCACTTTATATACCTAATCCTGAATTGTACCACACATCTTTAAAATATTTTTAAAAATTGTCTGGTTTGATGTCTAGAATCCTGTGCTATTCAATATGGCAGCTTTTAGCCACATGTGGTTATTTAAATTTCAATTAAAGCAATAAACATTCAATTAAGTTAAAAAATCTAGTTCCTCGGTCACACTAGTCACATTTTTGTTGTTGTTGTTTGTTTTTTGTTTTTGTTTTTGTTTTGAGTTGGAGTCTCACTGTCGCCCAGACTAGAGTGCAGTGGCTGCTTCCGGCCACCGCAGCCTCGACCTGCGGGGCTCCGGCGATCCTTCCGCCTCAGCCTTCCAAGTAGCTGGAACTACAGGCGCGTGCTACCACGCCTGGTTAATTTTTTGATTTGTTGTAGAGATGAGGTCTCATCAAGTTGCCCAGGCAGGTCTCGAACCCGTGGGCTCAGGCAATCCACTCACCTCGGCCTCCCAAAGTGCTGGGATTACAGGTTGAGCCACCGAGCCCGGCCACTAGTCACATTTGAAGTGCTCAATATCTACACATGGCTTGTGGTTACTCCTGGGAGGAAACACATTTGAACTCAAACTGTTTTCTTTTGCACTCACACAAACACCACTAACCAATACAGAAGACTTATGAGACCAAATGTATGGAGACTTTTCCTCAACACACCAAGCAAGCAATTGATTCTGCAGTGGACACTAGGTAGGTGTTCTTCAATTCAATTCTGCCACTGTCTACCTGGAGACAGACTCAGAAACCACATGTTGAGGTCTCATTCCCACAAGACTGGTCCCTCTATCCACCAGTCACAAGTCTAGGCTTCCAGAACTTCTAACGACCGGCTTCAAGTTGGGGTTCCCTCAACCCCCTCTTTGGGTTAATTTGTTAGAGTCGCTCACAGAATTCAGGGAAGCACTTATATTTGCTATTATTTCAAAGATACTACAAAGAATACAGATGAAAAGTTGTACAAGGTGAAGTGTGAGGGGAGGGGTGCGGAGCTTCCATGTCCTCTTTGGGCACACCACTCCCGAGGAACCTCCACATGCTCAGCTATCTGGAGGTTCTCTGAACTCTATTCTTTTGGATTTTTATGGAGGCTTCATTCCACAGATTTTATTGATTAAATCACTATTAACTTCACCTTAAGCCCCTCTCACCTCCTTAGAGGTTGGAGATGGGACTGAAAGTCCCAACTCTCTAATCATGCTTTAATTTTCCAGTGACCAGTCCCTGGGTCAAGCTACCCTAGGGGCTCAGCTTTTAGTCATTCATTAGCATACAAAAAGACATCACTTTCAAGTTTTTAAGGATTTTAGGAATTGTATGCCAGAAAATGGAGTTGAAGACTAAATATATATCTTACACTATCACACTACTGTCTTGGATAGTGCAAATAAAGGACTTTTCCATCATCAGAGAAAGTTATCTGGGTCAGTATGGTTCTAGACTCTTTTTTTTTTTTTGAGTTGGAGTCTCACTCTGTCACCCAGACTGGAGTGCAGTGGCTGCTTCCAGCCACTGCAGTCTCAACCTGCTGGACTCCAGCGATCCTTCCGCCTCAGTCTTCAAAGTAGCTGGAACTACAGGTGTGTACTACCACGCCCGGCTAATTTTTGATTTATTGTAGAGATGAGGTCTCACCAAGTTGCCCAGGCAGGTCTCCAACCCATAGGCTCAGGCAATTCACTCACCTCAGCCTCCCAAAGCACTGGGATTACAAGCTGAGCCACCGAGCCTGGTTCTAGACTCTTAAAGTGGGGCATCTGCTAAAGCTCAACTTCAATATCCTATGCCCAGCACAGAATTCCAAAACCCAGAAGTCACTAATAATCAGCAGTTTCTTTTTTCCTTTGCCATCAACAGATGTTTAATGTAGACAAAATAGCCTTATACAGATTGAAATAAGATGCCATCTAGGACTTTCATAGCTAGAGAGTAGAAGTCAAAACCTGGTTTCAAAGCTTTGAGGGACAGACTGTCTCTCTTGTTAGAGGCTAATGCAGTTGGTGACTTTCTAAGTTAAAGCCCATGTTCATTTATCATTCCAAAATTCCTAGGACTCTGAAGAATTATGCTAAATCTACTCTGCCTGTTTTCTTTAAATGATAGTACATCTGTTTGCAGCACGGTTTGCTGAATATTTTAAGCCCACTGTTGAGAAAAAAATTTCTTTCAAAATATTATGGCTTATTGACAATGCACTTAGTCACCCACTCGTTCTGATGGAAATGTACAGGGAGATGAATATTGTTTTTGTGCCTACTAACACAATACCCATTCTGCAGTTCATGGACCAAGAGAAATTTTGACTTTCAAGTCTTATCATTTCAGAAATACATTTCATAAGGCTATAACTGCCATAAATAGTGATTCCTCCAATAGATCTGGGAAAAATAAATAGAAAACTTTCTAGAAATGGCTCACCATTCTAGATGCCATTAGAACATTCATGATTCTTGGGAGGAGGTCAAAATATTAACATGAACAGAGTTTGGAAGAAGTTGATGAAAGGACTGACCAAGAGTGGGGAGCCATTTGTTATCTTGATCTTAAACCCTAACACAATGATGAGAGAGTAGAAGCTATGTCCTGGAGAAATGCATACTCTAGTTAAAGATTAATTTTGCCGTCTTTGTCTTTTCAGAAACGCAGACTCCTCAAGCGTAACTGGTACCAGCCTATTGTAATTTGTCTTTTTAGAAACCCAAATTTCTCAAGCATGACCAGTATCCGTCCATTGTGTGATTTCCTGAGGGTGATGAGATCCAGAACGGTGCACGGTGACCAGGATGCCCCTCAGGGTCTCCAAGACATTCTCAGGTGGTCAACGAGGAAGTCACCGCAGTCAGTCTACCTGATGGTAACATCTCTAGGGGAAAGGATTTAAGCTGGGGCTCGGGGGGGGCTACGGGGCTGCACTCACTTGGAGCGCTGGTCTGCTTCCTGTCTGTGGGAAGTGAACCTTTCTTAAATAAATCTTTTCTTTTGTGTGTTGCAAATCTTTACATTACTTGGATCTCTGGTTGCCAGCACTCTCCTCTAGCATGCCACAGTGCTGCGCCCCTCCACATCCGTCCACCCTCACTCTCTGTACTCTCACAGTTGATTTCAACCTCATGGGTGACTTTGAGAAGTTCAAGATTTCAGTGGAGGAAGTAACAGCAGATGTGGTGGAAATAGCAAGAGAACTAGAATTAGAGGCAGAGTCTGAAGATGGGACTTGAGGGGGTACAGATGCTGTGAACATTGTTTAAACGACAACAAAGGACTCAGAAGTTTACATAAATGTGGTTTCTAAAGCAGTGGCAGGGCTTGAGAGGATTGACTACAATTTTGAAAGAAGTTCTACTGTGGATAGCATGCTATAAACAGTATTGCATGCTGCAGAGAGATCTTTTATAAAAGGAATGGTTAATCAATGTGGCAAATTTCATTGTTATCTTACTGGAAGACATTGCCACAGACACCCTAACGTTCAGCAACCACTACCCTGATCAGTCAACAGCCATCAATGTCTAGGTAAGACCCTCCACTAGCTAAAACATTTTGAGATGCTGAAGACTCAGGTTATTGCTAGCACTTTTTTTTTTTTTTTTACTAATAAAGTATTTTTTTTTTACTTTTAATTTTTTTATTTTAAAGATGTGGGATACAATTCAGGGTTAGGTATACAAATTTTCATTATGCAGGTACCTTTGTTGATGAGGGGTGCCCCCTGCTTCTCCCCGGCAGATTCCCACTACTGTCAATTCTGCCTTACTCCCCCAGCTGTTTTCCACTACTGCCAATCCAAGTATTTTTAAATTAAGGTATGTATGTTGCTTTAATAGCCATAATGTTATTGAACACTTAATAGACTACAGTATAGTGTAGACATAACTTGTATATGCACTGGGACACCAAAAAGTTTGTGTGACTTGCTTTGTCATACCTGCTGTATTGCAATATTCACTTTATTGCAGTGATCTGGAACTGAACATGCAATATTTATGAGGTATACCTATATAAACTCTAGTCCAGAATTTAACAAAATAGTTTAGGATGGGCTTTAACTGCCCCCTTCAAAGTCTTTTAGTTGGAATGAGGTATACACAGGCCTTCTCATCCTTCTGGGTGATCCTATGTATTAGGTCACTTGGACACACAATTCGCACACACACAATACAGTTTAAATCCACTTGATAAAAATGAGACATACTTCTAATTGCAGCACAGTCCACTAAAATGCTCTTGCTGGAGATGGAGGTAGAATGCTATATTGTTATGCAGAGTTTTTTCAGTCTAAGTTTCTTTTCCTGTGAATTCTTGGTCAAAAAAACAAAAAACAGGATTCATTATGGTCATTTAGCACTTACTTAAAGCTCACTACTTGAATACCCAAAGTACCTTGCCAAAGCTTGAAAACTGAAGTTCTTTGTTTAGTTTTTACTTTTGGCGGACAAGATTAAATTATTGGGCTGTGTATTCTTGAAGGTGTTCTGAAATCATTGTACTCTAAAGAGAGAGAGCAGGGGGCACTGTTGTCCTCTGCTCCTAGTGATCCCCTCTTGGGCCACAGAATGATTAAAAATCAGGCAGAATTGCTCTGGTGTCTACAAACAACTAGTTCCTTCTACACAGTGCAGCAGCACTAATCCTCATTTTCACCAGCATCCTGTCACTCAATGCCCTTTCTCTGAGAACGCCAGAAGATTCCCCGTGACCCCAACATCCATTTAAGCTTGGATAATGAGTTTTTCTCTTCCTTTTTTTCTGGAACAGTGCTCTGTATACTATGTCTACTTAATAAAAAGTCGAACAGAAGCTTGAATTGGAGCCAAACAGACCTAAACTGATATGAAATCTCCTACCTCCAGTAACTGTATATCTGTGGGCAATTTACTCAGTTGATTCCACAAGCATTAACAGAGCACAGATTGCATGCTAAGCACTGTGCTAAGTTTGAGAGACACAAAGATGAATGAGATGAAATTCCTCCCTCTGGGAGTCTAGTGGAGGCTGACGGAAAAGTAAACTAATAATTACCACACAGCATATCATATGGGCTGTAACAGTGCTAAACTCAGACTACTGAGGGAGTTCAGAGACCCAGAGGAGAGGTCAGGGAAACATTCTCAGGGGCAACATTCACTCAGATGACTGAGTGAATCCTGAAAGATAGGTGGGAGGTAACAAGATGAAGGGAACTAGGGCTGGTTAGGGAGGAGAGTGTTTGCGGTGGAGGAGAAAGGACCATCTATAACAGGGAATTGAAATGCCTAAAGCACAGGGCTAGTCTTGTGTAGAGCCCTAGCGCAGTTCATCATAGGTGTCGAGCCACTGCAGGTCAGGAGGTCTGTCCCTACCTCTCTGCCATGGCATCCTCGCCCCTAGTTTCTTCCGTGTTGCAAGGCTGAGCTCTGGACTCAGCAGGCCTCCTGTGGTCATTTTGAGCTTGGGATCTGGCAGTGCTCACTTCCCGCCGTGTCAAAACTGCCCATGTATTGCACATGTTAATCGCAGAGATTGCAAGAGGATTTGGCTACCTTCTCAACGTTTCCCTGTGGCACATGGCAGATACAAGTGAGTCCAAGAATGCAAATAAATGCACAATGAAAATAGTTGAGTGTGCTGGTGCATGCACTGAATTATTCTCTGCATGATCATTTCTATCACTGTAATTAGGCTTTGTAATTAAAATTCACTAATGTTTCATGACAGCCCCACAATTGGATTTAGGGCACAAAAGAAAAGATTGGGGTGCGTTGGTGAAGGCAGGGACAGTAGGCACAGAGATATCTGTGCTGGGAAATGGTATCATGCTTCAGGGTCATTCACTAATACAAATTCCCATTTATATACAGAAATAATGAGGCAAAGGTGCAGCTTTCAAAAAGGAGAAAAGATAAGCAAAAAACTACAGATCACTTAGCCATAGTAATTTACCTGCCTGCTTTCCTCTTCTGGGAAGATTTGTATCTGTCTACATTGTCATAAATTACTTAGTAACAACACTGGAGTTGGTTTTCAGTTTGTTCCACCTCCATCTGACCCCTGTGTAAATAAAAAGCCACACTGGATTCCTCATGTTCTCAGCTGTGTAATAGGCCCCAAGAAACCAGGATTTCTCTTTCTAATTGGCCATTATTCTGGGCTAACAGCTCAACCATGGCAGGGAATCTCAAACAAGTTCCTGGCCCTGCCACAAAGGGATTCTGGGTTAGGCAGAGCCTGTCCTTGAGCCCTGACATGCACGGAGAAGCCAGAGAGAAAGAAACCTTGAGGAATCTCAGTTCTATGCTCACCTTTGTCAGAAAGGAAAATTTCCCCCGGCCTCTGAGAAGGTCTGCATCCTGTGAAGGTAAATTAGGTAGAAAATTACTTTTCGACAGACTTGGCTGAAGCTGTGAAAACCATTCTGCCTAATTTTGAAAAGTGATTGGAACTGAAGCCTTTTTCTTAAAAAAAAAAAAAAAAAAAGATTATTTCTCTCTTCTTTTCTTTTTAAAAAACAGATCACCCCAGGGTAGAGAATAAAAATTCTGGTAGACTATGAGTGCCTTTCTAGTTTATCTGACTCTAGTGAGGAAATCTTGTCTTTACTTGCAGGTCAATACCCAGGTCCTTGGATTTTCTTTGTATTCGGCGCAGGATGTAGAATTTTCTATTATTTTTCATTGCAAGTGAATCATGTTTATGGATTAAACAGACTTTCCTGCTAGTCTTAGGGGAATGCAACCACCATATTTACAGTTATGTCTATGATTGTTTCTGTGATTTGTTGCTGGGTAACAAAGCAACCCAAAATGTAGTGTCTTAAACCATAACACTCTATTAAATATTTTCCTTAACTCTGTGGGTTGGTCAGGCAGTTCTTCAACCCCTTGGGACTGAAGCCCCTCATGGGCTGCATTCAGCTGGCAGATGGAGTGAGCTTGGGGTCTCTGAAGGCCTCTCTCACATGTCTGGGACCTGGCACTGTCTGTCCACTGGGTCCCTCTGTTCTCCACCATCTAGTCTGTCTCCCAGGCGTCTCATCCTCTGGGGCTTCTCCACCTCCAAAGGAGAACCTAGACTTCCTTATAGCACAGCTGCTGGGTTCTAAGAAGCATAATCAGAATGTCAGGCTTCTTAAGTGATTGGCCCAGATTAGAATAGTGTCATTTTTTTAAAACCACATTTTATTGGTCAATACATGTCACAAGCCAGCCCAGGTGCGAGGGAAAGGGAAGTCAGCTCCACCTCTCAGCGCAGAAGCAGCATGCACAGTGAGCTTGGGCGGCATGTTTAGCAGCCATTTTTGGAGACATCTGCCACAGTGACCACATGCACCTGGACTGATGCTTAAAGACTGACTCCAGGAAACTGATGATTGCCGGGATTGCTAAGTGAACCCTGGATAAACTGATGATAATTGTTAACGATAACAAATATACCTACTAGTCATTAAACACCTTCCTTATTATGTGTTAGGTGCATTATTATGTTTTCTAGAAAACCACATGGAAAGGATGGTATTGTTATATCATCTTACACATTAGGAAACTGAGGCTTAGAGAGTTATGTAGGGATTCCCTGCAGCAAGCTGTGAAAGATGCTGATGGGCTTGCTGTCTCCACTTCCCTCCAGCACCCAGCTCTCTAGAATGCCCATCCTTGGCTCTTTGCTGGCCAGGGCCACACCTGTCAGACTCCCTGCTTGCTTTCCCTATCTGAAGGTCCCTTATGTGAGATTCTTTCCAAACTTGCTTTCTGCTCAGTGACAAAAGGTACTAAAGAGTTTTTAGTTAAAATCCTATTAACCTTGACTTATTAAATTTTTTTCCTAAAATTTTTTCACTTATCCCAGAAGAGTCAAGAGAACTTTGAAGAATTTAGAGGGATACAAAGAGCTCAGGATTAGCATCCTTTCATGGAAGAATGGTAATACTAACAGGGTAGAGTATGAATCGATGGAGAAGAAACTGACTCTTCAAAGAGTGATTCTGAATAAGCAGCCATTCCTATGAAAAAGCACAAAATTAGATTCCTACTTCACTCCGTGCACAAAAATAAATTCCAGGTGGATTAAAGGTCTAAATGTAAAGAGGTAAAGAGAATATGAGACAATTTCTAGGAACTTACATGTAGAGAAGGAATTTTTTTTCTTTTTCTTTTTTTTTGAGTTGGAGTCTCACTCCGTTGCCAAGGATGGAGTGCAGTGACACACTCATGGCCACACCAGTGTTAATCTGCTGAGCTCAGGTGATCCTTCTGCCTCAGCCTTCCAAGCAGCCAGAACGACAGGCACGTGCTACCACAGCCGGCTAATTTTTTTATTTATTGTAGAGATGAAGTCTTGCCAAGTTGCCCAGGCTGTTTTCGAACCTGTGGGCTCAGACAATCCTCCCACCTCGGCCTCCCAAAGTGTTGGGATTACAGGTTTGAGCCACTGCGCCTTGCGAGAAAGATTTCTTAAATAAGCCACCAAAGCTCAGACCATTTGAAGAAACCAATGAATTCAAATGACATTAAAATGTAAACTTCAGTGAAGTTGAAAATGCAAATACCCTGCAGCCCAGTAGTTGTATGGTCATGGGTGATGAGTAAATCTAGAGAAATTCACACAGAGGCATAAGGAGGAATGTGGAAGGTTGTTCAAAAAAAAAAAATCAGAAGCAGCCAAATTGTTCCTCAGTAGGGGAGAGGGAAAATAAACTGTTGTTTATCTATATAATGTAATAACATTAAGTAGTTAAAATGAATAAACTAGATTTACATGTAGCAACATGGATAAAGCTCAAAATCATGGTGAATTAAAAAAGCAGGTATAGGTGGATATGTACAGAATGATGCCTTTTATGAAAAATTTTAAAATGCAGGAAATGACTTTAAATATTTTTAATATGGCTACCTACATATGCAGAAGCTCATCAAAACAATCACAGAAAGATACGCACCGACTTCTAAACAATGAGAAGGAGATGGAAACTAGGATTATAGAGAGAGGGTTTCAATTGTATCTCTTATGCTTTGTTTCTTTAAAAGGATTTGGGTTAAATATGGGAAAATATTAGCATGTGTTTAATCTGCGTAGGGATAACATATGCTTTGAATTATAATACTTATGTTATTTTTCTTAAGTTTCAAAAAGCTCGTGTCTTAAGAGTCCCTAAGGAATAATAGCAGGGCTATGAGATCTAGGTCAGTCTGAAAGATGCAATTTGGAGGATGCAGATGCCCTGAAAGTCACCCCTCATGAAGTGCCTGTTGGTCCCTCTGTCTCCATCTTCAGACAGCTTCTTTCAGGCCCATCCCTGGTCCAGTGGATAATGCACCAGCCTCCCCTGCTTCCCCTGACCTGCTCTACCAAGCTGCCTCTGGGGACGTCCTCTCTCAGCAGAAAACAATTGGACTTTCAGTTATCTCTTCTTAACAATCACAGGTAACCAAGCTCATTCTTTTTTTTTTTTTTGAGTTGGAGTCTCACTCTGTTGCCTAGGCTGGAGTGTCATGGCACACTCAAGTCACCCCAGTGTTGCCCTGCTGGGCTCAGGTGATCCTTCCGCCTCAGCCTACCAGGTAGCCAGAACTGTAGGCGCATGTTACCACGCCCAGCTCATTTTTTTTTATAATCAATATATTTTATTATGTTATTGTGGGGTACAGTTAAGGGTTAGGTATACAAATATGCTTCGTTCAGGCACCCTTGTTGATAAGAGGTGTCTCCCCATCCCCAGACAGATATTTATTACCGTTAATCTCATCCCCCCCCCATAGTTTCCCA
Organism: Cephalopachus bancanus; assembly: GCA_027257055.1. Lineage (NCBI taxonomy): Eukaryota > Metazoa > Chordata > Mammalia > Primates > Tarsiidae > Cephalopachus > Cephalopachus bancanus. The sequence goes on from JAPVLO010000020.1 coordinate 372,238, forward strand.
CTACTGTCAGTCATTTCCTTATAGTATTACATTGGATGTTCAAGGTCCACTATGAGTGAGAACATGTGATACTCAGATCTTTGTTTCCGTGAGAGGTCACTCAGTATTATAGACTCTAGTTCCATCCAGGTTGCTGCAAAATTCATGATTTTGTTCTTTTTTATGGCTGCGTAGTATTCCATCGTGTATATGTACTACATTTTTAAAATCCAGTCTTCTTTTGTTGGACAGCATGGTTGATTCCAGGTTCTTGCTATTGTGAACAATGCTGCGAAAAACATACGTGTACAGTTATCTTTTTTTTTTTGAGTTGGAGTCTCACTCTGTCACCCAGACTGGAGTGCAGTGGCCACTCCCAGCCACCGCAGCTTCGACCTGCTGGGCTCCAGTGATCCTTCAGCCTCAACCTTTCAAGTAGACGGAATTACAGGTATGTGCTACCACGCCCGGCTGATTTTTTGATTTATTGTAGAGATGAGGTCTCGCTGCCCAGGCGGGTCTCGAACCCGTGGGCTCAGGCAATCCACTCACCTCAGCCTCCCAAAGGTGTGGGATTACAGGCTGAGCCACCGAGCCCGGCTGCAGGTATCTTTTTGATACAGTGATTTGAGTTCTTCAGTGTATATTCCCAGTAGGGGGATTGCGGGGTCATATGGGAAGTTGATATTAAGAGATTTTAGGAATCGCCACACTGCTTTCCACAGTCTGCACTAGTTTACACTCCCACCAACAGTGTAGAAGTGTTCCCTTTTCGCCACACCCTCTCCAGCAACTGTTATTTTTTGAGTTATTGATAATTGCCATTCTGACTGGAGTTAGGTGGTATCTCAGTGTGGTTTTGATTTGCATCTCCCTGGTGATTAATGAGGTTGAACATTTCTTCATGTGTCTGTTGGTTGCTTGGATGTCTTCCTTTGTGAAGTGTCTATTCATATCTTTTGCCCATTTTATAATGGGGCTGTTTGTTTTTTCTTTTCAGCATGTTTGAGTTCCTTGTAGATCCAAGATGTTAAGCCTTTGTCAGACCTGGAGTTGGCAAATACTTTTTCCCAGTCTGTAGGCTGTCTCCCTGCTCTCTTGATGGTTTCTTTGGCTTTGCAGAAGCTTGTCAGTTTAATAAGGTCCCACTTGTCTATCTTCTCTCTTATGGCCTGTGGGTTTCGGGTTTTGTTCAGGAATTGGATGCCAGTTCCGATTTCCATGAGGGTACGTCCTTCATTTTCTAAGGTTCTTATGGTTTGAGGTTTTACGTTTAGGTTTCTGATCCATTTGGAGTTAATTTTTGTGTATGGGGATAGATAGGGATCCTGTTTCAATCTTCTGCATGTGGTCAGCCAGTTTTCCCAGCACCATTTACTGAATAGGTTCTCCTCTCCCCAGTGGTAGGTGGTGGAGGCTTTGTCAAAGATGAGTTGGTTGAGAAATTGAGGTTTTGCTTCTGGAATTTCAATTCTATTCCACTGATCTATATGCCTGTTCCTATACCAATACCAAGCTGTTTTGATGATTGTAGCTTTATAGTAAAGTTTGAAGTCTGGTAATGTGCTTTGTTTTTTTTTTTTGCTGAGGATTGTTCTGGCTATTCTTAGCCGTTTGTGTTTCCATATGAATTCCTGTGTTGTTTTTTCTAGATCTGAGAAGAATGTTGCTGGTAATTTGATGGGTATTGCATTGAATCTGTAGACTGCCTTAGGTAAGATGGACATCTTCACAATGTTGATTCTTCCAATCCATGAGCATGGGATATTTTTCCACATGTCTGTGTCATCTTTGATTTCTTTGAGCAGTATTTTGTAGTTTTCATTGTAAAGGTCTTTCACGTCTCTGGTTAGGAAGATGCCAAGGTATTTCATTTTTTTGTGGCTATTGTGAATGGAATTGTGCTTTTTATTTGGGTTTCTGTTTGTTTATTATCAGTGTAAAGAAATGTGATTGTCTTTTGCACATTTATTTTATATCCTGAGACTTTGCCAAAGACCTTTATCAGTGTAAGGAGGTTTTTGACAGATTCTTTTGGGTTTTCAAGGTACATGATCATGTCATCTGCAAAGAGAGATCATTCGACTTCCTCTTTTCCTATTTGGATACCCTGATTGCCTTCTCTTCTCTGATTGCTCTAGCCAGGACTTCCAATACTATATTGAAAGGAGGGGTGCGAGTAGGCATCCTTGTCTTGTTCCAGTTTTCAGGGGAAATGGTTCCAATTTTTGTCTGTTTAGGAGTATGCTGGCTGTGGCTTTCTTGTAGATGTCTTTTACTATTTTGAGGTATGTTCCCTGTATGCCTAGCTGTTCGAGGGTTTTTATAAAGAAGCGATGCTGGATTTTATCAAATGCTTTTTCTGCATCTAATTATATAATCATGTGGTTTTTGTTTTGACATCTGTTGATATATTTAATTACATTTATGGTTTTACGAATGTTGAACCAGCCTTGCATCCCAGGTATGAAGCCTACTTGGTCATGATGGATGATTTTTGAGATGTGTTGCTGAATCTGGTTTGCTAGGATCTTGTTGAGAATTTTAGCATCTATGTTAATCAAAGATATTGGCCTGTAGTTCTCTTTCTTTGTTGGGTCTTTACCTGGCTTGGGTATCAATGTGATGTTAGCTTCAATAAAATGATTTGGGGAGAGTTCCATCTTTTTCAATTGCCTGGAATACCTTCAGTAGGATTGGTATCAGCTCCTCCTTAAATGTCTTGTAGAATTCTGGCCCAGCTAATTAAAAAAAAATTATTTATTGTAGAGACAAGGTCTCACCAAGTTGCCCAGGCTGGTTTTGAACCCAAGGGCTCAGGCAATTCACTCGCCTTGGCCTCCCAAAGTGCTGGGATTACAGGCTGAGCCACTGAGCCTGGCCCCAAGCTCATTCTTATTTTCCTCTTCATGCTTACAAATTTGAAAATCAGATATGAATAATCATGATGCTATTGAAGAAGGAGAGGAAGTCCAGAAGTCCTTACTCCTTGAAAAGCTCCTTGAGAATGCTTTTCAAGGCTGTGCTATCTACATTATTTCAGTAGCCTTGTGCATCGAGCTTGTAGACAGAGAAGAGATGTTTTTATTCTCATGTTACTGATGGAAAAACAGTCATTAAAGAACCAAAAAACATTAAAATAATTAGATAGCTGAAACTAGAAACTGGTCCGAAGTCCCATTATGTTGTTTTTTTTTCCAATATAGTTAATTGGATGCAGTGCATGCATAATATGGTGAGTACAGGTCTCCAAGGGAGCAGTGGGAGGGGTCCATCATGGCAATGGGTTGAATTGTGTCCCCCAAAATGATATGTTCAAGTCCTAACCCCAATACCTGTGAATGTGACCTTATTTGGAGATAAGGTCTTTGTAGATGTAATCAAGTTAATATAGGGTCATATTTGATTAGAATGGGCTGTAAATCCAATTAAAATACTGTTGTCTTTAGAAGAAGAGAAGACACAGAGGCAGGGACAAGATGGTGACGGAACTGGTCAGAGTGTGAGTTTCTTCATGGGTGAGTGTGTATAAAGACTAATCTGTGTCTGTCTGTGTGTGCAAGTGGGTGAGCGAATGTCTACCTGAGAGGAGACACAGGATCAAGCATTCAAGGTCCTCTTGCAGAAGCAGCTGCAAATTGCCACTGGTCTGATTTCGGCACTTGCTGGGCACAGAAGGATCCATCATTCCCAGGGCACCTCTCAGGATAAAGCAACAGAGATCAGCAGTCTCTTGACACCTGGCATCCGGCTCACACCACCACCTGTGGCAATAGTTGGACACTGACAGTGGAACCATGGAAAAGATGTGGGGAAAGGATCTGAAGCTGAATGCTGCCGGAGGATAAGATGCTAGTGGACACCTTTTCTCTGTCCCAGGTCTGATAGGGGTCTTCTCTAGCTTCCCCTGCATCCAGCAATCTCCACGCCCTTCTGGGATCATCATTGTTTGCCCAGAGAGGATACTCCAAGCGCACAAAACTAGAGAGACAGAAACCCCACACCCCACGCTGGATTAAGAATGGACATGTGTAGTCAGTGTGGGAGACCTAGCAGCTACAGAGCTGGGTTAAGTCCTGGAGTCATCCTCCTTCCTCCAGCAGTCTCCACGCAGAGAGCAGCCCCATGGGCCTGCAGGCTGAGAGTTGAGGGGAGGGACTAGAGACCAGAGCCCACTGCCTACCACCTATAGAAGCAGTCCCACAGAGACTAAGCCAGTAAAAAGGAACCCAAAGTTCCAGAAATGGTCACTAGAGGGAGACTTTTTCATTTTTTTCTCTGCTCTCTCCACACAGAGCTTTCTGTGAGAGACTTCTGGTTTGACCTGCCCCTATTTCCCCCCCTCCTTTTTTTTTTTTTGGTATATGGGTATATTTGAGGGAGAGTGCGTCTTCGATTTTTGTTTTGTTGTTTTCTTTAACTGTTTATCCGTTCATTTATGTGCCTGTCTTTGTTGTTCTCCTTCTTTCTAGTCATCTCCCTTTTGTCTCCCTTCTTCCTCTCTCCATTATTTTCCTTTTTCTTGTTTCATTTTGGTTTCAGGGACATACATATGCTACCAATGCATGGACAGATTTTAGGGTGGTGGGAAGTGGGTTCCAGGGGGCTCACACACCAGTCAGTGCAGATGGCTTCTAACCCACAGCTCCCCCCATTACACTTTAATCAAACCTCAAAACTGCAAAAAGACAGCACAGCCCTCCCCCCTCGCACCCAGTCTGGCTTCAAAATTGAACAAACGCAGAGGATCTACATAAGGAAGAATAGGGGACTGAGCAAACAGAAGTGAAAGCTACTCCCATCACTGAGCAATGAAATTAAAGAGGGGGGAAGGGGAGCCATCACAAAAAGGAAGATCACAGGTACCACAGGTACCCTCCAGATACCTGAGAATACAGACTTCAGAACTTAAACAATGAAGAGCCCCCAGAATGACATGTCTCAAACCACAAACCCAGGTATCAAGATATTAATAGAGAAAATGAACAGAAATGAGAAGAGACAAGAGAAAAAAATGAAGGAGTTAATAAATGAGATGACAGCAATAATGAATACAGAAAATGAAATAGATAACAAACTAACAAGCATGAAAAGCAGAATTAACCAAACAGAAGAAAGAATCTCAGAACTTGAGAACCAAAATATAGAACTAACCCAAACTGTTAAAAACATAGAAAGGAAACTTAAAAAGATGAAACAAAGCCTCCAAGAGATGTGCAATTATATCAAAAGGCTGAATTTACAAGTGATTGCCATTCCTGAGGCAAATAGGGAGACAGAGACAACTCTGGAACAAACATTCCATGAAATTATTCAAGAAAACTTCCCTCATCTCATCAGAGATGTGACCATTCAAACACAAGAGATTCAGAGAACCCCTGCAAGGCATCAAATGAAAAGACCAACTCCTAGACACATAGTAATTCTCTTGTAAAAAGTAGGAATAAAAGAAAAAAAATCCTAACGATAGCAAGAGAGAAAGGTCACACTACCCACCGGAGAAGACCAGTTAGAATAACAGCAGACATATCTACAAAAGCACTGTAGGCTAGAAGAGACTGGAGTTCAATCTTCAAAGTTCTCAAAGATAAACAATTTCAAACAAGAATTTCCTACCCAGCTAAGCTAAGCTTCATCAGTGATGATGAATTAAAATCCTTCCCAGATTTTCAATCCCTAGGAGCTTATGCTGCCTCTAGACCAGCTCTACAAGAGATGCTCAAGAAAGTATTAAACATAGAAGAAAGATAAAAAAAAAAATCACACTCTTCCCTAGAATGTAGGGAAAAGATTGAAAACACACACATATATCAACGCCCAAATAAAAAGAAAACCAACCAACCAACCAACCAACCAACCAACCAACAACAACAAAAACTCTATGAGAACCTCTTAACAGGGATAGACTCTCACATCTAAATAATTGACCTGAGCATAGGTGAACTAAATGCATTACTGAAAGGACATAAAATAGAAAACTGGATTAAAAAAACATGATGCAACAATATGCTGTCTCCAGGAGACTTATCTCACCAGAATGGACACTCACAGACTCAAAGTCAGATGATGGAAAACAATTTTTCAGGTGTACAGAACACAAAAGAAAGCAGGAATTGTGATCTTAATATCAGACAAAATAACCTTTAAGCTATCAAAAATTTAAAAAGATACAAGAAATGTCTATCCTAAACATATATGCATCCAACATAGGAGCAGCAGCTTTTTTTTTAAAGAAGGTAAACTAAAAAAAGATATTGACTCTAACACTGTTATAACTGGAGACTTAAATATCCCACTAACAACCTTAGATAGACCATCAAGGCCAAAAGTCAACAAGGAGATCCAGAACCTAAACTTGACGCTTGACAAAATTGACTTAATGGATACCTACAGAACATTCCACCCCAAAACCATGGAATATACATTCTACTCAACAACATATGGTGTATACTCTAAGATTGACCACATCCTCAGTCATAAATCAAGCATAAACAAATTCCATAAGATTGAAATACTGTCATACAACTTCTCAGGCCACAGTGGAATAAAAATAAATATCAACACAAACAATACTCCACCAAAACTCACAAAGACATGGACACTAAACAGCATGATGCTGAACAACTCCTGGGTCAACATGGAAATAAAAGCAGAACTAAAAGATATCTGGAAACAAATGAAAATAAAGATACTTCACCAACACCTCTGAGATGCCATGAAAACAGTACTGTGAGGAAAATTCATTTCTTTATGAACACACATCAAGAAAATAGAAAGATCACACATAAACAGCCTAACAAATCACCTAAGGGAGCTGGAAAGACAAGATCACCAAAACCCTAACTTCACAATAAGAATCCAAAACACCAAAGTAAAAGCCCTAATAAAGGACAAAAAAGACAAAAAATATTTTTTAAAATTAATGAAACAAAAATCGGATACTTCAAAAGAATAAACAAGTTTGATGGACTCCTAGCCAGACTAACCAAGAAAGAGAAAAAGCCCAAATAAACACAATCAGAAATGCAAAATATCAAATCACAATGGGTGCTGAAGAAATACAAAAAATTATCAGAGATTAATATGCTCACCTGTATGAAAGCAAGCTTGAAAACCTAAATGAAATGGAGGTTTTCTGACATCACACAACCTCCCAACGTTGAAACAAGAAGAAATTGAGACATTAAATTGACCAATAGCAACCCAGGAAATTGAGTCTGTCAGAAGAAAATTACCTACAGAAACAAGTCCTGGACCAGATGGATTTCCAGTGGAGTTCTACAAAAAGTACAAGGAGGAGCTGATACCAAACTTATTGAAAGTATTCCAAGCAATTGAGAAAGACAGAACTCTCCCCAAATCATTTTATGAAGCTAACATCACATTAATATCAAAACTGGGTAAAGATCCAACAAAGATAAAGAACTACAGACTAGTATCTCTGATGAAGATAGATGCAGAAATGCTCAACAAGATTCTAGCAAATTGAATCCACAGCACATTTCAAAAATCATCCACCATGACCAAGTGACTTCTTCCCTGAGATGCAAGTCTGGCTCAACATCCACAAGACCATACATATAATTAAATACATCAATAGATATAAAAATAGGACTCAGAAGATTATATCATTAGATGCACAAAATGCTTTCAATAAAATACAGCATCCCTTCTTGATAAAATCCTTGAATACCTAGGCATAGAGGGAACAAACTTCAAAATAGTAAGAGCCATCTACTATTAAACCCATAGCCAGCATATTGCTAAATTGATGGAAATTGATAACATTTCCCCTGAAAACTGGAACAAGAAAAGACTGCCCATTCTCACCCTTCCTATTCAATGTAGTGTTGGAAGTCCTAGCTAGAGAAATCAGACAAGAGAAGGAAATCAGACAATAGGATCCAGATAGGAAAAAAGGAAGTCAAGTTATCCCTCTTTGCCAGTGATATGATTCTATACCTTGAAAATCTAAGAGAATCTGTCAAAAACCTCCTTGCACTAATAAAAGACTTTGGCAAAGTCACAGGGCACAAAATCAACATGCAAAAGATAGCCACATTTTTATACACCAAAAACAGACAGAGAATCAAATTATAAGCACAATCCCATTAACAATAACCACAAAAAGATTGAAATACTTGGCATGTTCTTAACCAGAGAAGTGAAAGATCTTTACAACGAAAAACTACAAAACACTGCTCAAAGAAATCGAAGATGACACAAACAAATGGAAAAGTATTCCATGCTCACGGATAGATAGGAAGAATCAACATTATTAAAATGTCGATCCTGACTAAGCTCAGTGGCTCAACCTGTAATCCCAGCACTTTGGGAGGCCAAGGTGAGTGGATTGCTTGAGCCCGTGGGTTTGAGACTAGCTCGGGCAACTTGGCTAGACCTCGTCTCTACAATAAAACAAAAAATAGTTGAGTGTGGTAGTGCACTCTGTAGTTCCAGCTACTCAGAAGGCTGAGGTGGAAGGATAGCTGGAGCCTAGAAGGTTGACGCTGGGGTGACTGTGAGCATGCGTGCCACTGCACTCCAGCCTGGGTGAAGGAATGAGACTCTAACTCAAAAAAAAAAAAAGGTGTCCATCTTACCCAAGGCAATCTATGGATTTAATACAATACCCATGAAATTATCAACATTATTCTTCTCTGACCTGGAAATATGAAATTCATATGGAAACATAAATGACCACAAATAGCCAAAACAATCCTCAGGAAAATAAACAAAGCAGGACTTTGAGACTTTAAACTTTATTATAAGGCTACAATATCACACTTTGAGATTTTAAACTTTATTATAAGGCTACAATAATCAAAACAACCTCATATTGTTACAAGAATAGGCATATAGACCAATGGAACAGAATACAGATTCTAGAAGCAAAACCTCAATTTCTCAACCGACTCATCTTCTACTAACAACTACTGGGGAAAGGAAAACTTACTCACTAAATGGTGCTGGGAAAACTGTTTGACCACATGCGGAAGACCCCTACCTATCACCACATACAAAAATCAAGTCTAAATGAAATTCAAACTGTAAGAACCTTAGAAAATGCAGGAGACACCCTCATGGAAATTGGAATTGGCAACCAATTCCTGATCAAAACCCTAAATGCCCATGCCATAAGAGATAAGATAGACAAGTAGGACCTCATCAAACTGACAAGCTTCTGCAAAGCAAAAGAAACCATCAAGAGAGTGGGGAGACAGCCCACAGAATGGGAAAAAAATATTTGCCAACTGTATATCTGACAAAAACCTAACATCTAGGATCAAGGACTCAAATGTGCCAAAAAATAAAAAATAAAAACAGACAGTCCTATTAAAAAGTGGGCAAATGATATGAATAGACACTTCTCAAAAGAAGACACACAAGCAGCCAAGAGATACATGAAAAAATGCTCAGCTTCAGTAATCATCAAACAAATGCAAATTAAAACCACACTGAGATGTCATCCTACTCTAATCAGTATGGCCATCATCAATGACTCAAAAAACAACAGAAGCTGGAGAAGATGAGTGGAAAAGGGAACACTTCTACACTGTCGGTGGGAGTGTAAACTCGTACAACCTTTCTGGAAAACAGTGTGGTGACTCCTAAAAGTTCAAAAAATTGACCTTCCATACAACTCAGCAAACCTCCTTCTGGGAATATTCCCAGAGGAACTTAAATTACTCTATGAAAAAGATACTTGTACACGCATATTTATTGCAGCATTATTCACAATAGTAAAAACACGGTACCAACCATGCTGCTCATCGAAAGTGAACTAGATTAAAAAAAATGTGGTACACATACGCAATGGAATATTATGCATCCATAAAGAAGGACAAAATTATGATCTTCGCAGCAACTTGGATGGATTTAGGGTCTATAAAACTCAGTGATTTATCACAGAAACAAAGAACTGAGTACTGCATGTTCTCACTCATAAACAGACTCTGAACAATTATCATAATACTATAGGAAAAGGATTGGCAGTAGTGGGAATCTGCTGGGGAGGTGGGTATACTTCATTAATAAGGGTACCTGATCTCAAACCAGGCAAAATGGATGCCAAAGAGAGACCCATACTTTAACTGTACAATGACCATTTGTATACCTAAGCTGTACCCCACATCTTTAAAATAAAATAAAACAAAGACATTTTCTATGAAATACAATGAAGTGAAGCACCACAAAATGGAAAAAAAAAGAAGTGAAGGCGCACACACACACACACACACACACACACACACACACACACACACACACACACACACACACACACACACACACAGAGTGAGAGAGAGAAAGAGAGAGAAGAAAGAGAGCATGTGATGACGGAGGCTGAGACTGTAGTGACGTAGCAATAGCATAGGAGTACCAAGAATTTCTGGAGTTGCCAGAAGCTAAGACAGCTTAGGGATCGTTTTTTCTTCAGAGCCACCAGGAGGAACCAACCCTATGGACTACTGGCCTCTTGGACAATGAGAGAATAAATTTATATTTTTTTAAGTCACTCAATTGGTGGGGATTTGTTGTGGCAGCTCTAGGAAACTATTACAATCACCCAGGCTTAGAGTGACTCCAGATGAAATGATATCTTGGTTGAAAATTGAAGGCTAGTATTGGAATGGTGTTAGACAAGTGTTCAGTCACAAAATACAGAGCACCCATCCAGTGTGACTTAGACAAGTGGTATCATTTATTTCTAACAACAAGTCCAGAGATGAACAGTCTAGGGCTTTCGCTTATCACCACAGGGGACACGGCCCTTCCTTGTATTTACACATTGCCATCTCTAGCTTGTTGCCTCAGGATTAAAGGATGGTTTTGGAGCCACCCAGCCACACATCTGCATTCCAGGCAGAAAGAAGGAAGAAAAAGGCCGTCTTTTTCAGAAATCACCAGAAGACTCTTGCTTGCATTTCTATGGCCAGAACTGGCTTGTTTTTCACACGTCTACCCCCACAGCTAGGCAGGGAGCTAGACATTTCTATTTTTAGCTTGTCAGCCTCCATGAAAGAGGGTACAAATAAGAAGGTGACAGTTGGTATTGAGTAAGCTATTTTACAATAATTGGGTTAGGTGCTATGTCAATAAATTTTAGGTCAGGTACATAAAACAAGAAACCCAAAATATCATATTCTAAGTGCATAAGAGTTAGGATACAGGCAATCTAGGGCTGGTATGGAGGCTCCACAGCCATCAAAAAGGAAAATTTCTTCTGACTTTCTTTTTCTTTATACTTAGTGTTAGCTTCCATCCTCACCATTAACTCATAATCCAGGATGGCTGCTGAAGTTCCAGTCATCACCTATTCATTCCAGAAAGCAGGAAAGATGAAGGGGAAGGCAAAATAGCACATGTCAGTCAATTGTTCTTCTTAAGAGGAATCTTCCAATGGTATCTTCCATTGTATCTCACTGATCAGTAGTAGAAGAGAAGGGAAGAAATGTTGCTTTTGTTTGAATGCAAACTGGATATCTCAATAAGAAGAAAATAGATACTAGGAAAGCAGTAAGGATCTCCTGCCTCTTTGGGCAAATAAGTTTCAGCTCCAGTGGGAACTTGGACTTTTTCTTCGTGATTTTCCAGAGCATTGTATTAAAAAAGATTCTTAGGCAATGATATGACAGGTGCAGTGGGTAGAACTCATTGGTTGATTATGGGTTTCATTCTGGTCATGAGAGTGGGGGATAATTTTATATGTGCTTTGAACATGCTGTTCCTGGATATGAATATCCAGTGAACGTGAAGGTTAAAGAAAAATAAGGAAATACACTCCTGATGTCCCTTCCTTACCCACCTTGTTGCTCTTATGCCTCAGCACGATGTCTGACACCTTACTGGTCACCATGGAACAGTGGTGCTGATGGTTTCCTCTTTCTTTGGAAAGGGTGGGGGGAATGCATTTACTGGTGATGGGGGTGACTGTGGGAAGATGTACCAGTTTGCCAGGGGTGTTGTAACAAAGTAACACAGAATTTAGTGGTTTAATAGAAATGTATTGTTTTAAGGTCAGAACTTTTTTCTTCTGAGGGTCATGAGAGAAGGATCTGTTTTAGGCCTTTCTTGCAGCATGTAGAGGGCCACCTTCTCCCTGCACCTTCACACACTCTTCCTTCTGTCCATGTCTGTTTCTAAATCTTCTTAAAAGAACGTCAGTCATGTTAAATTAGGACTCACGCTAATGACTTCATTTTAACTTAATTGTAAAGACCTTATCTCCAAATATGATCACATTCTGAGGCGCTGGGAGTTAGGGCTTCAATACATGTCTTCAGGGAAGGAGGAGACATGATTAGCCCATAACAGAAGATGGAAGAAAAGTGCATTCCTCAGATGGAAGGATATGCTCAAGCTATTCAGTATTTATGCCCAAAGAAGTCTATTCCATACCCCCCCAAAAGTGGTTTAAAGACAGGAAAAAAAATCAATCACATCTGTCGGGTAACACTGGGATGCAGGAAACAATGTCTTCTCAACTTCATACAGCAACGTGGGTGACAACGAGGTTGTGCTATGGGAACTAGGACTGGGATGCTTATCAGGTAAGAAAGGACTGGCAGTCATAAGCCCTGGGACATGAGCTCTAGCAGAGAGGGGTGGGCAGGCCCCACAGGTGGAAGTAGGAAAGGTGAGAGGCCACGTTCAGAGTGCTTGAGGGGGTGGGCTCTGGAATTACACAGAGCTGGGTTTAAACTCTGATTCTGCTTTTTGCTGCTTTTTACCTGGTCAAATTCCATGAGTTCTCCGAGTTTCTATTTTCTCATCTGTAAAATGGGGGCAACTTTATACAGTTGTGGAGGAGGAAGATAATGCATATAATGACTATTGTAGTAACACCTGCTGCATAGTACCGCTCACTAAGTGATGAGAGATCAGAGTCCTGGAGTGGGGAGCAGAGTCTAGACTAAGGTCTAGCAGCCCAGGCTAGGATCCAGTCTGGGGTTGTGCCTAAGGTCACAATGGCTCACAGGGAATTTGAAATTACTTTAAGGGTCCATAGCTGTGGAGTCTTGCTATCCAGAACCAGAAGTGGTTTAAGCCAGGTTCTTGAAGGGCAGGAACGGGGTGTGTGTGTGTGTGTGAGTGTGTGTGTGTGTGTGTGTGTGTGTGTGTGTGTGTGTGTGTGCACATGAGCCCTTAAATTCTAGTGCTTAAACTTGTCTGACACTCATTCAGTCAACAAATAGTTATTGAGCACCTAGGTGTTTTGTTTTACATGTTATTTGATTTAATTCTCACACAGTATATAGCAAATATATTTGGTGTATACAACTGCTGTATATATACACAGCAGTTTATACAGTATTATCATCTCCATTTTTTAATATGAGAAAACAAAGATCGGAATGGTTTCACAATCTGCCTAAGGCTACGTAAGCAGTGAGAGTAAGAGGCATGATTCAAAACCCTGTTCTGTTTGACATCAAAGACCATGACCTTTTCACTAGGGCTGTCTGCCTGGAGTGGCCATTCTGGGTGGTCACAGACAATGCAATAGATTCCAGTTGGCATGGGGGCGGGTGGAGGTGAGTGTGGCACTCACAACACTTAGAGGCTGAGGCTGTGTCTACAGCTGAGCTATCCTACTGTGATGGTCTGAATGTGTATGTCCCTCCAAAATCTACCTGGAAACCCAATCTCCCTTGTGGCGCCTTTTATTAGGAGGTGGGGTTTTAGAAGTTGATTAGGTCACAATGGCAGACTCTTCATGAATGAGATTAGCACTCTTTAAAGGAGGCTAGAGGGAACCTTCTACCCCAGGCCCCATGTGTGGTCAGTCACAGTGAGCAAGTGCCATTTTTGAAGCAGAGAGCAGCCCTTACCAAACATCAAGTCTTGTGGGGCCTTGATTTTGGACTTCCCAGCCTTCTGAACTGTGAGAAATAAATTTCTTTGTTTATAAATTACCCAGTCCAAGGTATTTTGTTCAAGTAACCCAAACAGACTAAGACATCTCCCTATTATTTCTTTTTTAATAAGCAGACCTTGTCCTACTGGTCATGAAAGTATTGTAGGCAGAGTATGCAGGTTAGACCAGTTATACTGTCCTCAGGGATTGGTTCATGTGTAATCATGTGGCTCAAATAAGTCAACCAGAGCCCTTCCCTGTAATATTTCAATGTTATCTAGGACAAAGAAGTGTTCTTTCCTTTGGGATCATTAAACCAGGGGGCTATAAGCTCAGAGCAGTCTATGCCTTGTCCCTTGCCACATGGAAAAGCTCCACTTTAAATAAAGTGAAAGAAGCCAGGATGCAGAAAGGAGAAGAGATAAGTTAGACAGAATTCCTAGAACATTTGAGTCCTTGGGCCTAGATATCTCTGAGATCAGCTCCATTCTTACTTTTCCCATATAAGTTAATATATTATCTAGCTCAGAAAGCCAGAGTTGGGTATCTATCACTGGCAATCAAATAATCTAGATAATTTCCCAATAGGTGAAATATATAGAAACATTTTCAGCAAATTTTCTATATAATAAAACACAAAATTTTGATTTCTAGGTTTATTTCTTGAGGACACTTTTCAATCTATGGACTCCCAATTTTTAGAGAGGTTTTTTAGAATAGTAACTAGCCTGTAGCCAGAAGTGGGTGGTTCTTGAAGTAAGATATCAGACTTCTCTACTGGGATGATATTTTAGGGAACAGAAAATGAAATAGTAAATAGTATCAGCATTAATTAACATAGAAAACCTTATTTTGCAATTATCATTTAAATATTTCTTTTTTAAGTAACCTGATAGCTTTGAATCTCTTTTTTCTACACAGATGTGGATTTCCTTTGATGGGCTTCTTTTTTTTATTTTAAAGATGTGGGGCACAATTCAGGGTTAGGTACACAAATGGTCATTGTGTATGTAAAGTTTGGGCCTCACTTTGGTCCCCACTTCACCTGGTTTGAGATCAGGTACCCTTATTGATGAGGTGTGCTCCCTCTCCCTCCCCTGGCAGTTTCCCACTACTGCCAATTCCTTTGTTATAGTATCAGGGTCCACTTATGAGTGATGATGGGCTTCAAACAGTGTCAAACTCATGACTTCCCTTTCACTTTTAACGCTGTGATATTTGAGACACTTAAAAAGCAATTATATTTGAGTGCTAGCTATTAGGTATGATGACCAAATTATATTTTAGATGAAACATCCCCTCTAAACTAGGACACTTATATCTCTGCTCCCAATTATAAGAAAACTTCATATTGTGAAAATATATGCAAATTCCATTCTGGCATGGAGGTGACATTGCTAATAGCAGAGAACAGTGGCCTGACAAGTCTATTTTCTTACAGAAAATATGAAGAAACCCTTGAAGTTGAGGTTTTGTTTCCCCTTAAAGTTAATAAATTGCATAATCTAATGATAACTAATTGTACATTCCTTCTGTCATCAAGCTCTTAAAACATTTCACAATCAATAAGTGACTCAGGGACACCATTATCACTGGGCATTTTGCAATAGAGTGAATGCAGAGTAGACTTTACTGCTCAGCAGCTGGGGGGTCCTGGGTCACAAGCTGAGTCACAGGCTTTGAAGTTTACAAGGAACACTTTCAGTGTCTCCACGGCTCACTGGAAGGTTTCTTCCAGCATTCATACCTGGGAGAGTGGGCTTCCCAACCTACCTCTAGGGCTGTCTTTGTTTTTTTTTTGAGTTGGAGTCTCACTCTGTTGCCCAGACTGGAGTGCAGTGGCCGCTTCCAGCCACCGCAGCCTCGACCTCCTGGGCTCCGGTGATCCTTCCACCTCAGCCTTCCAAGTAGCCAGAACTACAGACGCAGGCTACCATGCCCAGATAATTTTTTATTTATTGAAGAGATGAGGTCTCGCCAAGTTACTCGGGCTGGTCTTGAACCCACGAGGAGAGTTTTTTACAAAATGGTTTCTCAACTTGTACACCTGACTTATGAAAATTCTCCTGAAACTCAGCATCTTGCTAGTCCTTTCAGGCCAAAAGGAAAGTCCAGTGTCCAGATTGCCTGCCTGGTTGGAGAGGGCTGGGAAGTGTTGGACAAGTGAGCCTAGGGTACTGTGGAGAAGAGTTCCCTGCTATCCCCGGACTGTGTGGAGTTTGGATATTTAATAACATGTCTATTGTGCAGGAGCTCTAACTTCTGACAAGAAGCCGCTGGAGAAGCATCCAGGATGCTGTTCACAATCAGGAACTGGAGGAAAGTCAATGGGCAGAACAAAGTGATTCTGAGGACAAAATGACTCAATCAAGTGAAAAGTAATTTCAGGCCTGACATCAGCCTGACATTAGCAACTGGGTTCTTATTATTATCTGCTTTTGAACCTCAGTAGGAGAACTTGTCTACCTTTGATACTAAGCACGATGTTTCATGTTTAAAGATTAAAGCAGCTTTCTGTCTTGTTAGGAAGAAATCTCTTGGGAATGGGTTTCACAGTCAGAAGCTGGTTCTCTCCGAAGGATGTCGCTGTGCAGCAAGACGATCTCCCCCCCATGAATATCAGAAGAGCCCTGATTAATTCTTCCCACTAGGAGACCATCTCCACTGCTGTTAGAGTTAGGGTAGAAACAATGTAGTCTGATTACCCCGGTGTCCTGTGCAGTTTAGATTGTAAGTGCAAAATTGTGAAATGTAAGATTTTTTTTAACATCTTGTCACTCCAGATGAGAACATATTTTGGGAGTGAAATTAGAAACAACGCAAAGGTGATTAAAGACCAGAGTCTTCCCTGGGACTCACACACAGTCCACCGTGCCAGGATTTTGATTGGCAGGATGCACTTTAAAGGGTTACTAAAGCACTTTGAAGCGTTTAGTAAAAGGCACTTTAAAGAGTTACTAAACATAACTCCCTACCAAAAGATGACAGAGAAGAACAATTTTAAATAGGAATCTTTAAAAAGTTATGCTCATTCAGAATATGGGTAGAACACCTGGTTAAGCATGCAAAATCAGATCCTTAGGGTGCACTGAAAGGGTTATACTCCACAGTTTACTTCTTCGTTTACGTAAAACAATATTTTTAAAATTTTAATTTTAAGTTGTGGAGTACATGTGAGGATTTGTTACATACATAAATTGTGTACAGGTGAGGTTTGGTCTTCTAGCAGGCGCTCTCCCCCTGCCCCTCCACTGGACTTGGTGTGGAGGGTGGGGGGTGTTGTATGCCCTTCGTCTCCCTCCCTCCTCCTGCTAGCAGTGCCCAGCATCAGTTGTTCCCACCTTTGTGTTCTTGTGCCTGATGTTTAGGGCATGATAAAGCAATAATTTAGTGTACACATGTTTGCAAGACATCACTAGTTAATGTGTATAAATTGTTAGGGAAAAGGGGAAGTTTTGAGACTATAAAACTATCGTATTTTAGAAGATAAATTCCAAGGTACCTGGATGTGTTTCTTCTGCTATTGTATTTATTTAATATAATTAAAATAATAAAAATGTAAATTGTTTATTATCTATAATTTATACATCAATAAAAAATTTTAATGGTTGACCAATTAGAACATACTCCTTTGGTGGGGAAGGAGTTAGGGCCTGAGAGAGGGGACTGATAGCCCAAAATACTTCCTTCTGCTCCCTAAGCAGCACTTGTGTGAAGGCTCCTTTGCAAAAGCACCTCATTTGCAATGTCACGAGGAAGTTATCAAAATGTAGAGAAAAGCTTGTTTTAAAGATTGAAAAAAAATTACATTAACTTAATTTATTGTTATGCGTTTAAAATAGTTGACACACAATTCGTTAGAGTTCTGTTTGTTTTTGCTGGAAACATCATTCTGGATGGCCAAACCCAAGGCTTCTTGGTTGTGCATATGTGGGCTCATATGCTGGGAAAAAGTTGCCAGGATCAAGGGATGTACATCCAAGCCCCTCATCTTCTCCTAGGCTGTCTCAGGTGATGAGTGATTCTCTTACAAATGCACTGACAGTGCGGCAGACCCTGTTAACTATTCATACAACCAGCCCTGAACTTTCTTCTTTGCTTCCATTGGAACTAATGAAGAGATGGGATGTACCTGACTGCGAGTCAAATGCATAGAAACTCCTGATTGGCATTATTAACCTTCCCTAAAGAGAAACACAGCAAGGCCTTTTTTTTTTTTTTTTTTGGTACTGTGATATTAGAACTCTCCCTTTAATGAAAAAAATGGATGACATAGCCTATGTACATATGAGATAGTGCTCTTTTAGGGTGCATTTAGATATTTTTGTTAGTCATGGTTTTTTTTTACAATTATTTTGGCTTTGTAAAATATTGAATAAAAAAAATTTTTTTTATCAATATTTTTTATTATGATGTTGTGGGGGTACAGTTAAGGGTTAGGTATACAATTACGTTTCATTCAGGCACCCTGTTGATAAGAGGTGTTTCCCCGTCTCCAGACAGATATTTGCTACTGTTAATCCCATCTCCCCCCACAAAGCTTCCCAGTACCATCAGTCATTTTCTTTTTTTTTTTTTTTTTGAGTTGGAGTCTCACTCGGTCGCTCAGACTGGAGTGCAGTGGCCACTCCCGACCACCGCAGCCTCGCCTGCTGGGCTCCAGCGATCCTTCCGCCTCAGCCTTCTGAGTAACCGTAATTACAGGCATGTGCTACCACGCCCGGTTGGTTTTTTGATTTATTGTAGAGATGAGGTCTCGCTGCCCAGGCGGGTCTCGAACCTGCGGGCTCAGGCAATCTACTCACCTCAGCCTCCCAAAGGCACGGGATTACAGGCTGAGACACCGAGCACGGCAGTCATTTTCTTATAGTATTACATTGGATGTTCAAGGTCCATTATATGAGTGAGAACATGTGATACTCGGATCTTTGTTTCTGTGAGAGGTCACTCAGTATTATAGACTCTAGTTCCATCCAGGTTGCTGCAAAATTCATGATTTTGTTCTTTTTTATGGCTGCGTAGTATTCCATCGTGTATATGTACCGCATTTTTTAATTCAGTCCTCTTTTGATGGGCAGAATGGTTGCTTCCAGGTTCTTGCTATTGTGAACAATGCTGCGATAAACATACGTGTGCAGGTATCTTTTTTATAGAGTGATTTGAGTTCTTCCGGATATATTCCCAGTAGGGGGATTGTGGTGTCAAATGGGAGGTCAATATTTAGAGCTTTTAGGAATCGCCACACTGCTTTCCACAGACGTTGCACTAGTTTACACTCCCACCAACAATGTAGAAGTGTTCCCTTTTCTCCACACCCTCTCCAGCAGCTGTTATTTTTTGCGTTGTTGATAATTGCCATTCTGACTGGAGTTAGGTGGTATCTCAGTGTGGTTTTGATTTGCATCTCCCTGATGATTAGTGAGGTTGAACATTTCTTCATGTATCTGTTGGCTGCTCGGATGTCTTCCTTGTGAAGTGTCTGTTCATATATAAATGGTGCTGGGAAAACTGGCTGACCACATGCAGAAGATTAAAACTGGACCCCTATCTATCCCCATGCACAAAGGTTAACTCCAAATGGATCAGAGACCTAAATGTAAAACCTCAAACCATAAGAACCTTAGAAAATGAAGGAAATACCCTCATGGAAATCGGAACTGGCATCCAATTCCTGAACAAAACCCGAAACCCACAGGTCATAAGAAAGAAGAGAGACAAGTGGGACCTTATTAAACTGACAAGCTCCTGCAAAGCCAAAAAAACCATCAAGAGAGCAGGGAGACAGCCTACAGACTGGGAAAAAGTATTTGCCAACTCTAGGTCTGACAAAGGCTTAACATCCTGGATCTACAAGGAACTCAAACGTGCTGAAAAGAAAAAAACAAACAACCCCATTATAAAATCAGCAGGACCTCTTAAATGTCAAGTTGAGAGTACTTGACGGATCATGACGATCAGAACAGCCCGGGAGAAAAATGTTGCGGAATGAGTTCACTGCCAGCTTTGCAACAGTGAGAGATGTGAAGACCTTTACTCCCCCTAGGTCACTGTAGGCTGTGTCAGGACTTAGTTCCATCCTGACTCTCAGATCAACCACGGTGACTATTAGGATTGTCACCATAGAACCCCAAGGGTCTCACTGTCTTTTTTAGCATTAGCAGTAAACTGTTGTCTCGTTCAGTAACTCAGTTACCCATGTAAAAGGCTCATACTGCAGGTAGGTGTTGTGGGGGACAGAAGAAGTAGAAACCTCAAGGGGCTCTGAATCTTCTAGAGAAGATTACACACACACACACAGTGCTTATTTATCATAAAAAGTGGGAAGTGGGGAGAGAGGGAGGGAAGGAAGGGCAGGGAGGGAGGGAAGGAAGGGAAAGGGAGGGAGGGAGGGAAGGAAGGGCAGGGAGGGAGGAAGGAAGGGCAGGGAGGGAGGAAGGAGGAAAGGTAATTTTGAAACAAATCCCTGTTCTGTTCTCTGTTCCTTTTTTCAAAATTGAAATTAAGAACTTATCGGCAGTTCAATGATTAATTTTTTAAAAAACTAATAAATTTTAGCATTTTAAGAGATAATATTTAATATCTAGCAATGGGGGTTCAGAATATTGTACTACTAATATCTTAATATATTTACTTGTAGAACAACCAGAAAGGTGTCTCTAAAGACTCAAGAGGAGGGATACAAAAACCCAGCAGAGCTGGCATTAGTTACGCGGTTCTGCAAATGAGTACTTACTAAATTCAGTTTCCCCTTTTGGTATTTCTCTTTGTTGAATGTGAAAGGGAATGGAGTGGTAGACTGACTTAAAAGCATTTGATTAAAATATAATTCCTTAATTTTTTTTGAAAAATTTCAAATTTACAAAAAAGTGGCAAGAATAGTAAAAAGAACTCTTAAGTACCCTCTCCACCATTCTCTAATCCCTATTTCCTAATATGATATTAACACTTTACCACATTTGCCTTTCATTCTTTCTCTTTCCACATATAGGGTTTTTTTGAGCCTTTGAGAATAAGTTGTAGTTATGAGAATGCCTTATTACTCCTTAATACTGCAATGCATTTGTCCCCAAAACAAGAACACTTTCCTATGTAACCACAGTACAGTCATCAAAGTCAGGAAAGCAACAATGATAAAATACTACCATCTAATTCTTAGGGCCCATTCAAATTTCTCTGATAATCCCAATAATTTTTTTTTTATAGTTCCAGGGCCATGTGTTGTATGAGCTGTCATGGCTTAGTCTCCTTCAGCTAGAAACTCTCCCAGTGGTATGCTGCCAGACTGCTCATGTGGGAGACAGGGGCTCTGATTTGTAGTGGTTACCAATTTTTATGGCGTGAATATTCCCATTTTAGTTGATTTCAAGTTATCGATGTCATGTCACTAAACTGCAGAGCTGGAAGGGATACACACAATCCGTTTTCTAGAGTGGGGCTGAGTCAATGAGACTGTTCCTCTGTGTTTCCTTGTATTTTATGACTGTGATTTTTTAAAAACAAGTACAGTGCAGTTACTTTGTAGAATGTCCCTCAGTTTGGGTTTGCCTGATATTTCCTCAGGTTTATATTCAGTGCACGCCCTTTGTGGTGGGAACCCCACAGAAGTGATACTGTGCCCATCTCAGTGCCATCATCTCGGGAGGCACATGATGCTGACTTGTCCCATTACAGGAGATGTTAAGTGTCACTTCGTAAGATGCTTCTAACCAGGTTTCTTCACTGTAAAGATAAATAATATTTTATACCTTATTTAATAATTAAATAATAAGCTTATTTAGTAAGTAATTAATAAACATTAATAAGAACTTTGAGACAATTTAAATATCTAATTCCTTCTTAAACTTTTACCTACTAGTTGTAATATCCATTGATGATTCTTGCCTGAATTGATTCTTTCTATTATGGTTGCCAAATAGTGATTTTAAAAATTTCACTAACCCTTCAACAATTATTTGTTGTCATAAAGTAAGATAAATACTTCCCTTCTCCCTAGTTTATTTATATTGATATTAAACTCATGGATTTCTATTTTATTCAGTAGGTTATAATTTGTTACTATCATTTTTTATTTTGATGCCAAAATATGGAATTAGCTAAGCTGAGCCTCTTCAAGATGGTGCCTATGTCCTATGTCCTTTTAACAGGTCCTCATCATTCTTGGATCAATTTCTTACTTTCTGTCATAAGATGTATCTTCTACTTTTCCTGCATCAGCCCTGGAATTAGTCATTTTCTAAGGAGCCTGGGATCCTTTGAGTGGAGAATGATATTTAGCAACCAAGATCTAAGCACTAGATATGCTCATTCTACTGTGGTTTCATTGCTTCTAGACCTTTTCAAAGCTAGAAAATATATTAATGCACACATATCGTGGTGGTCATGAATATGTACCTCTCAGATCATCCTTTAAGGGAGGACTTGCTGCAAGCAGCCCACATCTAATGACTCATGGAGGAAAATGTGTAAAGGCTGATCATTTTGGCCCAATGTTGAACAACTTTGACAG
This sequence comes from Cephalopachus bancanus, assembly GCA_027257055.1. NCBI lineage: Eukaryota > Metazoa > Chordata > Mammalia > Primates > Tarsiidae > Cephalopachus > Cephalopachus bancanus. The sequence continues at coordinate 394,581 of JAPVLO010000020.1, forward strand.
GTCATATATGCTTCAGAATAGAGTCGGCCAAGGCTCTCTTTAGCCAGCACTGCTGTTCTAGTTTTCCTTCTCCTCAGTTTCCTTCTGTTTTGATCCCTAATAAATACCTTATACCCTAAACTTTTTCTCACTGTTTGCTTCCAGGGAACCACATGCATAAACATACATACATCTACATACACACACACACACACACACACACACACACACATATATTTTTTTTCTTTTTGGAGTCTCACCCCCCTTTTTTTTTTTTTTTTTGAGTTGCCCAGACTGGAGTGCAGTGGCCGCTCCCAGCCACTGCAGCCTCGACCTGCTGGGCTCCAGCGATTCTTCCGCCTCAACCTTTTGAGTAGCTGGAACTACAGGTGTGCACTACCACATCCGGCTAATTTTTTGATTTATTGTAGAGATGAGGTCTCACCAAGTTGCCCAGGCGGGTCTCGAACCCGCTCAGGCAATCCACTCACCTCAGCCTCCCAAGGCGTGGGATTACAGGCTGAGCCACCGAGCCAGGCTGAGTCTCATTCTTTGTTGCCCTGGTTGGAGTGCAGTGGCACGCTCACAGTCACTGCAGCCTCGACCTGCTGGGCTTAGGCGATCTTCCACCTCAGTCTTCCAAGTAGCTGGAACTACAGACGCATGCCATCATGCCTGGCTAGTTTTTTGTGATTTATGATTTATTGTAGAGATGAGATCTCACCAAGTTGCCCAGGCTGGTCTCGAACCCCCAGGCTCAGGCAATCCTCTTGTCTCGGCCTCCGAACGTGCTAGGATTGTAGACTGAGCCACTGTGGCCAGCCTACTTCTATATTTATAGAGATATGAATTTACACCAATACTTCTAATTCCAGCCAGTCACCACAGGTTTGTTCTAGTCTTGCCTCTTCTGCCATCATCAATATATTTACTTATGTTCTCCAGCCCTCTGTAGGGAGGTCGTCTCCTGACCATGCAGGATGTCTCTGCATTCTCAGCTCCACCAGTTTGACTACACTGACCTAATCCTTGATCCTGGCCCTGCTGACCTCACTGGCTGTGTTAGCTGAATCCTCAGCACTGATCAAAAGGAAGAGGAATCCAATTCATTTGATAAGACAGGGAGTTATAAAACTTCATGTAAATAATACATATTATTGGGTTTGAAAATATATTTCAACATTATATAGTGCTTGTTTCTTTTTACTTGTTACTGAAACCCACTAAAAATGAAATTCTATGTTGTAGTTTCATCTTTCATCAAATGGAAAAAGTGTTTGCAGAATCAGCATTTTGGCACATACACTAGAAAAAACATGTCAAGTGAAGGTCCTAATTACTTTAGGACTTTGCTCAGTAAAAATAGCAATCACTTCTAGCTGAGACAGAAAAATCTTTGCAGAGGAGGCAAGGTTTGAACTGGCCTCTTTAGGATGTATTGGTTTTCAATAAACAAATCAGAAGTAAATCATGAAAGGAGAAAGATGGTAAATGGAGTCAAGGAATAGGTAGACCAGGTAAGAACAGGAGTATCAGACAACAGTGAGTAGATTAGTTTGACAGAAAAGAAAGATACGTGTAGGGAGCATGGAGGAGATAAACCTGGAGTTAGGATCCTGACCACTCTTCGGATTTTATTTTGTAGACAATGGGTAGATTCTCTTTATCCTTTGAATATCATGATGAAGATGAGTCTGGCAGCCATGGTTGAGATGCCTTAAGGGGAGAGTCAACAGTTGGGACATCACTGCAGTGGTTTGAGTGTTGGACATAAAGCATTGATGGGACTGGTGTATCAGATAGGGTTCAATTAGGGAAGCAGATCCACTGGGAATACTATAGAATAGGGATTAATTAAAAAAAATTTTTATTTTAAGGATGTGGGGTACAATTCAGGGTTAAGGATACAAATGTTCATTATGCAGGTACCTTTGTTGATGAGGTGTACCCTCCGTACCTCTGGCAGTTTCCCATTACTGCTAATCCCAACTCCCCTCCCCTGGCGGTTTCCCACTACTGCCAATCCAGAATAGGGATTAATTTTAAGTATAGACCTTATACTATTGTGAAAAAATAAGTGAAAGGTGTTCAAATGGAGGCAGATCTGAGCAGAATTATAGGCTGAGAGGGAGGAGTCTGTGGAAAAAGGAGAGACTGATGATATAATAAAAAGAATGAAATCCTGAAAGATCGTGGAAAAGATGGAACTAACGGTCAGGGGAGGAGTGGTTAGTCTCAGAAAAGAAGCACATACATTATCTTCATATATACACTCCCCCCCGACTCCCTGCAGAGGCAATGCCAGCCTTTCCACAGAAATCTTGCCCATTATCCTTAGACTAATAAGCACCAGTTTTACTTCTAACAATACCTCATAAGCCAATCATATATTCTCAAATTAAAAATATAAGTCATTTGGCTTCTTATAAAGCTTATTAAAACTAACTGCAGTGGAGCAATTAAATAAAGAGAAATATCTTATAACTCACTGAAAAAGGATTATCCATAGATGTCAGAGTTCTGGCATTTTATTCACACGTTAAATTTAAAGACATGGGAGCTTGTTAAACTGGCTTTTTATTTGGGTATTTGTGGAGTTGGCATATTCTGAATGTCTTCAGCAAGATAATTTAGGTAAGAAAGTTCGTGTTTTTCTTTCAGTGCAGGTGACAACATTCCAGTGAAGTATTTTACAGAGTGAAGAACACAGTCATTAATAAAGCAACAACCTCAACAGTCATGCATATTTCTTTTTTATAACAAGCATCTTGTTTGGTAATGGCAGGACAGCAGAGTGACTCTCCTGCCACACTGAAATTCATTAAGTTTATGAGTTTTATGAAATGTACTTTTTGCTATACTCTTTCTAAATTGCTGTCTCTATCCTTATGACTTAGGGATTTGGGAAATATTTACCTGGTAATAACATTTTAAAATGCCTCTCTTTGCAGTATATCCATTATGCTGATTATACTAAGAAATTCTTAAAATTTAGCCCGCCTTAACTATACAAAAATTATTATTATCTGTGGAGGATACCATGCTTAAAAGGTGCAGGGGAGAGGAATAATGGTTCTAGTGGAGGATTGTCCTGGGACTCAGCATCTTTGTAAGAGCAGCTGGGAGTCCTTGCTGTCGAAATACATTAGGCAAATCAGAAGATTAGCACCTCTCTTCTTTTGTAAGACAAAAGGGAAAAAAAAATATATATATATATTTTGACTTGGAGTCTCACTGTCGCCCAGACTGGAGTGCAGTGGCCGCTCCCGGCCACCGCAGCCTCAACCTGCTGGGTTCCAGTGTGATCCTTCTGAGGGAAAATAAATGAAGAACATACTCGGCATTGCTTTGGTTCAATTCCTTTTTCTAGGCTGCTCTGCCAAATCTTGCTTATTGAGACTAACTGGGGAGGCTAAAAGTCTGAATTTCGGAATGTTTTCAACGAAATGCAATTTTAATACTCTTAAATACAAATAGTAACTCAGACCAGGTACAAATGTAGCCAGGTGGGTATTCTGGGAAGGCCAGTGTGACTAGAACTGTCAGGACTTGTAACTAGCATAGTGACCACGTATGCAGCAAGTGATACTTCTAAACTGCTGTCTTTTGGCCCCCCTTTTTTTGTTTTCAATCCTCAATAGTCTTCTTGCAATTTTGTGTACTGAAAGGTACCTATAGAAACCTAGAAGAAACTTAGCTTATTCTTTAGTCTTTTTGCCTCAGCGTAACCATTAGAAAGTGTTCAGACATTCTACTGCAGGACAAACAGCAGCCTATCCCATCCCCCCTTGGCAAATCTCCTTCAGATGCAAGATCAGGACAACACAACCACTCATGGCTTAGCATAATAATCTCTAGTAAACTTTTAGGTTCCTAGTCAATACCGAAGATCAAAGATCACCCTTTGGCTGACAAAAGTCATAAAAGTAGTAAGACCACCCTACCTTTGGTCAAGGAATTTGTGAGTTGCAAATGACTGAGTTTGTGAATTGCAAATGTCTAGCAAGTCTCTTGTAGGAAACTCCCACCCCAGGGTTAACCTAATCAGCCCTTTGAACTAAGTGACACAGATAAGCTCCACCATGACAGCAATCATGTGACTTACCCACCCATCTGCCTGCTGTCCATCACCTGACATCATCAGTGCCTGCGCTTGCCTGCCCCTTTGTGATGATGTGGAAGCAGACAACCACCAAATCACCCTAATGATCTTCCCCCACCAAGGAGAATGGTTAAAGGACTCAACCACAAGCAACCAGCAGCCATTGCCTTGCTCAAGTCTGGTGTGGCCATGTGCTCTTTGAGCCATGGTTGTTGCCATGCTTCCTGGTTTTGGTCTCCCTCCCCCACCTTGGGGAGGTGAATCTTCTTTCTTCCTTCTCTTTTTCTCTCTAATTTATTTATTTTTTTGAGTTGGAGTCTCACTCTGTTGCCCAGACTGGAGTGCAGTGGCCGCTCCTGGCTACTGCAGCCTCGACCTGCTGGGCTCCGGCGATCCTTCCGCCTCAGCCTTCCGAGTAGCCGGAATTACAGGCACGCACTACCACGCCCGGCTGATTTTTTGATTTACTGTAGAGATGAGGTATCGCTGCCCAGGCGGGTCTCGAACCCGAGGGCTCAGGCAATCCACTCGCCTCAGCATCTCAAAGACATGGGATTACAGGCTGAGCCACCGAGCCTGGCTTCTTATTTACTTTTAAATAAACTTTTCTTTCTTAACCTTTTTGTGTGTCACAATTCTTTGCATTTGCTTGGATCTCTGGGTTCCCAGTGTGTACCTCCAGCCTGCCAGCCCTGGGAATGCTGTACCACCTCTACGCCTCTCCACCCTCATCCTGTCCAGTACCCTAACATGTACCCTAGTAAACTCTCAGAAATAAACTCCAGTCATGTTTCTGTTTCATGAATTCAAAGCTAGTAGGACCTTAACTAAGGAGGGTGTGTGTGTGTGTGTGTGTGTGTGTGTGTGTGTGTGTGTGTGTGTGTGTGTTTTAAGCCACTTTATTTTTAATCAAGGAAGCAGAAAAAGAAAACAAGTTATAAGCTAACATGCCATATAAGTTATGAGGATGGGGATAAGGGCATGGTTTTAGGGGACATGAATTGAAATTTTTGAGTATATATCATGTTTTAGATTCTGAATTAGGGAATTTTGTATTAGAAGCCAGAAATTCAAAATTCTAGCCCAGAGACTTTTACAATCTAGTCTTTCTACTCAGCTAATTCTTGAAATGCCAAAATATTCTCCTTTGAAAAAGTAGTTCCTTTTGGCTTTCTGAAGTTTCCCTGAAAAATCAACTTGCAAGAGGCAGATTAATTGGAGATAAGGAATGCAACTGTATTTAATGTATATATACAGGAATCTTCAGGATGAAGACTTAGAGAGAGAGGAGATTGTCTACTTTTATGCTTAGGTACAACAAAGCATGGGCAGTTGTGTATAAACAGGATTAGACAAAAAGAACATGATTGAATGCTACAGACTAAGTGGGGAAACTCAGCAAGGACCGTCTACCTATATTCTCCTTGGCCTCTCTGAGCAGCATTCCTTCTTTCTGGGTACGGGGCAGGATCCTCCGTGTAGTGGGGGTCTTATGACCTACATATCTACAAGAAATCAAAAAATTAGCTGGGCATGGTGGTACATGCCTGTGTTTCCAGCTACTTAGAAGACCGAGATGGAAGGATTGTTGAAGCTCAGCAGGTCAAGGCTGTGGTAGTCAAGAGTGTGCCACTTTACGCCAGTCTGGGTGACAGAGTGAGACTCTGACTCAAAACAATATAAAATAAAATAAATCTGCCCCAATCCCCCAAATAGAAACAACAATAAAACTACAAAGTGAAAGCCTCATATCAGCAAACTCAACCTCGCGTACTTTTCTTATAATAGAGCTTCATGGCTCTTCACTCAAAATGGATTTGATTTTATATTGGACAAATTTCAGCAGTCCTGAATGGTTGATTTCTTAGCCAGCTGCTGATTGGAAGCAACCAGTGCTAGCCGTGACAGCTGTATCTGCTGATAATGTAACACTGAAGGAGACATAATCTACTATATCTAGCAGACATTCAGACTCAATACCTGCCAGGCCAGAATATCTGATGCAGGATATAAAGTGCTTCAACAACCCCAAGCATGTTTCTACATTACTGCACAGAAAAATGTGAGTCTGAATCATCAAGCAAAGATAAAATTATGTCCAATCGGCTCAGATTAGGTGGGAAAATATTAAAATATGTTAGAGGCAGAGTTTTCACTACATTTAGATTTTATTGCTAAGAAATATTTCATCTGTGGCAAAGCCAGAAAAACACTTTTTTTGTTCTTTTATTTCATCCAAAATTTTCCATAATCATTTACTTGCTCATTATTTTTGCCCATCATTATTTTTGCCCAGCATTTTATATAGCTGGTTACTATACTAAGACATTAGAACTACTTCAGTTTCAGATGCAAATATCCAAGTTGATCTTATATCATTTATACAGGCCTAGTATCTCCCAGGATCAGAATGGAACCTGGGGAAATGCTTCTGTAATAAAAGGAAAATGAAGAAGAACCTTGGAGTGTTCATGAGAAATGAACCATAACCAAAGGCAGTTTCTCTGAGAAAAGTTTAATTGTAAGAGAATGTGCCTTGTCACTCATATACATCTTGTGCGTATAAACAGAAAAATTATGGAAGCAATGTTATAAATTCAGAGAATAAAGGGAAAAGGGAATGGGAGCAGGATGGAATGGGGAACAAAAAGGAAAGAAAAAGAAGAAAAAACACAGGTTAAAACAGGCAATGAGGCCCTCACCCAGAGTGATGTAACCACTGGCCAACTTACTTCTTAGCTCAGGCTAAAGTAAATTCTTCAGATGGACCAGAATAATGAACCAAACTCAAGGTAGAGACTAGCCAGAACAGTGTTCCAAGGTAAAATTCACATTGGCTTGAAAATTCTCTTTTAATGCTCACTTTTATATGTATGCATTTTTTAGCACTATTCAGCAATTTATCAGACACTTACTGAGCCTCATAATATACCATGCCTATTTGATCTATGCAGTCTATTAAAATGGTCCCTTATTAATTCCCAAAATCTTTGGAGACGTATACATACACACCCATTCCCATGTTTTCATTACATTTATTTGTTTACTTATTTTTGACCCGAGGTCTTACTCTGTTTCCCGGGCTAGAGTTCAGTGTCACAATCATGGCTCACAGCAGTCTCAACTTTCTGGGCTCAGGCAATCATTCTGCCTCAGCCTTCTGAGTAGCCTGGACTACACCCAATTTTTGATTTTTGATCTTTTTTGTAGAGACAAGGTCTCACTATGTTGCCCAGGCTGTTCTTGAACTTCTGGGCTCAAGCAGTCTTCCTGCTTCAGCCTCCCAAAGTGCTGGGATTACAGGTATGTGCCACTGTGCCCAGTTCCTACATTTTCATTACTTTTAAATATTGTTAATGAAGTGTACCATTTTCTTCTGGTCACTCTCTTTACTTTTTCTACAAAATTACAAACAAGAGATATCACATATTACACAAATAGCAAAGAGCAATTATAACAAAACTGGTTCAACAAATTAGTCAATTATGAAACCATCCAATTTGATCTTCCTTGCCTTCATGAGGTGTAAAACATCATTTGATTTCTATGTTTATTGTACATTTACTATCTGTCAGACACTAGAAACCTGTTCTCAGATAGTATTTGTTAATCTGTTATTTACTTGTTTAAATATATGTAAATATACACACAAACACTCTCCTTTTTAAATGGGAAGCTAGGGGATGGTGTTTCACCAAAAAACAAGACACATATACCTATAGTCTAAGAGTATAGTCTTAAAGTCAATCTGTTGTTTTTCTCAGGGAATCTGATTTTTAAGCAGATCTGCTTTAAGGTTTTCAGATTGCAGAAGCCAAGGCTCTCAATCTTTTTTTTTTTTTTTTTTGAGTTGGAGTCTCACTCTGTCGCCCAGACTGGAGTGCAGTGGCCGCTCCCGGTCACCGCAGCCTCGACCTGCTGGGCTCCGGCGATCCTTCCGCCTCAGCCTTCCAAGTAGCTGGAACTACAGGCGTGTGCTACCACGCCCGGCTGATTTTTTGATTTATTGTAGAGATGAGGTCTCGCCAAGTTGCCCAGGTGGGTCTCGAACTTGCGGGCTCAGGCAATCCACTCGCCTCAGGCTCCCAAGGCATGGGATTACAGGCTGAGCCACCGAGCCCGGCTAGGCTCTCAGTCTTATTAAAGAACTCTCGGGCAGCAGTGCCATAGCTGGGGCTGGGGTATTTTGAGGGTGGAGATTGAAGCGGGTTGGACCACTTTCCTGTCTGGGTGAGAGTGAAGAAGGAGGTATCCTTCCTGGCACAAGCACACTCTGCTCCGAGCCCTTCTGTGATGCTTCAGCCAACCTTGATGCCTTCTTCTTTTAACTATGCTTTCCACTAGTCTTCTACTCACTGAATAGTCTGGCCTCTTCCAGGTGTTATGCTGCTCTCTGTTCATCTTCCTGTCTCACCTCTGGACATGGTAGGCCTGATTTTCCTGACTGTGAACTTCCTTGTTTGTTACTGCAATAGGTGAAAGGGGGACCTTGGAGACATTGAAATCTTCCACTCCTAGGTATATAATTGGTGACCTTGGGCAAGTTAGTTAATTTTCTAAACCCCAGTTTCTTCAGTTATAGAATGGGGTGATAACATCTGCTCCAGGTATCTATGTGAGGATTATATACACAGGAAATTTTCAGATAATAATAACTAATACTAACTGAGAGCTTCTGGAATGCCAGGCACTTTCCTAAATACCTGACAGGTGCTCATTTTGGGAAATCATTAGAAACAACTCTATAGAGTAAATACTATTGCCATCGTCCTCCAAAGAAAAGGTGGGGATGAGGGGGGCAGGACAAGAATAACTAAGAAACTTGTCCAAGGTCATTTGGTTATTTGAGTGCCGGAGCTGAGTTTGAGATTCCACCTGTCAGTCTACAGATCTTGGGTTTGTAACCACTCTCTTGTCAGCAGTGAGCACAGATTCACTTTCCCTCTTTTCTTTGTGTGTTGGCTAATGCCTGCTTTCTACCTGTGGCCTCCCTCACAGTCAGCAGTTCTCTCTGTGGACTCCCCCCCGGATACCCACATCACAGCCCAGTACTCCCTGGTGCAGTCTGAGGGCCACTTTAATGAAAGCTTGGAGGAACCGTCTCTCAGGGACCTCCTTTCTGCCTCGTTACTCCACAGAAGCAACTGCCAGTCTCTGCTCACAAGTCTGCACAGCAGCAGAATGGGCCCAGAGCATCTGGAAAGCAGAAACTAAAGTTCACCGTGGCCTGGCAGTCAGAACTTTCTCTTCCTGTCTTGACCCAACCCATGGATTTGTCACTGACACAAAGAAGCCTGGTTGGCATAGTGATTTCTGGGTTCTAGGTTCGTTATCTCTCCTGATAGCCATTCTCAAATATTTGAGGGACTGTGGAGTGGAAGAGCAAGAAACTTATTCTGTGTCCAGGAAGAAGAGTCACTGGAGGCAAATTTCAGCTCAGTATAAAGGTCCCCCCCCAACTTTTTTAGACAATCGTGCTTGTGTTTCCAGATTCTACATATGGAAGGCGAGTTCTCTGTGTGCAGAACTGTTCTGGCCCAAGAAGAACTTCTTGTCAAGGGCACTGGAATGCCATAATTAACAACAAGAGCAGTGTGGGCTTTGAGATCAAACTGAGCTTGAATCCCAGCAACACCACTTACTGTTGCTGTGCATTGGACAAGTTCCTAAAGTTTGCTGAGTTTCTTCATGCATGAAATGGAGGAAGGGCCAGTGAGAGGGTAAATGATGGCACATCAAACAGCACCGTGACTAGGGCCACACTTGGTAGGTGTCATCAGACTGTGCTTATTTAACCGATCTCACAAAGGCCTGATGATGTGTCAGATACTTTTCCAAGTGCTTGGCAAATATAACCCATTTAATTCTCATGACACTCTTATGAGGTGGTACTGTTATGGTATCTGGGTGGAATCACGATTGCAGTGGTTTCCAGGATCCCTTCCAACTCTGAGTGTCTGTGACCAGGCTCCTGTGACTGGCACTGCTAACAACAGATCCAGTCAGGCAACTGAACTGAACCGATGCTTAAGGAACTGTTGTTGAGGAACTGTATCCTGACCCTCAGCGTCAGGCATGTATATGGATGCACCCCTCAAGTTCTATTTAGCTCAGGGCCCATGAAAATGCACCCTCATCAAGCATATTCCCCCTTAAAGACAAAGTCTTCCATTATCCTTGAAAGCACGCTTTGGTGGCCTGGAAAATGGTCTCTTCTTACCCCACTCCTCACAATTAATTGCTACCATGTATTTAATACTTATCTATGCCAAGATCCATGTTAAGCTAGACATGTATGTGTGTGTGTGAATATATATGCATATATACATACATATTTGAGCAGAAGAGTGACAGGATTCATTTGCGTTTTGATAAGTTATTAAATGTAAATCCAGCCTGGTCTCATTTACACGCTTCCTTATTTACATAGCCACTTTAATGTGTCTCAGGCATATTCATGTCCCTGATGATCCCTTACTCCCTATGTGTGAGCTCTTGGTACAGCTAAGTAAACAGCAGAACTGAGGTTTTCCATGACAGCATCTTCTCATTATTTAAAAGGAAACTTGCTTTATAATAAAATGTGATAAAAAAAGATTAAGGTAAAAGATAAAGTGATCAGAAGATAGAAAGTGAACACAATATGTCAAGAACCAGATGAGGCTGTTAGAGACCAAATCAGTAAAAGCTGGTAATTACATTAAGACTGACACAATGTATCTGCATCTCTTATAAACTGACATTTTACATGGCCAATTTTCTGTAAACAAACGCATGAGTTCTTTTATTTTCTTACAGATTGTTTTTTAAGTCACAGAAACTCATAGCCTAGAAGAAATTAGGGAACAAAAGGAGAATTATTCCTTCATTTATTCATGCAATTATTCAGTAATCATGTATTAAATTTTTATTATGGCTAATTTGGGTCTCAATATAAAAAACATTTGGAAAACTACAAAAACAACCAAATTGATGGTCAAGAAAAGGTCTTTGCTAAATGGCTAAAGAAAGTGGTTTGTTTGCTCAAGGTAAACAATTGAATTTTTATCAGTCAATACCTTTAATTATATGAAGGGTTATTACAAACAAAAGTGGTCAATTATTTTTCTTTGCCCAGCAGAGAAAATCCGAAGAAATAGGCTTCCCCTACAGCAAAAAGGATTTAGAAGCCATAATGCAATCTCATTACAGAATTATTAAGAGTCCGTATGACTGAGCTACATTAGCAGAGGGCATGGCGTAGGCATGGCTAACAGACGAGGAGCTCCATGCCCTGTCACTCACCACACCCACCCAGCCTCGCTTTCAGTTGCAGTGAAACATATGACTGGAGATCACCGCTGCAGATTGCCTAATCAACCGTTCTCATCTTTGCTTGAGTCCAGATGTGACTCAGCAGCGCACTTGTCAGCCCCTGCTGGGGCATGGAGAGAGGAACAAGCTCTGTGTCAGCAGGCTGGCTTGCAGGTCCTATTCCACATGCTGTTTTCCTTCTTTGGACCCCAGTTTTCTCATCTCTAAAACAAATGAGTTGGCCTTAATGCTAGTAATTCTCAAGCTTCAGTGTAGATGAGAATCTTCTATTGTTTTTTGGAGGGGGTGCTTATTTAAAACCCAGATTTTGATCCCTTTCCCCACATGCATTTTGATGTATTGTCTGGGTGGGGCACAGAGTGCAAGATGTGTATATTAATAAGTATCTGATCTGAGTGATTCTAGGCTAGTGCATTAGTTTGCTAGGGCTGTCATAACATAGTCCCATAACTGGCTAGGTGGCTGAAACAACAGAAATCAATTTTCTTACAGGTCTGGAGGCCAAAGATTCAAGTGGAAGATGTCAGCAGGTTTGGTTTCTTCTGAGGCCTCTCTCCTTGACTTGCAGATGGTCACTTTCTCACTGTGTCCTCACGTGGCATGGTCAACTCTGTGCATGGGCATTCTTGGTGTTTTTTTGTGAGTCCTAATCTCCTCTTCTTATAAGGACACCAGTCAGATTGGACTAAGGCCCGCCTCATTGGCCTAATTTAATTTAAATACCTCTTTAAAGCCTCTATCTCTAAATTCTGAGCTACTGGGAATTAGTATGAACTTTGGAATCAAATTTTTCTAAAATTCTATGCCCAATAAAAATAAGACTGAACCTCTCTGCAGACACAGCCTACCTTTTGGGTTTTTTGTAACACTCTTGTGGGATAGCTAAACTTCTCTGTTCTTAGTATTTCCACTTCTCCCGTCAAAGTTCCCAGCCCTAATCTGATGATATCTGGCCTCCATCTCCTGGCCCTAATCGGTATTACCACCCTATCTAATGTGCCTGCCACTTCTCTCACTTACCCCAGTTGCACCCTATGCCTCTGCCTCCCTCGACTCCCACATTGATTTCAGATCTGTTACTGCCTTATTTATGTTTACTTGTTTCCCATCTTTCTGCCCTGCTAGACTATAAACTCCACAGGTCAGCCAACCTATACAGTATGTTTTGCTCTTAGCACCATGAACAGTGACTGGCATACAATAAGCACTTATTAAATATTGACACGTGAGTAAATGAATAAGTGATATGAATTGAGATTGCCTTCAATGTCCATCCAAACCCTAGAATTCAATGACTGTTCCTTCTGTATGTCTTCATGGTGATAGTATTTAAGAGACTTCTCCTCAGCTAGAGGGAATAAGATATGTGGAGTACTGAATCACAGTGGTAGCCACCTCGAGGCTTGGGAGACGTGAACATTCTGCTCACTTCTTACCCTACCAACATCTTAGTCACCAAGGCCTTCACAATGCTCTGGACCTAGAGTGCCTGGACTGGACTGCTTGGTTAGGTGGAGCACAGAGAGAGGCAGTAAGTCAAAAGCAAACATCACACACTACCACGAAGTTTAAAGGCCTGTAGAGATCTGTCTTGGCCCACAGTCGAATTCTGGGTATAATCATCAGTCTTCTTGTAGATGGTCAAAAACTCACTTATGAACTTTGGGTCTGAGACATTTGCTAGCACAGCATAAGCAGTCAAGCCTTTTCACTTATGTAACTCCTTTAGGTTGATGGAAAGAGCCTGATGTGTCAATAAAAGCAACAATCATACTGCAGTAAAAGTAATAACAATAAGTGAAAAATAAAAAATATCAATAATAGTTTAAACAGAGAGAGCTTGAGGTACCCTGAAGACAAGTGAATTATAATTTCTGATTGGGTTAGATTGACATATGTGTATAAAGTATCTTAAAGCTACAGAAGACAATATTTTTAGATAGCTCGCATGTGTATCCTCATTAAAGACCTTGGTTCCAGCCTAAGTTGATTGTTTTTTCCTCATACATATGAAATTAAAGACTAAATATTTGTTTCTATTTGTGTTTCCTCTACTATGTCAGTGGTTCCTTAAAAGTAATGATCACTTCATATTTATTTCTGTATCTTGTGCACCTGCTACATGCCCCTCAAAATTTGTTTAGTGTAGAATGATTAGCAAGGAGATTTAAATATTATTGACTAGAAAATATTGCCAAAATGTTTTAAGGCAGATTAGACTGAGACTCATTAATTACTGCCATGATCATTCTAATATAGCCTGCTCTCAATGATTTTATTTGTAGAATTTAAAAAATGTGTTTTAGTCTAAGACCAAGATTTATTAGAGTGGGGAGAGCTAAGCATGCCTTGGGGAGGAAAAGAGCCAGGAGAAGGATACTTCCCTGGCCCACTTCTGGGAATGCAAAGTGACTTTCAAATTATCAGGCCAGACCTAAAAAGTAAATATGCTGCAGGAGAGTCAGGTACCTGTAATACAATGCAAAGCACTGAAAGATATCACCTTGTGTGCCAGATTATACACTTTGTTGCTCTACTCAGCAGAGTATGTAATAGCAAATTGGCTATAATCATTAATACCAATAATACCATTCGCTGAGAAATCAGTTGATAATAGAGAATCATTATGCTACCAAGCTCCTGGGGGCTATAGTTAAGCAATGCAGTCAGGAGAGCTTATTATTATTAATTGTCTGTCCAATGATTCCGCTTTCCCTTAGGAACAGCAACAGTAGACTTCAAATCTAATGAGGGGAGCAGGTGCCCACCTGTGCCCACTCCACGTCTCCAGGGCCCTTCTACCACAGAGATTGTCCTGCATTGTTCCCAAGAACCTTCCAGCAGGCGACACGGGTCCTTAAGAAGGCTCCAGAGCTACCCAGAAGGGAGTGACAGCAAGGGAGATGTTTTCTGTGCAGGAGACACTGACCCCTTCTTCTGCAGTCACCTTCCCTTCTCCTGGCTCCCTGTCTCTTCCAAACGTGCTTCCCAGGCTTCCTTAGGAAAGCCTTCCCTCAGTGCTGCCATCCTCTAGAACTCATGTTTTTCACTCTGCTTCCAAGTAATTTTTTTTTTTTGAGTTAGCTTGGGAAGATGGTGAAAGGGTTGTGGTGAAGCATCCTTAAGTTGAATGGGGCTTTTAAAGAAATTGTGGTAAAACACATACAACTGACTATTTAAACAATTTTAAAGTGTGCAATTTAATGGCATTTAGCACAATCACAATGTTGTGTGCCCATCACCACTATCTGGTTCCAGAACATTTTCATCAACCTCAAAGGAAGCTTACACACATGAAGCAGGCATTCCTCTTTCCCTGACCCCTGGCCCCTAGCAATGACTACTCTGCTTGTTATCTCTATGGACTTGTCTACTCTGAATTTTTTCTTTCTTTTCTTTTTTTTTTTGAGTTGGAGCCTCACTCTGTCACCCAGGTTGGAGTGCAGTGGCACACTGCACAGCCACCGCAGCCTCGACCTGCTGGACTCAGGCGATCCTTCTGCTTCAGACTTCCAAGTAGCTGGAACAACAGGCACATGCCACCATGCCTGGCTAATTTATGTGATTTATTGTAGAGACGAAGTCTCACCAAGTTGCCCAGGCTGGTCTCAAACCCCCGGGCTCAGGCAATTCTCTCACCTCGGCCTCCCAAAGTATTATAGGCTGAGCCACCGCGCCCGACCTACTCTGAATATTTTACATTGAGTATGTAGCTTTTTGTGACTAGTTCTTTCCCTTAGGTAGATTCATTTACTTTGTAGCATGTATCAGTTCTTCATTCTTTTTTGTAACTGAATACTATTTCATTATATGAATATTCTGCATTTTGTTATTAGTTAGGGAACATTTAGTTTGTTTCCACCAAATTTAGGTTATTTCAAGTGGTAGCACTTATGCATTATCTCTGTGTCCTTCATGTATTGGGATCCAGTTTCTTCCCTAGCAAGAGTAATAGTAATAATGACAGTCACCGACTGTGGCAAGCTCTCCCTGTTCTGGGCACCAGGTAGGGTACTTTATAAGCAGAAGCTCATCCAATCTTCATGGGGCAGAACCTGTGCAGTTTGGTCTTCCACCAGGCAGCCCAGCAGGGAACCATGGCTGAAATCCAACCCAGACTCCACTGGCCCAGCCACACCCCTTGCCTGGGTTGTGTCTGTCTTGAGAGAGGCCCCGGGCTCCAGTGTGCATGAAAGTGGCTTTGCCGACAACCTTTGAGGTAAATAGTATCATTATTCCCAATTTATGATACATTTAAGGAAAATGAGAGTGAGAATTAGAGATTCTTAACTCTTCAAGATCATCCATCTAGCAAAGAGAGAGAAACCAAGGTTTGAAGTCAGAGCTGAGTCCATATTCTTAGTCACTACTCTATTCTAGGATAACACTGGGGAGGACAGCTGTGGCCTTTCTTCTTCCAAGATTTTCTTTATCACAATTGAAAGTAAAAGATATGTTTTACACTGTGTTCCAGTACATATATGACAGAGAAGAAGGTTTATGAAACTACACTTAATTTTAGTACATGCATTCTATTTTATGAAAAAAAAATACTGGCCAAACTCCACTAAATGTCTTCTTTCTTCCTCCCCTCCCTTCCTCTTTCTTTCTTTCTTTTCCTTCCTTCCTTCCTTCCTTCCTTCCTTCCTTCCTTCCTTCCTTCCTTCCTTCTTTCTGTCTTTCTTGTCTTTCCCTCCCTCCCTTCCTTCCTTCCTCTTCTCTCCCCACTTTTCTTTCTTTCAAGACAGAGTCTCACTCTGTTGCCCAGGATAGAGTGCAGTGGTACAACCCTAGCTCAATGAGTGGTACAATCATTGAACTCCTGGGCTCAAGCTATCTCCCACCTCAGCATTTTGAATAGCTGGGACTACCAGCATATGCAACTACACCTGGCTAATTTTCTTACTTTTTGTAGAGATGGGTTTTCACTTTGTTGCCCTGGCTGATCTCCAACTCCTGGTTTCAAGCTATCCTCCTGTCTTGACCTTCCAAAGTGCTAGGACTATAGGTGTGAGCCAATGTGTCTGGCCACTAAATTGATTTTTAACAGGTTGATGCCTGCAGTTTAAAAACGACTGCAGAAGTTCTTTTTTTCAGTCTTTTTTTATGCTTCCTTTTTTTTCTGTCTTTATTCTACTCAATCTTTTTTTTTTTTTTTTTTGAGTTGGAGTCTCACTCTGTCGCCCAGATTGGAGTGCAGTGGCATGCTCCTGACCACCGCAGCCTTGACCTGCTGGGCTCCGGGGATCCTTCAGCCTCAGCTTTCCAAATAGCTGGAACTACAGGTGCACGTACCACACCTGGCTAATTTTTTGATTTATTGTAGAGATGAGGTCTCGCCAAGTTGCCCAGGCGGTCCTGAACCCACGGGCTCAGGCAATCCACTCAGCTCAGCCTCCCAAAGCGCGGGATTACAGGCTGAGCCACTGAGCCCGGCTTTTACTCAATCTTTTTGTCAGGTTTGACACTGTTAGATAAACTTGCATGTCTTGAAACTCATCCCATTTGCAGATCACTCTCTTGTGGGCTAGAACACATTTCCAACTTTCTGCATCAACCAAAATGTCTTATATGTGCTTCAAACAAAAAGTGTTCAAAACTGAATTCCCTCTCCATCCTTTAAAAACTGTTCTTTCTTCACTGCTTCCTATATCAGTTAATGCCTTCTTTACCTTTCTGGTCTCCCACAATATGTAAAGAATTCTTGCAACAAAAAGATTGGATAAACATTTTGAAAAAGAACATATACAAGTGAAAAAGTATATTAATAGATGCTCAACATAGTTAGTCATCAGATAAGTAAAAATTAAATTCACAATGAGATAACTGTATATACTACAAGAACGTCTAAAATTAAAAAGACTGACAGTGCAAGTGCTGGGAAGGATACAGAGCAACTGAAACTTGCATATATTACTGATGGGAGTATAAAGTGTTACAATCAGTTCCCACTTTGGGGAACTGATTGACAGTTCTTTGTATGGTTAAGTCTACATTTACCTTGTGTTCTAGCAATTCTGCTTCTAGCTACTTCCCTCATGAGAAATAAAAACATATGTCCACACAAAGACTTAACTATAAATGTTTATAATAGCTTTATTCATAATAGCCCAAAGTTGAATCCAACTCAAACATCCATCAAGTGAGTGAATAAATAAAATATGGTATATACACACAATAAAACACTATTTGACATTACAAAGGCACAAATTACTGATGATGACAACAAAAATGGATGAATCTCAAAAATATTATGCTAAGTGAAAGCAGGTAGACCAAAAAAAAGTTTATACTGCTCACTTCTATTTATACAAAATTCCAGAAAAGATAGAACAAATTTATTTTAGCGACAGAAAGCATAACCACGGTTATCTGGGTTGGATGGGTGGGGGAGTTGTTTATTGACTATAGAGGTCATGAGAAAACTTTTTGGTTGATGATGAAAACTTTCTATATCTTGGCTGAGTTTACATGGGCTTATGTCCTTGCCCAAACTTATCAAACTATATACTTAAAATAGATGCATTTTAATTTTATATAACTTATCTTTCTAAAGTTGATTGAGCTGGTCAACTGGGATTTAAACATATGTTCAACTTCCTGCTTTCTGTCACCCTTACAACTAATGGATTATTAGTTATTAAATCCTCCTGACTTGACTGCAAATGTTTCTCTCCAGTGAGTTTCTGTTGCCATGTTCTCTACTGGCTTGTCTTTGTTTAGGTCCTCAGCATCTCTCCACCACACCAATGTGAGTCTTCAGGCCTGCTCCCTAACCCCCTCAACTCCAATCAACACCTTCCTTTTCATCACTTCCATTGTATGCTATCACCCTTGATGCAAGACTTCTGTTGGCAGCCTTTTGTCTGTAGGTTGAGATACAGATTCCTTCCTTCCTTCAACAAACAGCTATTGGGCAGAGGTAGGCATTTAGTACACTATGCAGAGCCATTTCACAAGTTGGTCTCTCTCTCGGATTATCTTCAGCCATTTTGACTTTCACAACTTTATTTTTTTATATATTCCATTCCTGTCACCTGTTTTGCCTTTCTCTCTCTTTCTTCCCATTTATTTTTTTAAGGTCTAGTTTAGATATTTCCTGCTCTGTGAAGATTTTACCAATACCCAGGCTGACAAAGGAGTCTCAGAACCTCTTACTGAACCTTAACATAGCATTGGTTGGAGGTCACTTCATTGTGTTTGAGAGATCTGTTTCCCTTTCTAGACTGTGTATGATTTTTTGTTATAGACTCTGCCATAGTTGTGCCAATGCATCTAACAACTATGTTGGAGCTTAATAAACATGTATCAAATTAAAAGAACCAGACGTATACATATATATATATATATCTGTTTCTACTGATTATGAAGATAGCAACATAAATTCTGTCAGAAATAACATTTTCTTTTCCTATACTCCCATAATCTTTCAGCAATGCCTCTCTTATATCTTTGTGTCACTTATTACTGTCCCACTAGATTAAAATTTTTTTTGAGATATTGTAAGCACCTGAAAAGTTCTGTAGCGAGAACAATAAAGTAAATCCCTACATACTCTCATTCTTATCAAATCTTAGCATTTTTGCTTCAGTTGCTTTAGATGTTTTTAAAAAGTAAATGTAACATTTGTACATACAGTTGAAGCTTCCTGGTAGTGACTGAGTTAAAGCATGTGTCCATGTGTTAATGTCCTACTAAATGTAGTCTACTTCATAAGCCGAGAATGTTATATAATGCAGTCATGATTCTTATCACAATATATGATACAATACATGACATTCCTTCTTTTGACTACTGTCCATGCCACAATCCAGTACAGATATCTCGTAAGAGACAATACACTAAGAATCAGGACTGGGAGACATCTGTAGTAAGCTTGCGAGATGGACTAAATTGACACATTTGAAATTTAACATGGACAAACATAAAGCATGGCATTTGTATTTAAAAAATCAAGTGGCACAAATATAGAATTGGGGAGACGTACCTTAGAAGTAGAACAGGAACAGAAAGTGAGTGATTCAGTTGACAAATTGCCAAGGTTGTGAAAGAAAAACCCTGTGGAGGGCCACCAAGATGACATTTCTAGAACGAAGGTGTTGGGCCACAGAGTGTACTCTTCTGGGCTACTTGGACTACCCCTGGGAGAGAACCTTCAGTTTCCAAATGTGGAGCTTGTTCATAGGAAAGTGGTAAGAACAGTTAAAGGATAAGGTGATAGTTCACTTCAAGAAAGGAGGTTGAGGACCATGGGATCACGATTATTGATTTCTGTGACTAGAAGGAGAGACCAATCCTGCTGTTCTTCCTTCACGCCTCTCTCAGCACCATGCCTACCCTGTCCCACCAGCTGGAAGCTTGAGAGGAACCCTCAACTCTCCCTCAGGCCCTCCCACTTGATGGTTTTTGTCAGGTCAGATCTGCATTCCAAACATCATCTTTACTCAGCTGCCTTTAACATGCTGGATTGCTCATTCCTACCTGAAAATTTCCTTCTGTTGGTTTTGTGTGTTGCGTGTTTCCCTAAATTTCCTCCTACCTCTAAGAATGTCAGGACACAATGAGATTTTTTTTTTGAGTCAAGGTGTCACTCTGTTGCCCAGGCTGGAGTGCAGCGGCATCATCACAGCTCACCGTAGCCTCAAATTCCTGGGCTCAAACAATCCTCCCACCTCAGCCTCCCAAGTAGCTAGGACTACAGGTATTCACCCATATCCAGCTATTTTTTTTTAAATTTTTTGTAGAGACAAAGTCTTACTAGATTGCCCAGGCTCAATGTCATCATCTTGGGCCAAGGTATTGTCACATCTTGGCTGGACTACTACAATAGTCTTCCCCCTTTTTTTAAGGTATTGTTTTTTTTTTTTTTTTGAGTTGGAGTCTCACTCTGTCGCCCAGACTGGAGTGCAGTGGCCGCTCCCGGCCACCGCAGCCTCGGCCTGCTGGGCTCTGGCGATCCTTCCACCTCAGCCTTCCGAGTAGCCAGAATTACAGGCATGCGCCACCACGCCCAGCTGATTTTTTTTTTGATTTATTGTAGAGATGAGGTCTCGCTGCCCAGGCGGGTCTCGAACCCGCGGGCTCACGCAATTCACTCACCTCAGCCTCCCAAAGGCGCGGGATTACAGGCTGAGCCACCGAGCCCGGCTAGGTATTGTTTTTTAAAGACTTAATTTTTTTAAAGAGAAGTTTTAGGTTCACAGCAAATTGAGAAGAAGGTACAGAGATTCCCCATAAACCTCCAGTCCCCACGTATATACTGCTTCCCCCATGTCAACATCTCCCACAGAGAGGTACATTTGTTACAACTAATGAGCCCACAGTTGACTCATCATAATCACCTGAAATCCACACTTAAGTTAGGAGTCACTTCTGGTGTTGCACATCCTGTGGTTTGGATGATATAGATCCACCATTATGGCATCATGCTGGGTATTTGAACTGCCATAAAAGTCTTTCATACTCAGCCTGTTCATTCCTGTCCCTCACCCCAACCCTGGCAACCACTGATCTTTTTACTGTCGCCATAGTTTTGTCTTTTCAAAATGTTATACAGTTAGAATAATTCAGTATCTGACCTTTCTGGATTATCTTCTTTTGTTTAGTAATATGCAATTTGTTTATTCATTCACATACTGAAGGATATCTTGGTTACTTCTAAGTTTGGGAAATTATGAATAAAGCTATAAATATCTGTAGACTGATTTTTGTGTGGATGTGTATTCAAGTCCTTTGGGTAGATACCAAGGAGCACAACTGCTGGATCACGTGGTAAGAATGTGCCTAGTGTCATAAGGAACTGTCAAATTGTCTTCCAAAGTTGCTGTGACATTTTGCACTTTCACCATCAGTGAATGAGAGTTCCACGTTCTCACTAGGACGCAGTCAGTCACAACAGTCTTCTAATTGACTTCCATCCCTTCTGTTCTCTATACTGCTGATCAGATCCTTAACTAGGCCTTCAAGGCTCTGCCTGCTGTTGCCCTGCCCGGTTCTCAGCTCCCCTCTCACCATTCTGCCTCTGCTCTCCAACCATGCTGCCTTCTCTTAGTCCTTCCTACAGCCTAGCTTTTGCCTTGAAATCTCTTCCTCACCCCCCTCACTCCTGAGTCCTTAGTCTAGGTCAAGTTCTTTTGTTATTCACTCTTTAAGAATCTTATTTCCCCCGAGTCTATTTATTGCTCTTCAGTATTACACATTCACTAGTGTGTCAGGTTGATTGATTACTGTTTGACTCTCAACTTGACTCCTGAGTTTCATGCAGGCTTGGGCTGTGCATGCTTGTCTGTGGTTGTTTTTCCATGTGTATCTGGACCTTGCTCATAGCAAGTCTTCAATAAATATTTGTTAAAGAGTGAATGAACCCCTAAGAAATGGTTAAGGAAAAAAAAAAAAGATCTATAGGACAATGCAAACCTAGGCTCTGAGTCTTGGATCGGAGAATCATTCACTTTGAATGAACAAAATTCAAGGACACTGTAAATTATAGAAGCGTGTTTCCCGTTAGGCCAAGAAGGTTAGAACTTGGCAATTCCCAGTTCTCTATGTCAAAAGCCAGCAGGCTACCCACATTTTGAAACGTGGTGATGCATTAATCCTCAAAGGAAAAGTCCAAGGGCACAGTGTTGCTGCAAGGGCTGCCTGCCTGACTCAGCTTTAATAGCCTGTTCTCCAAATGTGCAGTGATGTCAGTAGGAGTTCCTTGTGCTCAGCATGTCTGACCCAGCTTCCACAGTGCAATTGGGCAGGAAGAATTTGATCTGAAGACATTTTTATTTGAATCTTTTGACTCAGGGTCTCACTCTGTCATCCAGGCTAGAGTGCAGTGGCACAATCACAGCCTCAACCTCTTCTCTGTTTCAGCCTCTTGAGAAGCTGGGACTACAGGAGTGCACCAAAATGCCCGGCTAATTTTTTGATTTTTTGAAGAGACAAAGTTTCACCAAGTTTTCCAGGCTGATCTCAAACTCCTAGGCTCAAGTGATCCTGCCCGCTCTGCCTCCCAAAACGCTGGGATTACAGGTGTGAGCTACTGCAACTGGCCATCTGAAGACATTTTACTTGCTACCTGTTGGAGGCTTAAAGTGAAATTTGGCTCCCCTCCTCCCCGGTATAATTTTATCTTCATTTGCTATTGCATTTGTATTTCCTTGGATTTTATTATTTACGAACGATTAGATCAAAATCTAAATGCGGAGCTGAGACTGGATCAGCTGAAAAATCAAACTGAATCAGTCTTGTTAGTCTTTTGTCAAAGTACCATACTGGCACAGTTGAAGACACAGTTAAAGAGAAATGTTTTGTCACTCTAGGATTCAATAGAAGCTGTAGGGTTTAGTGTTTTGTGTTTTTATTATGAAAAAATCTTTTTTAACTTTAAAAGTAAAATGTGTTCATCTACAAGATCCCAGAACATTCTCACCAAGTGAACTAATCAAGGCATCATATAATACAAGAAATATATTATTAATGGAAAAGATTTTCCTGCCTAGTGTTCATAAGAAACAGCCACATGAAACTCAAAGTTTCATATAGGATTCTTTAAGAGGGATATAGCAAGATGCTACAATGTTGTCAGAAATGTCTGCAAAAGTCTAAAAATTAACTTCTCCCTTCTTAGTGCTCTCAAAGTGCCTTAGACACACCTCAGTATAGTGCATATTGGGGAATGATGACAAGTTGTTTGAGTGTCTTTTGAGCATGAGCCCTTAGAGACCAGAGCACATTTTTTTTTAAGCTATGACAGGACTACCTTTTGTCAGGGTGTCTGGCACATGGGAAGTGCAAAGAGAATCAGAGAACTCTGTGTTCTAATCCTGCCCTCATGCTTTCAGACTTCAGGAACTTGGCAAATAATTCACCTCTCCTTGTCCCATTATTCCATAAAATGGGGAATCATACTTTCTGACAGAGCAGCTGAGGGAATGAAATGAGATATGCATCCTGTATGTAGTAGGTGCTCCGCCAATATCATTATTAAGGAATTAGGAGCTAGGACTCTGGGATTGCACTCAGGCTCTGCCTTTTGCTAGCTAAGTGACCCTGGCAAGTATTGAATGTCTCTGAGCCTTAGCTTTTTATCAGTATAATAGGAACTATAACATCTACAACTCAGAGTTGTGAAAAGCAGATTTTAGACTTTTGTAGTTAATGCACCATAAGTAAAGTGTAGGGACTAATATAGGTTGCCAACCTTTTATTTTTCCAAGTAAGAATGCTCCAAAAAAGAATGAATATTTAATACCAAAAAAAAAAAAATGGGAAAGATAAATTTCTTTAAATATAAATATCTAAAAAAGAAAAATGCTTTCCAATGTCCTCATTGGTGAAAATTTTAGTCTTGCATCAGCACTTGTCTATGTCCAGCCTTGAGAATCCAGTAATTATGAAGATTAAATGAGATAATATGTATACATAGCAGAGTGTAGAGCCTGGCACAGAGAAAACACTACAAATATTGACTGTCAATATTTAATATTATTTTTATTATGACTAATTTTATGTGTCAGCTTGACTGGGCTAAGGGATGCCCAGATAGCTAGTCAAACATTATTTTGGGTATGACTGTAAGGGTGTTTCTGAAGGAAATTAGCATTTGAATTAGTAGACTGAGTAAAGAAGATTCACCTCATCAGTGCATGAGGTCATTCTCTAATCTCTTAAGGGTCTTAATGGAACACAAAGGTGGAGGAAGGCCTGATTTGTGTTCTCTACATAAGCTGGGGCATTCCTCTTCTCCTGCTCTGGACATTGGCACTTCTGATTCTCAGTTCTTTGGATTAAACCTTATACCATCAACCCCTAAATTTTCAGGCCTTTGGACTAAGACTGAATTCCACCACTGGCTTTCCTGGCTCTCCTGCTCACAGATGGCAGATTGTAGGACTTTTCAGCCTCCATAATCACATGAGTCAATTTCTGTAATAAATCTTCTCTGTCTATATCTATATCTATATTTATATCTATACCTATCTCTCTCTTATTGGTTCTGTTTCTCTGGAGAGCTCTAATATAATCATCATAAATTAAAATACTTAACTTTTCTATTAAAAAGTTTGATAAATGAATGAATTAAATGTCTGTTATATTTGTAATTAGCGGAGTTAAAGAATGAAGAGAGATAATTATATGAATAACTGAACAGAGGCTTTGGAAATGAGAATGTTATTGACATTTACTGAGGACTTCCTGAACTTCTGGTGCTTCTCTAAGTATTTTACATATATGATCTCATTTGTGCTTCATGAAAACCCTATTTATCCTATTTTTACAAATAAGGCAACTGAGTCACAGACAGATTCTATAATTTGCTCTAGGTCACCTGTTAGTGTTGCAGCTGGGATTTTAACCTGGGTAATCAGACTCCATCACCTGGGCTTTAATACCTTGATCCACTGCCTTCCTATAAGACAAAACATATGATAAATTATAATTTAAATACACATGTTACATAAATAGAAGGAAGAAGCAGTAGACAATTGAGAGAATGAACAATAGATTGTGTCGAGCTAGATTTGGGGCAGCATTAGAAATGAGCAGATAGTACCATAATCACATTCAGTTTTACGTAAAAATGTCATGCTCTTGAAAGGTGTCAGATAACATTTGAGTGCAGTTGAGGAAGTCGACGTGTCAAGGGCTGAGCATCATGGTACATCGTCTTCATTTTCTGCTGGGCTTCTCTGGTTTGGTTTTCTGAATGTGATGTACCTTTGATAATTTAGAAAGGGTGAAGGATGGGTGTGAGGGAAGGAATGGTGGTTTGGCTCAGAGTCTTGTTTTTGGCATTTTAAACCCATGGTATTGCAAAGACAGCAAGGGGGAGGGGCTGGGAGGGCACCATATCCCATCTGGAGTGGGGTAAGAGGCCAGCAGACAGGGGAGGCCTGTGGGCCACTGAATCATCTGGTGGAGTCCAGACTAATGAGTCCCCCACCTGTGAGGCAGCCACTGCTCCACTCCACTGCTCCACACCAGCTCATTGGCAGCGGCCAGAACCAGTCCTGGAGATGAGCCTGTGTGGAACATAATGAAATAGGAGGTCGCATTTTCCCAGAGCTGCCAACTCATGGCCAGCATCCAGCTGAAATTGGCAGGAGTGGCCACCCAAGTCTTCCTCCAGCCAAAAGCAAAGTAGCTGGCTTCTTGGAGATGGTTCAGCTGTAGTCATGGCACACACCAAAGGGCACGTGGCTAGCATACTCAGAGCCAGAATAATGCCAAATTCTGAGAGCTTTAACCACATATATGTACTTCTCCTGTTGCAACAAGAATTATTATTTAAGTGATCATATCTCTATTTTCTTCCCAAATGGATTCTTAGCTCCTTAAGAGAAGGGATCATTTCTTACTGTGATGTTTCCACAGTTTTCATTCATGCATTTGGGAAACATTTATTGAGCACTTACGTTCCAGGGCCTATGCCAAGCATTTGCCAATACAAATAAAAAAAAAAAACCAAACAACAACCATTGTACCTGCTCTTTGGGAGTTAATAATCCTATGCTCAGATAAGCCAATGAGTTATCACAAACTCACAGGGTTGACCTAGCCTAACATATGCCATTCTAGCAGATCGTAAGAGTTATTTATAGATGATTAACATATTGTATTTATGTACCCATTGATTTGATCCGAAATGGAATTAACAAGAGTGTTTTTCTCAGGAAAAATACTTAACTTTGTCCAATGGTGGGTGTGGCATAGTAAATAATAGATATAATTTGGTCTTTGTCCCTGGTTCCTGACAAACAGCTCTTAAATCCCATGGAATTTCCTGAGTGATGCGGTGATAGGAATATCTCTTGTTCTAATGAGATAACTCTTGGTTCTAATGAGATAACTTCTGGACAAGGACTGGTCATCAGAGACCCAACCTTATGTGAAGCCTGAAACGTTCAGCCCTAATCTTCAATCTTCGGGAGGGAAGAGAGTCTGTAGACGGAGTTAATATCTGATCATGCCTATAGGATGAAACTGCTATAAAAACTCCTAAACGACAGGGTTTGGGAGCTTCCAGGTTGTGAGCACAAGGTGCTAGGAGGTGGTACACCTGGGGAGGGTATGGGA
This sequence comes from Cephalopachus bancanus, assembly GCA_027257055.1. Lineage (NCBI taxonomy): Eukaryota > Metazoa > Chordata > Mammalia > Primates > Tarsiidae > Cephalopachus > Cephalopachus bancanus. Next base: position 421,045 of record JAPVLO010000020.1, read on the forward strand.
GTGCCACGTGACTCCTCTCGTTTTCTTTTCTTTTTTTTTTTTTAAAGTTGGAGTCTCACTCTGTTGCCCAGACTGGAGTAAAGTGGCTGCTCCCGGCCACCGCAGCCTTGACCTGCTGGGCTCCGGCGATCCTTCCGCCCCAGCCTTCCAAGTAGCTGGAACTACAGGCGTACATTACTACGCCCAGCTAACTTTTTGATTTACTGTAGAGATGAGGTCTCGCCAATTGCCCAGGTGGGTCTCGAACCTGCGGGCTCAGGCAATCCACTCACCTCAGCCTCCTAAAGCGCGGGATTACAGGCTGAGCCATCGAGCCCAGCACCTCCTCCTGTTTTCTACCCCTGTGCATCTCTCCCATTTGGTTCTTCCTGGGTTGCGTCATTTATAATAAACTCATAATAATAAGTAGCATGCATGCCTTCCTGGGAAATGATCATGCCTTCACAGAAACGACCAAGCCTGAGGAGGGAGTCTTAGGAAGAGTCAGGAGTATGGGAGCCCTGGGACTTGTGACTAGCATCTGAAGTGGGGCAATACTGTGGAACTGAGCCCCAACTTGTGGGATTTGACACTAACCTTGAGTCGTGTCAGAATCTAACTGAATCATGGGACACTCAGCTGCTACTCAGAAAATTAGAGAATTGGTCATTGGTATTGAAAAACACCTCAGTGGGATTCTTGAGAGCAAAATAAATTTGCTTATAACTAAACATAGGCATCAGAAGATACAAACATCTGTCAAAATTGCTGGGCAGACTCAAAAACACAGAATTTCATCTTTATGAAGTATGTCAAGGTCAAAATAAGAGATGTGTTTAAACATTTTATGTTGCTAAGATCCTGTCTAGATTATTATAAAGGTCTCCTAACTCACTTTCCTGCTCTAATCTCCCTCCAGTAGCCAGGGGATCTTTTAAAACAACAAATCGGACTACGTCACTTACTAACTAAAAGCACATTAGCGACTTACAATTTTTGTTAGATTAAAACACAGATTTCAAAAGATACCTGCACACGCATGTTTATCGCAGTGTTGTTCACAATAGCAAGAACCTGGAAACAGCCATGCTGCCCGTCAAAAGAGGACTGGATTAAAAAAATGTGGTACATATACACGATGGAATACTACGCAGCCATAAAAAAGAACAAAATCATGAATTTCGCAGCAACCTGGATGGAACTAGAGTCTATAATACTGAGTGACCTCTCACAGAAACAAAGATCCAAGTATCACATGTTCTCACTCATATAATGGACCTTAAACATCCAATGCAATACTATACGAAAATGACTGACCGTACTGGGAAACTATGGTGGGGGGAGGGAGATGGGATTAACAGTAGCAAATATCTATCTGGGAACGGGGAAACACCCCATATCAACAGGGTGCCTGAATGAAACGCAATTGTATACCTAACCCTTAACTGTACCCCATAACTTCATAATAAAAAATAAATTAAAAAACAAAACAAAACACAGATTTCTTTTCATAGGCTGCACTTATCTGCATGACCTACCTCTTGTCTCTCTAAACTGATATGATGATGATGATGATGAATAGGTACCATTAACTAAGCACCTACTAGGCACTTGATGTGTTTTCTCTCATTTAATTGTTATGACAGTCCTGTCTCTCCTCCTCGCTAATATTCACGGCAGCTGTACTTGACTCCTTTGTTCCAAATGCTTCCAGAGTACTTTCCCACCTGGATCTGTGTGTGAGTGCTATCACCTCAGCCTGGATAATCCAGTTCCAGTTCTTCTCATGGCTGATCCATGTGCACCCACCAGGTGTAGCTCAGAGAGGCCACCTTTGACTCTCCATCTAAGCAGCTTCCTCCAGTTATGACATCTTTACCTGCTGATGAGTTCTTGCTGACGAGAACTCACTTGAGTCTCTGATGGTCATGTTGATGTCTCTTTTTGTGTTTGTCTATTTGCCCACCTGGAATGTTTTATCAGCTCTGTGATGGTGGCGTCCTCACCACTATCTTGCTCACTACTCTATCACCAGTGCCTGGTGTATGCAAGGAACAGAGGCTCAATATGTATTTGGTGAATGAGTTGATAAATGTATCTTAAGAATATTAAATAATAAATGATAAAAAGCCCTATATCTTGTAAGTAGTGACTACCTATCACATCAATATTTAATAACTTAGCAGACCTGGTTTTCATATGGTCACTAGATGTGGATGCATTTGTTGGTTGAGTGATTATAAGAAAAGCAGATCCAGGTGACCACCATGGAAACATACCTATGTATTCTAGATATGGCTGGATGATAAGGTGGGTACTAGCATGCAGAGCAGAGAGCTCTGAGAAGAAGGAGTGACAAGCCCTCTGGGGCTGTCAGAAAAACCATGATACAGGCAGCAGGTAAGTCCTCTCCAAATGGAGAGTGGCTTGGTGGGGCTAGAGCTTGGGATAGATGGGATAAGGATGGAGGGGTGAGGAGTGGCGAGATGGGGGCTGAAGGTTAGATAGCAACCGATGGAGAAAAGCAGTGACTATCACGCTATGGGGGACAGATTTCGTGCTGCAATCAATGCCTGCAGAATTGGGAAGGGCTTAAGACATCAAATGAGTAGAATCATGCCACACAGAAGAGGAGACATGGATTGGAGATACTGCAGGCAATACACGAGGCCCTCCTTCCACTAAGGTGACGCAGACAGAATGAAGAGGGTGCTGTGCACTGAGTTAATGTTCTACTTGTTTATTCTGTAATATCAGGTACTTAAAATATTTGCATTGAAATATACAATGCATTATATAAGTTGTTTAAAGGAAAATTGATTTGGTGGTAGGAAGAGAAGGATAATGTCTCCTTAAACCCAGAATGATTAATGCATAGACAAGAATTGCATGTCCTTAAATGAAGGATGGTGGATGCAACTTTTCGGTATGTTGCAGGATTAGGAACTAAAAAGAACTGTATACCAGACCTGTGCCCTCACTCTTCAGTCTTACCTGCATGGCCTTGCTCTTTCCACCGTGGCCTCCTTTAAGGTCCCTGACTTTGCCCTATCTCTAGCTGTTTCCTCTTGCTGATTCCCCATCTGTCTGTTTCTCTCTCCCATCCCTGTCTGGGTGCAGTCCTACTCATTTTTCTTGACTGAGATACAGAGTCATGTCTGATGCTTCCCTTAACTTTGTTCAGATAAAATTAATTGCTGTGCTCTATTCTCCTGTGTTATTTGCATCAAGGTCTATTATGTAATTACATATTGAGGCACAATCATGTGGTGATTAATGGTGTGACTCTATAAAGTGAGGTGGCCAAGGTTTATTTTAGACTAGGTTTGTGGGGTAAACGAATCTCTCTGTGCTTAGTTTTCCTCTTCTATAAAATGAATATAATAATAGTATCCATAATATTAAAAACAGTGTCTTAGTCTGATCCAGTTGCTGTAACCAAAGGTCATAGACTGGATGGCTTATAAATCACAGTTCTGGAGGCTGGAAGTCCAAGATCAAGGTGCTGGCAAATTGGATGTCTGGTGAAAAAGGGGCTCCTCCTCAAGAAGGAACCACTTCCTTATAGACAGATATCTCATGTTTGCCTTCTTAAACGCAGAAGGAGTGAGGATCTCTCTTGGGTCTCTTTCATAAGAGCACTAATCCCATTCATGAACCCTCGTGATCTAATCACCTCCCAAAGGCCACACTTTCTAAATCCATGAATTTTCAGGTTAGAATTTCAGCATATAAATTTGACCAGAACACAAACATTCAGAACATAGCAAATACTGTTTATCTCATAGAGTTGTTGGAAGAATCTGCAATGCTGTGTAAATGTGTAAAGTTGAAGAACAATCCCTGGCACATAGTAAGCATTAAGTATACTAGTCATTTCCTAGACTGTGGGTTTCTGAGGGTAGAGGTGCAGGCCTTATTTATCTCTGTAATCACAGATTCTGGCATAGTGCTTGGCCCTCTGTGTCCTCAGAAAGTGCTGCTGAGTGAGTGGATTGTACAGATGAGGACACTGAGGAACATACTCATAGCCCCACTGGTGCATGCACCAAGGCCCTTATGACTCCCAGACCAGCGTTCCTGGGTCAGCCACTGAACTGATCACTCCTGAATGAAGAATAAGCCATTCTGCCCACATGCCTTTAGCAAGGAAGACTTGATGCATTTAAATTCACTTTTCACGTTACCTTTTATGACACCTAGGAGTGGGATATTTATAGTTACAGAACATTAAAAGAAAAATGAGTGCATATGTAAACATCTGAAATTACTGTGTTTTAGGGACTGGGAGGTATCATTTTTTCACAAGTTTGATATAATGTGAGTGCAAGCTATGGAATCTTCTGAACAGAAGTTGTAAATAAACCCAAAGAGTACTTATTTTTAAGACAGGACATGATCCAGTGTATGCCCACCTTTCAGGTATTTGTAAAATGTGGGATATTTCCAACAGCTTAAGTGTGAGATGCTTTCTTGCAATGCCTATTGACCTAAGACATTGTGAAACAGAGACCATAGTCACATCTTGAACCCCTGATGTAGAACCCCTGATGCCTTGAGCCTGTGTGCTAGGGAGAGGCAGAAAGGGAAAAGAGGGCCCAATTTCTTCCCTCAGAATTGGGACCTCTTGTCCTCTACTTGCAGACATCTCCTTTGCTCTAGATCTGGGCCTAGTTCTGATTTGAGGGGGAATTTAAAGAGTCCAATCCACTGCAAGTTTGTACTGCTGCTGGGCCCACTCCGATCTGGGTTCCAATTCCAGTTAAGGGAACCAACTTGTTGACTGCTTGTGGATTGCCCTCTCTATGTCAGGTTTGAAATAACTCATCTCATTTAATTCTCATAATAATTTCATATGTGATGAAACAGATGCCCAGAGAGGGTAAGTGATTTGACCAAGTCACCCTGCACTGTAATTGGGGAACCAGGATTTAAATAAAAGCCTTGGTGCATGATAGAAACAATACAAATGTCTATTTGCTGATAAATGGATAAACAAAGGTGGTATATCCATACAATAGAATGTTATTCAGTCATTGAAGGAATAAAATACTGATATGTACTATGTATTAGTCAGGCTTTTCCAGAAAAACAGAACCAATAAAGGAGGTGTGTGTATAGAGAAAGAGAGAGAGGAGAAAGAAAGAGATCAATTTATTATAAGAAATTGTCTTATAGAGGTTGAGAATTCCCAAGTATGCAGTCTACGAACTAGAGATTCAAAAAAACCAGTGGTATTGTTCCGATCCTAATCAGAAGGCCCGAGGATCAGAAAAGTTGACAGTGTAAATTCTGGTCTGAGTCCAAATCCAAAGTCAGGAGAAGACCAATGTCTCAAGGAAGATATTTATAAAGCAAGAGGACAAATGCTCTCTTCTTAGCTTTTTATTCTATTCAGGCCTTCAGGGTCTTGCATGAGGCCCACCACATTAGGGAAGGCAATCTGCTCTTCAGACTATCAACTCAAATGTTAATTTCATTCAGAAACACCCTCCCAGACACATTCAGAATAATATTTAACCAAATATCTGGGCCCTGTGTGGCCCGGTTAAATTGACACATAAAATCAATCGTCACATGCTACAACATGGAAAAACCTCAAAAATATCATGCTAAGTGAAAGATACCAGAAACAAAAGGTCACATGTTGTAAGATTGTATTTATATGAAATATCCAGAGTAGGCAGGAAGCAGATGAGTGGTTGCCAGGGACTGGAGGGGAGGTAGAATGGGGAGTGACTGCTTAATGGACGTGGAGTTTCCATTTGGGGTGATGAAAATGTTCTGGACCTAGATCTTGCTGATGGCTGCACAGCATTGTGAGTGAACTTAATGCCACTGCACTGTACACTTTAAATTGGTTAAAATGGTAAGTTCTATGTTACATGTATTCTACCATAATAAAAACAAACATACAGATGAAACTCAGTGCAGCTATCTTTGCAGGCCTTGATTTTTCTCTAAAATAGGATGTGTTTCTGCTTTGTTTCTGATTCTCAGTTCCTGCCACATAGCTGAATCTCTCTGTGGAGAAGCTGCTCAGCTCTCAGTCCTTCTGCTGCAAGGTTGTTGCTTCTTAAGGGCACCTCCACTTCCCTTTCTGCAAGACTAGCTTGGAGCTCAGGTCTACAGTGAGAACTTGGGTTGGATGTCACTTATCCCTACTGCCTGCCTGCTCATGGATCTGGGCTGGTTGTGCTTTCATTACTCTTGTGGCTCTGCCTGATGCCAGTTGCTCATCTCAACTCTCATCTTCAGCCTGATGATGTAAGGGCTGGATTTTCATGACCTCGTGCTAGGTGCAATGGGCTTGCCCCATCCAGGCAGCTGGTCAGGCTGAACCGTGTCAACATTTCAGTGTCCTCTTTCCCACTTGCCTTCAGTTCACTCCCAATAGACACTTCCTTACTCTCCTATCCTACTCCTGACTATCTGTCCCCATCTTCTGACTCCTCATACCTGCCAAAGTGTCCCCAGAGTAACAATTAGTTCATTGCCAAAATGGAATGAAGACTACTCAATCTGGTCTTCCTTCTTCAATTGGGTCCATCTCCTCAGGAAACATGTAAGCATTACCCTCCCCTAACCCCAGTTAATCTTCCCAACATGTGTCTAAATCGTGCTTACTCTCCTTTAGAAGCTTTACTGGCAACTTTAGTGACATTTCCTTAGCTTTATGACTGCTCAGTGTCTTCTGAAGGCTTTTCTACATTTAGGGAAATGTGCACATGAGGAATCCTGCCTTCCCAAGACACATGCCGGAAACTCACTTTCCTAGCCTCCCTACTTTTTTCAGCTTTATTGAGGTATAATTGACAAATAAAAATAGTATATATTAAAGGTGTACAACACAATGTTTTCATGAATGTGTACATGATGCCATAATTACCACAATCAAGCTAATTAACACATCCATTTCATCACATAGTTACCTTTTTTTATGGCAAGAAGAGTGCACAGTACACTAGTATTAACTAAGTCACCATGATGTACATCGGGTCTCTAGAACTTATTCATTCTAATGTGCAAGCCTGCAATATCATCTAGTCAGTTTATTTTCTATTTAAATTACCTGGAATAGTTGTTTGTAATTAAGAAACCTCAAACTATACAGCTCCCCTTCATCTTCTGATTAAGACCAAATATCTTTCTTTACAGTCAAGGCCTTCCTTGTGATTCCAGCTATTTGTCAGGCTTTGCTCTTTTCATGTCTCTATAATGCAGCCAAAGAGTATGTTCTTGTTCCTGCTATTTACTCTCTTTGAAACCCTCCCAGCTACATCTTTGTCACAAATATACTACTAATTCATTGAAATTCTCCTTAAACCTTCCCTGATTCTTCCTATCAGCAGTGGGTGGTGACTCTTGTTCTTTGGAAACACTCTAAATTCCTTTTGTGACAAATCATACTTAAGCTTCCTTCCCCCCATAAAAATGTGCCTGCTTTTTCTGGAGGGCAGAAACTGTCTTGCGTGCCCATCAGAATTTAGTAGTATGTGACTGAGGAACCTACCAGCTGACTTAGCAAAGTAACACTCCGGGACCCCTGAAGGTAGTAGTTGAAGACTACTGAGGTAGTCAGTTGCCCCTGACTCATGTTCCTCCAGGGTCACCTTCTCCTTGGGAATATCTTTAATTGCTTCTGCCACTGTAATAACCTTAGGTGGCATCAAAGTTCTTTCTCTCTCTAAAGATGGGCCAATTCTCTTCCCTGCCATCTTCCAGAACAACTGTGCTTAAGTTCAGGCTTTGGGCTAATAGAAGAGAATGCTTCATAAGACTATTGGTCAATGGAAATGGTTGCTTTCATCACTTGTACCCGCCCATCCTTCAGGAGCACCCTCTGCCCCATGATCTCTCTTTGTCCATTTCCAAATGGCAAGAGCCATTTTTCATCTTCCCCACCAGGGAGGATATTCAAGCCTTGCTAAACTCCTAGGAGCCTGAGCTCAAGAGAGACACACCAGACAAAGAAAGACATTCTTTCCTTACCCCAGTCTAAGTCCTATCTTCCAGTTCTTCACTTCTTCTAGGATCCATGGTTTCTCAGGGCCACCAACACTGGAAGTGTCCATTCCTTCATGTGTGATCCTATCCCCTGTACACAGGGATGTGGCCTTGTTTTATTCCAAGACTTCCATGGGACAGATCCATTACAGCATAACTTGCTCCAATATCTATGTAAGAAACATATATATACACATCAGAAATATGTCGATGGTACACTGTAAATGTATGGAGGATAGAATCAGTTTAAATTCATCCTTTGATGTTTGTAGTTATAGCAATTTTGACTTTATACACAAAGTATCTATTACATATTTTTATAAACCAACCTAATTTCTCTCATCCCCTTGGGCTGCTAGCTGGGGAAGTACTACTTAACCTAAACCATTGTTGGTTTTTCTCGGTCCCACCCAAATCCAGTGATTGGATTACAGTTCCAGGGTCTTTCACATTCCCCAGGCATCTGATGTGGGGCAACAGCTTCCTTGTTAATAAGTCATTGTTTCACAGTTTTTCACTGTCTACAGGACTCCCTTAGAACTGGGGCTTCTCTGTAGCTTTTATTTCACGCTTGAGGCACAAAAATCTTTTACAAAACCATTACAACTTGCTAGATTCAGAGATTGCCAATGGGTAGAATTAGCCCTAGGATGTGTTTATTCATCTGCATAGTATTTACATTTTTAAAACAAAATTAATGTACTTAGGGCATACAACCTCAGGTACACACAGTCCCTACCACTCCCTCTTGTCTCTCCACCAGATTTCCTCATTTATTTGTTTACAATACCTTCCTGATCCTTGGAAGGCACTTGAGTGTGTGAGCTCACAGCCATTCCTCTCCAGAGTATTACAGGCCACTTCTTCCCATCCCTTGTCTGGAGAGTCTGGTCTTGGGATGATTCTCCATTCTCCTGAGTTCTTTGCTCTGAACACTCAGAGTCCTTTGTCCATTCAATCTTCTTCATAAACCTTGCTAGGGCTTCAAAGGACATAGGACTTTGGAAAACAAAGGCATTGATGGCATTGAGAGATGAAGTTTTCTGTGTTCTTCTCTGCCACATACCTTCCCTGAAAAAAATAAAGCAGTTTTGGAAGTTGTGAGAGAAGGGGCAGAAAAAAGGAAAGAAAACATAAATTTTGTTGCAAAATATGAACTCATCTCATAAACTAAAATAGAGAAGAACTAAAACAATAGGAATATTGAACACAGAAGAAAGGAAGAAAGCATTTACAAGCTCGAAGGGATATGACTGGGGACCCTTGGAGTCTTATGGTATCCTTGAAATCACATGATGCCACTGTCCTTTTCTATGGGTGCTTAATGCCACTGAACCCCTCCTTTCTTGCAACACAATCCACATACCGCCTCCTTGGCAGCCGTCAGACACCTGGAGACAGGGCACAGCCTGCTCAATCTCTAAATAAGCATTCATTTGCCATTTCCCAAAATCCCTGTCTGAAAAGAATGATGTCACGTATAAAAGGAAAAAAAAAAAAAGAAAAAAAACCCCCCAGCCTTTCATCTAGTTACAAAGGAAGCAGGCTGCATTTAGGAGAGGTGGTGTAGCAGGAAGAAGCCCCGAATGAGACTGAGCTCACCTGCACAGGGCAGGCTGGATAGAATGACTGGGAGCCCCATCAGACTTCTCCAGGGGTGGGCAGGGGAAGAGAAGTTCAGAAGCTGGGAAAAGGTCAACGCTTTGGCCTGAAAAACATCAATCTCTTACTGATTGAGAGAATCAAGCAGTTTCCATCTCTCTCTTTACTGGGTACAGCAGTAAATACAATGAAAACTAAGACAAAATTACCTGCCCTCAGAGAGCTTACCGTTTAATTGAGGAGGCCAGATACACACTCCATGCCAGGCAGTATCTGCATATATTCAATGAGTAGTGGGATAATAAATGGGAATTCAGAGAGGAGAGAACTGGGGTCTGAGAAAGCTTTTCGGAGAAAGGGAAACTTGAACCAACCTCTGAGGAAGAGTAGGATTTGGAACATGGAGGGAGAGGCACCTAGGTGAGGGCACCTTGTGGGCAAGGTGTGACACAGTCAGAGGACAGTGAGTAGTGCAGCAGTGGGCGCCTGCCTGCTCAGCTGACACAGAGGACAGAGTTGTGGAGAAAAGGTTGGGAAGGAAGGAGGCAGGGAAACGTGGCAAGAGCTTGGCCAGTTGTGTGACTTTATATCACCCTCTGCCTTAGTTTCTTCATCTCTCAATGCCATCATAAATTGTCATGCTGTCATCAAGGTGAATGGGATACTTGATATGAAACCTTTCTCTTGTCCAGACTTCAAAAAATGTCAGTTCTCCCTTTCTAGACTGAAGTGCTTAGACACTATTCTGAAGGCTGTGTGGAGACACCAGGGTTTGAGGGCAGGAGAGGGAGCTTCAAAAATCTGGCAAAGAGAGAATGATGGAGGAGGATATGAGAGGAGCCTGCTCAGACAGAGGCTGGCAGGGACTGGAGCTCTCATGGGATATGCTGAGGTCCTGAGTGCAGGGCACATTACCAGAATGGGAAGCCTTTCCATGATGGTATGGACCCAGCTTAAGGCAGTGAAGTCACGGGGACTTTTCCTGAAAGCTCCCCAGAGCCAGCAGGCAGTAGGGGATGCCTATCCCTAGACCCCCAAGCTGGAGCAGACTCTGTGAGATAGAAATGAGCAACTCTAACCCCTTTATGAATCATCGTTGCCAGCCATTCTTCAGTTTGGCTCAAATTTAGTGGGTATATTAAAAATGCATCCAGGCACAATAAAGCCTAGTTTGAGGTTTAAAATATAGCTTGCCAGATGAGTATTTAGTGCTGTGTTTTAATATGCGTCTGTGCAAACCAGAATTTAATGTGTAGGCTAAAGTACACATTTGCAATTTCATAAGTGATCTAAAATTGCAGTGTATATGAACAACTTGGGGGGAGGGTGGCTGAGGGGGAAAGAGGAAAACGAAACATCCCTAAGTAGGACTTTGAATTATTCTGACTTGAATTTGTTATGGAGTTTCTTCTTATTTATATCATATTTGAATTTATATATTTTATTGCAATAGAATTCACACAACATAAAATTAGCCCATTCACAGCAGCATTTAGTACATTTACACTGCTGTGCTGTCATGACCTCTTTCTAGTTTCAAGACATTTTCATCACCCTAAAAAGAAACCCTGCATCCGTTAAGGAGTTATTCCCCAGTTAGGCTGTTACTCCATTTCCTTCTCCTCCAGTCCTTTGCAACCAGTAATATAGTTTCTGTCTCTGTGAATTTACCTGTTTTGGATTTGGCTCTTTCCTCCTCCCCACCCTCCATGTGTAAAATATTGTTTTTGTCTTATGGTTTGTATATGTTTGTGTGTTTCTCTGGACCAGAGGTAATGCTTGCTGCTTTAGAAGAATTCAGAGGTTGCAATGCTAGGGCCAAGATATTACACTGTTGAGAGGAGGGGAACTATCTGATAGAACCCAGCTTTGTAGAAGCAATGTAGGTGAGTCTAAGAGACTTAGTGCTACCAAGATCTTCCTAAAGCAGCCTTTGTTTTATGCTCCTTTGCAGTCTGATGAAGCTTTTGGACCTCTTCTCAGAATAATGTTTTGAATAAAATAAACATAGATTATGAAGAAAATCAATTATATTGAGATGCAGCTTTGAAATATTAAAGTATTTGGTGATTAAGTAAATTATATATATGCTTCTTTATTAACATATGAATAACAAGATCTAGCTTGTGTCTAATAATGCTATAATTTTAAAGAAGCAAAGGTGTATATTATATTTTGAGATATCTGCAACATGTGCTATGAATATAACTGATTTCTATTGGTGACAAAGTCACAGGAATTGCTAATAATACTGTGGTCTGTTACCTACATTCATAATTGAGGGAACATGAATGAAAGTTAGTGAAAACAAATATAGGTATAATTTTTCCCTAAGTTCATCCACAGACCCTCTTAAGAACCCTTGCTCTGGGACTGATGGTTTCTAACTCATTCTCAGCCATGGATCTTTTTGAGAATCTGATAAAAGCTGTCCATAGACCATCTCACTGGAAAAATTCACTTGTGTGTGTATATCTATATCTATATTTATATATAGTATAGAATGTTGGTTGGTCCCCTGACACCCATCCATGGACCATGTCTAAACTCATGGACCCCAGGTTAAGAACTTTAGTTGTAGATGTATTAACAGCCAAGGGCACTGTTCCATTTAGAATTCTTTGACTGTAAATACTATAAATGGACTCTGAAACCATGTAGTTTTAGAGACTCTCTGTAGCAAAAGCTCTGGACAGTCTTACTTGCATCCCATGTCTGAGATGAGTAAATTCTCTCTGTGGCCAGGTTTTGACACTTTGACCATTGTTCATATGTCTGATGGGCCAAGTTTGGGTCAGGTGCCCATCCATCCCTTCACTAAGAGAAAGCTGAGCACCTTGAAGAAATACCCTGGCAGACTGTATCTAACAAGGAAGAGTAATTTCCCAAGGGAATTTGAGGTACTATTACAAACAAAAAAATTGGCATAGACCTGAGCAAGCAAAAGAGAAAACAAAGTGTTCTTAAGTACTGTAAAAAGTGGTAATAAGTACTGATTGTTTTTTTTTAATTATAAGGCATATTTTTGGGAAACATTTTCATGTTTCCAAAATTTGGATATTCCTCTCATGATATGTACACATTGAAAGCAGCCCTTTCCCAGCCCTGGAAAAATAAACTGTTGGTCAATGTTGCATCTTGAGTTGAGGAGTCTCAGAACTGAGGAACTGGGGCCTTAAAAAAGTTAATCAAAGGCATACAAACTGAATTTCTTGAAGTTTCAGGAAGTGCTTCTATACCAGCACTCTTTGTGCCATTTTCTTTTAATCTCTGTACTTCTTTTTTTTTTTTTTTTTTTTTTTGAGTTGGCGTCTCACTCTGTCACCCAGACTGGAGTGCAGCGGCCGCTACCGGTCACCGCATCCTCGACCTGCTGGGCTCTGGCAATCCTTCCGCCTCAGACTTCCAAGTAGCTGGAACTACAGGGGTGTGCTACCACACCCGGCTAATTTTTTGATTTATTGTAGAGATGAGGTCTTGCCAAGTTGCCCAGGCAGGTCTCGAACCCGCAGGCTCAGGCAATCCACTCACCTCAGCCTCCCAAAGTGTGGGATTATAGGCTGAGCCACCGAGCCCAGCATCTCTGCACTTCTAAAGTGTGTTTACTTTGTCTAATTTGTCTCTTATTTCACATCAGCTGTTTGGCATACTACTAAATTCTGAGAAAAAATTCAATCTCATTAAACAATTGTTTATTGAACAGTAGCTATGAGTCAAGCTCTCCTTGAAGCACCATGGGCATCATAAAAGGAGAGTAAGATAGAACCATCTGCTCTCCAGGAACCTAAAGTTCAGGTATGGAGAATGTACACACACAGGAATCAGAAAAGACTCACTTGGAGTGTTAACCTAAGTGTTACAGCTGAGGGGAGTCAGGGCTCAGAAAGCAGAGTGTGGGTGGAGAGGGAAGCCCCTTGGAAGAAGCTGAAGAGGCCCTGTCTGGCATCTGTGGGAAGTCAAGGCCTCAGGACTTCTCTCTGAAAACCATGAGGCACTGAGAAATTATACTTCTTGTCCTGGCTATTGCCCAAGTCATACAGAAACCTTTGGTGAGGAAGACCACATAATCAGTAGGTGTCTCTTTGTTCTCTTTCAGATCATTTCTGAGAGTCTTCCCTGCCCCCTCAATGTAAAACTAGTTCCCCTCATTAAACTTTCTCATAGACCCTATGCTTTTTCTTCAGTATGCTTAACATAATTTGTAATTATATGTTTTTTTCCTCCATTGTGAGCTTCTCTAGGGAGGAAAAGGATGTGTCTTTTATGCTTTCATCCTCCATAGTCTCAAAACTCAATACACTACCTGCATGTATTGGGTGCTCAGTAAATATGCATAGAGGGGTTGAAGAATTAAGTACAGGCTAAAACTGTGTCATTGTTTTCTGATAATGATGAAACTCCACTGGGGGATGTGGACAGGGTTGATAGGAAATGCGTTTTGGTGTTAAAAATACGCCAGACCAGGTCATATAGTGTGGCTCATGCCTATAATTCCAGCACTTTGCGAGGCTGAGGCAGGAGGATCGCTTGAACCCAGGAGTCAGGGACCAGCCTAGGCAAAATAGAGAGACCTCATCTTTACAAAAAAATAAAAAATTAGCCGGGTGTGGTGACATACACCTGCAGTCTCAGCTACTTGAGGGGCTGAGATGGGAGGATCTCTTGAGCCCAGGAGGGCGGGGCTGCAGTGAGCTGTGCCACTGAAACCTGGAAAATAGAGTGAGACCCCAACTCAAAAAAAAAAAAAAAGGGCCAGACCAAAAGGGACAGCTAGTTAGTATTCAAGTCACTGATGAAGATCTTATGGGCCAATGGTCTGAAAGTTAAGGTAATTAAGAAGTGTTATTTTTAAAAATTAAAGTGGACTGTTTACAACCTATGAAATAAGAGCAGCTCCTTGCCCTGTTCTCAGCATGCTGACAGTTCCACTTTTAATGGGATTCTGGGGAGTTGTGGTTTTAGTGTAGTCTTACTTTCCCAAGCAAAAAATCCTGAAATCCTGAAAGGAGTTAGAGAAGCATGAAGATGGGCAAATTAATGACGCTCTTATTTCTCCTGAAATAGAAACTTGACATTTTCCAGCAGGGAGAAAGCTATGAGGAAATTCAGTTTAAAGGGTCCACTGGTGTTTGTGGCTTGAGAGCATGCCTTGGTTGCTGGCAGCAGTTGTGGATCAGGGATTCTTTCCCATCCTTTAGCTGAAGACTTAAATTTCAGAAAACCAGAGGCAGTGAGGATGAAGATCTTTACTGAACTTTTCACTAGTGCTCCAGTGCCTTTGTACAAATGAAAGGCAGAGATCTTAAAACTTTTCTTTATATGACATTTTATAAAGTGGGTATAATTTTGTTCAGAGTGTTTTAAAAAAATACTACCAGTGAGAAAAGACATTTTTATTATAATACGTATGCAATAGTTTTTTCCTGAGGAATTCAAATTCCAGCTGAGTGTATGAAATGGGTAGGACAGCTTCTGGTAAAAATGTATATAGGACTTCAATATACACTGCTTCTCAAATACAGGAAGCAGGATAGTTCCCCCTCTCAGAGAATGTAGATTCCATTCCTTTCCTAGTTCTAGAAAAGTCTTTCCATAATGTTGACTTCTGGGGATTCATATCCGATTTAACTTCAGCAAACATCAATAAGTACCTGAAGTATTACTAAAGAGGCTAAGTATTTGAACTTTGTATTCAGTCAGGCTTGAGGTAAATTATTCAAAAGTATAAGATATTAAGAACAGTATCTCCTTAGAGTTAAGTAGCTCCCCTGTGGAGGGACGGTGTTGGAGTGGTGTTGGTGACCTAAGAAACCTCCCTGTGATAAATCCACACGTGTGTATATACACACATGCGCACATGTATACACACACACACACAACACACACACACACACACACACAATCTCATGGTCATTGACCAGAACTCAGTCCAGGTCTTCATTGTCAACAGGTTAGAGCCAAGTCCCAGCTCCCTCCACCTATGGCCACAGATGCAACCTGGCAGAGAAGCCCCTTTCCTACGTTCTACCTATTGGAGCTCATCTGACTGCCAAGCAGGTGTGAGGCAGAACAGAGACAGGCTGGGTTTACATGATTCAAACAACAACAGCTGATTTACTGGTGGGTCTAAAGCCCTTGCAGGGGTCGCCCAGGTCTCTAAGTGGGAATTTGTGAGGCTTTCAGATTTCATAAACTAAAAACATTACGAAAACATTTGGTGGGGAGAACTGAGGTTGTTAACTTTTTATTTTGCCAAAAAAACCCAACCCAAACCAAACCAAAAAACTCCCAACACCCGAGCTATAACAAATATATTAATTGTTGACACAGAAACTGCACACTTTTAGCTTTGCACTGCTCTTATTACTTCCACAGTGTCTCTGAGTTGTGGAAACCTCTTCATGGACCTGCAGTCATTGGCAGATATTCTGGTACCTCTGCTACAGAGAATGCACAGCCAGGCGTGAAAGGGGCTGAGGGGTTTATGAACATACTCTGCTGACCTTAGCTCCTGGCAGCTGCAGCCATGCCACAAACCCAATTTCAGTTTCCAGGGTTCTTACTTCCGCCAGCCCTGAGACACAGTCTTCACCATCCAGCCCTCCCCCCTCACTTCACTGCTTATATAATTCATCTCTCAAGAAAAGTGCAGCATACAACCACATGGTTCATCCTGATGTATATGATGGTGTTTCTTCATTTATTCTTTTTTTTTGAGTTGGAGTCTCACTCTGTCGCCCAGACTGGAGTGCAGTGGCCGCTCCTGGCCACCACAGCTTCGACCTGCTGGGCTCCGGCGATCCTTCTGCCTCAGCCTTCTGAGTAGCCGGAATTACAGGCGCGCACTACCACACCTGGCTAATTTTTTGATTTTATTGTAGAGATGAGGTCTTGCCTGCCCAGGTGGGTCTCGAACCCGCGGGCTCAGGTAATCCACTCACCTCGGCCTCCCAAAGGCTCGGGATTATAGGCTGAGCCACTGAGCCCGGCTTCTTCATTTATTCTGAGTGTGAGTCTTTGTCTCCTCCACAGCATCACCAGGGGCTCAGCACAGAGCATCTTCCACTCACCATATTCTCTTTGTCTTTTCTCACTCTTTCCTACAAAATTAGTGTCACATGGATCAAGCTAGAAGAATTGTAAAGCTTATATTAGTCATTCATTCACTCATTCATTTATTCACTAAATAAATATTTGAGAGCCTGTTATGGATTGGGCTCTGTGCTGGGTGCTGAGGATTTAGTAGGGGGCAACCAGCTGCAGTCCCTTCTCTCTTGGAGGGAGAATATGAGAGACACAAATACATGAATTATAAATATACAATGGGATGAGAACAGTGAAAAAGTAAGGAGTGTCATGAGGGAGTGTAACACAGGGCATGGTTGTGAAAAGTTTCCTTGAGAGATGAAGTTTGGGTCAAGGCCTGAGAGATTACATAGTGGACATTCATTGGTTTTTGTCATCCCCAATCAACTTTTTTTTCTTCTGGTAAAAATGCCCTGGTAATTATCTTCAGGGACTTTCACTCAAGGTATCCTGTTCTCCTCTGGCTGAGGGTGGGCATGTGACTGAGCTGGGTCAAGTTGACTTCCCTCCAGGGATTGGAAGCTTGAGTGGTGATGCAAGGACAGAGAAACTGCAGTGGATTGTTCCAGTGGATGAGTCTTGACAGGGTGTCTGTCAGTTTGTCCTCCTTAGATTCCTGAGCTGTCCTAGTCCTGACCTTTCTTACACTGGATTGAAGAGGCTGTGAGCTACCTATCTATCCACCAGTTTTCTTGGTTTACATCATCCTCTGAATTGCTCACTGTTGCTTGCGACCACAGAATTCTAATGGGTTCTGCTAAACAGAATTTAGCAAAGTGAAGAGTTTGAGGAAGAACATGTTAGTAGAGGAAACAGCATGTGCAAAGGGCTTGAAGTGGAGAAGAGCTTGCTGGTTTGGAGAACAGGAAGAAAGTCAGTAGGGCAGATTGTGCTGAGTGAGGCACAGAGCAGAACCAACACCTCAGAGGGGAAGCTGCCCAGACCTTGTGGGCCATGGGCCATGCCAAGAGTTTGGGGCTGGGCTGAGTGGCTCAGCCTGTAATACCAGCACTTTGGGAGGCTAAGGCAAGTGGATTGCCTCAGCCCGTGGGTTCGAGACCAGCCTGGGCAACTCGGCAAGACCTTGTCTCTACAATAAATTAAAAAAAAAATTAGCTGGGCGTGGTAGTGCGCGCCTGAAGTTCTGGCTACTTGGAAGGCTGAGGTGGAAGGATCTCTGGAGCCCAGCAGGTCGACGCTGGGGTGGCTGTGAGTGTGCCACTGTACTCCAGCCTGGGCAACAGAGTGAGACTCCAACTCAAAAGAGTTTGGATTTTATCCTAAAAGGAAATTTAGACATATTTTGAGCATGGGAAGAATATTTAAATAGCGATAAATGTCACAAAGGAAAAACAACAGAGTTCAACAAACAGTGTAAATAACTTTGAATTGATCATCTCAGTTTTGCTCTGAGCCAGCGCCAGGAATCCGGTGATCTCTCTCAGCCCCCAGTTTTCTCATCTATAAAATGAAGTGGTAGATTAGATGATCCCTAACTTCCCTTCCTCCTCTGATGTTTCATAAATCTATGATAAAACCTTGTTAAAAACTTAATTGTCATTAAGGAGCTTATAATAAAGTAGGAGAGAGAAACATCCAGCCTCTATAACTGCTGTTAATGTTTCAATGTTTATAATGTTTAAAGCTTTTGGTGGATTACAAGCTGATTTTGTCAGCCCATTTTTATGTTGACAGCAGAACAATTTTAAACAGTACCAGGTCCAGTAACCAATTCAATGGAGAACTCTGAAAGAAGTTATTTACATGAAATGTGATGCTCTGCTTAGTTAGACAGAGTGGCTTCAACTGAGTGCTTCATGACAGAAAACACTAGTGAGAGCACTGATTCTTGGGTGAATTTCACCAAAACCTGTAATTGTAGAAATGCCTATGACTGATGTGTGTCCGTTATCTATTGCTGTGTAACAAACTACTCCAACACTTAGTGACTTAAAACCATTTTATTTTTCACAATTCTTGGGTTGGCTAGGTTATTTTGGGCTGGTTTTGCCTGGGACTCACTCATGTGACTGAATGGAGCTGGTGGGTTGCATAGCTGTGATGGCAATCCTTTCTCTTCTTGGAGTCTTTCATCTTCAAGGAATTGGGCTAGGTTTCTTCCTGGCGGTCTCAGGGCAGTGTTCCAAGAGAGCAAGAGCAAGGCACAAGTGTTCATTGAAAGTCTCTGCTGTATCATATTTGTTCATTTTGTAGTGGCTAAATAAAGCAAGTCACATGGCCAACCCAAGGTCAATGTGGGTGGGGCCTACACAAGGACACTTGGGTTAGTGTGATTCATTAGAAAACATTAGTGTAAAAACGTGTGAACTTTACCTCTTAGACTTTCATTGCAAGATACAAAACTCTATCTATAAATTATAGCACTTTCACAAAGATACAATATATATGTTATTACTAGAATAAGGGATCATTTGGAGTCATCTTATTAAGGGACTATTCACTACATCAATGGCTCTGCTTGCCTCAAAAAATTATTCATAACTTTTTAGCAGTGGCCTTGGGAAGTTATGTACATAATATTTAGAGGAAAATGGCATTTACAATGATAATGAAGCAATGCACACAGTGGTATCCCTGCCCCAATTGGACCTTGAGGCTTGCTAATTTCATATTTAGCCCATGTCTGCCCTAGAGTGAAGTACACCAATGATCTCGAGCTCAGACTTTTTGAGGGCAGGAACCTTACCTCACACATGTGTGTTTCTCTTACATTTTCAGCACCTATAGACACTCTAAATACTTGCTAAATAAACTAATCCATAGTTGGCTTTTATTAAGCACCTCTGTGCTCCAGGGATGTCCCTGACGGACAACATCACTTTCTGAGAAAACCCACCCTCTGCTGTCACTTCACTCACTGCTGCCTTTTGTGGGCAGCAGGAAGGAGACTTTGAAAGGACATAACATGGATTTAATATACCCAATGAGCAGCCATTTTAACATTATCTAAATCTCATGTTTTTCTAGCAGTTATCTTATCCTCTAATCACTAGCCAAGGACAGAACCAGTTTCTCAGAGGTAGCTATTGATAATTGTTTTACAACCCCCCTTCCCAGCTTGCTTTGCAGTAATTAGCTTTTCTATTTCAACTACTTGCCTCCACCCATAAAACCCAAGTTAACCTAATCAGCCCTTCATCACACAGACCCCATAATCATGGCAACTGTCACATGACTAACCCACCTGCCTGCTGCCTAGCACCTGAGGTCAGTACTTGTGCGTACCTGTCCTCCATGATGATGTGGAGCAGACCACCACGCAACCACCTTAATGGCGCACCCCTATCAGGGGGAATATTTAAAAGCATACAACCTCAATCACTGCTTTACTAAACTCTGGTTTAGCTATTTGAACTACGGCTGCTGTCATGTTACCTAAGCTTTGGGCCCCTCTCTTACCTTGGAGAAGTGAATCTCTTCTTTCTCTCTCTAATTTACTTTCTAACTAAACTATATTTTCCAGTCTAACTTCTGTGCAATTCTTTGCATCTTTCACTGGGCACCAGATAGCAGACCAGACAATCCACACCAGGGGTTCTGACCTTACTTTTTGGAGGTATGACTGGGTTATCATTTTAACCTAACATTTTTGCAGGCCCCAGCAAGATCTTTAACCTAACAGACTTCTTGTAAAAGTGAAAAGAGAGCCTCAAGGTGTTTGGGAGCCAGTCAAGAAGAGGCAGGAAGCCGCAGGTGCTTTCAAACGATTCACTACCTTTGACATCAACAAAATCAACACTATTTAATTAAGAGAATGACCACAGAAATCCAGGTGGAAAGCTGCAGTAGAGCGGTTTCTTCAGCTCTTAATCCAAGACCTGTTAAGTCGTGCAGGTAGTAGGTAGGAGAGACAGGAGTGGCCTTGCTGGGCAGGTCACAATGCCACACACACAAACGTTTTAAGTTTGTTCAGTTAAAGAAGCAGTCACTATTTTACATTTTGCATGTGGTTTTTATCCCCTACCAGATCAGAAACAATACTAACAATAACTACACTTACATACTACCATACACATCAAGGTTGCAATGGTTTACAGTGCAGAGTCTCAATCCTCACAATAACTCTGGAAGTAGGTTTTATTATTCTTAATTTATAGATGAATTAACTCTGGCCCAGGGAGATTAGCTTTCTCGAGACCGCCCAGCTTTTAAATAGTAGATCTCAAACCCAAATATATTTGATCGAAGGCCCTGAATAACATTGTGCGGTGGGCCTTGGGCTCCGGTGCTCCTCTGAGGTGGGGAACTGTGAATTCCACTTATTTATGCTATGCTGCGCACGTGTGTGCACGTGTAATTTACAAAAAACAAGTCCCGGTCAGGATCTCTGTCCGCTTGAGGTTTATAAGCCTACTTGGCAGGCAGCGGTAGAAATTTCTACTCATTCATTCACTCATTTGCTCTCTGCACAAGTGTGTATCGCGCGCCCTTCAGGACTGCAGGCCAGCCCCAGGAGAGAGACTGGCGAACACCACGGACGTGGTGTTTGCCCCCAGCCACTCCCCTCCACTCCCCACCATTTCTGGGTGAGGCATTAGGACCAGCAGGACCTAATCAACCTGGTGACTTACGCAACGGCTGCGCCGGAGAGGGAGTCAGGGCTCGAGTCGGCAAAGGTGGTCAGGGCGGGCTCCCCGGAGGCGGCGGCAGCCGCAAACCCGCTCCGAAGCGAACGTCGGAGCAGGGCAGGGCTCGGCGGGGCCGGCCGAGGGAGAGTGGGGGGGCGGGGCGGCGGGCGCGTTAGGGTTAGGGCGAGAGCGTTCGGCTTCCCGGCGGCAGAGGGCGCCTGGCGCTGAGGTCCGGCGCCGAGCCGCCCGCGCGGGCGCGGAGAGGAGAGGCGAGGCGAGGCGGGGAGCGCGAGCGGCGGCCACTGCCACGTACTCCCGGCGGCGGCGCGGGAGGAGGTAAGCGGCGCGGCCCGCGGGCGCGAGGCGCGGGGCGGCGGCGCCGGCCGGGACAGCGCAGTTCCCGCCTCGCCGGTCCCGCCTCCGCGTCGCCCCGCTGGCTGAGGCCCGGCGCCTGCGGGTCCCGAGCGCAACTCGCGCGGGCGGGGCCGGGGTCGCCGGGCCGCCCGCTCGCCCCCTCCAGCCGCGGCTTCGGACGCGCGCCCCCGCCGCCGTGGGCCTGGGCTGGAAAAGTTGGGGCGGACCGCGAGCCCGCGTGGGCCGGGCGGGAAGTGCGGCTGCGGGGCGGATCGGGGGCGGGGCACGCGGTGCGGGGGCCCGGTCGGGAGGGCCCTCCTCGGGAGGCGGCAGACGCGTCCCGGGGGCGGGAGGAAGGGGTGCGCAGGGTGTCGGGGTGGGCGAGCGTCCGGCGGGGGGCCCTGCGGGGGACGGAGGGAGGCCCTAGCGCGGGCGAGCCTGGGGTCGGGGCCCCGAGGCGAGGCGGCCCGAGGCGAGGCGGCGGCGGATGTGGCGAAGGGGACCGGGCTCTGCCTCCCCCCCCACCCCCCGCAGACCCCGAGGGAGGGCCAGGCGCAGAGTTGGGGCGCCCGTGGCGTCTGAAGACCCGAGGGGGAGTTCCTGTAAGGCGCCGGCGGAGGAGGGAGCAGAGTGCAGCTTCCTCCGCCGCTGGGGCCAGCACCGCCGCTGGGGCCAGCACCGCCCCTCCCCGCCCGCCAGGTTCGCTCTGGGCTGCAGTGCTTTTGTCCTGGGGAAGTTGAAGAGGGATAGCTGAGTGGGTGAGATATTTGGGGTGTTCCAAGGTGAGTGGGATTGGTCTCACGAAATCATAACTGTCTCTGGGAGCTGTCTGAAAAGACAACCCGTAACTGCTCGCACGCCCACCCACTGCATGCGCTCTCGTACTGCGGAGGGCCAGGCTTCTCTACACCTGAGACCCCCGGTGGGCTAGCAGGTCCCCAGAGCCCACAGCACATCTGCTCACAGCTTCGCGGGTGGAAGACATGGCCTTCTGTTCTCTTTATATCAGAAAAAAGAGGTTCTGGAGATGCTGGCTGTTTTTTTAGCAACCTGTGTGCAGCCCCTTGACAATGGAGACGTTGGCTTTTTTTTCCCCAAATAAACTTTGTATTCAAGACATCAGTATGTCCGGCCATTTGCAGCAGTGATCCAGCGGGAGAGGAGACCCTTATTGGACTTCTTGAGCCTCGTTCTGGTCCTAGCTGTGCTAGCAAGAAGTTGGACCTTGGATGTGTCCCTTGACCTCTCCGGACTTCAGTTGTTTTCTCTGTGACATGGGTATGAAAAGAGCTGAGGGAGACTGAGGTATATTTCCTTGTGAGATTGGATCAGCCACACAAAATAAACCTCAGCCTATTCTTATAAAGAAATTAGGATGGATTTAAAAGAAAACATGAGAAGCAAGAAAGATTGCAAAAAAGCAAAACAAAAAACTAATAAAATCGGTGATGGAGCTACAATATGAATACCGTTCTCATGCAGGCAGTTGGGGTACTTGGCTGTCTAACTATGTTTACTGTAAAGTTGCTGTGCTTAGAAAATATTACATATATAGGCCGGAGGCGGTGGCTTACACCTATAATCCCAGCACTCTGGGAGGCCGAGGTGAGAGGATTGCCTGAGCCCACTTGTTCGAGACCAGCCTGGGCAACTTGGCGAGACCTCATCTCTACAATAAATCAACAAATTAGCTGGGTGTGGTGGTGCGTGCCTGTAATTCCAGCTACTTGGAAAGCTGAGACGGAAGGATTGCCTGAGTCCAGCAGGTCCAGGCTGTGGTGGCTGTGAGCGTGCTACTGCACTCCAGCCTGGGTGACAGAGTGAGAATCTAACTCAAAAAAAAAAAAAAAAAAGGAAAAAGAAAATATTACAGGTATCTCACCCGACTGTGGACCTGACATTTTTCTTATTTGTTGACCTTCAGACTTGGAGTAGATGCTCAGTTGGGTTGGTCTTGCTGGGGTTTACCTGAAGAACAGCCTCAGGATCTCTCCTTGCAGTAGTAGTATAGGTGTCTTTTTGTCTGGTGCTGGGTTCCTAGAACTACAGTTCTGCCATCTTTTCCATTTTGGCTTGAGAGGTAGTGAGCTGATTCCTGTTATGTCTGTATTTCCAAATCTCCCAGATTTCTTTGCAGGTGAGTAGTAAACAGCAAGCAGTGCATTAAATGCAGCACATTAAAAATAGCTCAAGGCAGTAAAGTGTGTCTTCTCCACTCCACCCCATCCCTGTTCCTTAGCCCTGGGGGCAACTTCTCACTAGAACTTCTGGGTCAGGTTGGGTTGTAAACTGATCTTGACATTTTGGTTGGTGAGGGCCATCACAGAGTTGAAATGACTTGGCCACAGTTAGACGGCATATTAATAATGATCAAGCCACGGTGCAGAAAGAAGAGGTTTTTGGTTTCTTTTTGTATTTTGTCATAACTGAATGCTCCTGTTCTTGTTCCTCGGTGGCTTTCAGAGTCCATATTGGCTTTGACCATATCATTTTCAGGAATTCTTTTTTGTTAGTGTTTTGGAAGCTGCAGTTAGTGGATATCTAGTTTGAGATAGTTGTAAAATGGTTTTTTCTCCAAAAAGTAAAGATTTGACTCATTAGGTTGGCTCTTTAAAATATCCAGTGTCTGTGTGTGTATAAATTTTATTTTAACTGAGGGCTATTAATGCCATTTGAGCCCCTGCCACTTATTAGGCACTGGAGGTAGGAATGAGCATTATTTTATGGGTGAGAAAACAAAGCTGAGAGAGGGCTCAACTCTGGGTATTATGGCTGTCTTGCACACGTTACCCTTTTATAATAGTGAAAAAGGAATTCTTAGCTCTCTTACAGGGTTGTGATAATTAAATGAGATCATGTATGCGAAAAGCAATATGTGAATCGCAGAGTGCTCTTGAACCCAGGACATTTTAACGTCAGTGCTTGTGGACACTGACGCAGCATGAAGTGGTAAATTCGAGTCTTGGGAGTTAAGCTAGCCTCTCTGTAACTACTGAGCCCATTGCTTGACTTCTCTGAGTCTGATTTCCACGTAGGTAAGACCTGGATAATAATACCTGCCTTATATTAAGTGAGGTTAAATCCATTAATTGCAGTGGGTGCTCATTGAAGGTTGACATCCACTTCTTCCTTTCCCTTACCCACAGGTACTTGGGATAATGGGATTGATTAAGTTTTTTCAGTAGAAATTGTCCTCAGGAGTAAAAGGCTTTTAAAGTACATTTTTATACTTATAAATAATTCTTCCAACTTTTGCCTTCCCACCCCAGTCCCCAGCACTCACAGTGAATATTCCAGGGCCTTGACTGTCTTGTCTAAATGGAAGGAATTGAAAAAAACAGAAGCCAGGTCTTTCATAGAAAGTTGAAAATGGGTGTAATTCACTTCCCTTTGCCCATTCTGTGACCACCTCTCCTTTTTTGTTCATTTTGGTGGATAGGGAAAATATACTGAATTGTGGGGTTCTGGCTGGAGCAAGGCGTTGGAAGGACTGGAGTGTAAGGTGGATGGACTGGGAGGGAGGAGTGGAGTCAAAGCTGGAAAGTTTGACATGGAAACTTCTGTTAGATGTAGGATTTGGCTAAATGTGAAGCCAATTTCCATCTAGTCCTGTAAGGCTCTCTTTTGGGACTTTGAAGTTTTTGTGCTCCAGGCAGATTTTGACTAGTTGTGGTGGCATCATAAATGAGTTTCCATAGTAAGTTGTATGCTGAAAGGAAATTAAATTCCAAGAGGGTGTTTGTTGTGACTGATGCCAGAATTTCTCTGAGAATTTTATTAAGATTCAGTCAGTCTATAAAAGTACTTCTTAGTTCTCTGAAGATATTAATTAGGAAATAGTTTTCAAGATAAACAGAAGGGTCTTCTATGTGAATTTCATCTCATCTTTCTAAATCTTTGGAACAAGTGAAATCCAAAACATCATAGAGATTTACATTTACATAGAGATTTACATTTACATTTCTTTCTGAAAGTAATATTTTCCTTCTCTTTGCTTCCCTCCTCTCACATTATTTTGATACTGAGTTAATTTTATTTTCTTTCTTATTGTGGTAGCCCTAATTTTTATGTTTATGACTCTTAAGTTTGTTTGTTTGTTTTTTGAGTTGGAGTCATCATTCTGTTGCCCAGGCTAGAGTTGGAGTCTCATTCTGTTGCCTAGGCTAGAGAAAAGTGATATAATCACGGATCACCACAGTCTCAAACTCCTGGGCTCATGTGATCCTTCTGCCTTGCCCTCCAAAGTACCAGGGACTACAGATGAGTGCCAGCATGCCTGGCCAATTTTTTATTTTTTTGTAGAGGACAATGTCTTGCTTTGTTGCCCAAGCTGGTCTTGAACTCCTGGGCTCAAGCGAGCCTTCTCCTTCGGCCTCCCGAAGTGCTGGGATTACAGGTATGAGCCACCATGCCTTATGGCCCTAACAGATCTCACATGTGCCTTCTTTTCCTTTGAGACAGTTCTCCGTCATTCATTGTGAAGAGGTGGTAGATATATATAGCAAAGAGGGGAATAGAGTGAGCCCTGGAGCCAGACTGGGGACTATAGAGTTGTGAACATTTAGAGAGTGAGGCTTTTTACAACTTGGATTCAGTCCTCCCAGCAGCCCTGGGAGGCTGATCATGCTTTTCCCAATGCACAGATGTGTAAATGGGTTCAGAAACACATGTGCATTCACATAGCCAGCGGGCAGTTCAGGTTGGCTGTGATCTGTGGGACTCCAAAGCTATGCTTCCAACTGGAAAGGCAGGCGGGGTCTTGCATGCTCCACCAGGAATTGGGACTTGGTTCTGCAGGGTGGAGGCCTCACTAACGGAGAGGGCCAGTTCTGTAGTCTAGAATGCTTGGTGGGCTGTTTGTGGTTATGAAGTGCAGCAAGTAGAAATTAGGAGTAGAGAGATGAGTCCATTGAGTAATTGGCTCAAGAGACAATGAGGACCTGAATGTAAGGCACTGAGGTGGTGGAGAAGGGACTTGCTGGCATCCGTAGAGCCTAGTCCCTTTGGATGCAGGAGTTGAGACAAGGAGGATCAGATCTGAGACTTTCCTTTCTTCACCTCATCCCTTCCCATTGCAGTTGACTCCTGGGCTTGGTGCTGGCAATGCCAACTCTGTATAGACTAAAAACAACCTGCAGAAACCCAGGGTGCCTCCTCTGGTCTCTGCTGACAGCAGAGAAGGTGTGTGAGTACAGCCTGAAAGGGCCTTCTGCTCCATTCTCATTCCACCTTGCTAGAGGCATCTCGGAAAATGGAAATTGGATTCCTTAAACCCCTCTTTGGAAAGTGCTGTTCTGAGCATTCAAACTTCAGGTGATGAGTGCTGAAGGACTGTTGTCTGCCCTCCACTGTCCCCTGTAGCACAGGGAACCCACCGGGGTTTCGATCCTCAGTTCCAGTTATTCCCTAAAAGTTGCTCAGTGGTATGCGTGGTTGACCTAGGGTCGCACGAAGTTCAGAGACTGACTGGTCTTGGCAGTGAACGTAACGGCCAGCCCCAAAAGGAGGTGAGGCCACCCTCCCCTGAAGATTGCAGTCTCATGGGGAGCCACACCCCACTCTGGTGAATGGGAGTCAGAGCCCAGGAAGATGGTTGGCTGGTGTCTGCATGTTCTGGTCTTATGCTTGCTCTTTCCTAGTCAGTGCCAGACATGGTAATAAACTTGCTTTTGCACTTCGTTTTTCCAGATTGCGTAATATTCTTGCCCTTCCGATAGTTTATTCTGGCTCTGATGATCTGGAGGTCAGTTGGTCAGGTTCTGGCTCTATTTGGGCTGCTTTCTTGCTGAGAGGAGGCAGCCAGGCTACCTCTGTGGGGCCTGCTGCCTCCCAGCACCTCCAGCCACAGACTTTCTTTGAGATGCGTCACTCCAGGACACAGCTCACCTGCTTTCTGTGTGATATTCAGTCTTTCCCTCAAAGGGATGTCTTCTTTTCCTTGTCCTGAAGGCGCCTCTTGGCAGTGCTGAAGTGTCCAGTGAGTCTGCTTTGTGTGGCAAGAGCTTACCAGATGGGGCACACACTTTAATGAGGAGGAGCATTTTTGCCTGCAGATATTAGCTGTAACACCTACGTCTTGGACATTATGTCCCAGACAAGTCCTTTGTTGCTTTTCTCTTGGCTTTGTATTTAGTTGTATGTTTGTGTTTGGGGATGTGTGTTTTAATTATTACTGGGAAGCAAAAAAAAAAAAAAATATTTATTGCATGTTTAAATCTATAGCAGTGTCACTGCTTAGGCAAGCAGAAAGAATAAGGATATGTTTCGCCAGGATACCACTGACTGGTCACTCCTTCTTTCATGTTGTTGCTGTTTTGTTGGCAGAGCCATCTGATTTGTATACTGGTTCAGTTTGGAGTCTGTAATGAGTATGAAAAGAGTGCTGGGCTGTTTGCCGAAGTGGATGGATGGACTCACTGAGTGGGCTCAGGGCTGCCAGTCTTGGCTCTCCCTGCAGTCCCCAGAGCCCGAGCCTTTTTGTTGAGGAGGTGGAGATTGGCCAGGCCGATCCTTTGGCCTCGCCTGGAAGTGACTCTTTTGGTGATGGTGGAGCCTTTCCCTGCTGTGGAAAAGGGAATTCTCTCTTAATCCTGGTTTTGGCTTGTTTCTCATCCTGTAGGGGTGAGAGGGAGGGAGGGAGGCCCCGGGACTAGTGAGTTTTGGAGACGGACAGGTGCAGGAGGGAGCAGGTTTGCAGTTTCCACAGAGCTTTTACTCAGGTTTTCTGGTATCCCGCATTTCCCTTTTCCCCTGTTGATCCTGATACGCTCTTTAGTGGCTTAGAAATTGGCTGGCACTCATGCAGTTCTGGGAAGACCTGGGAGTGCCACATGGAAACCTGAGATTGTATGACTATTTCATGCGGGCATGAAAGCCCTGTTGTGGTGATTTGTAATCAGATTGGTTGCTTTCCATCTAAAACCATATAGGTAAGAGGTGAATATACTCTGCCTCTGCAGCCTACCTTCGCATTCACACAGTGCAGGAGACGTCAAGTCTCCTGCACCCAGCACCCTAGGTAGCACCTTCTCCAGGCCCTCAGAGATCACCAGTACTAGCAACTGGATATGTGTCCTCAAGCTGTCAGTTTGTTTAGACACAGATACATATGGTTTGCTTTCTTTTACAAGCCATAAATCTGATTGCATCATATATGTTGTTTCACTATTTGCTTTTTCACATAATATACCATGGAGACCTTGTATCTCTGCTGTTCTCTTAATTTGTCTTTTGTCTATACAGTATTTTCTATTTTATGTAGGTATTTCATAATTTATGAATCGGCCCCTGATTGATGGACATATAAATTAACTCATTAGTTTTGCTATTGTATGTTCATACATATGTATTAGTATGCACATTATTTTTCAAGAAGTGGAATTGGCATGTCAGCTATTACATTTATTTAACACATTACAGCAGTTCCCATTCTATGCTCTCAAGTGCTATACTAGTTTAAACTAACAATAGTGTATGAGGCTACCCATTTCCCCATTGGCTGCCATTCTGCTGGGTGAAAGAAATGGTTTGTGTTTAGTAGGCATTTCACTGATTATTGGTGAGGTTGCCTTGGGACACATAATATGATCTCTTGATCTTAGACATTCAGAATGGGGGTCAGTAGTAACCACGGGGGATAAGGGAGCCAAGCCCTTGAGGACTCTGGTGTGAGCTTCATGCCACCAGAGGTGGCAGCATGGCACCTGGAAGCAAGTGCTCCCGGTTTCACGTTTTCTCTGTTTCTCCCAGATGCTGGGTACGGTAATAGAACACTTTCATTTTGGTACGCTGTTGGTGAGAGCGCAGGCTTGTTCAACCTCTATGGAAAGTGGTGTGGCAATTCCTAAAAGAACCAAAAATTGATCTTCCAGATGATCCAGCAGTCCTTTCCTGGGAATATACCTGGAGGAACATAAATCATTCTACCAAGACACCTGCATGTTTATTGCTGTACTGATCACAATAGTAAAAACATGGAACCAACCCTACTGCCCAGTAGACTGGGTAAATAAAATGTAGTACATAAACACGATGGAATATTATGCAGCCGTAAGGAAGAACAAAATCATGAACTTTGTAGTAAACTGAATGGAGTTGGAGACCATCAAACTAAGTGAACTGTCACAGAAACAAAGATCTGAATACCACATGTTCTCACTCATAAGTGGGCCCTGAACAATAATCACATGAACACAAGGAAGGGATCGGCAGTCACTGGGCACTGCTAGGGGTGGAAGGGAGGGAGGAGGGTGAGGACCAGGTACAAAGGGTACCAGGTCCATGACCAGGGTTAGTGAGGGCCAGTTAGCATAAACTTCATCTGCATGTAGCCTACTTGTGCAGTTAATCCTCACTTGTACCCCACATCTCTATAATAAAATAAATAAAGTAGTTGAGATTACCTCAAAAAAAAATTTTTGGTGTAACCTGCCAGAGTATTTCTTTAAACCTCTCTCCTGAGGAACCAAAGTTGTATAAGTATCAGTTGAGGCCAGTCTGTTCTGCATTGCTAAGGCAGGGACTCTAGACTGGAGAGCTGAAGTGGGAGGGCATTTTAAGATTATGTGCCAGAAAATCAGGCTCTGTTGCTTCTGGAAAAGCCTCCGGGAATATGGTAAAGTGAGATCCTGTGCAAGGCATTTCTTATCTTCGGCTGAGGTGATTTCCCCTCTTCCTGCTTTGCTGTGGAAATACTGTGATGGTTTGCCCCTTAGCAGGGTGCTTTGGGGAGAAGCAGTGGTTTCTTAGAAGGTTCTGAGCGGTGTGACCAGCGGGCTGGTAGAGAAGGCATCTGGTGGTCCCCATGAATAGGTTCGTCCTGGAGCTGGCCCCGCAGGCTGGGCTGCGTAGTAGATACCACAGGCTTTGGGAAGCCCTAGCTCCTGAAGTGGGCCAGAGAGGAGTGATGGAGGGACAGCTTTGGGTGGGGCCATGCTGGAACCCAGCTCCCTTCAACCCCTTATGGTTGTGGGACTTGAGCAGGCTTTTAATCTCCCTGACCCTCAGTTTCCTCCCATTAGCCAGGGATAGTAATTAGTACCTACTTCACAGGGTTGTGAATATTAAAAGAATAATGTTTATAAAACTCTCAGCATATTACCTAATTAGTACTCAGTAATTTTAAGTGACTATTCCTATTTGTGTTCCCCTCTCCGTAAATGTTTTTAAGTGAATGACTATATATTATATTTTCTAAGTGTAAAAAATGGGCACAATCTGGTCAGAAGGTCCATAGTTGCCTAGGGTAGATGAAGGTGGAGGCTGAGGGAATTGGGAGGGGTGAAGGTGGCCGTGTGGGCAAGGAGCCTCAGGTGGATAGGAGAGTCCGGATGTCCTGTTTTGTGCCCCCCCAAAGGACCACACGCAAAGAAAGCCCTTTCCACTCTTTAGATTGAGACCAGGGGATCACTAGTATGCCCTCTTCTGTTTTGAGCTTGCTGAGTGAGGACCTGAGAGTTGCAGTGCCTGTCCTGAGCCACAACTGAAGGGGACAGAGTGGAAGTTGTCCCAGGTCTCTGTGCCTGGGGGTGTTGGGGGAAAGGACCATACTGCCTCATGTTGCCCGCTGCCAGATGCAGGAAAGTAACTACACGGTGCTGGGCACTTCAGAGGTCAACTGTGTATTCCTGAGGCTCTGGTGAGGTGAGGTTGCAATTGTATGGGGTGACACTGAGCTGGGATTCAGACTCAGGCCTGCCTGGCTCCAGAGCTCTTGTTCTTATGCTCCTAACAGTACTGGCCCCTGATTGATGTCTGTGCTGGCTTCATTACCCTGTTACCTGTGTGTACATGTATGTTCATGTATGATGGCAAGTTCATCTGAAGCCTCTAATTTATTCACCAATGATTCACCCAAACCAGAAGTCTGAGACCTGCAGGTTGAATGTGGAGAACCTGTATGACTGTAACCAGGACCTGCAGAGTAGCCCAGGGTGCCAGGGTCCAAGTGGGGACAAGAAAACCTTGCTCTTGGGAGTCAAACTTTTGGGTGAGCTTGTGGTCTGTGGGCCTGGGAGGGGCAGAGTCACCCACTGAGGACACAATAGGACGTGGGTAGAACTCATGCCTGTAGAGTTCTAGATACACAGGCCTGTGATATGAGTCTTGATAATGTGTGAAAATTAACTCTGCAGACAGCAACCTGTGGTGTGAGAGAGATGTCAGAGGAGTGTGTGATAAGTGCAGACACCCTAAGTGTAAGTCAGCAGAATGGAGACTTCACCTTGGCTCCAGAGGTCTCAGAGGCTTCTCTCAAGCATGCAAATCAAAACAAGCCTTGCTTCCCCCTTAGAGAGCAGGTAGATTGGGATTCTAATCCACCCTTCACGGAGATAAGGACACATGGAGATAAAGACACAGAGATGAGGACATGGGAGGCACAAGAGGTGAGGTACTTGTTCAAGGTCATGGCCCTCATTGAGAGGAGGGCTGAGTCGGGTCCTGCCTTTTCTTTCCTACCTAGGCCACATGTGGTTAGTGTTGACTGTGCGGAGCAGCTTTCCTGGGGACTAGCTCAGTATTGTGTATGCAGTGAACGAGCAAGGTCCCAGTTGAGTCTTGTCTTAGCTCCTCTGTCTCTGTGAAGTTAGGACATTAGCCTCTCAGTGTTGCCCTCTATGGGATGAGTATAGCAACCTGCCTCCCTTCTAAGCTTATCTTCACTCAGTCAAAACTCATTCAGCAAATATTACTGAGTGCCTGCTGGATGCCAGACAATGAACAAAGTAGCCCAAATCCTCTTATCGTGGGGCTTATTTTCTAAGGAGGATGACAGACAGTAGTGATTATAATACTTGGTATGTTTGTTAGTTTCTTACGGCTGCTGAACAAAGTACCAGAAACTGGGTGGCTGAAACAACGGGAGTTCATTCTACCACAGTTTTGTGGCTCGGAGGGAACTCTCCATGCCTCCTTCTGGCCTCTGGTTGTTGCCGCCAGTCCCTGGAGTTCTTGGCTTGTGGCAGCTTCAGTATCTGCCTCTGCCATCAAACAGCATTCTTCTTGTGTGTGTGTATTAGTTAGGGTTCTCCAGAGAGACAGAACCCATAGTACACACAGATATACGAGAGGGAATTCATTAGGAGAATTGGCTCACTTGATTATAGAGGCTGAACAGCCACACAACAGGCTGTGGGCAAGCTGGAGACCCAGGGAAGCCAGTAGCTTGGCTCACTCCAAGTCCAGAAGCTTCAGAGCCAGAAAAGCTGATGTTGTAGCTCTCAATACAAGGCTAAAGGCCTGAGAACAGGAGTGGGGGGTGGGGGAGTGGAGGAGCAGGGTGTGGGCTGTATTGGTGCAAGTCCTGGAATCTAAAGGCTGGAGAACCTTGGAGTTCTCCAGGACAGTGCCAGCTCCAGGAGAGAGTTTACCTTTCCTCTGCCTTTTTGTTTTATCCGGGCCCATCCACGTTGGGTGAGGGCGAATCGTCTTTATTCATCCCATGGATTCAAATGTTAATCTCCTCAGGAAATGCCTGCCCAGGCATAATGCTCTGCCAGCTACTGGGCATTTCATAATGCAGTTAAGTTGACACCTGAAGTTAACCATCATGGTCTGTGTCTGTTTCTTATGAGGATACCAGTCATTGTGTTAGGGCCCACCTCATTCTAGTATGTCCTTGGCCTTTTTTTTTATTGTGGCAAAACACCGTAAAATTTACCATCTTAATCATTTTAAATGTACAGTGCATTAGTTTTACCTATATGCACATTGTTGCACAACAGTATGATCTTGTTGTATTAGAGTTCTCCAGAGAAGCAGAACCAGTGGGGGTGTGTGTGTGTGTGTGTGTGTGTGTGTGTGTGTGTGTGTGTGTAAAGAGATTTATTCTGAGGTGTTGGCTCATATGATTATGGAGGCTAGAAGTCCCAAGATCTGCCGTCAGCAAGCTGGAGACTCGGGAGAGCCAATAGTACAGTTCTAATCCAAGTCTGAAGGCCCAAGAACTAGGAGGGCTGATGGGGTATGTTCTAGTCTGAAAGCTGGCAGCCTTGAGACTCAGGAAGAGCTGATTTTTCAGTTTAAGTATAAAGGCAGGAAAGACCAATGTCCCAGCTGAAGCAGCTTGTTTGTTCTGTTGAGATCTTCATTTGATTGGATGAGGGCTACCCACATATTAGGGAAGGCAGTCTGTTTTACTCATTCTGCTGATTCAAATATTAATACCATTGGGAGACACCCTCACAGACAACCTAGAATATGGTTTGGCCAAATGTCTGGGTGCCCATGGCCCAACCAGGTTGACACATGAAATAAACCATTACGCTCATTTTAACAAACTGTATCTGCAACGACCCTGTTTCCAAATAAGGTCAAATTCTGAGGTCCAGGTGGACATGAGGTTTTTGGGATGCTGTTCAACCCAGGCAGTATGTGAGATTGTGATGATTGCTGAAAAGTAGTAAAGTCCTGGAACAGGGAGAGGGAACATTGAAGGGGACCAAGGAGGGCCTTGCTGAGAAGTTAGTGTGGGCGGAAGGGAGCAAGGAGTGCTTTGGAGAGCAGCTGATGTGTGGAAGGGGAGCAGCCAGGGGAGAGATCATGGCTCAAGCAGACCCCAGTGTGGGGATAGTGTGGTTCAAGTCCAGTATGTGCAGCGGAGGGAAGGGAGAGGTTAGAGTGTGAGAGGGGATGGGGGTCAGAGAGATCCTTGCCTGGCTGGAAAGAGACCTTTGCTCCAGTGAGATGGGAGCCACTGTTGGACCCATGAACAGGAATGAACCAGCTCACAGAGGACTCCTAAGTCCAGATGGCCACAGCTGTGCTGTGAGTGTGCCTAGATATTTTGCAGCAACTGTTTCTAGGCAGGTTTTTAAAAAAATGTTAATACTCTGTTGACCCTTGATTTACCCACCTTTCCCTTCTGTTCTCTGTCCTTTTATATGCCTTTTTACCCATCTCCCCACAGATAAACCACAAACACTAAGGAGAATAGAAGGACAGATGTGCTGGGGCTTGCAGGAATCATCACGTGCGTGGCCACCCTGCTGTGAGCTGCAGAGCCTCACCCCATGAGAACTGGTGGACTCTTACTCCAGCCCTGGGCCTGCTTGGTGAACTCTGTGCCTGCGGTGTAGGTGATCATTGCCCCAGGCAGATTTAGAAAATGCCGAGGTCAGCATGACAGGTTCCAGGACCCTTCTGTGTATAAAGTCACCATGCCGTGAAAAGAGTCGAGTCAGCTCCCCTGGTCACCGGCCCCATTGGGCCTTGAAAATCCAGGGATGAAAGTTTGAGAGGAGCCGGGCTCGGTGGCTCAGCCTGTAATCCCGTGCCTTTGGGAGGTTTAGGTGAGTGGATTGCCTGAGCCCGCGGGTTCAAGACCCGCCTGGGCAGCAAGACCTCATCTCTACAATAAATCAAAAAATCAGCTGGGCGTGGTAACACGCGCCTGTAATTCCGGCTACTTGGAAGGCTGAGGCGGAGGGATCGCCGGAGCTCAGCAGGTCGAGGCTGCGGTGGCCGGGAGCAACCACTGCACTCCAGTCTGGGCAACAGAGTGAGACTCCAACTCAAAAAAAAAAAAAAAAAAGAAAAGAAAGTTTGAGAGGGCCGAGAGAGCGAGTGAACTGTGCAGTCTGGGTATAGGGCCCAGGCCTTCTCTGCTGCCCACTTTGTAACTGACCTACAAAGTTTCCACACTTTGCTGTTCTTATTTGTCTTGAAAGCACTTCAGCTTGCACTTAGTACTTACTGGTTGTTAAAAGGAAGAGGGTTAAAAGACTTGCCACCGTGTGCCTGGCCTGGTGGTCTGAGACCTGTGCCTGTTCAGTTTGCACAGCTGCTGGGAGATCATGACGTCCGGCTCCTTGGCCTCTGCTCTGAAGGGAAATCTTATTCTGGTTGACATTTAATTTCCTCTTTGGGCCTCTAAAGGAAAGGGCCTGACATCATGTGATGAGGGCTCAAGGAAGTGGGCCTTGGTGGGCCTGATTTCAAACTCTCCTCCCTGCCTCTGCTTCCTAAGGTAGTGCCAGAAAAGGAGCCCATTTGGAGAGGCTGTCTGGGGGCCGCAGTCTGTGTGACCCTCTGGGGAGCATAGCTTTAGAAGGTAATTATGTGTAAGTGGAGATGGAAATAGAACTCCCCAGTGCCAAGAGCAGCTGCTCTTCCCTGGTATTTCAGGAGCTGCCTTTGGGCGCCACTCATTTCCCTTCTCCCAAACAAAATGCATCCATACAGAATGAACGTCGTGAAGACTATTCCTGGCTAGAAAGTGAGCACTACAAATATGTTGTGTGCAAGTGAAACTCCTTCTTCAGTGTTAATCTTGGGATGCTTCCTTGAGCATGTTGAAAGAGTTTTCTGCCTTTTGATTTGTTCAGTCTTTCTCTGCCAGAGCACTACAGGAAGTGGTGACTAGGTGGCATTCCCTCAGAGTATGTGGAGCCTGGCTTGGTTTCTGTGTTATAGTTAGAGCAGAGGGGCTTTGCCTAAGAGTGGGAGCCAGACAGGGTGCCAAGTGTTCTTTGTCCTATGCCTGGGGGTGGCTTTTGTCTCTGTGCTGATGTACCAGCACTTAGTAAATAAATACTTCTTGATGGAAAGGATGTCGTGGGTGTGGGCCCTGCCATCTTTGCTAGGCTGTAAGCAGGCAGCATGCTGTGATTTTTGCTCAGAGCCCCGCGAGCCCAGTCTTCTGGTCCCCAGATTAGAACTGGAGCATAATGTTCTGGTCTCATCACTGCCACCTTGGAATTCACTTGCCTCCCTAGGCCTCAGTTGTCTCATCTTTAACCTGGGCATTGGATGAAAAGATTGGAATAGGTGTCTTCTTTCTTTGTGTCCCTCCACCTACCACCTACTCTGGACAGCCCCTTGCTGGATACTGGGTGATTCCTTGCACCTGTCTTCCTGGTCACAGTGTAAATCCCTGAGAGCTGGGCTGTTCGAGGCAAAGGCAACATGAACCCTTTGTCCCAGCCAGCTTGACACATGCAGAGCTTCCCCAGAATACACCCCAGAACTTCAGCTACAATGCTTCCCGGTGGCCTTCTTCCTTTCTGGCTGCCCCAGAGTTCCTACTTTCTGGGTCAACTTGGATGGGGTGAGGAGCAGCGGGTGGTGGAGGATCAGGCTGCAGAGGCAGGTGTCTCCAGCTGCTCAGCCTGATCTTGTTTTTTTCTCACCTTTCACACATCTTTTTATCCTTGCCTTGAACAAAGACCTTTTATTTCTGGATGTTGTTGTGAGAAGTGTTTGCAATTACAAGTAAGATAGAAAAGAATGGATCATGTTCACAAAGTTGTATATACATTACATTCCAAGTTTGTTAAGAAATATCTATATGTAGGAAAAATATTATAAAGGTCTTATTTCAGTGGTTATTTCTGGCTTTTGCTACTATAGGAGATTTTTGCTTTTTTTGGTGTTTTTACACTGAGCATGTATTATCTTTTTTTTTGGAGTTGGAATCTCACTCTGTTGCCCAGGCTGGAGTGCAGTGACACACTCATGGCCACCCCACCTTTGATCTGCTGGGCTCTGGCAGTCCTTCTGCTTCAGCCTTCCAAGTGGTTGGAACTACAGGCGCATGCTACTACACCTGGCTAATTTTTTATTTGTTGTAGAGACAAGGTCTTGCCAAGTTGCCCTGGCTGGTCTCTCGAACCCACGGGCTCAGGCAGTCCACTTGTCTTGGCCTCCCAAAGTGCTGGGATTATAGGCTGAGCCACTGAGTCTGACCTGTATTATCTTTTTAATAAAAACTATTAAAATTATTAATAATGAACAGCTACTTATTAGGATTTAATGTGTCAGACAGTGTAAGAACTTGCCATTATAATATCTCATCCTCACTGTGAACCTGTGAGAACCCTTTTCTAAAAAAACAAAATAGGCTGGCATGGCAGTCCCAACTGCTGAGGGTGCTGAGGTGGGAGAGTTGCTAGCGTCCGGGAGTTCAAGGCTAGCAGGGGCCATATAGTGAGTCTTTTAAAAACAAACAAATATTAATCTAGTTTTTGTTACTGTGGTAAAATATACATAAAACTTGCCTTTTTATGTTTAAATGTGCAGTTTTGTGCCTTAAGTACATTTACTGTGAGATTCTTTTTTGAACTCCTTATTTTATAAATGAGGAAGCTGAGGCTTAGAAAAACAAAGCTATTTGCCTCAGGTCACAGATCTAGTAAGCTCCAGAGACAGGATTTGAACCCAGGACTGACTGATACTCAGGCCCCAGGTTCCCGGGATCTGTGGCATGTGGCAGCTGGAGTTCATGATTACTTGTCCTGCCTGTGCTCACTACTGGACTGTGGAAGACCATTTCCCTAGTGTTTCCTTTGGATTCTAGGGGGTTGGATTTTGTGTATTTGCCTAGAGAGGTGGTGGTCAGTCTGTCTCTGGGGGCATGTGGCTGACGCAGGGGCTTCCTGTTGGTGGATGCCAAGGTTGATGATTTGTGTGTCCCTGTTGTCTGTAAGAAGGTTGCAATCTGTTGGAATTCTGTCTCTAGAAGGTGCCTGGCAGTGTAATGAAAAGAGCAGTGGCCTAGAGGTCAGATATGTGACTTTGTCAGCTGGGTGATTTTGGAGAATGAACCTTGACCTTGGAGTTAGAAGTTCTGTGCTTTAGTCCTGATTTTACCATGTGTCTCCTCATTTCTAAGTGAGTGACACAAATGCCTGTTCTCCCTGCCTCCAGGATGATGGTGGTGACTAAATGTCATATGGTAGAAAGTGCTGAGGAAGCAAAAGAGCTGTCAGGGAGGTTTCTGTGGTGTGTACTGGTGTGGGGAAGAGTGTCTGGGCTGCTCCCAGGGGTCTTAAGAGGATGGGTCTGGCTGTGAAGAGTGACAGGTTTGCGGTTTTGTTTTGTTTTGGCTGTTGGCTTGCTTCCTCCACTGTCACTTAGCTAGTGAGGTATGGTGTACACTGTCTGCCTGGGACTGAATGCTCTGGGGCTTCACTGGAATTTGTCCCTGCCAAGTTCCTTGGGTTCATTCTCCTCAAAACACGCTTCTCCCTAGTGAAGTGAGTGGTTATTTAGGAGATCATTTTGTAGTTCTTTGGTCGTTGAAAGATTCAGCAACTTTCCCCTGACCTTGTCTGTCTTCCTTGTCTTTGCAGCAGGTGTCAGACATCTGTCTCTTTTTTCTATTCTTGAGTAGCCAAGTGGGCTGGACCCGGAGGTCTGTTGCTGGGGAGGGGAGGCGCTCACCTTGATATGGTGCATGCTTCTTGTTGGACCCATTCTGTGCAAGACACTGTGAAGAACATCAAGATAAAGAGGGCAGGGTCTTACCTCTAAAACCCTTTGTTTCATGAGGAGGATACATATACTCAAGAAACAGTTAATTATGGGGGTCAGGGATAGGGAGCATGAGAAATCCCTGTGATGAGAGCTGCAACCCTTAGTCAAGTGGATGAAAATGCATTGCTGGGGATAGTCAGAAGGAATGAATTGCTGGTGTGAGTTCTGTGACTTTTTGCTTTTTTACAGCTGTTTGAACAGCTATTTCTGAGCTGGGGTTTCTGTCTGGCTATCCCGAGATGGTTTTTTTGTCATCCCATGGCAGTGTGTGTTTCACCTGACTGGAAAGCTGGGATCCATGCAGGGTTCTGCTGAAGTCTGTGGCCCTGTCTCACTGTCGCTTGTCTTGTGGCTTTGAGAACAGTACTCGAAGACTAAGTAGGTCACAGATACCTATTTTGAACTGAGTGTGGCTGGGCTGCACAGACATTTAATTTCCGCATCAAATCCTGTTGGACTTGTTGGCCCAGGAGCTTGGCAGCAAGCACTTGGGTTGGCCAGATGATGTATTTATAAAGTGTGAAGAGTCTGGTGGTCATGAGACATTCCCACTCTGTACTACTGTGGGGAAGCCCTGGTGGAGAGGCTTCAGGGCCCATTAGGAAGTGGGACTGTGTAGTTTTTCCACCCTGCTGTCTGGTTTTCTGAAAATTGTTGGTTTCCACTAACATCATGAAACTTTTCCTTCAAGGAACCAAATTTAATTTTTACTCAGTGTTGGTTGACCTTGCTTTAAGTTAGTAATAGCTTCCAGTTGCTGTGTGCTGTGTCTGTTATGCTGATTGTCTCATTTAATCCTCACAACCTCAGCAGGTGTTATTATTGTCTCCATTTTACAGAGGAAGAAATTGAGAATCAAATGGTGTGGTAATTTGCCCATAGATCGAGTGTCTAAGTAGGAGGGCCAGAGGCTCAAACCCATTTGGTCCTTCTGACCAAAACGTGGCCTTCTGCCCTGCAATGTGCTGGTCCCAGGGGCCCTGAGAGTAGATGTCCTTGCCAACAAGGGTGGGCACAATAGTGGCCTCTTGGCTTGTTCTGAGGTGAGTTGTGACCTTCCTCTTGGTAGAGGCTGGCCATGGGTGTTAGGGACATGGGCCCCTAGCTCACGAAAACATCTGTGTGGAACTGGAGTTGTGTTTCAGGCTGCCTTCTGGTGTGAGTGCACCACAGAATTGGATGTTTTCCTGTTCCACTGTTTTCTGTGGGTGTCCTTGCCCAAGAAAGACCTGTGGTGAGTTGAGGGAGATGGGAAGATTCTTGAGATGATGTTGGTGGTGAAGGCATAGGATGAACTACCTCCTCTGTGTACACTGGCTAATGACCTGACTCTTTCTTCATTTTCAACATTGCACGCTTTCCCTGAGTCTTTTTTTTTTTTTTTTTGAGTTGGAGTCTCACTCTGTCACCCTGACTGGAGTGCAGTGGCCACTCCTGGCCACTGCAGCCTCGACCTGCTGGGCTCTGGTGATCCTTCTGCCTCAGCCTTCCAAGTAGCTGGAACTACAGGCGTGCACTACCACGCCCAGCTAATTTTTTGATTTTATTGTAGAGATGAGGTCTCGCTGCCCAGGTGGGTCTCGAACCCGCGGGCTCAGGCAATCCACTCATCTCAGCCTCCCAAAGGCATGGGATTACAGGCTGAGCCACCGAACCCGGCTTTTTTTTTTTTTTTTTTTTTGAGTTGGAGTCTCACTCTGTCGCCCAGACTGGAGTGCAGTGACACGCTCCTGGCCACCGCAGCCTCGACTCTCTGGGCTCTGGTGATCCTTTAGCCTCAGCCTTCCAAGTAGCTGGAATTACAGATGCGTGCTACCACGCCCGGCTAATTTTTAAAATTTATTTATTGTAGAGATGAGGTCTCACCAAGTTGCCCGGGTGGGTCTCGAACCTTCAGGCTCAGGCAATCCACTCACCTCAGCCTCCCAAAGCGCTGGGATCACAGGCTGAGCTACCGAGCCCGGTCATTTCCCTGCGTTTTTAAGGATGAAACACAAGTCTCTAGGTGTGTGTGCTTTGTCCTTCTATTCAGTTTTTCCTAATTATAGAGTCCTGCAGTAATGTTGTGCAAGGTCATTCATATTTGTTGGAGTGTCAGAGTTTTTAGCACTTTGTTCAGGTGTTGTCTCTTCCAGTGCTCCCAGAGTCATTATCATCTCCACCTTACAGACAGGGAGTCTTAAGAGAAGTCAGAGCTGACGCTTGTAGGTAGCATACTTTCTTTTATGCCATAGCTTCCCCTGAAAGTTTCCAAAAAGCAGTCGAGGAGGTGTTTGCTTAAAGTTAACTTCTGTTCTGACAGTGAAAAAAGTCTTTTTCAAATGCTGTCTGGGCTTGCTGGTACAGAGTGGGGTTCTCTGTCAGGAGCACCTGGGCCCATCCTAGGTTCCCTCCCAGCTATTTCCTGGCTTTGTGAGCTTGGGCTGGTTAGTTAATCTCTCTGAGACTGCATCCTATAAATTGGAGATTATGATACTATCTAAAAGAGGCTATGGTAAGAGGCAAATGAGATAGTGCATATAAACTCACTTAGAACTCAATTAATGACTTGTAACTGTTTGTCTTTATTTTTTAACCCACATGACTTGGTGAAAGCATAGATCTTGGCTATGGAAGCCGAGGCTTAAGATACTCTCCTCCCCAAAGGGCATTAGTAACTGACCCTCCCCCCAAAGGGCATTAGTAAACCACCTTCCCCCAAATAAGAGGAAAAGGATAATCATACCAGAACCCTTATTTCAGCTAGATTTTTCCAAGATCTTTCCACCCTTTTTGGTCTTGGGATGGGGTGCTGGTATTTGCTTCATTTGCTGGGAACCAGAGCTCTAAGGAAGTCCATGTTTGCCACACAGCTACCTCTGAGAAATACCCAGTGTTTTTAAAAATGAAAAAGTGCCAAAACAGGATTTTTAGAAACAGAGTATTTTAAATGTGTACATTGGACACATCAGCACTTTTAGCACACATACCTCCACCAATTGTATAATTATCTTGAGAAGACTTTAAAAGTCTAAATTTGAGGTGTTCTGGTCTCACCTCTTAAAAGGCCTACTCGGCCATCTACTGGTGTTTAAGTCTTACGTTTTTTACTGCCTAATGAGAAACATTCTTTCTTTCCCTCTCTCCCGCCTTTCCTTCTTTTTAAGTTTTTATAAGTTTGAGTCTAGACAAGTATAGGGGAAGTTCCAGAGGAACCAGAAAGTGGCCTCTGGAAAGTGACTTCTGTCTTTGGGGATTCCAACTTTATATATATTTGCTGTGTAATCTTGAGCAATTCTGTTTACTTCAGTCCTCAAGAACTTAGTCTCACAGGAGAGACAGACTTGGAGCTGTCATAGTCCCGATATTGCTGTGGGTACAAAGATTCTTTTCTCAGCATGGTGGTGGTGATTTTACAATCTCAAGGCATTGTAAACTAGAAATTCACAAGGTATGGTTTTTCATACTAAAATAATTGAAAATGGGATTAAGGGCTGGACTTCCAGCTTGAGATGCTTTCTTGCTGGGCTCCCAGACTTTTGTTATAACACCTGGTACAGGAACAGTTACTCCTTTACCTGTCCACCTTCCAAGCTTGCCAGCAAGCTCTGAGATAGCAGGGATTTGGCCTATGCCCTGTTATATTTCAGGTTTCTTATGTATTGTATTTTCAGGTGGAACACAACTGATACCCACATAAAAAGATTTGGGGTCACAGAACATGGTGGAAGCAGGCTAAGGGACAGAACTGGATCTCAGCCACTAGGAGGCATTGGGGGCTTTGTGACGCTAGGGCTGCTGAAGGTCCTCGGTTGTGTAAGCTGGTGCCACATAGCCAGGCTTGTCTTCCTCTCCCAACCCTCCCA
This sequence comes from Cephalopachus bancanus, assembly GCA_027257055.1. Classification (NCBI taxonomy): domain Eukaryota; kingdom Metazoa; phylum Chordata; class Mammalia; order Primates; family Tarsiidae; genus Cephalopachus; species Cephalopachus bancanus. The sequence continues at coordinate 463,760 of JAPVLO010000020.1, forward strand.
CCCTGGCTCACAGACCCTCTGATGAGAAGCATGGAACCAGGTACCAGGTACCAGGTACCAGATAGGTATCTTGTAACAAGCCAAAGGGGTGAGTGGTCTTGTCTCTTGTTTTTGGACCAAGATCTGGAGAAGTTATGCAGCTCTCTCACAGGAATGTCAGCATTTGAAAGTAGGTTTGCTGGACTCTACATCTCTTGCCCTTAACAGCTCTGGCACGCTGGCACATCTGCCCTGCGGACATGTCCAGCCATGCACACCAAATTGACCTGACAGCCCAAGAAACTTAAATTAGATCTAGGGAAGAACTTTCTGACATTTAAAAAAAAAATTGTGCTAAAATGGGGCATTCTGGAGTGGGGGCTTTTCTAGCTATTATTCACAATCCATAGTCATAGCATTAGTTTGGTAGATTGACACATTTAAAAAAGAAAACCGTTAAAAAAAACAGTGTATCACAAAAGGTAAGGCATGCATGTCCCAGGTCATGCTAGAAATATATTTCTGACTGTGTCAGTGGTCAAAATATCTCTCATATATATAATGGTTTAGACTGGTAGTGACTGGATTGTGAAATCTCTGGCGGCAGGGATCTGTTTTCTTTTATGCTCCCTTCATTGGTAGCCTATGCTGAGTGCTTAGCTGATTGGTTGGTCGTGGGGGAGAACTTGCTGTAATTTTAGTCAGGAAGATTAGTCAGGGGAATGTCAGGACAGTTTGCAGAATGCTGTCTCACAGGGAAATGAGAGACAGTCTTGCCTTTGCTTTATAAATGAGGAAGGCAGAAAGACAAGTGTGTGAGAATTAAGAGCTTGGGCTCCAACATCTGAGAAACCTGGGTTTCAGTTCTTTGTGTGTAGTGTCTTAGTTGTGTTATATTTGGGTAACTTTTAAAGCCTTACTTTCTCCATCTTTAATGGATGTGATAAGGGCATCTACCTTAGAGGTATTATAGGGATTAAATGAGATAATTTGGGTTAAGCATCTTTAGGACAGTGCCTGGCATCTGATAAGCAGTTAGTAAGTATTATGTACTGTTCTTGATTTTATGATTAATATTAATAGAGATTGAGTGACTCCTGTTAGGTCCCAGGGCCCAAACTGGAGAGGCTCTGCAAGAATCCTCTCCCAGAGCCTCAGTTCTGTGATGGTTGTTGATATTGAATACTTTGTATTTCATCAAAAAGCAACAATTTCCTGAAGTGGAATATAGCAACACATATGCTCAGACTGGTGGCTTTGTGTCAAACACAGTGATGGCTTTAATGAATGATTCTGAAGCTGAACAGGGAGAGCCACTCACGAGAAGGGAATGGCATTTCTGATCCATAATAAGCTACCTTCTTGCTTTGTTTCCTTCCTGGTCTTCGGTTTTAGTTTGAACTTTTAAAGAGTTTACCAGAGCTAATCTCAGTGTAATTTATATTTTGCTCATGCATCTGTGTTGGCCCCCACTTTTGCAAGAGGTGGAGCTGTGGGTTTAATCTTTGGCCTGCCATTAGTGTTTCGGGTATGTCTTCTTGTACTCTTAGGTAGGCATGCACAGTCAATTAATTGAGTTGTTTTCAACCCACTTTCTGTCTAGTTGAACACCTGCCCAATGGATGCTGCCAACTCACCTGCTGTTACCTGACTTGCCAGCTGTCCCTGTCGTGTCAGTTTCTTGCTTGTATCCCAAGAGTCAGAGAACTGTTTTCTTCTTCACTTAATTTAAAGACGTGGATGCATCCTCTTTTGATATAGTCTCTGTGCCTGCCCATCTCCCACTATCCTCCCAGTTGAGTTAATCGGTGACTGTAAGACAGCTGAAAGACCTGATGCAGGAGAGGGCACATATGCTCCCTGGGTTGGTTGTCATGCTTGTCTGTCTTTCCCTTGATCCCAGACTGAGTTTGTAGCAAGCCATTCTTAAAGTAGTGCTGATAGTTTAGAGCTGATTAGAAATATTATTTTAGGGGTGGGATACAAGATGGTTTTTTTTTTAAAGAGTGCTGGCATTTTTTGACAATAGGAACTTGTATCTTTCTAAAGAGAAAAATGGCCTCACTAAACAACTGGGGCAGGCAACCCCATCTTTCTTGTCATAGAAAGTCATCCCTGCTCATGACCTGTGCCTGTCCTCCTGACAGTTTTCTTTGGTTGAAAAGTCTCATAGCCAGCCCTGTGCTGCTTGTGGAACCCTGGCTTAGGTGTGCTTTTGTTGTTAAAAATGTTCTTGGAGTTACAGCAACCTTTGTTAATTATTTGGTAGAATTATGTATCTTAATTTTCTCTTTGTGGTGTCCTCAGCCTTTTAAAAAGATAGAAGTGTACTGTTTGTGTTTGTTACACCCAGATTTGAACTTACTAAAAAAATGAGATAAATTAGGAAAATGTACTTTTTAACTACATGAATTTCACTGTGGTTTGCATTTTGCTTTCAGTTTCCTTCTGACTGTTCTTTGTTGAATTTCAAATTTTTAAAGTATTTCAAAAAACTAAACATAGAATTGCGATAGACCCAGCTGTTTCAGCCTAGGTATATACTCAGAAAACTTGAAAACAGGGACACAAATCCTTGTGCACAAATGTTCACAGCAGCATTATTAATGATAGCCGAAATGCAGTAGCAGTCCCAGTGTCTGTCAGTGGATACATGGATAAACAAAATGTAGTGTGTCCATAACATTCAGCCATAAAAGGAATGTGGTACAGATATGTGCTACAACCTGAGTAAACCTTGAAAATATGTTATAGGTGAAAGAAGCCAAAAACAAACAACCGCATATTATATGATTCCATTTGGATGAACCATCCAGAATAGGTAAATTCATAGACCAGAAAGAAATGGGTGGTTGCCAGGGGATGGAGGAAAGCGAGTGGGGATTGACTGGGTACTGGATACTGGTTTTCTTTTGGAGTGATGAAAAAGTTTTGGAATTAGATAGAGGCTGTAGTTGTACAACATTGTGAATGTCTAAATGCCACTGAGTTGTTATATATATGAGTTTTACCTCAGCAATTTGAAGGGGTAGCTGTATGTGTTCTTGCCAAAGGTGTCTTTTCCAGTGACACCATACAAGAATTGCTCGCCAGGGAAACTTGAATGCAGGCAGAGGAGGAGTGTAGAGTCAGCCTGCTGGGGCTGGGATCCTGGCTGAAGGTGCCTTTCCTCCCTCAGCTCTCTTTTTTTCTGTTTTACTTTTGCAGGTTGCATGAGAATCAGGTGAGATAATGGCATAAAGTGCTTATACACTGTAAATGCTTAATAAATATTAACCTTTATCTCTGGTCTGCAGAAGGAGAGAATGAAATGGACTCAGGGAGAGAAGCAAAGCTGGACTCCAAAACTTGAGTTGATTTCAACCATTTAGATTTAGGTTAGACCTTTGAGAAAAGAATTTTAGAAATCCTGTTCTCTAGTTTCCTTTTAGAAGTCACTATTACCATGTGCAGCCAGTGAAGGTGACTTCTATCAACTATAACAAAGAATATTTGTCAAGCGCTTAGAACAGAGCCTGGCAGACCATGAGGGCTCAGTTAAGTATTTGATTAAAGAAGAAAAAAATGGTCCAATGATGGCAGCCATGGGCAAGGACCTGCTCACTTCCCTTCCTCAGTGCCTGCCTCCTGCTTGGGTGGTCTTGCTCTGGAGCTGGTTTGCCACCAAGCACACTCAGATGTGCCTGCATCTTTTGCCAGTGCTCCAGTGTTTGCAGGAAATTGAGCCACTGGTTCACCTTTGTAGACTTGTGTTTCTGATTCCTGCTTTCTTCTTGGAAGAAAGGACTCTATCATCACCTGGGCTCAGGTGAACCGTTCAACTGAGTAGAGGACGAGGGGAACCTGGACCTAAGGAGGGACACCCCCATCACCATTCAGCTTAAAGGGGAGGGAGGATGCAGAGGCAGGGGAGGTGGGCTGACTTTCACAAGTAAATAATTGTTTCTGTTTCTTAGTAGTTGTGAAGTGGAGATCTCTAATTTTAAGCTACCACTCAAATGTGAATGAGTGTATGTATCTCTCCCTTTTCTAAAGCTCTTTGCACTAAATGGCCTTTACTGCACAATTAATACCTTATTACATACTGGCAGTTCTTTATTGTTGATACTTCACAATTTAGTGCCCAATTATGTAAACTGTGGCATAGAAAGGAGAGAGGTCATCGGACTTGGGGTCTAAAGAGCAGTGCTTAACTTATCTAGTCTGCCTGGTTCCCCTTCTTTTGAGATTGACACTCCCTCTACTTCTAGGGTATTCCTTCTCCTCCATCTATTCTTGGGACCTGCCAGGCATGGTTCTTGGGCACCTGTGTTCCAGGTCCCTTTTGACCTGACTGGACAAGTCAGGGGTCTTCTTGATTTTTTTTTTTCCCCTTTCCCTTTTCCTTCCCTTTCTTTGTTTCCTTCTTTTTTTTTATAAGGAAGAATTTATTATGAGGGTCCAGGTGTCTCAAGAGAATACAATGCAGTAATTGCAGCCATGTAATAGGATGTTAAAATGGGGGCCTTTCCCTGCCTCTGTTTCTACAGGCACCAGTACATAAATATTCTATACCAAGGTGAGTGTGAAACAGCCTCCTGTATAGAAATTACAGAGGAAAAACACAGAACCAGTTTTACTGCATTTGGACCCCTCAGACTGATGGAAGCTATTTAAAGGGGGTGGGACTATGGAGAGGGTAGAGGATTTGATGAATAGATATCTTTGGAGAGAGCTGCTGTGTTTCCTCCTCCTACTGTCCAGCCACCCAGTATAGGACTGGGGACAGGTACAGAGGCATGGCGAACAGTCGCCCCTCTCCCTGGATTTTTGAACTTGAGTTTTGAGAGCCTTTTTTCTGGGATCATAGGGTCTGGAGCTCCAGTGTGTTTTTCTGGGAGGCCCCGGCTGCTTTCTTACTGAAGAGTTTTCTTTTTCAAAAGCGTTTTGTTTTGTCACTTATAGCCAAGGATCCTAAGCAATAGACTGACCTTCATTGATTCACTGAGCTTCTCTTACTCTTGTTTTTTCTCATATGTACGATGGGTGCCAATAATACCTCACAGCTATGGAGATGATCCAATAAAATAATGTACATGAAAACTTGGGAGGACTGTGACATAGGAGTTATGGAGGATGGTAGAGATTTTGTGATGATTTTATTAACTATCTGGTACTAATTTTTTAAATAGAAATAGAATACATTTAATAATTATAAATGGCAAACAAAATGTTATAAACAGAATTTATAATTTTTAAATAAATATATTCTATGTACAAATTCAGTGCATTGTTGTTATCCAAAAGGATGTGAATTTTTTAAAAATGTTTTTACAATGTACTAGGTAGTAAGAGCCTTGAATAAAGGTGAGTTGACAAGTAATGCCAAGAGTGTGTGAATAGGCATTCCTTAGTGATGGATTATACATTCCACTCACCTCTGTTACCACCTGACCAATTTGAAATTACTTCAAGAACTACTCTAAAAGAACTGAATGAATGTACAAACTAGACACTGGATGGATGAATCTAGTGATCTCATTAGGACTTTCAAAACCTGAGATTCATTGCATATATTTCTTTAAAAAAAATATTTATTATGGAGTTGTAGATTACAAGGGAGGATTTACTACATAAATAGGCTGCATGCAGGTGAAATTTGGACTTCTAGGTTGCGCTTACTCCCTCTGGTAGTGGACCTGGTACCCTTTGTGTTGTCACGTGCCCCCCACCCTCCTTTCTTCCTTCCTCTGTCCCTCCCCCCAGCAGTACCCAGTAACTGATCTCTCTCTTGTGCTAATGTGACTAATGTTTAAGGCCCACTTATGAGTGAGAACATGCGGTATTCAGTTCTCTATTTCTCTGATAGTTCACTTAGTATGATGGTCTCCAAATCCATCTAATTTGCTATAAAGTCCATGATTTTGTTCTTCTTTGTGGCTATGTAATACTCCACTGTATATGTGTACCACATTTTCTTTATCCAGTTCACTTTTTGATGGGCAGCAGAGTTGGTTCCATGTTTTTGCTATTGTGAATACTGTAGCAATAAACATTCATGAGCAGGTATCTTTTTTGTAGAAAGATTTACATTCCTGTGGGTAAATTCCCAAGAGAAAGATTGCTGGATCATGTGAAAGGTCAATTTTTAGTTCTTTCAGGAATCGCTACACTACTTTCCACAGTGGTTGAACTAGTATGCACTCCCATCAACAGTGTAGAAATGTCCCCTTTTTTCTGCACTGATGCCAGCATCTGTTGTTTTTTGATTTATTAGTGATAGCCATTTTTACTGGAGTTAGGTGGTATCTCATTGGAATTTTGATTTGCATTTCTCTGATGATTAGTGAGACTGAGCATTTTTTCATGTGTCTCTTGGCTGCTTATGTGTCATCTTTAGAGAAATGTCTGTTCATGTCTTTTGCCCATTTTTAAAGAGATTGTCCTTTCACTTCTTTTGAGTTCCTTGTAGATACTAGATGGATATTAATGATTTGATTATTCTTAACGTCATTCGTTTTCTTACTATAAGTTAAGCATTCTTTCAGAAACAAATGATGCTATTAGCGTGTTTCATTTTTTTTTAATTACAGGGTTGCCTTAACTGACCTATGTATTTGTGGGAAATGAATGAATGACTCTTGGTAAATTATGGTCTTCTTAAGCCTAAAAAAAGCTTTCTCTGAGTTCAGTCTTCATTGTGTCCTGGGGAGCAGAAAGTACTCCAAGTCACATGGGCTGTTTTACTCTGTGCCAGGGATATGTGTTAAAATTTTAGAGTAATCGCATATTTATTTGGCTTTGGAGTTAAGTAGCCATGGGTTTAAATGCCAGTAGTGCCACTTACTAAATTGTTGCTTTGAGCCTCAATCTTGACATCTGTAAAATGGGGATGATAATCCCAAACCTGCAGTTTACAGGTGATTATACATTTGAAGTCCTCAGCTGTGTCTGCTGTGTGGTAGGTGCTGAACAAATGCAGCTGCTACGATTAAAAATTGTGGCTTCATAACCATGTGCAACCAAAGGGAGTAAGGCTAGAAAATGTGAATCTGAATTTGGTATTTAATGCCAAAATCAATTAAATCAATCTAAAAATAAGTTAATCACCTACTATTGGGTGCTTCCTGTGTGGAAGGGGTGAGAGTGGAATGAATGAGAAGGTATGTGACACTGTTCCTGTCTATAGGGGGAGGTAAGGATGGACATATAGAACAAAGATAGCACAAGGCAGTTGGGCTTTGGAGGCTGGCAGAGGACTGGAAACGGAGGCTTCTTGGTGAAGGCATAGAGCTGATGGAAAAATGTAGCAGGGAGATGGTGTCAAGAATTAAACATGTAGGTGCTGGGAAAACTGGCTGATCACATGCAAAAGATTGAAACAGGACCCCTACCTATCACCATATGTAAAAATTAACTCTAAATGGATCAAAGACCTAAATGTAAAACCTCAAACTATAAGAATCTTAGAAAACACGGGAGGCACCCTTATGGAAATTGGAACTGGCAACCAATTCCTGATCAGAATCCTAAGTGCCTGTACCATAAGAAATAAGATAGACAAGTGGGACCTCATCAAGCTGATGAGCTTCTGCAAAGCAAAAGAAGCTGTCAAGAGAGCAGGGAGATAGCCCACAGAATGGGAAAAAATATTTGCCAACTGTATATCTGATAAAGGCCTAACATTTAGGATCTGTAAGGAACTCAGATGTGCTGAAAGAAAGAAAAAAACAGCCCCATTAAAAAAGTGGGCAAAGACATGAATAGATACTCTCAAAAGAAGATACATGGGCAACCAACAGACACATGAAAAAGGGCTTAGCCTCACTAATCATCAGAGAAATGCAAATCAAAACCACATTGAGATACCACTTAGCTCCAGTAAGAATGACCATCATTAATAAAACAAACAACAGATGCTGGTGAGGATGTGGAGAAAAAGGAACTCTTCTGCACTGCTGGTGGCAATGCAAACTAGTGCAACCTCTTTGGAAGACAGTGTGGCAATTTCTGAAAGAACTAGAAATTGACCTTCTATATGACCCAGCAATTCCCCTATTGGGAACTCAAATCATTCTACAAAAAATATACCTTCACATGTATGTTTGTTACAGCTCTATTCACAATAGCAAAAACATGGAACCATCCATGCTGCCCATCGAAGCAGGATTGTATAAAAAAAGTGGTACATATACACAATGGAATATTATGCAGCCATAAAGAAGGACAAATATGGACTTTGCAGCAACTTGGATTTAGAGTCGATCATACTCAGTGATCTATCACAGAAAGAACAGTACCATATCATATGTTCTCACTCATAAGCAGACCTTGAACAATTATAATACTATAAGAAAGGGATTGGCAGTAGTGGGAAACTGCCAGGGGAGGAAGGGGGTGGGATTGGCAGTTGAGGGGAACTGCTAGGGGAGGGAGGGGTACACCTCATTAACAAGGGTACCTGCATAGTGAATGCTTGTATACCTAACGCTGAATTGTACCCCACATCTTAAAAATTAAAAAAAGAAAAAAGCCGGGCTCAGTGGCTCAGCCTGTAATCTTGTGCCTTGGGAGGCTGAGGTGAATGGATTGTCTGAGCCCGCGGGTTCGAGACCCACCTGCGCAACTTGGCGAGACCTCATCTCTACAGTAAATCAAAAATGAGCCGGGCGTGGTAGCGCATGCCTGTAGTTCAAGCTACTTGGAAGGCAGAGGTGGAAGGATCACCGGAGCCCAGCAGGTCGAGGCTGCGGTGGCTGGGAGCGGCCACTGCACTCCAGTCTGGGTGACAGAGTGAGACTCCAACTCAAAAAAAAAAGAAAAAAAAAGAATTTAAGCATTTAGTTGATCTTCAGAAGGGACCAAACTTTGCTTATTTGTATTTTTCCTGTGTTTTATTTTTCCTTTGTTGTCCTGATTCCTTTTCAGACCTGCTTAGTGTTTCTGATCATTATGATGAGGATCCACGCCCAGTGCACATTCCAGAGTTTAACATTTTCTTTGCAGACTCACTTTTGTCATGAACCATTGGCTTTTTGTTGGTCCACAGCCTTCAATGATTAGAATTTTCCTAACAGATTCCGCATCCCTCCCTCTGGTTTGCTCCACCTTATTTTAATGTCCTTTACCTTAACTGCCTTTGCAGAAGTTTTATCACAGTGAGTCATGGCCATTTGTTCAGCAGATGTTTGCTGAGCAGCTACCATAGACAGCATGCAGGACAATGTGCTAGGGTGGCCTGGGGAATGGAAAGACCAGTGAAGCCAGGAGGTCCTTGTCCTGAAGCAGCTTGATTAGCAGAGGAAACAGATGGGCAAACGGACCCTGATTAGATGCAATTAGTGTTTTATATTGGCAGAACAAGGACAGACCTTGGACGGGAGCCCCACATCCCCAGTCCTCCCTCAGCCACTTGCTGTTGTGTGTGTTTTACAAAGACTGTTCACCTCACTGAGCACAGCCTGGGAAAATGTGTTCTTTATTAGCAACTATGGTTCTGATATGTAATCCCCTGTATAGCGCCCTGCTTGGGAATGTGTGTACATGGACATTCCTTTTGTCATTTCCACGCACATCCTCCGGGCAGAAAGTCTAGACTGAGAAGTCTGTCTGCCTTCCTCTCTTCCCACAGACTCTTCCTGCGTTCCCCATCTCAAAAATGGCAGCCTCGTCAGCCGAAGTTGCAAGCATTTTTGATGCCTCCCTCTCCCATACTCCCTCTATCTAGTTCATTTACCAAGACCCGTTACCTCCTCTGCTGCTGCTTCACTCCTCCATTGCCATCACCCAAGTCCAAAGCATCTTCTCCAGTTGCCATCACCCAAGTCCAAAGCATCTTCTCCAGTTGCCATCACCCAGGTTCAAAGCATCTTCTCCAACTTCATGACCCATGTTACTGGATTCCAAAATTAACTTAGAAGGTCATTTCTAGCATTTAAAGCAGGAAAGAAAAAAGTTGAATGGAAAACATTAGAGTCCATTGCATGTAGTAAGTTCGGGTTTTATTTTGAGATCTGTATTTGTATGTAATAATAGTTTTACAAAAGGTTCACATTGCTAAGGGCTTTACATATATTGACTTACCTACAGCCACAACAACCTATAGGGTAGGTACCATTGTTACTATCCCAGCTTTACAGATACGGAAACTGAGGCTCAGAGAAGCCAAGAAGCTGGCCCAGGGTCACAGAGAATGCTAGGGTTCCAGTCCAAGCTGGCTACCTGCCTGTGTGTGTGTGTGTGTGTGTGTGTGTGTGTGTGTGTGTGTGTGTGTGTGTGTATACGTACATGTGTGTACTGGGTTGCAAAGTAGTTTCTTACTATCTAGGTTGAGGTTAGAAAATGTTGGGAAGTTTTTGTTTCATGGACCTCTATACATCCACTGTTATCTCCTCCAGACTTCTCTACTGCAGTCACAATAACCTTAGAAAATGAAAATTGTATAATTATTCTTTACAGAGGAGTCCTGTGCTCTTAAGAGCGTGTACTCTGGTCACAGAGTCCTGTGTAATCTGGTATCTCCCCACGTCTCAGGGGCCTGGAAGCTTTTCTATGCTGGCTATCCTTCTGCCCTACTGGCCTTTCAGCTTCTAGATGTGGCAGAGACCCTGAGGTCTCTCAAAGCCTTTGCATGTGCTCCTGTGACCTCCCAGACTTAGTTAGGCCCTTCATGACCTGCCCCCACTGTACTCTTTACTGCAAGTTCAGAGAGCTTATTATAGCCATAAGGATACACAGTCATGCATCGTTTAATGATGGGAATATGTTCTGAGAAATGCATCATTAAGCAATTTTGTCACTGTTCGAACATCATAGAGTGCACTTACACAAACATAGATGGTGTAGCTAACTATACACCTATTCTGTATGGTGTAGCCTATTGTTCTTGGGCTAAAAACCTATGTAGCATGTTACTGTGCTAAATACTATAGGCATTTGTAACACAGTAGTCAATATTGTGCATCTAAACCTAGAAAAGGTAAAGTAAAAATACTGATAAAAGTTAAAAAATGGTACGCCTGTATAGGGCACTTACCATGAATGGAGCTTGCAGGACTGGAAGTTGCTCCAGATGGGTCAGTGACCGAGAAGGGAGTGAATGTGAAGGCCCAGGACCTTGTTGTTCACTCCTTCATGACTGGTAGTGCATGAGATTGTTTTTACACAGCATTACCACAACATGTGAACAATGTACTGTGCTGGATTTCACAATGGCTGCAACATACTAGGCAGTAGGCATTTTTTAGCTCCATTATAATCTTACAGGACTACTGTCTCTGTGGAGCCCTTTGACTGGGCATCGTTCTAGCATGACTGTACCGTGTGTCCTCACTTAATGTCGATGACATGTTCTGGGAAATAGCAGATTTAAGTGAAATGACATGTGATGAAACCAATTTTACCCTAGGCTAATTGATATAAATAAGAGTTAAGTTCCTGTAGCATATTTCTGGCACAAAAACATCACCCAACTTTTCAATAAAGACCAAAAACATCTTTGATATTAAACATTGAAATAAATGGGAGCTATACATACATTTAAGAAAGATTAATAAGAACAAGTAAGAGGATTACCTGGTTTTTGGTGAATCAGTGAGTGATGGTGGTGGTAGTGGTGGTGGGTTAAATCAAGGAATAAAGGTTTGCAAAGTGAAAATTACAAGGACTACTACCTTTCTCCCACCATGGGGTTCAAAAACAAACACTAGCCAATATTGTGGCTCGCTGAGCACTTTCAGACCACATTATTCCTTGTCCTGCATTTGTCTCATTATCCTATACCTTATGAATTTAGTTTGACAATACCTTTAATTAATTAATTCATCCATCCATACATCCATGTTGTAGCCTACTTACTCTAGTGCTTCTCTAGGCAGCTTAGAGAGCAAGGCGGGATGCTGCCCTAAATAGGTGCCATTTCACCCAGGGTTCACTGGCACCCACCCACACTCAGTCAGATAGGACCATGTAGACACACCAGTTCACCTAACCTGAACATCCTTGGGATGTGGGGGAAAATTGGAGTACCTGGAGAAAACCCACAAGATATGGGGAAGATGTGCAAATTTCCACACAGATAGGGGCTCTGGCCAGGAGTCATTTGTTTTCTTTTTTTTTCATCAACATTATGATGAAACAGCATTATTTGTCATTCTTTGTTCACTTAATATCTTCTGAGGGCAGGGGCATTTAGTCTGACTCACATCCTCATACCCTAGGGCAGCATCTAGCATGTCAATCAGTGAACACTTACTGGGTGTTTAGTTAGGTATGGAAAGAGTAAAGGAAGGGAGAATTCTCAATTTTGCCTAGATTATCTTCCACTCTTACCTTTCTAGAAAGCATTTTTTAAATTGTTTCTGTGGGTGGGTCAGAATCTTCTGAGTGAAATTTTAGGTTTTGTCTTTCACTACGGGGGACCCCTTCATCCACCCAACTGGATGAAGAGCTATGGCCTGCATCTGTTGGGCAGGCCCCCGATTCTGGTGGAGTGGGCAGAGTGGTATAGGGAAGGAGTCCTAGACCCCAGATCAGGAGACAGGCCTTGACTACACCACTGCTTTGCAGTTTAGCTGTGAAACAGCTTCCTGGTCCTTAAAATGGGGGTGGTAGGCCAGATGCAGTGGCTCAAGTCTGTAATCCCAGCACTTTGGGAGGCGGAGATGAGCGGATTGCCTGAGCCCACGGGTTCAAGAACAGCCTGGGTGACTTGGTGAGACCCCATCTCTACAACAAATCAAAAAATTAGCTGGGTGTAGTAGCATGTGTCTATAGTTCTGGCTACTTGGAAGGCTGAGGCCAACAGGTTGATGCTGGGGTGGCTGTGAGTATGCCGCTGCGCTCTAGCCCGGGCAACACAGTGAGACTCCAACTCAAAAAAAAAAAAAAGGGATGGTAACAGCACACAAGCTACTTCTGGGCTGATTGTACAATTGGGAGGTCAGTTGTGAATTGAAGATCTCTGGCATGACAGTGTTGGCTGTTCAGAAAGGTGGTTGGTTTTGAAAAATTTCTTCTTCCTTGGATCTCCTTATACGTAGCCATGTGCTTTTCCCTGTAGACCAGGCCTTGGTTGGTCAAGGGCACTTCTCATCAGTCCAGCTGTAGGCCTAGGCCAAAGGCATTCGGTTCCTTTCTGTCCCACACATTGGTGATTGTTAAAACCTTGACATTTAACCTTGGAGAGCTTTCTGGCCAAGATTAGTTCAGGGACACTTTAGGTTCTGCTTTGGCCCAAAGCAGTGACTGGAGTAATGACAATTGCAGCTCTCATTTACTGAGCATTCACTCTTTGCCAGGCCTCTGCTCACAGTACCCACAGTGCATCACTTCTGCTCCTACCTGCCTCCTCATTTCACAGAAGAGGAAACCGAGGCCTAGTGAGGTGAGAAACTTGCCAAGGTCTTCCATGTGGAGTTTTCTATAGGACACCTTTCTCATGTTAGTTACAACTATCCTTTTAATGACTTTTTGGACTTAGAAAATAATGGCTTTTGGTAAGCTCCTTGAGAGAAAGTTTTAATATTTGTCTTTTGTTTATTTTGTGTGATCTCTGTTCTAGATTGGCATAACCCAGCTTCTCCTAGGAGTGCTGCTTGTCCAGGCTCTGCAGAGGTCTACTTCACTCTGGAGGCATTTCCTGCCCCGATTCCCACCTACAGCAGGGGAGCACTTGCTGATTGGATAGCGTCCATGCTTTGGAAATGTAGCTGATTTTCTCTTGGTACTTTTTATTTCTGAATGCTGTTTGTATTCTCTGGACTGCATTCGTTTTCCCTCTTTACTGCTGCAGTTAATTGCTCTTTTGCTGACTCCTTTATTATTATTTTCCAGACTTGCCTGAAATGCACCTTGATTTGGCATCTTCAGAGGTTTAAAACCCTGTACTTGTTACTGATGATTTCCCTCATTTCACAGAATTCCATTTGGTTTCAAGTCTGTTTGGCAAGACCCTGCTTTTCTTCTTTCTTCCATCATTAAATTTTAATATTTTTCTCTTTCTGCTCTTTTATAGAAACTTGCATTTCATTTCTTAGGTTGTAATAATGCACCTTTGTGTCCTGTAGTTTGACTTCCCATCATACTTGTTTTTAGAATCATTTTCATGGAGCAGAGGGCACTTTTATGGTGCCCTTGCTCTTTCTACAAGGCAAATCTGTCCACACCATTTTTCTACTCAGCACCATCTTTGGCTTTTGTAAGATCAGTTCTGAATGCCCCATCCCAGTATTGTAGACCATGTTTTGGTGTCCCTTTCCCTCCTGTCTCTTCACCCACCTCTTCTGCCACCATTCCTCCCCTTACCCCACTAAACTGGCAATTTTCAATTTTTGATTGCAGTACCTCTTTCCATAAATCTTAAGAATTAGTGAGATTTCCCAAAGCACTTTTTGTTATATAGATTGTATCTAGCAGAATTTACTATATTAGAAATTGAAATTGAAGAGATTTAAACATATTTATTAAACTTAAATATATCAGTAAGTCCCATTACATGATAACATAAGTAATAGTTCTAATGAAAAATAAATATTTCCAAAACCTAAATATTTAGTGAAAAGAATGACATTGTTTTACTTTTTCCCAGATCTGTTGAATGGCTAGCTTGATGGAAACCAGCTGGAGTCTCATAAATGCTTTTGCATTCATTCTGTTGTAATATGTTGTGTTGGTTGAATTATATGAAGAAAATCCAGCCTTATATTATAGCCTTTTCAGTTAATTGTAGATAGTCTTGGAAACTACATCAGAAATTGGCCAGCAGTAGTTTCTTAAAGGTTTGTTGCAACATGGAATCTGAAACCAGTCAATGAACTTTTCATACTCTTACATTGAAGTCCATTGTCCTGTTGTGCACTTTTCAGGATCTTTTATGTATCATTTTGCAACATCATGCATTATTAGTCATTTTAGAAAATATCAAAATGTCACATTTAATATCACCGTTTAGAAAGATATACAAATATCACATTTGTTAATGTCACTGCCATTCTCATCTGAAAAGTTTTTAAGTACTGGGATGCTCTGAAGCTCACTATGGTGGATACAAGTTTTCTAAAATTTTAATTTTTGCTTGAAAGCTCAAATATTGGCCGGGCTCGGTGGCTCAGCCTGTAATCCCGTGCCTTTGGGAGGCTGAGGTGAGTGGATTGCCTGAGCCCACGGGTTCGAGACCCGCCCGGGTGGTGAGACCTCACCTCTACAATAAATCAAAAAAATCAGTCGGGTGTGGTAGCGCATGCCTGTAATTCCGGCTACTTGGAAGGCCGAGGCGGAAAGATTGCCGGAGCCCAGCAGGTCGAGGCTGCGGTGGCCGGGAGCGGCCACTGCACTCCAGTCTGGGCGACAGAGTGAGACTCCAACTCAAAAACAAAAAAACAAAAAAAAAAAACGAAAGCTCAAATGTTATCTTTAACAACTAATAAGTTTTCCTTGAAATAATAAGTTCCACTCTGTTTATTTTTGGCAAAATGTATATAAATGCCCAAATCTGAATAACTTGTTTTTCTCATTCTTTTGAGTAAGAATGGCATTCCATGAAGAACGGTGGCTGAGTCAGGCACAGAAGGGCCTTTTCTTCCCAGCAGCCACCACACCTTATGCTTTGGCCTGCAGCAGGGGTGCTGTACAAGGACATACCATTTTGTCACATGGGATAGTAAGAAGATTGTACTCAAGAGTTAATAGTTAATAAAAATAATTCTTACTACTTTTTCAAGGACATTCTTAGGTAAAATTGATTTCAGGAAAAAAAGAATTGTGTGTATGGCAGTGGAGGATGTAAGTCTATGCTATTACAGGCAGATGCCACTGCTGTGGTTCATGCTAAGTCGCCCGCAGTTTTACCCGTCATTGCTTTGCACCAGTGTAAATGTCCACTTAGTTGAAGGTGGTTTGGATCCTACAGGACTCCCAGAAAGGGTCTTAGCCATACTTTGAAAACCATCGGGTAAGACCACACTGCATGCATTAGACTCTTGCTTCCCATCTCATGTCTCTGTGCCCCTTCTGCCTGGAACATTCATTATGACCAACCTCTGCATCCCTGTGCATAGGTGTGTATGTGTGCATATGAATACATGTGTTACTTCTGCTATTACTGGTGATAATTGTGTGTAGTGATCTCTTCTGGTATACTAAGAGCCAGGTTTCACATTTATCGCAGTGGCAGGAACACCAAGTACCGTGTCTGGCATAGTTAATCATGCTTGGATGTTAGCTTTCTTCTTCATCATCAGCAGCAGCATCACGGCAAGAGCTTAGTCAAAGGTTTTTGAACAAAGAAGGATTTGGGTTATTATTTCCAAGGTTTCCTTAGAAGGTTGGTTCTCTGTTATATAGGATTAGGTTCTTTGGAATTTTCTTTGGGAAATAATTATGTATTCTGGCTTTTTCATTTTTACAGATGAGGAAATTGGTGACCTTGCATTAATTTAAATCTCAGATATTTAATGAGTACTTTGTAAAGTTAGACACTGCTAGGTGAGGTAATATGGTGGCAAATAAAAAATAGACTTGAGAAAAATATTATACTCTTTATAAGGAGTGATGGTTAAGCGGGAGATACAAGCATTAATGACCTAGTCACTGAAATTACAAGTGTTATGTGAACAGTATGCAGGAAAGTACACAGTGCTAATTCATTTGTTTTTTTGTTTTGCCCATCTCAGAGCTCTGCCAGGCCTCTTTAGGTCGTCTTCTCAACATTTTGCCACTTCTGGCATCCCTGTGATTCAAATGACTGATGAAGATCAGTGAAGTTGTTGACCATTTGCCCACTGCATCATCTGAGAGTGTAGCATGTTGAAGACATGATCTTTAGTGACATGAGACAGCCTTCTCTCAGGGCCTGGCACTTAGTAGGCACTTGTCTTTGTTAATTGGCTGAATGAAGAATGATTAAATGTGCTTAGAAAGACCTGGACTGTGGGAGCAAACCTACCCTGTGGTTTCCTCATCCCAGTGTTTCACTTGTGGTGTTGTTCTGTCCTGGGTGACTGGATACAATCGTTTAACATGTATTTTTTTGCACCCCTGCTCTTATCTGCCCCATTTTGTAGAGAACTAGTGACCCTCTCCATGCAAAGCAAAACACAAAACAGAAAACACATCCTGCTTTCTATTTTGACCCAGTACTGCCCACACATTGGGGAAAATGTTAATTCTCCATTTCCAGGAATATATTTAATCAAAGGACATGATGTTGATACAGGAAAATTGGCCTGTGGTTTTGTGACTGCCTGGACAGGTGATGGCAGGTGGATTTTGTGACAGAATAGCCTTGGAGTCGGGACTTTTTTAAGATGATTAGGCTGGTGCTTAACTTGATGTTTCATTCTGTGAAGTCACCTGCAGAGAAATCAAACATTTACACGTTTATCAACTGGTGTGTTTGGTTCTTGGTGTGTGGCCACAAGCTTTGGGATGTATGAGTTCTGGGAATGCTTAAAAATCCCCCATACCCCCTCTTTATGGGTAGATAAGTAGGAAAACATTTGCCATCTCAGGTTATCCTCTTGCTTCAAAGCCTGAAACTATTGTGTTCCTGCCAGTCTGAAAGCGAACAGGCCTTTAAGAGACCAAGGGTTGAGGGACCTCTTAGAGGATGGCATATATCTGGGTTGCTGAAGTTTCTAGTGAGGCTCTGAGATTGAGCTAGGAAAATTCTCAGGGAGTTTTAGACCTCTTGATTTCTAATCTTTTTTGATTGAGTTAGAGTTGCAGAAATATAAATTGCTAATTTAAAAAAATAACTTCTTTGTATAAATAATTCATACTAATTGTAGAAATTTGGAAAAAATAGCAAATGGCATAATGCTGAAAATTACCCTTAATTCCTCTATTCAATCACTGTACAAATTTTGTTTTATTTGCATGTATTTTTGTATGCAGAATTAGGATCATTGTGTATAAATTTTTATTTCTACTTTTTCCATTTAACATATGAATACTTTTTCTGTGTTGAAAAAGCAGCACAGAATAGGGACTTGTAGTAATTTTCTATTGCTGCTGTAATAAATTTCCACAAACTGAGTGGCTTAAAACAACTACTTTCATAGTACTAGAGGCCAGAAGTCTGAGATCAAAGTGTAGGCAGGAATTGCTTGCTTTGTGTGGAGACTCACAGGGAGAATTCATTCCTTTCCTTGCCCCTTTAGCTTCTGATCCCATCTGTCTGCCTTTGTTGTCACATTGCTTGTATATGAGCATGCACATGTGCGTGTGTGCTCTGTGTGTGCGTTGTGTGTGTGTGTGTGTGAACTCCACTTTTCTTAGGACGCTTGAATTTAGGCCCCACCCAGATAATCAAGGATATCTCTTCATCTCAAATTTTTAGTCACATCTGGAAAGACCCTTTTTCCATGTGCATTTCCAGGTTTCACGGTTAGGACAATCATCTTTGGAGCCATCACTCAGTCTGCCACAGGGTTTAAGACAATGTGCTCTGGAGCCACACTGTGTGGGCACTGATCTCAGTGGCATCTTTTACTAGCAGGCTGACTTTGAACAAGTGTCTTCGCTCTTGGTGTCTTCACTTTCCAATCTGTAAAATGGAAATAGATAGTGTAAGAATTAAGAGGATTAATATATATAAAACACCTAAAATGCTTAGGATGGTGCCTGGCCTATGTAAGGATTGGCTGTTATTGTTGTAGTTGTTATTTTATTAACAATTCTTTGTAAAATGTCATTTTAATGACTGCATAAGATTTTTTATGATCTACCATAATTTATGTAATGATTTCCTTTTGTTGGCCAAGCTTTTTTTTTTAACCCCAATTTAAAAAATTTCATATATAACACTGACATAGATATCTTTGAACATTAAGTTTTGTATCACTTCAGATTAATTCCCTAGTGTAGAGTTCTGGAAATGGAATTACAGCATCAAAGGGTGTGTACAATTTTAAGTCATTTAATAAGAATTTGCTAAATTGCTTTCCAGAAAGATTATGCCTATTATACTCCTACCAAGATGAGCGTGCCTGTTTTACCATGGCCATCCCTGTTACCGTGTGTTATAATTTTAAACAATCTCAGGGATTTAGTCTGCCGTTTAGGGCTGAAATGTAACAGCAAAGGGACTCTAAACATTGTGATTCTTTTAGTGAGGAGTATTCTAGCAAGCCAGGAAAACCTCCAATGCAAAATTAAATCCTTGTCATGTCTCCAAGTGCCTTTTCCATTATGAATCCTGGAAACTTCCTGGGTATTTGTGAGGGTAGGAGGTGTGTTGGGGGATAGGATATGTTAGTAGCAGGGTTTCAATAACAGTTGCTTCTTTGCTCAGACCTTGGCATTTCAAACTCTGAGCATCTGATGGGATGAAGGAGACACACTTGAACAGAAAATGAATCAGTTTGATCACTTTGCATCCAAAGCCATGCGAGGGACGGGAGGATAGGGTGGGGAGGGGCAGCTCTCGCACTGTCTGCCAGATTAGCAGGAGAGCAGCCCTGGAGAGGGCTTGGGGGGCACCCTTGCCACCTGCTAGCCTGCTTGCTTTTCCTGGCTAGTGTCTACTGCATGCAGTCTGGTCCTGCCCAGCCCAGGCCTCTGGTCTATAGAGGAAGATCAGGGTCCAGAGTGTGTCTACTCAAAGGGACCCACTCCATCTTCAGACTATTTGGAAACAGGGTGGTGATTGTATTTTTCCCTGTGGCCAACTATACAGTGTATACCACAGGCAGTGGGTCACACACGAATTCAGCAATACCCAAATCCCTTGTAGTGGGCTAACTGGTGGCACTCCTGTCCTAATCCCTGGAACCTGTAAATGTTACCTTAATTGGAACAAAGGGTTTTTGCAGAAGTGATGAAGTAAGGATCTTGAGATGATGCGATCGTCCTGGATTATTTGGTAACCTTAAATGCCATCACGTGTTCTCTTTTTTTTTTGAGTTGGAGTCTCACTCTGTCACCCAGACTGGAGTGCAGTGGCCACTCCCAGCCACTGCAGCCTCGACCTGCTGGGCTCTGGCGATCCTTCCGCCTCAGCCTTCCAAGTAGCTGGAACTACAGGTGCGAGCTACCACACCTGGCTAATTTTTTTGACTTGTTGTAGAGATGAGGTCTCGCCAAGTTGCCCAGGCGGGTCTCGAACCCGCAGGGTTAGGCAATCCACTCACCTCAGCTTCCCAAAGCGTGGGATTACAGGCTGAGCCACCGAGCCCAGCTTCACGTGTTCTTATAAGAAAGAAGCAGAGGGAGATATGACACCCAGAGGAGAACGCAGCGTGAAGATGGAGGTGGAGCTTAGAATGATGTGGCCACAGGCCAAGAGGTGCCAACAGCCACCAGTTGCAGAAAGGGGCAAGAAATAGGTTCTAGGGGAACGTGACATTGCCTTCCCTTTGTTTTGGACTCCTCACCTCCAGAACTGTGAGAGAGTAAATTTCTGTTGTTTTAGCATCCAGTCTGTGAGAATTTGTTTTGGCAGCCTCAGGAAACTCGTCCGTAGTCTGTGCCCTGTTTAGGATAGTTCTGCTGATCATGGACTTGAGTAGCAATGTTTTATTGCCATAAAAGCTTCTAGGCACTTTAAATTTCTGTACTTATTTGGTTGACCCAGCTCACTGGTTTGCAGACCTGTTGTCCTTGAGTACCACTGGCCTCGTCTCTCTTCCTTGTTTTATGGATAAGGAGACAGAAGCCCTGAGAGAAGAGGAGGGCTGGGACTAGAGCAGCTGGTGCCTCTGCTGTGGGGAGTGTGTAGACAGGCCCTGGTTCAGGTTGAGCAGGCGGGAGAGCTGCCCTCCGGCCTGATCTGTGGGCCAGCTGGTGTCCCTTCAACTGTTCTGTAACCTGCTCAGTGAAAGCTAATGCTCTGGTGAGCCTGTGGGGCACCGAGCTGCTCAGAAGGCCCAGAGGAAACCATAAAGCATTTGCCTTATAGCTAAAGCATTTGCCTTATAGCTAATGAGTCAACAGCAGCAGGCAAAGGTCTCTTCCAGGGGTGGGGGGGGGTAGGGGTCACAACTTACTGTCAACTTAATTTCCAGCCGACTGCTTTGTCTTTGTGGTCTAGGTCATATTTTCCCTCTGGAGCCTGATTTTAACTTTCTATATTTTCTGAATGTTAGTTATCTTTTAGAGAAAGGGACTGGACTACAATCATCTTGATGTTTATGCTAATTAACACTGAAGCCTAAACTCCTTAACTTGGCATTCATGGCCTCTTGAAGAACTGGCTCCTTTTTCCTTCCAGTTCTGCCTCCTTTCCCTCCCTTTTACGTACCTTAATCTCTGAAGTTCACCAAGATCATTGCTCCCTAGGAGAAGGGGCCAGAAGAGGTTAGGCTCTTGAATACCCACAGTAGGTGAGTTCATGATTGACCAACTTAAGAACTAATGGGAAAATGTGGCAAGGATAGAGGTTGAGTGCAAGTCTTTGAAACTCTCAGAAAAAAAAGGTTTATATTCCATAAAAGAGATTATAAAGGCAGCAGAAGCTTCCAGTACCAATCACTAACATGTGAGCAGTCATCTGAGACCATCTAGCTCAGTAGAACCACCAGATTTCTCTAGCCACATATATAAACCAGGCAAACTAGAAGAAAAATCACCCAGCTGAGCTCAGCATTAATCACCGACCCACCAAACCATGAGAAATGTTTATTCTTTAACACACACACAAAAGAAAAAGGGCAGCATAGTAAACCAAGATTTATCTTTCAATTATTGCACTTATTTGGGTAATGATAGGCATAGTACCATTACTCAAGTATTTTTTGCTGTAAAGGCAAGAGACTTTTCTGAGTCTCTCACTTTGGATTTGCAATGAAATTCTTATTTGTTTGCTCTGTTATGGTTAATGCCCAAATTAAGAGCCCCTTGTCCCCCATTATTTGGGCTGCCATCTTAATATTTAGTACTACTAAAATTTTAGGAATAAATTTGTTGGCTACTTTCTGGCTCTCACACATCTCTAACTTCTTTTCATCTCAGGTACTATTAACAGTGTTCAGAGGCCCAAGTCACTTTCTTTCATCTTTATATTTCACAAGGCTTTAGTTCAGAAGCCTCTTTTCCACTTTTGTTTCTTTTTGTAGTCCCAACCTTGGATCCCTCATTTTAAAATCAGTGATTTTTGATTGCAGGGAACAGAAATACTGTCATGCCAGCTTAAGTTAGCAGAGCGTTTGTTGTAGGAACCTCAGGAATACAGGGAGCAAAGCTTAGCCACCTGCTAGGGAATGGGAACAGGAAGGCCCCATGATCCTGTGGGATGCTGCATGATCCTCTGTGCATACTGTGTGTGTGTGTGTGTGTGTGTGTGTGTGTGTGTGTGTTTCTAACAGTGACAAGTATCCATCCTTGAGACAGTCAGTAGGGAGAGGGGAGCCTCTCAGCATGTGCTGGGGATGAGGACGTACCAAAAATGGGACCTGTGGAGGGTAGCCCTCCTAAGCACTTATACCTTTTCCTCTAATTTCTTTTATTTTATTTTATTTTTTATTTTAATCAATATTTTTGACTATGATATTGTGGGGTACAGTTAAGGGTTAGGTATACAAAATCTTCGTTCAGGCACCCTGTTGATATCCTCTAATTTCTTAACAGGAATAACTCAAGTCATCTGTACTGGAAATCAATTTGCTGAAATTACTGAAAAAGCAGTTCTTGAAGTTGAAGAAAAGGTAAGCATTTTCGTATAAGGGAAACCCATTTAGGGAGAGGTTACTGTCCTGTCATTCCCTTGTATGCCCAGTGAATATGTAATATTTTACCCCTCCTCCTGCCTGGCCACATTCCTGTTCATCCCTCAAGATCTTTATCAAATGCTGCTTTTCTCCTTTCAGATTTCTCCTGACTGGCAGTGGTTTTCCCTCGTGTGGAACCCCTGCAGTGTGCTCTCCCTTCTTATGATGTTTGTATTGTCGTTGTACCTTCCTCTGACAGCCTGCTACAGTGGAGGTCTGTGGTGCCCTGTTCTAGTACTTTAGATTTCATGATAGTTGCTTGTTTTGGTTTTCCCCAGTTGTGCCCAGGACACCGTAAGTGCTCCATAAACGTCTGCTGAGTGGACAGTCAGCTCCTGTGTGGATCTGCTTTTTACTTCCACCACTCCTCCCTGATAGACTTGTACTAGGAATTATTCTTAAATAGATTCTGTTCTTTGAGCATTCACTTGAAATTTCTAATCTTTTCCAGTTGTCCTTTGTCTTTTGGCTATTGGTGAAATTAAGCTAAAGGCAAAGCTTTTGTATCTGGTTCTTTTTCATGGGCAATTTGGGCCATGTTAAGAGCAATAATTTGGAAATGGGGTTGGGGGGGTGACAGGCAGAGAAGCTGGTATGGCCACGGGAGCATCAATTCCCCCAGCCTGCTTCTGCCCCCTGTGGCTGGCGTTGCACGTGTGGGACTTTGGTCTTTCTGTGACCCACCCTGTCTGCTGCTTGGCAGACTACCTCCTCCACTTCTGCAATCCTCCAGGCTGCCTCAGTTAGTGGACAGTTACATTTTAACCCATCCCTCTGTCCCAACCTTTTTGCTTTAAATGAGTGAGTCAGCAGGTTCCCTTTCTCGAACTATTAGCTGTTAAAGAGCCCCAAGTTTTGTATTAATTTTACCAGTCTCTTGGAAAATATGTCCCCGCCTTTTCCACCTGATGGTAACCATCAGCTGTCCCTCACATTTGTAGGGTGCCTTCCCTTTTGCAGGGTGCTTCTACACACATAGGCAGATTTTCTTCTCCTACCAGTTCTGGGAAACATGCGGGGCAAGTGGTAACTTCTCATCTTCCCAGTCAATAAACAAGCTCAGAAGTCCAATGAATGGGGTTGGTTTTTCCCTCCCCTGTACCTTCTTGGTCCTCTCTTTTGGAAGTCATGGTGAACTGCTGGTGTCACAAAACCCAGGGATTCTGTCTCTTATCCAACCTCATGTTCCTTTCAGGGAGAAGGGTCTTGACTTTCCATTGAGGAATTCAGTCTGACTCTGGGTTCCCTCTCTTCCCCATGTCCCTACCCAGGCAGCTTTCTTGAAAAGGCAGGTATCTTCCCAGTCAGTCAGTCTTGGACATTTTATTTTTGTTAGGGCTTAGTTAAATCTAATTAGTTTACGTTAGTGCTGCATTGTCTTTCACTAATGGGGGTTTGATCAGCTAATCTGGCTGTATCTGATGATGTTCTCCCCTCCCCTTGAATAATTGCAAATGGTTCCATCCATCAAGGCACAGAGCACAGTACTTTATTACCCTGTGGAATTGTTTAGTTAACTGTGATTTTTAAACAATGGCTCTACTTTTAATTAGAAAGCAGATTGTCAAGTGACATTTTGATTTGTCCTTTGATGGGGAAATTGGAAAATAGACCCAGCAGAATAAGAAACCAAGTTCTAGTTTAGCAGGAGGCATATTAACTTAAGAGCAGGATGTGACTTCAGTGAATCATTGTTTTCCTAAAATAGGCTATCCTGTGATCTTTTTGTTGAGAGACCTTCTTTTGTGTCTGATACTACCTTAGATAAACATTTTCCTATGGTAGACTCTAACCTGGAATCCAAACAGAATATTCCTTCCCATGGTGTGTCAGAATCCAAGATCAGATACCAACACCCTTTTACTGGGAGTCCTTGAAAACATCAATATCAAGAGATCAGCAAACCTATTATGATTTTGTAATAGAAGGAAACATCAGGCTACACACTTGACTTCTGGTTGTAGCATGATGCAAATGCCATTTTACTGTTGAGGTTATTGTTTTCTTGACCCTAAAGCTAGATTTGTATTAGTGAGGACTCTCATAGAAGCAGTCTGCATTTGTCCTGACTGAGTTTGGTCCTGTGAGCTCCTTGTGTGGTTGTGCCCACCCCGAATGTCTACTCCGAGCACAGTGAGAGGAGGACAACAGGGGTCACCAGTGAGGCCGGCTTCAGGAGTCTTCTTTTTTTTTTCAGATGGCAAAAATATGGCAAAAATATACTTAAGGTGCGTACTTATTAACTCACTTTTCCAAGAAACTGGCTTCAAATCCTCAATTCCTAACAATGCTTCTAAAGTAGACCTTGTGTTCATCCTCTGCCCCTCCCATGTCACCCTCTAAGTCTAAGCCAGTGCCACCCTTTGCCAATGGAGCTGCCAAGGCCTTTACCTAGCTGCCCTGCTTTCCCTCCTCCTCTGTGCTTGTCACTTTGGACCCAGGGTGATCTTTAGAACTTCTTGTCATATCATTTCACTTCCTTGCTTGAAACCTGTCAGTGACCTTGTCCTGCATTTGGAGGAAGCTCATGAGCCCAGACTGGCTTGTGGAGCGTATGGTACTGTCTGGGCCCAAGCCTGCCTGGAGACGCCCAGTACTGTTGGCATCACGTGAGGTACTTTCCCCTTCACTCTTGACTTCTTCAGGCAATTGCAATGATTTAGGTTTTCTAGATACATTAAAGCAACTGTCAGACTCTCAAAGGTGTTCTTGGAATGGATGTTGTGTTCTGGGAAATGAAACAAGGAGTGATTTGTTCCTTCAAACACCAGAATATCCACTCGTAGAATGCAGAGGTGGACCACGATTTCATTTGGAAACTCAGTATGTTAATACCCACTAAGTAATCAACTAAAATTGCAATACCCCTGTGACTCCCCAGACAGCCCTCCCCTCAAATATTTTGACATGGAAATGTGCAGTGGCATTTTAGCTCAGGAAATCATGAATGAAATTTGGTTCTAGGCTGGCACAAGAAAAGACCGACATTCTGTAGGGAGAAAAGAAACAAAGCTAAATGTCATTGCACAGCTTTCCTTTTTAAAACACATTTCTTCTAACCAGAAGCCTGTTTGTTTTCCTTATCCTAACCTTGAGCTTTACTTGTGTGTGTGGGTGTGTGTGTGTGTATAGCCACACATACAAGCACAAGCACACCCCTGAATTAATCTTAGTTATGACATTCCCTGTTGTCTCCAGACCTTCCATTTAAGGTAATTCATGGGAATACTGAAATCCCAACTGGATTTTGGTGCACTGCGGCCTCAAGTTCAGACAACTTTTCTATGATCTTGAATTTGAGATGTTTTAAGGCATCATCAGGTCTGGTGGATCCCCGATGAGTTATAGCGAAGATTACAACGGCAATACCAGACAAGGTGATGCTAGCACAGTGTGACAAGTACTGCGGCAGAGTTTATACCTGGTGGCACGAGACCTCACTCACCTTGGGGAGTGGTAGGGCGTGTGTCCCTCGAGGTGGGTCTTGAGAGGGCCCCCAAGTCCAAGTGTTTGTCACATCTTTGCCAAACAGGGAATGGCTGGGAGGAGAGAGGTGCATGGGACATTTCAGACAGCTGCACTGGTGAAGGTCCAGGAGGGCAGCAAGGGCCTGGCATGCCAGAGAAACATGGGAGTTCCTGTGGCCACTGCAGGGGGAGGCATGGTGGGGCTGGGGGTTGAGTGCCCAAAGGTGGGCAGGAGCCAGCTCATGCAAGACCTTCCTTGGGGACTAAGCAAGCGTTTTGGATTTTATTCTAAAGGCAGTGGAAAGCCATGGTAGACGTTTATGCTAGGGAGTTACCACATCCGACTTTTCTTTTAGAACAGGGATTCTGTACTCGTAAGACTTTAAAAGAACAATGTTCTGATTCAGATATGCAAGTCCTTTTATTAGTTCTTATGGGCATGGATCCCCAAATTCCGCAGACTTCCGAGTTTTAGGTATGACTGTAGGCTAGCTACCAGTAATTACAAAGGTGTTGTTAAGTTGGTGAGATGTGACTGGTGTTAAGCTGGAGTTTCTGGATGACTTCTTTTGTATTACCTTGGGAGGCTGCAGCTTCACCACGCTCAGCAGTGGTGAACCAGGTGTGTGCTGAGTGTAGACATTCAGGCAGTTGGCACTCCTGCCAATCTGGGAAATGACACTTTAACAGTACAGCATCAGTGATGTCTTGGATTTGTAACTATTTTTAGTTGCTAAGAATCTAGGTGTTTCATCATCAATTACTGTTATCTTGTCTTCTTGTTATGTGGTTAACGTGATCTGGTTGGTATGTACCCTGCACTGTGAAGTGATGCTCATTTTTGCCAGGAATGTGTTTGGCTTAATGTTCCTGATAACTAGCCTTTAAAATAGGTGTGAGGTTTAGATGCTTCATCCATACCCTTTGCTGAAGTTGTGTCTATCTTCCACATTCCCTTCACTGCTGTGACCACTGGTAAGGGGAAAATGTGTGGATGGATGGCAAACTGGCACCCTTTTCCCTGCCTCCATGACAGTGATTTTAGAAGGGTTTAGAAGTGTGTGCATTTCTTAGAACTTGAGAAGACGGTAGGTGAAGGCAAAGCAATACAGCTTAGGAGGCTGTTGGAGAGCCGTCATGAATGGAGATGAGAGCTGTGGAAAAAGAGGCAGTATGTTTGAGAGATGTTTATGATTAGGGAGAATAGTCTGACAGAGGGAATGACAGAGGGGCGGGGCCAGGAAACTCCCAGACTTCTGAATTTGTGCAGCACTAGTGAGAGAGAAACAGACTTATATCATTCAGCAAGCACTTATGCAGCAGACCAGGCAGGGAGGTATGGAGGTATGGAGTAACAGGTGTGCAGCACATTCCCCCACTATGTGCAGACAACGCCTGGACATGATGGGATGTTGGGACAGGGTTGGGCTTTGCACAGGGAGGGCCTTGAAGGCCAAGTCACATCTGCACCATGTGTTGTTGGCAGTGATAACCAGCAAGAATTTTTAGCTAGAGGACTAAAATCAGACTTTGGTTTCTGTGAGATCATTCTTTCTGGAGACTGAGGGATTAGGATCTGGAGGCAGGGAGGCATCTGGGTGAGAATTGGTGAGGACTC
The DNA here is from genome assembly GCA_027257055.1 of Cephalopachus bancanus. Classification (NCBI taxonomy): domain Eukaryota; kingdom Metazoa; phylum Chordata; class Mammalia; order Primates; family Tarsiidae; genus Cephalopachus; species Cephalopachus bancanus. Next base: position 491,506 of record JAPVLO010000020.1, read on the forward strand.
TGTAATGGCAGGGAGAGCATGCGGGCATGGGTGTGTGTAGTGTCTATGCAGACTTTATTTTATTTGGAGTGGGATGGGATGCAGATTCTAGAGTCAACACAGAACAATCATCAGCCCCTGGTAAGCTGTTAGCCAGGAACAGGTGGGTGGTGAGAGGAAGGCAGAGTTGATAGTGACTTGGAGACTTACTGAGACATCTGGGTTTTCTTTGTTAGCAGTGGCCCTGTGGTGGTCTGAGTGGACTGAGGCCAAAGGTGGTCTGACTGCTGCTGACCTGGAGGCCAATGTGGAGCTTGAAGATGGGTCAGTGGCAAGATCAAGGACTTTGTCTTCAGTGCTTGAATACCTTGTTCTGTGCCCTTTGCCCAAACCATCCCAATTGACTGCTCAGTTTGTTAAATCAGCTTAAGGTTCAGCAAAAAAGAGGGCATTTAAATATTTTAAATCAAATATTTATCACTTTGTTAGTGGCAAATGTGACTTCAGCAACTCAAGTTCACTGTCTAATGGAGTCATTCTTCTTCTCCTACCCCAAAATCGACTCTTAGGAGACTCTGGAGAACACTGACACACCGCTCTGTAAATATTTGGTAGTAGCTTAGTGTGCTGCCTGACTTGTGCAGAATATGTGAGTTTTGTCAGGAGTCAGAGGCCTGCAGTGAAGCACAATGACAGGCTTGGAGACACTCAGGATGGGGGTGCAGAGTCCTCTGGACTGACCGTCAGCCCTTCTGCTTTTCCCTTTGCCTGCTGTTGGCCCCTCTGCTCTATCACCCTTGAACACCTGGCTGCTCCTGAAACTTTCTGTGCTGCTCTTGCCTGGTGACCTTGGCTTCTTGCCTCTCCCTGGCTCTCTCTTCTCCCAGTTCTCCTCAGGCCTCTGCTAACTAATTAGAGGGGCAGCCCCTTTGACATCCTCTACATCTGGGGTCCCCAACCCCTGGGCCACGGACCCAGTAGTAGTCCGTGGCCTGTTAGGAGGTGAGCAGTGGACAAGTGATTGAAGCTTCCTCTGTATTTACAGCCATTCCCCATTGCTTGCATTACTGTCTGAGCTCCACCTTCTGTCAGATCAGTGAAGGCATGAGATTCTCGTAGGTGCATGAATCCTATTGTGAACTGCATGTGTGAGAGATCTAGGTTGCTTGTTTCTTGAGACTCTAATGCCTGATAATCTGAGGTGGGACTGAGGTGGTGATGCTATATATTTCATTATATATTGCAATGTAATAATAATAGAAATAAAGTGCACAATAAATGTAATGCACTTGAATCATCTTGAAACCATCCCACCTCCTACCCCTCAGGTCCATGGAAAAATTGTCTTCCACAGAGCTGGTCCCTGATGCAAAAAAGATTGAGGGCTGCTGCTCTATGATAGCATGTCCCCTTCATGCCACTGTTGTTTCTTCACAGCACTGTGCTCCTTGATACCTTATACTTTGTTTATTGTGTATCTCCCTCGATTAGAATGTGAGTTCCTTGAGATCAGGAACTTTGTTTTCACTGTTCTGTTTCTATTGCCAGGACAGTACCTAGCACATGGAGGCTGCCTTGTATTTGGGAAATTGGTGAATAATCACACCAGTCACTTAATCAGTCTGTATATTCACAGTAGTTATTCAGTGTGTGTCCTGTGATGGGTGCTCAGGAAGTAAGTGGTTGAATGAATGAATTGGTGAATGAATAAATGAATCTGCATGGTTGAGCTCCACTTACTGTCTGAGCTCCACCTTGGGTACTCAGCAAGTGTTTGCTGAATAAATGAATGGATGCTAGAGTTTACCCATCTCCTTCAGGCTAGCCCCTACTTCTTTGTTGGAGGGAGGCCCAAACGTGCAGTGTTTGATGTGTGCTTTTGTTGTTTCCATTTGATAAATTCAGCCTGTCCCCTACTCTTTTTCTCTTGGTATGTCTGCCATCAGCCAGGCTCTGTAATTAACATACTGTAATTTAGCTTAGAGATGAATTTTTCATTTTAAAGATGCCATAAACAACTGGTACTTGTGATATCTTGGTTGTTAATGAAGTTCGTGCTTAAAAGAACATGAAGGCTGTGTTACGTGTCTAGGAGAGAAAGAGGACTGTTACCTCATGCCTGGCCACAGAAATGTGGGCACAGCCTGGCTAGTTCTGGCCAAGTTGCACTTCTCTGGTTCTGGGTGCCCAACAGCATGCCAGTGTGGGAGCCGAGCCATATGGCCAGTTTGGTGCCTCTTCCTTCAGGGTCACGTCATACCCAGAGATTTGGGGGGAAATAACATTTAAAAATATTAAAACAAATACGGATATTTGGTGGAGGAGAATTCAACTTGGCTTAATGGTTTAGGTTAAGAGCAGGCTGTGGGCTGGGCTTGGTGGCTCAGTCTGAAATCCCAGCACTTTGGGAGGCCAAGGTGAGTGAATTACCTAAGCCCATGGATTCGAGACCAGCTCGGACGTCTTGGCGAGACCTCATCTCTACATTAAATCAAAAAATAAGCCAGGCATGGTCGTATGTGCCTGTAGTTCCAGCTACTTGGAAGGCTGAGGCAGAAGGATTACTTGAGCCCAGCAGGTCGACCCTGGGGTGGCTGTGAGCGTGCCACTGCACTCCAGCCTGGGCGACAGAGTGAGACTCTAACTCAAAACAAAAAACAAACAAAAAAAACAACACAGGCTATGGAACTAGACTGCCTGGGTTTGGCTTTGTGTCACACCACTTACTTGCTTTGTGGTCCTTGGCAAGTTACATAGTCTCAGAATTCACCTCCAGGGTTGGGGACCTGTGGCACAATCGAGCCAACAGTGGGGATGTTGCCACAGAGGGCTTCATCTCAGGGTGCTCACATTGTAAGTAGAAAATAAGGTGAAAGTTACATGTGGTCACTTGACATTTTAAGATGACAGGAGACAAATGAAACTTTATTCTTAACACTGGCTGTGCCTCAGACCCGCTCTCCAAGGATGGAATCTCACCTCTGTGTATTTCAGATGGAAAGTGTCAAGAGCACTGCCATTCCCATAGCAGCCTGTTCATCAAGGTGGGGAAAGCTACAGAGTGAGAGAGATTAGTACCTTTTGGGTCCATATCTTGATCCAATTCCTGAATCCCTTCTGCAGCATTTCATTCATCTTCCGACTCTGCTCGGTTTCTCCCGGAGATAGAGAGCTCCGTGCCCCAGAGGCTGTCTGGTCTGGCTCCCTGTAACTTCTGCCCATGGGTTCAGGTTCTGTCTTTCAGAGCAACAGCTATATCTAACACTTTAGCACGCAGCTTGTACCCTTTTGATTACAGATCTCTGGTGCTAGTGTTTCCACAGCCTCACCTGGTCCTGTGACTTAACCATTAAGTGTATTAAGTCTAGAAGGGTGCCCTACTGGCAGGAGGGTTCCTTAATCCAGTGGTTGACAACCACAGGTTACAACTCAGTGTGAAATCTCTCTCATAGATCACAATGAGCATTTTAAAAAATGGAAACAAAATACTGGAGTATGTAAGGATACCTATTTTGTAAAACTTTGACTTCAATTTGTGTTGTGTGTGCTACTATTAATTACATTTCCTTCTGTGCATCATAATCATTTCAAAAGCCATTGTTTTGGAACTTTGAAAGGAGGGACCTGATAAGCTTAGAATAAACTTAGTTTACATTTGCCTCAGCATAGCTATTTTTGCTTAGACTGACACGTTTTGAATCTAGCACAAATTAGACATAGATAAATTTCCAATAGGCAGGTTTTAGGAAACATTCAGACTTTTTACTGCAGATCAAGCTGGCAGCCTACCCCACCCCCTTGGCAAATCTCCATCAGATGCAAGACAAGGATAGCCCAACCTTTCAATTCATGGTTTAGCATGATAATCTCTAAGAAACTTTCAGGTTCCTTGTCGGTGGATGGTGAAAGATCACCCCTTAGCTGGCCAAAGTCATAGAAATGATAACAAGACCACCTTTTTGCTAAGGAGCTTGTGGATTGGAAATGTCTGACAGGTCTCTTGCAGGAAAAACCCCTCCCCTTGTCTCCTCCCATCTAGCCTACCACTATGTCAGCAATCATGTGACTAACTAATCCATCTGCCTGCTGTCCAGCACCTGACGTCAGTACCTGCACTTACCTGCTCCTTTGTGATGACACGGAGCAGACTACCACCCAATCACCTTAATGACTTCCCCCATCAAAGGGAAGGGTTGAAAGGACTCAACCATGAGCAACCATAAGCTATGGTGTGGCCATGTGCTCTTTGAGCTACGGCCAGGCCATGTGCTCTTTGAGCTATGGCCAGGCCATGTTTCCTGGCTTTGGCCCTCTCCCCTGCCTTGAGGAGGTGAATCTCCTCTTTCTCGCTCTTTCTAATTTACTTTTGAATAAACTATATTTTCTAATGTAACTTCTGGGCAATTCTCATGGCAAAATGTAAACTAAGTTTCTCATGGCACTGGATCGCACACCACTTACCTAACATTCTGGAGGACCTGCTGGGAGTGTGACCTAACAACCTTCTTATAGGAATTTTTTTTAAAAATAGACACAGGGTCTCATATTGCCCAGGCTGGTCTTCAAGGTCCTTCCTCCTCAGTCTCCCAAAGTGGTGGGATTACAGGTGTGAGCCACCACGCCTGGCCCTCTTATAGGAATTTCAGGTTACTTCTTTTTTATTTAGCCATCTTCTTTGTCCTTTCCATGGTTGAATTCGCTTCAGGTCAACTAGTTTAAAACAAAGTTGCTGTGTGTGAGGTTGCTCATCACTATTAGTTTAATTCTAATTCCTCTGTAATGAAGGGCATTGTCTGGACAGTGCAGGTAAAAGAGCAAGAGTCATTCAAAAGAGTTGCTCCTTCGCATCCCTTACTCCACCTTCAGGTAGTGGAGTTGGCATGAGCACCAGGGCACTTTCGTGCAGTCCTGGTAGCAAGTTTCCTTTGCTGCCATTTCCTGGAAGGAGAATGAAGACCAGCCTGTGCCACCACAGGCTGCTTCTGAGTGACTCTTGCTCTTTTACCTGCACTGTCCAGGCACCGCCCTTCTTTTTTTTTGAGTTGGAGTCTCACTCTGTTGCCCAGACTGGAGTGCAATGGCTGCTCCCGGCCACTGCAGCCTCGACCTGCTGGGTTCCGGTGATCCCTCCGCCTCAGCCTTCTAAGTAGCCAGAATTACAGGCATGCACTACCACGCCCAGCTGATTTTTTGATTTATTGTAGAGATGAGGTCTCGCTGCCCGGGCGGGTCTCGAACCCGCGGGCTCAGGCAATCCACTCACCTCAGCCTCCCAAAGGCGCGGGATTACAGGCTGAGCCACCGAGCCCAGCTTGGGCACCGCCCTTCTTTACAGAGGAATTAGAATTAAATTAATAGAGATGAGCAACCTCACACACAGCAACTTTGTTTTAAATGGCTCTGAGCCTGGAAGAGTCTCACAAGCAGGAAAAACATCTTGTCATAGCCTGGTCTGAGAAACGTGACAATGACTCCAACTGGAAAGGGGAGACTGGGGCTTAGTGGAAAGAGCAGAATAGAGACTCCAGCAGTGTTTTCTGGTCCTGGGCTCTTGTATGTTGGGGTACGTGTAGACGGGGTGCTCCTTGGACAGGCTGCTTAAGATCTTTGAACATGGTCGGATTTCAGGTCCTATACAAGCACTCTTCATATCATCCTCACATTGTCTTTCTCTTGCTTTGCCAACTGGGCCCAACAATACCCAAGCCCTGATTAAATCCAAGCCTTGCCTTTTCTGAACCTGCACCTATGCGGTTGCTGCCCCCTGGCTTGTCTAGATTCAAGATGGGTGGCCTCCATTGTAGGTGCCAGCCAGTGCACTGCAGTCCTTTCATCTATCCGTACCCTTCTGGATGACTGTTTCATGTCATCTCTCTCCTCAGACTTCCGACATCTCCCCCTCTTCCTGTCTAAGCCGGTGTTTCTTCCTGTAATCATTTTTTCCTTACATAATTAGTCATTATTCCCAGGGCAGCCCCCTGGGGTCCCCTCCCACTCTGTCCTCTCAATAAATCCTACTTTCTCAAAAGAAAGAAAGAAAGAAAGATAGATAAAGTAATCTACCCGAGGCTGCAGGGCTGATAAGTGGCAGAACTGGGATTTCAGCCCAGGTACTCTGCCTCTGTGGGTTCTGTAGGCTCCTGTTTTCTGCAGTCTGACTTCCTGCTCACTGCTGCCACCTGCCTGCTGCCATCCTCTTGACTTGCTTGCATCCTGCCCCTGGCCCTCCCACCAGAATTGCTCTCCAAGTCACAGATGACCTGCATGTGGCCACACCAGTCAGGGAGCTCCTTCTTCCTCAGAGAGCATTCCTTACTTGCCTTCCAAGATACCATGCTCTTCTGGTTGTCTTCTGGACTGCCTCTTTCCTCTTCTTGCTTCTTCAACTCTCCGAGGTCTACATACTGGATACCCAGGCTTCTCTGTGCCCTCACTTGTAGCCCAGTGGCTCCAAGGGCCAACAGCCTCAGGGTCCTGTCTCCAGCCCAACCCTCCCTGCTCTATAGTGCCTGTGCCGTATCTGCATGAGGTGTGTCTAGGAGGATTCTAGCCACTACTCTCCCCATTCCCAGCCACCCCCTCTCTCCACCTTCCCACTTCCTTCATGGCAGCTTTCTTTCTGCTGCACAGGCCAAAGAGTCTTCAGTCTGTTTTCTTTTTGCACACTCCATTTCGTCTGTCAGTGAGTTATGTGACTATGCCTTTAAAGTACACTCAGTATCTGACCCCCTTTCACCATGCCAGCCCTTACCCTGGACCAACCTACCAGGTATCACTGGGGTAATTCATCAGCATCTTCACTGATGTCCTTGCCTCAGCCCTCATCCTGCTGTGGTCAGTTGTCCACACAGTTCTTTAATGTGAGCAGCACCCTCTGGTGGCCCTATCTCGCCCTCTGCTGCTCTCACTCTGACCTCTCAGCGCTGCCTCTGCTCTCTCAGCCATGCCCACGATGCCCACCCGAGGGCCTCTGATTGGAGGTCCTCCCCAGAATCTGAATGAGTCCATTCCTCTCTTCCTTTGTGTCTGATCCAGGGTCACTTGCTCATGAAGCCTCTCCAGTCAGGTGCTCTAGATTTGCAGCCTCTGTTCCTCCATCAGCCACAGCCTCATCAGACACACACTGTTCATTTGCTCATTGTCTGCCTTCCCACGTTCCCTGTGAGTAGAGACAACTGCATGACCTGAAGGCAGCATTTTCCCATTTTGTTTTAAGCATGTACAGGACATGCTTAAAAGTATTTGAATGATAGGTATGCAATCAATTTGAATGATAGATATATGCCTGCTTGACAATAGAGTCGTTGAAGGTCTAAGAGGTTAAGTTATGTGCCCAGGGTTACAGACTAGGATTACCAGCATGGGATTGAAGCCCTGGCATGCCCTTAATTGCTCCAAGTGTTGCTTTTTCTTGTTAAGTAATGACAATAATGCACAACACACAGAGTCACCGGGAGGATGAAGCAAATAATGCACAAGAAGGCACTATGCAAACCCCACTGTGCCACAGAAATGTCACTTACCTAATTTACCGAGAACCCTAGCTGTTCATGTCTGTGTTATTTAGCAACATATCCAAAGTTTCTTTTGTGTACCTAGATTTTTATTTACGAGTAGCTGGTACTGCTACCACTGCCAAATTATGTATTTTCTTCCCTGGTGTGAGGTGTGTGTGTGTCTGTGTCTGTGTCTGTTTCTCTCTCTCTCTCCCCCATCTGACTGTGGCTCTGATCTCTCTCACTTACCCACTGGCCTTCAGGCCTGGAGCATTTCCGACCCCATGGCCTGTCAGCAGCTGGGGTCAGTGGAGCCGGCACCTGTTTGGCTGTTCCTGTTTGTTCATGTAATGTTCCCAGGAAGACACTTATGTTATCAGCAGGTGCTTAGCGGATGTCAGGAGTCCCATCTTGCACAATTCTCCTGGCAGCCTGCCCACCCCCGCCTGTGCTCTGCGGCAGACTGGAGTGAAGTGATCACAGACACATTACGGCTAAATACCGAGGACATAAAATGAAGCAAGTACACTTGGTGAAATGCAAAGCTGCTGCTCTCCAGTATGGAATTTATGTCTCCCTGGACCCAGGCAGCTTCCCCAGGCTGGTAGCACAGCATGGAGGAGTTGGTTCTTCTAACACTTCACATTATGATGACAACATGGCTACAAGAAGATGTGGCAGCTCTCCCCACTCACCCTCTTCTTATATGCTGTTTGTTCATTTGCACTCCTGAATTTAAAATGGGAGAAATATGCAACCGTTTTCCCAGGTAGCACCTGAAGCTTTCTTTTCTGAAGACAGGAGAGGTTTGGTGAGTTAACAAAAAGGAGAACAGCATTGAAACAGGCCTGCAGCCAGCTGTCTGGGCCTGGCTTGTGCACTTGAGCAGTGGAATGACGGCGACAGCAACTTAACGTGGACTCTAGGCCAAGTCAGGCTGTCCTCAGCAGGCACCCCTCCAGCACCTGCAACATCCTTGACTCCCTCAGTGTTTTGGCCCCCGGCAGTGTAGGGAGGGTGGAGTGAGTGCATTCCTCCTGGGGCCTTCCAAATGGCCTGGCCCACATTGAGAATTTAAGCAGAAAGGGGTGTCTTTTAAAAACTTTTTTAATTTTAAAGTTGTGGGGTACAATTCAGGGTTAGGTATATAAATGGTCATTGTGCAGGTAAAGTTTGGGCCTCACTTTGGTCCCCACTTCACCTGGTTTGAGCTAAGGTACCCTTATTGATGAGGTGTGCCCCCCTCCTTCCCCTGGCAATTTCCCACTACTGCCAATCCCTTTCTTATAGTATGGTAATTGTTTCAGGGTCCACTTATGAGTGAGAACATGTGGTACTTAGTTCTTTGTTTCTGTAATAGATCACTCAGTATTATAGACTCTAAGTCCATCCAAGTTGCTGTGACATTCATAATTTTGTCTTTATGACTGTGTAATATTCCATCATGTATATGTACCACTTTTTTTTTTTTTTTGAGTTGGAGTCTCACTCTGTCGCCCAGACTGGAGTGTAGTGGCTGCTCCCGGCCACCGCAGCCTCGACCCGCAGCCTCGACCTGGGCTCCGGTAATCCTTCCGCCTCAGTCTTCCGAGTAGCTGGAATTACAGGCACGCGCTACCACACCCGGCTAATTTTTTGATTTTATTGTAGAGATGAGGTCTCACCTGCCCAGGCGGGTCTCGAACCCGCGGGCTCAGGCAATCCACTCACCTCAGCTCCCAAAGGCACGGGATTACAGGCTGAGCCACCGAGCCTGGCTGCACATTTTTTTTTACTGGACCATGTCTTTTAACTGGATGACTGCCCAGTGGGGTGGGCATGTAGCAGTACCTCCCAGGAGTCAGAGCTGGCCTGATTGTCAGAAACAGACTTTATCTGCTGCCAAGCGAGGCACACCCAGAGAGCCTTGCCCCCAACAGCCCTTCCTGTGTCACTCATAAGCTGATGTGTAGGAACCCGGCATGGACTCTGCATCTGTGTCCCGTTGGTCCCCATTCTTTGTAGGGATTGCCTGGCCCCCTGGAAGCAGCTTTGTCGAGTGGGAGGAGCACAGTTTCTGAGTCACAGAGAGTTGGGTTGGAAACTGCAGAATGGGGATAGAGGACACCGAGAGGCTTGCATGTGTGTTGAGAGTTTAGTGCAGTAACTGGACAGGTAGAGACTACACAGCTGGTGGCATCTGCTGTTCTTGTGGGGAGGCACTGGAGTGTGGTCACACAGAGGATAGGTGGGTTTTGGAATCTGAGTTCAAATCTTTGGTTGTTCATTCATCAGATATTTAATGAACTTTTCACTGGTGTTGAGACTATGCTGGCTCCTAGTTGTCTGATCTTGGGCAAATCAGCATACTTTTCTGAATGTGTTTCAATATGAAAAATGGGGGTAAAAATACCCATCTTGCACGACTGTAGTGAGAATGAAGTATTTATAACTAGTAGCTAGTTAGTTTATTGTTACTGGATTTTCTATTCCGGTTGGTTGCCTAAGATAAGCTGCTTGTCTTAAAATATTCCGGTTTTGATATTCAGTCCAGCAGATGTTTGTTGAGCACATGTTACATGAAGGGCATCATGTTAGCCCAGGGCATATGATTACCAGCAAGACACATTTGTGGTCCCCAGGAAGCAGGGGTGTCAGAGGCCCAGCCTGCTGTGCCGTGGCCCTGGTCAGTGCTGCAGTAAAGGCATACGCCAAGTCCTGAGACAGCATGAGGAGGGAAGTGTCGCTCCTGCCATGTGTGAGTGTTGCTAAGGATGAGAGACTGTGGCAGGTGGGTGATGGTGCAAGGCGAGGGGGCCTCCTGACAGAGGTGCTCCATCTCGAAGAGGCAGGCAGGTGTGGACGTAGGGAGGTTCAGGTGTGGTGGTGGCAGTGGGTTGTGAGGGATGTGATGAGGCTGAAAAGGATGCATGGGGCTGGGCTGTGATGGTGCGGGAGCTCTTTACATTGTGCCAAGCCTGTGGTGTGGCAGAGCTTCCTGCTGGCAGGGTGTGTTTCTGTGTGGTATAGGGCGGGTGCCACACTGTCCAGCACATATAAAGCAAGCTACTCTTGGGATCTAAAACCTGAAAACAGTAAAAACAAAGCAGGTGAAGTTGATTTTAATAATGTATTTTATCTAACCAGTATTCAAAATTTTTTCATTTCGGCATGTAATCAGTTTCAAAAAACTAATGAGATATTGCACCTTCTTCCTTTTGGTACTAATTCTCCAAGACCTTGTGTGTGTTATACTACAGCACAGCCCGTGTGGACCACGACCACATTTTAGATGCCCAGCAGCCACGTGACTGCTGTACTGGGTGGCACAGAGTCAGCAGGTCTGGTGCCAGGGGGTTGGGAGTGACCTTTGTCATCCTGAACCCTCCCCTTGATAGCCTGGGCCAGCCATCTCTTTCAGATCTTTGAGCAAACCTGCCCAAGGCCATGTAACCAGACCGGGCAGAGCTGAGACTCAAACCTCTGTTCCCACCTTTCGTCTTGGCTGTTCTCTAGTAGGATTTAACACTCCATGTACATTGTGATCTCCAACTTGGAAAAATGTACATATAAAGAACTCAATCAGCATGTGTGCATATGTGCATATCTATATACATATATGTAGGAAAAAACAGGGAAGCTATAATTAGAGAAAAGTCATAGACTTAAAAAATTCTGTGCTAAGAATGTATCCCCCTTCTTTCCTCTCTACCTCCTGGTCTCCTGCCCACATGTGCTGGGGACCGGTTGGAATGTTTCAGTGCTGACCAGTTGTCGTGGGTGTGCTTCTGTCGGGGTGGGGCATAATAGGTGGAGTTTCAGAACTAGTAGAACTCAGGTGTTTGTGAGGTGTCAGTTTCCCTGGTGAAGGTGCTCTTGGTGGTGGGGTGGCTGGATGGCAGTGGCAGGAATGAAGCTGTAACTCGGTGGCTTTAGCTTCTGCCCAAGCTGCTTATGGGAAGAAGCCAGCCTGAGCTGTGAGTGATTTTCTTACCTCTGCTCTGCCAGGGTCTGTTGAACAGTGACAGGCACAGGATAGAGGACAGGAAGACAAGTGGGGCACACCTGGAAGGGAGGGATGGTGCTGCTATCACAGTCAGGCGGCTGTCACTCCTTACTTCTGTGACAGTGGCATGGCCGTGGGGGTCCTCGTTATAAAACAGGGGTGGTCATCTTAGTTGGGGATCTTTTTAGTGTAATGCCCAGAGATGTGCTGGAGCTGGTGCGTGGTGAATGAGGGGTTCATCATATACAGAGGACATCAAGGTGGCCTAAGCCTATGTAGCGCCGGCTTTACAGGGTGGCGGCTTCTTGTGGCTTCTGTTCCTTCACCCAGCCTCTCTTCCACCTGGCCTCCTTGGTGCCTGCATCTGCACAATTGTCCAACTTTAATGTCCCTTCGTGTTTCTCAGGCTTTTGAAATAGAGGCAATTTGCCCCCACCTCAGAGGTCTTGGCAGAGTCCGCATGAGCCCACCCTGGCCCAGGAGGCCACCCAGCACAGTCCCTGGGGCCGTGCTTGTGATGAGGAGGTCCTCAGCTCAGAGGGAGGCAGCACATGGGTGGTGAGGACTGAAGGACGGTGTTTCTCTGCTAAGGCCTCCTCCTCACCCTCCAAGATGATGACCTGTGGCTTCTCTTCCCTCAAGCTTACCTCTCAGCTCCTCAGACTCACGCTGAAGCCCTCTCCTATTTCACTGGAAAATCAGAAGCCTCTTCTTTCCGACCCCTGTACAGAGCCGCCACTGTGCCCAGGGTCATGCCCCTCCCTCCCATTGAATTTGAAGGTGCTTTGTCTCTGGAAGGCAGGTCTGTCCCTGTGTGCTGTGTGTTCTTGTCTCGCTCCTACAGAGACCCCCCCTTTTTTAATCATCAGGGTTTTCTCCCATCCTGTTAGACCCCTCAAATGTTCTCTGGTTTCTCCCACTATTTAAAAAGTGAAAGAAAAACCGTTTGGCTGCATGTCCTCCTCCTCAGCGCCTCACACCAGATGTGTCCTGGTGCTGTTTGGAGTGCTGGCAAGCAGCCAATCATCACAAGTTGCCAGGAGAGGGCATGCACCAGAGTGCACATCCGCTGTGTGCTGGCCTGTGCCACTGGCATTGCTTCCATGGCAAGACTTTCCCAATGAAGGAAGCAGCATGTCCACTTCCATGAGCGCCTCTCTCTTGGACAAGTACCGTTTGCTGGCTGCATTCTCAGAAGTCCTGTCAGACCCTCACCATGCCCCTCCCAGTTCCAGGGGGTGCTGCTTTATCTTCATTGTTTTCCCGGCAGTGACCTTCTTGACTCTTGGCCCCCACGGTGCACTTCTCTGTTTTTCTTCTTCACTTGCCTTTTCCCTGAGGCCCCTTGCTTGCTCCTCCTGTCCCTGACCTGTAGCTGTTGGTGCTTCAGGGCTCTGTCCTGGGCCCTTTCTCTATACTCCTTGTCGGGGGTGGTCTCTTTCCTAGTCCAACAGCTGATGACTTCCAGATACAGGTCTCCAGCCCAGACTCTGCTCCTGCCTCCTTTCCATGGTGATGTCTAAGAAGCATCTCACACATGGAGAGGTCTTAGCAAGGTGCTCACTGTTCTTTCTCAAATCCACCCTCCCCACGTTCCTTCTCTGCCATCCCAGGAGACAAGATCACCATCCATCCAGTGGCTCAGGCTTAGGGTTCTTCCTTGCTCCCTGTCCCCTCACTTGTCACATTCAGTCTGCACTAGGGCCCGTCACTTGGACCTTTAGATCTTAAGCTCCATCCTTATCTCCGTCACCACCAACCCGCCCCAAATCCGAGCCACCACCAGATCTGCTCCAAAGCCTCATTTACACTCCCCCATGGCCATTCCCCACAGATTGGCCAGGGGGAGAGTTTTATTTATTTATTTTTTATCTTCCCTTCCCCCTTCCCTTCTCCCTTCCCTTCCCCCATCCCACCCCCCATCCCATTGTTGGAGTCTCATTCTGTCTCCCAGACTGGAGTGCAGTGGCACGATCACGGTTCATTGCAGCCTCCACCTCTTGGACTCAGGTGATCCTTCTGCCTCAGCCTCCTGAGTAGCTGGGACTATAGGCACACACCACCATGCCAGGCTAGTTTTTTGAATTTTTGTGGAGACGAGATCTTGCTAAGTTGCCCTCAAACTCCTGGGAAGCAGTCCTCCCGCCTCTGCCTCCCAAAGTGCTGGGATTACAGGCATGAGCCACCACACCTGGCCCAGAGGGAGTTTTTTAAAGCATGTACCCCCGGTATAAAGCCCTTTAGTACTCCTTGTGCTGCTCTTGGAATAACACCCCACTCCTTGCCATGGCTTGGGACATCCTAGAGGACTAGGACTAGGCTCCCCTTCAGCCCTCTCCTCCTCTTTCCTCTCCTCGGTAAGCCAGGCCTGCCTAGCTCAGCCATTCTGTCCTCTGCCAGTTGCTCTTCCCAGCTTTTGTTACTGTAGGGTCCTCGCCTCAGTTGTCATCTCAGAAACACTTTCCTTTACTGCCTACTACCCATATGCAAGTGAGTGCAGGGAGGCTGCCCCCTGTAGCCTGATGTAGAACCTGGGATTCAGACCAGCTTATTTGATTTAAAATCCTGACCAGACTGGCAACTGTTCCCAGGAATTGTGGCTTTTCCCAAGTCTCCAAGAACTTCTGGATGCATCTTGCAAATGCCAGAGCATTGTGGATGCTGGTGCTGTGAATGTCGACTGCATGTGTGTGGGAGGATGCAGACTGCGGCTCAGGGAGAAGTCCAGTCCAGCACTGCTAGCCAGGGTGGTCAGGGCAGTGGCTAGCCCAGGGCTCATGGTGCCACCTGCCAGGCCTGTGCAGTATGGCAACATTAGCTCCGTGGGGAAATGGCCATAAATCAGAGTGTTGCTTTTTTATCCCCTAAACAATTGTATGAGACTATGTCAGGGAGAGAATGGATTGTGGTTGCAGCTGGGGACAAGGATGCTGTCAAGCTCTGTTAGAAGCTGTGGGTGCTGCTTACAGATGGGGTGGCTGCTGGCAAGACGTCTTTCCTTGGCTCTCTCCCTTCCGTGATGGGGACAGTAAAGTCGTCTGTTTCCTCGTAGGGCTGTTGGGGTGAGTTCCAGTGATATCTGCTCTGTGCTGAGCCCTGAGTTATACAGCTTCTTTTTTTTGTTATTGTTGGAGAATTTTAAATACTGTTTAAATATAGCATTTTAATATAGCAGTTTTTCATTTAACATTTAAGCCACCTGTGTCAGTTTCTTAGGGCTTTGGTAACAAAGTACCACCAAGGAGGTGGCTTTAAAATGAGAAATTTACTCTCTACAGTTCTGGAACCTATGCCAAGTTTCACAGCCTCCTGATCTGTCCTCAGTCCCAGGAGAGTAGGCACCGTAGTCAGGGGTGGAGAAGCCTGGTGCACTGACCCAGGGAGCACATGGATGTGTGGTGGTGATGTGTCGGCACCTGTGCTGTCTCCCTGTGGGCAGCAGAGCCCTGTAGACATGCACCACTTTCCTTTCAGGCCCTCACAGTCATTATTAAAGACAGAAGTAGTTTTTGTTGTTCAGCTGATACTGAGTCCTAGTGAAGTTATGTGTCTTGCCCAAAGCCATTTAGCCAGTAAGTGGTACATCCTGGATTTGAACCTGGGCCTGTCTGAAAGTCCTTTGAAAGACTTGAAAGGGAGAACTGGCGAAGCTAGGGGTCCTTAAGAAACTAACAGTGAGTATTTTTTTTACTCTCTATTCCTAACTTCCTGAAGGAAAGTATACATTTGCCCAAATGGGGCTGCCCTGAACCTTAACATTTGCTTTTGACTGGCATTATGTCATCCTAGTGCAATAAAACTCATCATCACACCAAAGAAACTCTGTCAGATTGTGAATGATACAAAAAGGTTTTGAGGTCTCTCTGGGATGAGAGGGATAGTAAGAGATTAGGGTCCCTTATACAAAACAGGATGGTATCAGTAAGACCTTTCTTGTTTCAGAATCCACATTCCATCACCTAATATGGTCACTTAGGTGTCCATGTCTTTTCCCCATCAAGGTGATAACAGGCCACCTCCTGCCCAGGGCCATACGATACCTGGTGAAAGTTCCTTTGTTAGAGGAATGTTGGTGTACAGTGCTTTTGCTTCCAAGAGTTCCTAACTCTGTGCCTTTTTTCTGGGATATTGTAATGGACATTTGTCCTCCTCATTTCCTTGCCCAGTGTCCAGCCCCCAGCCCTTCACTGTGCTTAGAAGCACGCCTCCAACTGTAGATGTTGGAAGACTGGGCTGTGTGCACCCTGGAGACATGCCAGCAGCCACATGCAGTTTCCGAGGCAGTTGTGGTGGCCCAGCACCCTGCTCCCGTGCGCGTATCCAGTGCTGGCAGGTGGTAACGCAGACGGTGGCATCCTCACACTGGGAAGTGACCTGGACTCAAGTTATGGCATCGTAGCACCCTTGTCCTGCCCATTTCTGATCCGGTTCTATGGCTTTTCTGGGGAATTGGTGAGATGCCACAGGTTTCAGTTTAATCAGGCACGGTCTACTTCTGTTGCTTAAAGCTAAGAAGCAGACTTTCACAGAAATGTTGCCCTATGATCATGCAAGGGCTCTGCTCATTCCCTAGGCCCGACAGCCACAGAACTCACCACCAGAGACCCCCAGGTTGAACAGGCAGCAGACTGTAGGCTCAGCCATGTCCCTTCCTGGTTGGTCTGACCCAAGGCTCCACCAAAGCCACAAAAAGCCATCAGGTACCCTAGACTGATCTCTGAGGGGGAAAGCCACAGCCGAGTCCTTCATTGCTAGTTTCAGCTTCTCAAGCAGGGCCTGGCACATAGTAGGTACTCAGAAAGGTTTGGACAAAGGGGGCAAGGAACCAATGAGAAGACAAGAAAAGTTAGTGCCTCTCCTCACTGAGGATACCCCTGGCTGGGGCAGGACGAGAGCCATGTCCTGGAGACAGCAGGCTGCCCACGGCTCATCCTGGAGATTGGCTGGGCAGTTCATGGAACTTGGGGCAGTGACGCAGGTGGGTAGACCTTGGAAGTGAGAGAGGCACCTCCTTCTCCTCCAAGCAGGGCATGTAGTTAGTGCTTCCCAGTCCTTTTCCCTCCTGTCACACATGGAACACTATTTTATTTGTCTGGTACCCAGGGTCTCGTCCACATTTAAGTTGCAGATATTTTTTTCTAGTTCTTTATTTGCTTTTAACTTGGATTTTTTTTTTCCTTCACTCTGGTAGTTCTTGATCATGGTTGTTCTCCCTGCAGGAAGTTCACGCCTTGACACGGAGTGCAGTCCTTCCTCCAGGCCCTCTGGACACACCTCCCTAGCATTCTCTGGGAAAGATGCGGCAGCTCAAAGGGAAGCCCAAGAAGGAGACGTCCAAGGACAAGAAGGAACGGAAGCAAGCCATGCAGGAGGCTCGGCAGCAGATCACTACGGTGGTGTTGCCCACGCTGGCTGTGGTTGTGCTCCTGATTGTGGTGTTTGTTTACGTGGCCACACGCCCCACCATCACTGAGTGAGCACTGTGGCTGGCCACGGGCCCCATCGGCAGGGAGAGGAGGCGCGGGAAGGGAAGCAAACAAAAAATGGCTTTTGTGTTCAGAGGCATTCATGCCGCTGAGCTCCGAGCTGGAGCGCTGTGTCTTCTCTGGGCTTTGACTTGATTATACAGTTTCTCCACTTTTCTTGGAAGGGAATAGGGAACGTTTTATCAGTGACCGTGCCATACACCTTCTGGTCCACTTCATGTGCCTTTCAGACTTCAAAGCAGTGTGTGTCTTTTTTTTCTCTCTAAAACCAATGTGCTGCTCTACCTGTGAGGGAGGAGTCTTGGGTCAGGAAGAGCTGGAATCACCTCATCCCATTATTTGGAACATGACTTTACTACACCTGTTCGAAGTTTCCAAAGGGACTGTATTTCTTCTCTGTGCTTAATGTGGTTTGAAATATGTTGACGCAAAGTGAAATATTTATTTTTTTGAATAAAGGAGATAATAGCCTTATGCGGGATGTTCATTTTGTTTGCCAAGAAGCACTGCTTGTGGGGCTCCCTTCCTGGCTATGCCCTGTTCCCTTCTTCTATGCACTAACTCTCTCCATCCCCCTTTACTCCCTCTGTCATCATTTCCAGTAAAGTTACAACTGGATCATTTTAGAATTGAGAGGGACAGAGGAGTGTATGAATTGGCTTGTTTTAGCAAAATAAGAATTCGAATTGGAATATATCCACAGGTGCTTTTAAACCAGTCTTTCCCACTTCAGTGCTGAACATTTGTGCAGACACAGTGTCCTGGAGGTAAAGGTCAGCTTGGTTTTGTTCCTAGCTGAAAGGATGCAAATTGTTGGCATTCCAACTGAGTTTTCCTTGCAAATTGGCTAGAAGGGTTGCCTCAGCAGCATTGCAGGTGTGGTTCTAGTTTCTGATGCAGCAGCCTCTTTTTGGAAGTCACATTCATGGTAACTATTCTGAGGGTGCCTGTTCTCCTGTCGTTGCTGGTTATGGAGATTTGTGGGAGAGATTTACTCTTCTAATACATCTGGCTGCAGGATGCTCACTGATAGCACTGACTGTGAGTGGAGATTTGGGACCTTTTGGAGTGAGTCTCTCAGAAAGAAGCAGCAGCTGTTGAAAGGAAGGACTATAGCTGAGGCCCGGAGAGCCAGGGATTCTGCTGGGCTGCCCAAGCTCTGTGGGCCTCTGCCTCATGCTCACTCAAGGGCTCGTGGCCTTGGAAAGAGATTGCTAAAATATTTATCAAATGTTCCTCACAGGCTATGCTAGTTTACATTCCCACCAACAGTGTAGAAGTGTTCTTTTTTGCTGCATCCTCTCCAGCATCCTCTCAGCCTCTTTAGGCAGAGGCGGCCAGCCTAAAGTTCCTCAAGTTCTCAGGTTTTGTTTTCACTCCCTTTATTGGGTTCTGTTATGAGCTTCAGTGCTTGTTGGTGTGGGAAAGCTTGAGGGCCACTGCCACAGGGCTCATTCATCCAGGGCTAGGTGGCGGGTATTGGTGGCCGTCCCTGCTCCTCACCACTGGGCTGCTGGTGAGTCCCCTCTTCCCAGGGCGAATGCTAGAAGGAGCCCAGTCTGCATGTTTTGTAATTGATAGACTTGCGGTTAGTTCCCAGCTTACCACTCAATTGTGGATTACTTAACCCACCAAACCTTAGTTTTCCGTCTGTGAATAACTGGTAAAGTCACTCTTTAGGGAGATGAGCCCTCTAGTAGAAAACAAGGCTTCTTTTCCAGGTATGGTGTAATCCCAGCACTTTGGGAGGTGAGGTGGGAGGATCACTTGAGCCCAGGAGTTGGAGAGCAGCCTAGGCAACATAGTCAGACCACATCTCTACAAAAAATAGAAAAATTAGTTACCTATAGTCCCAGCTACTTGGGAGGTCGAGACAATGGGATCACTTTGAGCTCAGAAGTTTGAGGCTGCAGTGAGCTATGTTTGCACCACTGCACTCCAGTCTGGGAGGCAGAGTGAGACCCTGACTCCCAAAGCAAACAAACAACAACAACAAAATAAGTCTTTTAGAGCAAAACTGGGGTTTTATGCAGATTTTGCACTGGAATGCCTGAGTCCACTTTCCTGAGTGAAAGTGGAAGTTATCTTGCCTCATAGAATTGGTGAGAGCATTAGATTGAAATAGTGTGTTTGTAAAGCCAAGGCTAGGTCCTGGGACATAGGTATTCATAGGTACTATAAAAATAATAACAGCTTAGTATTTTTAAAACATTCACTTATTTATTTCTCACACAACCCTATGAGACAGGTACTAGGCCGGGAAACTTGACCATGCTACGTAGCTACTAAGTAGGAACCTAGATTTGTTGTTAAACTTTTGTTATAAGAAATTTCAAAAACATACACAAAAATAGAAGACAGCATACCTCAGGTACCCACCGACCAGCTTCAGCAAACCCCAGCACCTGACCTTTCCTGCTTATCCATTTGCTCCGCCAGACCCCCTTATTGGGTTCTGTTATGAGCTTCAGTGCTTGTTGAAGTGCTCCAACTCCTGGGCTCAAGTGATCCTCCCACCTCACCTCCCAAAGTGCTGGGATTACACCATACTTGGCCTAAAAGAAGCCTTGTTTTCTACTAGAGGGCTCACCTCCCTAAAGAGTGACTTTACCAGTTATTTACAGACAGGAAAACTAAGATTTGGTAGTATTAAGTAATCCACAATTGAGTGGCAAGCTGGGAATTAACCGCAAATCCATCAATTACAAAACATGTAGACTGGGCTCCTTCTAGCATCCACCCTGGGAGGAGGGGACTCACCAGCAGCCCAGTGGTGAGGAGCAGGGATGGCCGCCGATACCACCCACCCAGGCCTGGATGAATGAGCCCCTGTGGCAGTGGCCTTCAAGCTTGCCCACACCAACAAGCACTGAAGCTCATAACAGAACCCAATAAGGGGGTGAATTTTGAAGCAAAATAGGAGGTGGGATTTAAACCTAGGTAGTCTGGCTCCAGAGTCCATGCTCTTCATCATTAAAATCTGTTGCCTTTCAGTAAATAATTTCCTTCATACTTCTGGTCTAAATAAACCTCGATTGCCCAGGTGTGTTTGAACAGTCCTCTCTGGGTAGCAGTCATGGTGAATGGCCTTAGGTGCCATCTTCAGACAAATGGGCTGTGACTTTAGCCTGCCCTACTGGACGTGAACACACCGCTCAGCCTCTGGTCTGCTGCTTGGTGGAAGTGGAGCCTTGCCCAGTAGCCGTCAAAGGAGAGTGTCTTTTCCACGGGCTCCTTATTTAAAACATTTAAGTGTTCTTGTTTAGGAGATTTGGGGTATGGTGTGACAAGAATATGAGCTTGGGAAACACAGACATATGTGAATCCTAACTTGGTCACTTTCTAACTGAATTACCTCAGTCAGGTCCTGTGACCGGAGCTGCAGTTGCTCACGTCTGTCAGGTAAGGTAAACTTTACTGTAGAGGGGACACTGAGAGGACAGATTGAAATATGAAGAGGGCATAACACAGTGCCTGAGATGTTGTGGAGGCTCCATAAATGGCCACTCCCTTCCTCCTCAGTGTGTCAAAACCTCACAGAACATCAGTGAAGGCCTGCGCCCCAAAGCCTCACTGTCAGACTGACATGCCATACTGTGTGACACGTCATTCAGTGGCTTATGGCTCTTATTTTCATCCTTGTTCTCCTCTGTGTTGTCCATCAGAAGGCTTCGTGGATTTTCAGAAGGCGACTGCTAGGCAGGCTTGGCGAAGGCAGGCTGAAACATACTTTTAAAGTTAAGACAACTTTGATGTGAGCCACCTCTTGGCAGAGATGAGGTGCCAATTTACGGACTTGCTGGGTGGAATTTGAACAATTCTCAGGGTAAACTGTACTCTTATGTGGGTGTACTTGGGAATGATTTGAGACACCAGCCTCCAAGTTATTTCCAGTTATTCAGTGGCTTCAAGACAAAACTGAATGATTTATTAGGAGTTTCACAGAACATCGTGTTGGGGTTCCTGCAGTAGAGTCTGGGACTCCTGGCTTTCAGGTTCCTCATTACCAAGCCTAGGGTTTCTTGAAGAGCATATTCTGAAAGAGAAATCAGGTTGGAAACAGGGATAGAAACCATTGTCCTTGGTTTAAATGGTGTCATTTGATATAGTTTTAGAAATCATGATACCAAGATATGTTTGTGTATTTTTTCATTTCCTGGCCACCCAAAATCTTGGTGATTCATCATTGTAGTGTTCAAGGGTATGAGACTGGGAGTGAGGAATCCAGACCCTGTCTGCCACCTAGAGTATGACCTTGGTCAGGCTCCTCCTTAGGCACGTCAGACCTTAGTTTCATAAGAGCTTGTGTACACCAGAGATTCTGTTAAGGTTAAGTTAACACAGGACTACATGAATGAATGTAGATTGACCCAGCGCTCAGAGAGCCAGTCTCTCCTGCAGCAAGGATTCAGTTGTAACCACTCACAAATGGAGTGGTTGCTGCCATATGGCCATGAGTCTAAACCTGTAAAGACTAATTTGAGTTTGATTTATTTCTGAGGCCACTAGCTGTAATTCCTTCCTGGTCAGTTCAAAGAGCAGTACACACCCATCCTTCCTTCATGCATCCTTCTTGAGTAAGAGGAAGGAACCTTGTAGCCAGACTCATGTGTAAACTGGAGGTAGTTAAGATATGCTTTGGGTTATTAGAAGATCAAGGAGATAATTGTCCTTCCCTCTTCTCCAAAGAGATCTCTAGCAAGTGTCATTATTTACTTGCTAGAGATAGGAAAATAAGGAAATCTTTTGAAATTATGACTCTCAGATTTCCCTTTGAAAGTCTACCATCATATGTATATCTATTCCCTGCAACTCTGCCTTGAAACTGTCCCATGTGGTGTGTCTTCTGAAGATGTCTGCCTTACTTTGAATGCAATTTCTATTTTTAGGAACTATGTCTAATTCTGTGTTTTGTACAATATTTGCCACATACTATTACTTAAACATTAGAAATGAGATACAGAAATTTTTGGATCAGGGAAATACATAATAATAATTCTTCCAGAGTATCTGTACTAGAATTGGAGACGGGTTTGCACATCCTCTGGGTCTTTGTTCCCCAGGCCCCATGCATCAAATATCAGGCAGAGCAATTGTATACCTAGAGATTGCCTCACCTACTGTATCAGACCCTAATTTTTTCTTATGGGTCTTTGTATAGTTCAGTAGGCAGACTTCTGTTCTGAGTGTTTTCTTATTACAGGGTAAATGTCCCTGACTTTAATGTGTTTCAGTTGGTCATTTGTATTATCTCCCTGCCTGCCTGTTCTTTGGAAAAGAGACAGTCTCTTCAGAAAGCTTTTAGTCTCTTGAGCTGCTGAGTAATAACCTGAAGGAATGTAGAGCTGAGGAGAGCATTTGAATGCTCTGTGATGTCATGCTAAGGGTCTCTCTCTCCTTGCCTTGTCATTCACTTCCCCCTTGTTTTACAATGGTTGAACTCTCAGGAAGGAAACTTTCCTCCAATCTTTGAATATTTCTTTTCCAGTTGGAAGAAGGCACAGCTGGTCACCCATGGCTTTTCTGAGATCTTTCAGAAAGCATATTAAGCCATTTGGGATGAGACCTAACTTCCAAGGACCAACAAGTTTGAGATGAAATAGATTAAGAAAACCCATTGTAAACTCCTCTTGCATGCTTTTCCACCTTCAAACTCCACCTTGAATATCTCTGCTTTCATCTCTATTACGGGCTCTGTGGAAGGTGCCCATCCATTCTATCCACCCAGATTCTCCAGAAGCATTGAAATTTCCCATCTCACATGGTCCACCCAGGTTGGATTTCAAAAGATGTAACAATATCTACAAAGACATATTCAAAGCAAAAACAAAACAAAAAAACCCGAAAGATTAAAAATTTAAAAGATGAAGAAAGATATGGCAGGAAAATATGAACAAAATCCATGGCAACAGTTTTAACAGAAAAACAAATGCAAGGTGAGTGAGGACACCATGAGGACTAGAGGATGACATATACTAGTGCTATAATAAAAAAAAGACACTATGGGTGTTGCTAGTGAAATAGCTTCAGAATAGGTAAAGCTAGTGACTGTCGACAGAAATCCTTTTAGAAATTGATAGATCAAGCAGCTGAAAGCAGCAAAGACAGAAGATTTGAATAACTAGTAAGCTTGGGTTGGTAGATAAAAATAGATCCTTTCTGGAGAATATACATTTTTTTTGAGTGCATATAGAACACTAATAAAGATTGGCCCAATTTTCAAATTTGATGAAAAATATAAACCCTCAGATTCAAAAAATTCAACAAGCTAGAAGTAGGGTTAACAAAGAAAACCACACCAAGACACCTTAGAGTCAAACTACTGAAAACTAAAAATTGAGGTTGGCATGGAAATCAGGCCTCAAACTTCTCTTCTTCAGCGTTTAGCACTCAAAAGAGCAATGACTTCAAAGTTCTCAGGAGGATAAAACCCAGCCCGAGAGCTCTTCTGTATTTTTCCTTTATAGATTGCTCATTTAACAAATATTTTTAGTGTACCATCTATGTGCCAGATACATTCTTGGCATTGGAGATACACCAATAAGCAATACAGACAAAATATTCCTGTCTTTATGTACTGTACATTCTAGCAAGGGAATATATTTAATGCTTAGAAGGACAATACATAGATGTTTCTAAACGTGGACAAATTAGGGACTGTATTTCTTATGAGCATTTTATGAAGAACTTTTAAGAGGACAGAATCCAAATGAGATAAATGGAGAAGCTATAGCAAAATAATTTGTTATAGGATTAATACAGAATCAACTAGAAATTATGGTTTCAGAATGCTATATCAGAAGTTGAAAGTGAGGAGAAGGTAAGAGGTGGCATAAATATTCTGATTTCTTGTTCTTTTATTGTTAGGATTTTTAATTAGTTAAAGCTGATAATATACTCCAAAGTATAAGAGTAAGTACTGAAAGAGTAAATAGAAATAACCAGCTAATGGAGGAGAGGTATGAGGAAGTAGAAGCATACTATTTTTTTGCTGTTGCATACATATGGTATCAGTAGATGGAAGCTAAAGAAATAGAAGATTATTAAAGGTGTTAGGAGAAAACGTAGGGGGAAAAATCTCCTGCACATTGATCTGGACAATGATTTTTTGGACATGAACCCAAAAGTCAGGCAGCAAAAGCAAAAATAGAAAAATTGAATTACATCAGACTAAAAAGCTTCTGCATAGTCAAGAAAATAACAGTGAAAAGACGATCTATGGTCTGCAAAAAATCTTTGCAAACCACACATTTGGAAAGGGGTAATATTCAAAATATACAAGGAATTCAACTCATTAGTAAGAAAACCCAACTGGAAAATGGGCAAAGGATCTGAATAACCATTTCTCAAAATAGGACATGCAAATAAATGGCCAACAGGTCAACAGCACCAATCTGGGAAACACAAGACCACAATGAGATGCCGCCTCTCACCTGTTAGAAGAGCTGTTATCAAAGCAATGAAAAGATACATGTTGGAGAGAATGTGGAGAAAATGGAGTGTAAATTAGTACAGTCATGGAAAAGCATAGAGGTTCCTCAAATTAAAAATAGAACTACCATATGACCCAGCAATCCCGCTACTGAGTATACAGCCAAAGGAAATCAGAGTGTTGAAGCGATATCTGGACCCCTATGTTCGTTGCAGTACTATTTACAGTAGTCAAGATATGGAATCATCCTAAGTGTTTACCAGCAAATGAACTTTGATAAAGAAAATGTAGTATATATACACAACGGAATATTTTTCAGCCTTCAAAAAGATGAAAATCCTCTCATTTGTGACAACATGGATGAACCTGAAGACATTATGTAAAGTGAAATAAGCCAAGTACAGAAAGACAGATTTGGTATGATCTCATATGTGTAATCTGTAATAAGGGTGAACAGGCACTTACCACTATGCCCAGCTAATTTTTCAGTTTTTTGTAGAGATGGGGTCTTGCCATGTTGCCCAGGCTGGTCTTGAACTTCTGCACTCAACCACTCCTCCTGCCTCAGCCACCCAAAGTATTGGGATCACTGGCATGAGGCGCTATGCCTCGCTCTATCTGAATTTTAGAACCTTAAAGTTGAAATGGAACATGGAGGTCACCTGGTCAATTTCCTACCTCCTCCTGTAGCACCCTGACAGATTCTGATTATCTAGAATTGAAGAAGATGGACACCACATGCTAGTGTTAAAACATAAAATAGGAAAAAACAACAGGATCCAATTGATTTTGAAGATTCCATATCCAAATAAAGATATCTTATTCACTGTACTTTCTTCTTCAGGCTAGGCTTGGGATTTGATCCCTGCCTTGTAGTCTTTATCAGTGAGTGGCATGTCCCCAGGTAGGGTGGCATGTCCTCCTGTAGTAATGATGGTAATTAATAGCTATAATCAGAGTGATATTTTGAGTCTATGTGCATGAAGTCATAACAGGAGACGAGCCCAAATCCCAGCTCTTAACTGGGTAAATTTGATGACAAACCCAGATGTCATCTTAAACCCTTACGACCACATTTCATTCCCCATGTGTTGGCTCAGGCTGTGATTATTTGAGATAAAGCCTGACTAAAGACTTCTGGTTAATGATGATGAGCTGGATACATGCTTCCTTCTGATGGTAAAACCATATTAAAGTAAAGGGAAAAAAGACAAACTCCTAGGATAAAGAGAAAGGGAGTAAAGATAAGAACAACAGCATTTTGATAGATGGAAAGCAGATGGATGAACAGTAAGTGACAGCAAACGTGAGAACACTGGATTATAAGCAGGCAGTGGGAACATCTACAAAATCAACCCAAATACCACTGCAGATCCTCATAAAGTTCAGGAACTGATATAAGCAGGTTCTTCTGAAAGTGATCGTGAAAACCGAGCTAGAGAAAAAAGAAGGTTGGTGGAAAGTCAGTTGAAGAACACATTAGAAGCCCAGATTCCTTCCCCAGCCCTGGCAGAGGGCAGGTGATTCATTCTTGGGAGAAGGTAAAACACATAGTCTCTTGACTTGAGGGCACCAGGCTCAGCTGAAGGAAGAGACCTTGTGCTAAAAATATGAGGTTTAAGCCGGGCTCGGTGGCTCAGCCTGTAATCCCACGCCTTTGGGAGTCTGAGGTGAGTGAATTGCCTGAGCCCATCGGTTTGAGACCCGCCTGGGCAGCGAGACCTCATCTCTACAATAAATCAAAAAATCAGCTGGGCGTGGTAGTGCATGCCTGTAATTCCAACTACTTGGAAGGCTGAGGCGGAAGGATCGCCAGAGCCCAGCAGGTCGAGGCTGCGGTGGCCGGGAGCGGCCACTGCACTCCAGTCTGGGCGACAGAGTGAGACTCCAACTCAAATAAAAAAAAAAAAAAAGAGGTTTAAGTGACATATATACCAAATGCCAAGACCCCAACCTTTTTCCCCCATATCTAGACCCCCCAAGTATGGCAAGGAGGATTATACCCTTCAGACAGAAAAATAGAAGCATCTTCTCTGAGAAATGTAATACAGCCAAGAGAAAAGACCTAAAGACACTAACATGGAGGAGTACCCAAAGAAATGACCTATTTGGATTTGCCTACAGTAAAGCCCAGGTCAGTAAATTCCACCAAGCCCACCCATGGGCACAGAACTTTTTAGTATCCTACCATTAAATACAAGCAGACAGCTAAGGATCACACACATTTCTTTATTATTATTATTATTTTATTTTAAAGATGGGCACAATTCAGGATTAGGTACATAGGTGCTCAACGTACAGGTGAAGTTTGGGCTTCCTGTTGGTCTTCACTTAACCTAGTTTAGGGTTAGGTAACTTATTGATATTATGTGCCCCCCTGCCTCACTCTCTCCCCTGGCAGTGTCCCACTACTGCAAATCCTTTTCTTATAGTATTATGATAAATGTTCAGGAACCGTTTATGAATGAGAACATGTGGTACACAGTTCTTTGTTTTTATGATAGATCACTGAGTATGATAGACTCTAAATCCATCCAAGTTGCTGCAGAGTTCATATGTTTGCCCTTCTTTATGGCTGCATAATATTCCATCATGTATATATACCACATTATTTTGATCCAGTTCACTTTCAGTGGGCAGCATGGTTGGTTCCATGTTTTTGCTATTGTGAACAGTGCTGCAATAAACATGTGTGCGCAGGTAACTTTTTTGTAGAATGATTTTAGTTCCTCCAGGTATATTCCCAGAGGGGAATTGCTGGGTCGTATAGAAGGTTGATTTTTAAATCTTTTAGGAATCGCCACGCTGTTTTCCACAGAGGTTGTACTAGTTTACACCCCCACCAACAGTGTAAAAGTGTTCCCCTTTTTCTGCATCCTCTCTAGCATCTTGTTTTTGAGTTATTGATAATGGCCATGCTGACTATAGTTAGGTGGTCTCTCAGGGTGGTTTTGATTTGCATTTCTTTGATGATTAGTGAGGCTGAGCATTTTTTCATATATCTGTTGGCTGCTTGTATGTCTTCTTTTGAGAAGTGTCTAGTCATGTCTTTTGCCCACTTTTTAATCGGGCTGTTTCTTGTTTTTTTTTCCTTTTGGCATGTTTGAGTTCCTTGTAGATCCTGGATATTAGGCTTTTGTCAGATATACAGTTGGCAAATATTTTTTCCATTCTGTTGGCTGTCTCTCCTCTCTCGATGGTTTCTTTTCCTTTGCAGAAGATTTTCAGTTTGATGAGGTTCCACTTGTCTAATATCTTATGGTATGAATCACACACACATTTTTAAAAGACAAAGCTAAAATAGACATTAAATATTAATGTCAAGGATACAGAGATCACACCAAATGACTGAATAATAATTACTGTGTTGGATCAAAGTAAATTTTCAAATATGAATGTAAATATAGATGTTTCAAATATGGGTTAAAATGTATTTTTTTGCTGCTCAGTGAAAAAACAGATTGTGAATGGAAGGGCTGAGAAAGGTAAAATAAATATGTACAGTTACAGCATAACTCTTGTTCAAAGGACAATTGTATTTACCTGGCCCACAACAGATTTGAATAAAACAAGCACCAGCTTCCATGACATAGAGAAAATCCAGGATGTAGGAACGGAGCAGCATATAACTGGAGAAGATAAGCTCACTATGCTGATATTAAAGCAACAAAAAGAGAGAGAGGATTTTGAAGATTCCAAATCAAGAGGGGTTATGTACTCACTGCTCTTATTTCCCTTCAAATTAGGATTGGGAATGAACACTGCTCTCTAGAAAACCACTATGGTGATTATAAGAACCAATGACTGAAAACACATTTTAAGACCTGTCTTTAGATCTCTGTGGTTGTAGTATCTAAAACACCACTGAATGAATATACAGCATTTCTTGGTGTTTACAGCCTGTGGGTCAAATCTAGCCTGCCATCTGCTTTTTAACAGATGGAGAGTTCAGAAGAGTTCTTTTAAAAAATTAAACTTTGTATCTTGAGATAACTGTAGATTCATATGCAGGTGTAGGGAATAATACAGAGATGCTGTGTATCCTTTACCTAGTTCTTCCCCCATCCCCCCAACACCCCCTCCCAGTAGTAACTGCTTCAAACTCATAGTATCTTTTCTTAGTACCACCAGGACACTGACACTGATGCAGTCAAGATACAGAACAGATCACAAGGACCTCTTAGTGTCTCCTTTTATAGCCACACCCCCATCTGTAGTCCCTGGAAACCACTCCTCTGGTCACTATTTCTAGAATTTTGTCATTTCAGAATGTAACCTTTTGGGATTAACATTTTTTTGCTCAGCATAATTCTTTGGAGAACCTTCCAGGTTTTGCATGGGTCACTAGATTTTTGTTTTTTCTGAGTACTGTTTCATGGTATGGCTGTACCACATTTTTTTTTTAAACCATTCACTGTTGAAGGATATATATCTGTGTTGTTTCTAGTTTGGGACCATTATGAATAAAGCTGCTCAGAGCACTCTCACACAGGTTTTTTGGTGAACATGTCTTCTCTGCGATAAACACTGAGGAGTATAAATGCGGGGTCATATGGTAGTGGGATGTTTTGTTTTTAAAGAAACTGCCAAACTTTTCCAGAACTGAATTCTATACTGTGTTAAGTCTTCCAATCTGTGGTAAGTTTCTGGGTTTTGTTTTTGCCTCATAATTATGGATTGAATTATGTCCCCCCCATTCATATGTTGAAGAAGTCTTAAGCCTCATTTCCTCAGAATGTGAGCTACATGGAAATAGGGTCATTGCAGATATAATAAGTTACTAAGATGAAGTCATACTGCAGTTTGCCCCTAGTCCACTCTGACTTATCAAGGGGGGAAATTAGACACAGATGCACACCAGGAGAATACTGTTCTTCAAGGCTGCATAATACTCTATTGTGTATATGTACCACATTTTCTTTATCCAGTCCACTTCAGTGGGCAGAGGGTTGGTTCCATGTTTTTACTATTGTGAATAGTGTGGCAGTAACCTGCGTGTGTAGCTGTCTTTTTTGTAGAACCTGTTTTTTCTTAAGTACTTATATATTCAGTATTAAAAATAGTCACTGAACTATATGTTTTTGTTTTCCAAGCTCTGATACTGTTCCTGACTCATGCTTTATTGATGATTATTTACAGAGCTTTGTGTGTATGTATATACGTATGTATTCATTTATATGTATATATGTACATATGTGTATATAGAAACACACATAGATGGATACATATTTATTCTCCCAAAAATCTTGGGTAAAATCTTATTAATATAAAACCTTTGGTTATAGGCTGGGTGTAGTGGCTCATGCCTGTAATCCCGGTACTTTGGGAGGCTGAGGTGGGAGGACTGCTTGAGGTCAGGAGTTTAAGACCTGCCTGGGCAACAAAGCCAGACCTCATCTCTACAAAGAAATTAAAAAATTAGCCGAGTGTGGTGGTGCATGTCTATAGTCCTGCTACTTGGGAGACTGAGGCAGGATGATTGCCTGAGCCCAGGAGGTCGAGGCTTCAGTAAGCCATGATCTTGCCACTGCACTCCAGACTAGGCAACAGAGAAACCCTGACTCAAAAAACAAAATAAAACAAAAAAACCACTTTGGTTATAAACTAAACTTTGTATCAAAGAAACCATCAAGAGAGCAGGGAGACAGCCCACAGACTGGGGGAAAAATATTTGCCAACTGTGTATCTGGCAAAGTTCTAACATCTAGAACCTACAAGGAACCCAAATATGCCAAAAAAGAAAAAAACAAACAGCTCCATTACAAAGTGGGCAAAAGAAGACATATGAGCTGCCAACAGATACATGAAAAAATGCTCAGCCTCACTAGTCATCAAAGAAATACAAATTAAAACCACACTGAGATACCGCCTAACTCCAGTCAGGATGGCCATCATCATTAACTCAAAAAACAACAGATGCTGGAGAGGATGAGGGGAAGAGGGAACCCTCCTACACTGTTGGTGGGAGTGTTCACTAGTACAGCCTCTGTGGAAAAACAGTGTGGTGATTCCTAAAAGATCTAAAAATCGACCTTCCACATGACCCTACAATCCCCCTTCTGGGAGGAATATACTCAGAGGAACTCAAATTACTCTATGAGAAAGATACTTGCACACGCATGTTTATTGCACTGTTATTCACAATAGCAAAAACATGGAACCAACCATGCTGCCCATCAAAAGAGGACTGGATTAAAAAAAAAAGTACATATACACAATGAAATATGCAGCCATGAAGAAGGACAAAGTTATGAATTTCGCAGCAACTTGGGTGGACTTAGAGTCTATAATACTGAGTGATCTATCACGGAAGCAATGAATTGAGTACCACACATTCTCACTCATAAGTGGATCTTGAACAGTTATAATACTGTAAGAAAGGGGTTGGCAGTAGTGGGAAACTGCCAGGGGTGGAGGAGGTGAGGTTGGCAGTAGTGGGAACTGCCGGCGGAGGCAGGTGGTGGTGGGGGCACACCTCATCAACGAGGGTACCTGCATAATGAACATTTGTATACCTAACCCTGAATTGGACCCCACATCTTTAAAATGAAAAATTAAAAAATATATATATTTGAAACCAAAGGACTGTTTTAGTTTGATTACTCAAAATTTTATCTATAGAAGACACTTGGTAATGATTCGTTAAATAATATATCTCAGCCAAAAGGTATGTTTAGGATTAGAAAAGGTTTGAACTTAATCATCACTGACCTTTTTTTTCCTCAAGCTGATAAAAGGGAAGAATTTCCAAACTGCAATGTTTTTGTTTTCATAAACTAACAAATCATACCAAATGGGAAGACTAATATAATAGCTCAGTTCTTTTCTATTTTATCATTTTAATGTATAAAATTTTGTAACAAAGAGAGATCTGTTGTGCACACCTGAAGTACAATGTAAAGTCTACTAAGCATAGGTCTTTTGGCATCATGTTATAATACTCTTTTACACAGATGATATGGTCTGAATGTTTGTACCTCCCCCATTCATATGTTGAAATGTAATCTCCAGTGCAACAGTATTAAGAGATGGGGCCTCTTAATTTTTATGCCTTTTAGTGCTTCTGCCGTTTTTTTGTTTCATCTCTTCTACAACCTTCTTTTATTGGTGCCCTCGTCTGTTCAATTTGTTTTTCTTTTCCAAGAACTTGTGCCTTCCTGGAGTCTGAAATGCTGGCAGCAGAGATGCTAATAAGGCCCAAGCCTGCTTCTGCCCACAGGCCTGGACTCTTCCCACTTGAATGAACCATTAGGAGTCCCAGCATGACGCCCACAGTGAACCCTCCTGGGACAGCACCCAATGATAGAGGTTACACTTAACAATTTAAATTGACACGTTTTCCTCCTTCCTTCCTTGCCTGCCAAGGAAGGGACAAAGTGCTAAAGGACCCTAGTACTGTTTGAAGTGAACCACACTAGTTGGATATGGACAGCAGACAACACCTCTCTAGATAAGAGCTTCCTGAACGTCATTTACTCCCACAGACTTGAAAGAGCTACTCCCCTAGCAGGAATAACTCATCGGGGATAATACATATTTGGTTCTGCGTGCTTCACATAAAATAAGGATTGAAGCTTTTCACTTCTCTGATCAACTGTCTTTTATCAGGCATGGTGACCTTATGTCCCAGTTTGTTAAGACTGCTATGACAAAATATCTTAGACTGGGTAATTTGTACACAGAAGTTTGTTGCTGACAGTTCCAGAGGCTAGTAAGTCCAAGTCAAGGTGCCAGCAGGTTCATTGTCTGATGAAGGCCCCTCTTCATCAGTGGCACCTACTAGCTCTGTCTTTAGGTAGAAGTGGCAAACAAGCTCTCTTAGGTTATTTTATAAAGCGCTAATTCACCCTCAGGACAGAGGGTCACCGTCTCCTTTAAAAAACCCTGTGTATGCTTAGCAGGTGTGTCCTGGTGGAAGTAGCATGGACTTTGGAGCTCCACAGACTGGACAGTTTCCTGGTATTTGACCTTGGAATATTATCACTTACTCTTTTATGTCTCAAAATAAAATGGATCTAATTCTTGCTTGATTCAGGGTTATTATCAAGATTAAATCCAGTTTAAAAGGCACAAATCACCAAAACTGACTCAAGAAGAAATAGAAAATCTGAACAGATCCATAACAAGGAAAAAAATGATAAATATCAATCAACATTTTCCCACAAAGATGAATTTCACTGGCATTTAAAGAAATAATGCTAGTCCTCTACTCTTCTTAAAAATACAGGAGTAGGGAAAGCTTCCCAACTTGTTTTATGAGGCAAGAAATACTTTGATATCAAAGCCAGACAAAGACATAACAAGAAAACTACCGACTAATGTCCCTCATGAATACAGACACAGCAATTCTCAACAAAATATTAGTAGACCAAATCCAGTAATACGTAAAAAATTATACATTAAGATTGAGTAGGATTTATTCCAGAAATATAAGATTGGTTTATCGTTTAAAAAAGTTAATATAGTAAGAGAGGGGACCCAAAAAGCCTGTGATTTATTTATTAAAAATTGTGTATTTATTTATTACATGTTTGAACTTCAGTCACCTTCAAATTATTCTCCGTTTGATGTAATATACCTATCGAGACATTTTTTCCAATGCTCAAAACAATTTTTGAGCTCATCAATTTTTATGCCTTAAAAGTGCTTCTGCCAGTTTTTGTTTCATCTCTTCCACATCAGCAAAATGTTTCCCTTTGAGGACTTTTTTCATCCGGAGAAAAAAAAAGTTGCTCGGGGTGAGACTGGGTGAACAGGGAGAGTGGGGCACTGGGTAATGCCATTTTGGGTCAAAAACTTGTGAACACTCAGTGCGATGTGGGCAGGTATGCTCATAAATCACCCATTATAAAATGGGCAAACGTGTTGAAAGAATCTCCCAAAAAAAAAAAAAAAAATTCACTGAAGCCGAACATAGCATCTCACAATGCTAGCTGGTACACTGAAGCCGATGGGTTCCTAGAACACTCCGAAAGCAGGGGAAACCTGAAGTAAAAGGAGCTTGCCCTCCAAAAGATAATTCCATGTTTTTTTTGGGTCACCCTTCACATACTATATTAATAAGGAAAAGCCCATGTGATTATCTGAAAAAACACAGAGCATTTAACAAAATCTAATGCCCAATCATAAAAATTCTCAACAAACCAGGACTATATGGGAACTTCCTCAACCTGATAAAAAACATTACAAAAAGCCTACAGTTAACCTCATCCTTAATTGTGATAGACTGTAAACTTTCTCTCAAGATCAGGAACAAAGCATAAATATGTCTGCTTTCACTACTTCTAGTTAATATTGTACTGGAGTTCCTAGCTGGTACCAATCAGGTAAGGAAAAGAAATAAAACGCACTCAGAATGGAAAGGAAGAAGTAAAAAAAAAAAAAAATCTTTAAAGACAACACAATCCTGTATGTAGAAAATTCTAAGGAACACACACACACACACACACACACACACACACACACACACACACTCACTCACTCACACACACACCCTGCTAGAGTAAATGAGTTTAGCAAGGTCACAGAATAAAAGACCAACATACAAAATCTGTTGTTTTTCTAAATGCTAGCCATGAACAATCCAATAATTAAGAAAAGTTTCACTTGTAATAGCATCAAATAGAATAAAACATTTGGGAATTAATTTAACAAAAGAAGCATAATATTTACACATTGAAAACCATAAAGCATTTCTAAGAGAAATTAAAGAAGATCTAAATAAATTGAATAAATGAAATTTCATGTTCACCGATTGGAAGACTCTATTATTAAGATGGCAATTCTGCCTAAATTGAAATTCAATATAGGTCCATTTGGAGGGGATTGCCATCTTAACCCCTATCAACATCCCAGCAGTCATGTCTTTCTTTTTTTTGCAAAAATTGACAAGCTGATCTTACAACTTAAGTGGAAATACAAAAGTCAAAATCAACCTGAAAGTTGGAGGATTTACTACTCCCATTATAAAAAACTTATTACAAAGCGACAATAATTAAGATTGTGTGGTAGTGGCATAAGAAATAACATATAGGTCACTGGAACAGAAATTAAAAGTCCTGAAATATACCTTTATATTTATGGCCAATTGATTTTTCAACAGAGGTGCCAAGACAATTCAATGAGGAGAAAAGAAGAGCCTTTTAAGCAAATTGTGCTGGGACAATTGGATATCCACTTGTAAAAAGATGAATCTAGACCCTTTCACCATACAAAAATGTTAATTCAACATAGATCATAGATCTAATGTAAAACTATAAAACTTTTAGATTAAGTTATAAGGGAAAAATCTTCATGACCTTGGGTTTGGCAGATATTTCTTAGATATACCAAAAGCATAATCCATTAAAAGTACAAACAACAACAAAAACCCCTGATAAATTGTACTTTAGCAAAATTTAGAAGTTATGTGTTTCTAAAGACACCGTAAGAAAATGAAAAGTCACAGACTGGGAGAAAATATATACAAACATGTATCTGATAAGGGACTTATATCTAACATATATAAAGATTATAACTCAACAAGAGAAATAATCCAATTATAAAATGGGCAAAAGATTTGAATAGACATTTCACCAAATAATATATGTCAATGGTCATAAGCACACACATAAAAATGCTCCACATCATTAGCCATTAGAGAAATGCAAAGTAAAACCACAATGAAATACTACGTAAAATATACTGAAATGACTATAATACAAAATATGGAGGGGATTCTCCAAAAAAATTCAGAATTACATTTTTTGGAGAGCAGGCCCCTTGTAGTACACTCAGAATTTGTTCCTCCAGATCAAAGTGTCAACCAAAATTTTTATCTGGAAGTTTTGAGAAGGTTGTGCCATGATTTGCAGAAGAAAAATTCCTAGTTGTGGCAAACAGGTGATTGGTTCTTCTACCAAGACGATGCACCTGCTCACATCATGCTGAATGTTCAGCGTCTTTGACAAAAAAAGGCATGCCCTCCATACTCCACCCTTCTTATTCACTTGATCTTGCCCCAAAAGACTTTTTTTCCCTGAATGAAAAATGTCTTGCTGAAGTGGAAGAGGTGAAACAAAAAACAGCAGAAGCACCAAAAGGCATCAAAAGTGATGAGTTCAAAAACTTTTTTGAGCAGTGGAAAAGCATCTTGTTAGGTATATTGCATCAAAAAGAGAGTAAGTACTTTGAAGGTGACTGAAGTTTAAACATGTAAGAATAAATGTACAGTTTTTAATCAATAAATTCTGTTTTTTGGGGTCCTCCTTGTGTATATAGTAACAAGTGTGGGAGAAATTGAAGCCCTTAATACACTGCTGGTGAGAATGTAAGAGGGTACACCTCTTGGAAAACCGTCTGACAGTTTCTTTTCAAAGTTAGACATGAATATACCACGTGACTCAAAGTCTACTCCTAGGAAACTTCTAAGTAGAAATGAAAATATACATCCATACAGGGACTTATATGCTCATACAGCCATATTCATAATATCCCTAAACTGGAAGCCACTTAACTGTCCATCAACTGATGAAATGGATAAATGAAATTGTGGCTTATTCATACAATAGTATACCACTGAGCAAAAAGAATAAAATACCGACACAGTATGAACCACAAAAACATTATGCTAAGTGAAAGAAGGCAGAAGCAAAAGACTCTGCATATGAATCCACTCATATGAAATGTCCGGGTAAATCTATAGAAACGGAAAGTAGCTTAGTGACTGCCTGGGAGTGCGCATGGGAATGGGGGTGGCTGACCGCACAAAGGCATCAGGGATCTTTTTGCCATGACAAAGTGTTCCAAATGGGGCTGTGGCAATGGTTGCACAACCCTGTAAAGTTAATCAAATCATTGAATGATACCTTTGAAATCGGTGAATCTTGTGGTATGTAAATTATTTTTAACAAAACTGTTAGTGATTAAGTGAGTTTAACTTATGTGTAGTGGCTAGCACATGGTCCTCAAAAATGATAGTGTTATTCTCTGAGGATGCATCTTGTCCTCTGTGCTGAGAGCCAGTGCCTCAGGGGCCAAGGCTGACAAGTGCTCGTGGTAAGCTCTTGTAATCCTCATAGTCTTCTGACATAGGTCGTATTATTATGCCTGTTCTACGGAGGAGGATATGGAAACTTTGTTAAAGGTCGAAGGGCCAAGGCACTGAGAACCGTGTTGCCGGAAGATCTAGCCAGTCCTGATGTACTGAGCACCTTGAAGACCTGGTCCTGGAGCCAGTGAGGTGGCTCTGAGGGTCTCTTTAGTTCTGTGCTTGACCCTGCTGAAGCCTTCTCTGTTTGAAACCTTGCTAAGTGAGCTTTTGTGGTGTGGAGGAGGTTATAACTGTTATCCGTGATATGGTTTCTATAGGAAGTTTTTTCTGTGCTCAGGTAACAATAGAGCAAACCTGCCTCTCCTCCACCCCGAATCCCCCCTCATCTCCCCACCCCCTCCCGTCCCCAGCATCTGGCAACTCTTTGGCCTGTGCAGGTCAGAAGGGTAGGAGAGGGAAGTAGAATGGGGGAGCAGTTCGGCCTCACTCCCTCCTTTGGACATTCAACCAGAGCTGCTTGCTTTTTATCTTGACTACAGTACATTTATGTTGGACTTGAGCATATGATTGCTTTTGAATACCGAATCCTGCTGTTAAGCAAAAAATATTGAAAACCCCTGTTTTAAGAAAGCTGGTATCTAGTGGATGCTGAACTAGTGATTTAAAAGAAGTTTGTTTATGGACTCGAAGTAGTAAGCCCTAGGGCAGATTTGCCAACCAACCTGGATATGTCTCAAGTTCATGCTGTCTTGACTACTAAGTTCTGAGAACAAACACTGCAGCCTAGATCTTTATTTCACCAAACCATTTTCAGTTGTGTCTTTACCCTGAAGATAATTAAATGGTATTCAGCTTTAGGAGATTATGAATATATGTATATTTAATCTTTTTCATTGTTTGCATTCGCATTAGGGTTGCAAAGGTTTTAGAATATGTTTATGGAACTCCCTTTTCCTAAAGAGTTTTTCTTCCCATCTTCTAAAGATAACACCGAAAAAATTTTATTTTCCTTATGTCCAGGCCAGAAATTACTAAATAATTTAGAAGTATCATCATATTATCTTCCCCACGTAAAGCTTCTGTGGATACACTACAGGCTTTGCATACCTCTGCTGTTCTGTCATTAAACATGGCTTCTGTGTATACAGCTTTGTTTGCCATCTACTTTCTGACAAGGGGTGATACTGGGAAGTACTAAGAGCTGCAGCCAGGAATCAGAAAGCCAGGGGTTTTCTTTCTGTCTCTTGCTTACCGTGATTCGAAATTCCTTAACAGCTCTGATTCCCAGAGAAAGAGTTATTAGCTTTGCTGACTTCGCAGGCTTGTTTTGAGTTTAATGAATAATGTATTATGGGCTGAATGTTTGTGCCCACCCAAGATTCATAGACAGTCATGCGCCACATAACAGTGTTTCAACAGATAGCATATGTGACAGTGTTTCTGTAAGATTATAATACCTTATTTTTACTGTGCCTTTCTATTTTTAGATATGCTTACACAAATACCACTGTGTTACAAGTATCTAGAGTATTTAGTACAGTAACAATCTGTGCGTGTTTGTAGCTTGGGGCAATAGGATATACCACACAGCCCGGGTATGCGATAGGTTTGTATAAGTACAATCTCTGATATTTGCACAATGACAAAATCACCTAACGATGCACTGCTCAGAATGTATCCTTGTCATTAAGTGACACATGACTGTACTGAACTCCTAGCCCTCAATGTGATGGTATTAGGAGATGAGGCTTTGAGGAGGCAATTATGTCATGACGGCTTGAGTCCCCATGAATGGGAAGAGTGTCCTTATAAGAAGAGACATGAGAAAAATGACTTTCTCTCTGCCATGGAGAACACAGCAAGAAGGCAGCTGTACACAAGCCTCACCAGATACCAGATCAGCTGACACCTCGATCGTGACTTCTCAGCCTGCAGAACAGTGAGAGATAAATGTTTGCTGTTTTGGTGACCCAGTTTCTGATATTTTTGTTATAGTAAACTGAACTAAGACACAAGTCTTTTTTGCAAACTTCAAGAGCTATACAAATACATGTGGTCATGTCACTTAAAGTGAACAATGCTCTACATTTTTCACACAAAAATTTTACTCGCTATCTAGAGACATTATTACTTATCTTTCAGTATGTTTCTTTAAAAGAAAATAGAAAACTATAAAACTTGTAGGACTTACCTTGAGTTTTTTATAATCTCTCTCTCTCCCCCCATATATATATATATATACATATAATTTTCAAAGAAAGAATAGAATATTGGATTATCGTTGTTAGATATTTATAACTTCAGTTTTATTGTTTACTACCATGCTATTACTGTTCTGTACAGATTTGGCAGATATGTTTGAAGTCCATCGAATTTTCCGTTCCTTTATTATATTAAAAACAGAGGTGATTACAAAGGAGAATGTAGCCACAGCTATGTTTTATCTTTTCTTTTTCCTTTCCATGTCCATGAAATAATGAGCACTAACAGAAAGCATTCATTTATCTTTGGCACATATATTGTAAGTGTGTAAATTGGACATTCCATGTACTGTCATTATGTCAAAACACGTTACAAAGTTGAATGTAAAAATGGCAAAGCTGTTTCTTTTTTCTAAAATAAATGTTAGGATGTTTACACAGCTCGAGATACTTAAATATTTTTTTCATTGAAAAAAATCCTTGTGTTTTCAAACCTAGTGCAACTGAGCTGCACTTGATTCGTTTGTGTTTGAAACACAGCACTTCCCTTTCTTTTATTTTTTGTTGTTGCGGAGGGGTTTTTAGTATACATGATCCAAGAGGGGGAAAAATTGCATATTTAATTCCAAAATATTCTTTAGACTGGGAAAAAAAATCTCTTCGAGTAGTCATGTTTATTTTATAGTAATGCTACAGCAGAACAATTTAGCATGTTAATGCAGAAATGCAAACAGCTTTATCAAGCAAAATACTATTTTTTAGCTGCCTTAAGAAATTATTTACTTAAGAAAACAGATCAAAATTTCTCAGTTTCATTAATCTGCTTTGTAAATATTTTGTCAGAGCTTTTTTTTTCTTGAGGTGGGGGAAGCAAATAAAAAAGTTTAAAAGCTCATATGTGTCTATTTTGTTTTAGCTCGGTGTATTTATTAAGAGTAAATTCTGTATGTCTTTGCAGCTCATCAATATGTGTATTTAGAAGTTTTTCCAGTTCTTTTGCTCTCTGCTCTTCTTCCAGAAGGAAATGCTGTGCAGCCAAAGAAGCTGGGAAGGAGATATCTGGGGGAAACTATAGAGAGAAAGAAAGAAATGTGCATGAGGAATACAGAACTTGTGAAATCTCCATATTTCCAGGTGTGCTTCACCCGGACACACTGTCAGCATTGCGGCTGCTAGTGAGATAATATGTCTTGGGTGAACTCCCTCTACCAATGTTAGCAATCACCACTAATGAAATCCTCAGGGAACTAAGTAAGACATCACAGCACCATTATGTTAAAAAGCTCTAAAAATGAACATTATTGTATGCACCTGCAAATGTAGGGATGCAACGCAATCACCATGGGACCTGCTTACCACATGCTCCACTAATTTGCAAAGCCAATGACTCTCATTTGAAAATAGGCAACTCTAAAAAGCTAAATTAGGACTGGGCACAGTAGCTCATTACTGTAATCCCAGCATTTTGGGAGACTTAGGAGGGAGGATTGCGTGAGGCCAGGAATTTTTTTTTTTTTTTTTTTTTTTGAGTTGGAGTCTCACTCTGTCGCCCAGACTGGAGTGCAGTGGCCACTCCTGGCCACGGCAGCCTCGACTTGCTGGGCTCCGGCAATCCTACCGCCTCAGCCTTCCAAGTAGCCGGAATTACAGGCATGCGCTACCATACCCGGCGGATTTTTTTATTTATTGTAGAGATGAGGTCTCGCTGCCCAGGCGGATCTCAAACCCGCGGGCTCAGGCAATCCACTCACCTCAGCCTCCCAAAGACGCGGGATTACAGGCTGAGCCACCGAGCCCGGCTGAGGCCAGGAATTTGAGACCAGCCTGGGCAAATATCGTAAGACTGTCTCTCCAAAAAGTAAAAAAAAAAAAAAAAAAAAAAAAAAAAATTAGTCTACTAGGAAGGGCCGTTATGCTGGTGTGTCTCTTGTTTGTCCTATCACAGTAGAGAAAGTCTCAGCAATGAATGTCCTGATTCTGCCCTTCATGGCGACATGAAAGCAATTTAACTGTTTGTGACTTGTTTAGTACTTATTTACAAAAAGTGAAAAACAAAAATCTGTGGCTAAGGAATAAAGGATATATTAGATCATTTTACAGTCCTTGTTTAAAAAAATTATTTTTTTAAAGTTGGGGAAATGTGTACTTTAATTTTCCAGTTCTGTGGTCCCTATATTCTTCTTCAATTTTTGTTTTGTTTTGTTAGGAAGAATGAGACTTTATGAAGTGTTTGAGGAGGCAACAATCTGTATACATGAGAATTGTTATAGGGGAATTTAGTTCTCTAGTCTGGTGCCTGCCAAAACTAGGGATCATGGGAGATGATAGTGGAGTACTGCAAACTTACTCAACTCGAAGCCCAGCTGTAGCTGCTATACCAGTATTGTATCTTTACTATAGTAGACTATCAACAGCCTGCAGTACATGGGATGCTGTGTTGATCTGACAAATGCATTCTTTTTAATATCCAATGAGAAGGAGAAGAAGCAGTTAGTATTCACATGGGGTGACCGACAGTATATAACCATGGTTTTGCCCCAACATTATGTTAATGATGCTGTCACATAAATTCTGAAGGGGCCTGGACCATCTGACATTCCAAAGACTATCACATAAAACCATAAATTAACAGTAACATCCTCTTAGAAGACCTGGTAAGCAAGAAGTGGCAAGTATGTTAAAGGCTTGGAAAAATGCATGTGTTCCGAGGGTGAAAGATAAATCCCATAAAAGATTCAGGGGATTGACAGAGGATTAGGGCTAGGGCTAGGGTTTTTAGGTGTTCAGTGCTATGGGGCATATCAGGACATCCTGGGTAAAACAAAAGCTAATGTACCTTGAAAATACTTCATCTCTAGGTGGGAATCACTGAATAATCTGATTCATTTATTGAATGACAAATAATTTTTTTTAAAAAGCAAGCCAAGAACAAGAAAGGGTTCTGTAGAAGGTTCAAGGTAGGGTACAAACAATCCTGCTATTTGAGTCAAATGACTTGACAGATTACATACTATAAGAATCCCTGCTGGAGAAAAATGCCCTATGCAGCCCCTGTCAAGTTTCAGTGGGAAAGTTGTGTTCCCTTAATATCCTGGAGCTAGGCTATGCCATCTATAGCAGAAACTTGTGTGCTTTATAAAACAGTTCCTGACCTACTGTTGAGTCCTGGTTGAGACAGAGCATCTAGCAAATTGGCAGGATGATTTAATCTAGTCTCTGTCTTTGGCTACCCCAGGAGAAACTACACATGGCCCCAGTAGCCTGGTCTCCCCTTTCACCAAAGGTAATCTAGCTACTGTTGCTGTTGAATGTCTGACCTGCTTCAGTAGAAACCAAAGCTGAACTCCTGATATGGCACCATCCCTCAGGGAGACCAACCAGCCTCTTGGTGTCAATTTGATTACATCAGATCCCTTACAAAGTTGGAAAGGGTGATGCTTATCCTTACCAGAAGTGACATGCGTTCTATGGGTTTGCCTTTTCTGCCTGCGATGCCCTGGTCAGCACTTCTATCAGAGGGCTTACAGATCTCCTGACATGACCTTTAATAGTAAAGGTACCTACTTTACAGCAGAAGTGGGGTCATGACCATTGGTACTAACGACACACAGCACTATCCAGAGGATGCTAGCATTATAAGCTCTGGGACAGGAGCTTGACAGCACAGCTGAGACACCAGCTTGGAGATTACATCCTGTGAGAATGTGAGGCTGCCACATAGTCACTTTGGGTTCATCATGCCAACAGTTCAGACACAGAATAGAGCCTGTATATCAGATAACTGATCCTATATCATCATGAAGAGATGCTGTAAGAATGCTACTACATAACAGAGGCAATGAGGAATGTGTTTGGTATTCAGACAATCCACTGAGGTGTTTTGGTACTCTTTGGTCCAGTTTTAATTATAAATGGCAAGTCCAAAAACCACATCCTAATGAAGACATGATAATCAGGAGCTCACCCCATAAGATAAGCCACTTGAACCAACAAAGAGCTGGATGAGGGGGAGAGGAATGTACAGTGGGTGAGGAGATGGGAAGTGCAGAATCAGAGGCTGTAGTTTGCCTCACTAACCTCTGTCTTATAAGTTTTCCCAGGAACTATGACCAGCCAGAATCTTTAAGAAGATACTCCTGAAGGGAATGAACAATAATGGAAGAAGGCAGACCTGAATGGTACAAAATGTGAACTATCATGGGTGAGGCCAGTGCCCACCCGAAGCCCCTTTTCCTAGACTGGTGCGTCTCTCCTCCAGCTGCTCTGGGTGTTGGCTGTTAACAGCTCACAGCTGACTCTTCTGGAGAGTCCTTGGCTGAATTGGAGGCTTCTGCCTCATTTGGGAAGCTACAGTCCGCCTCTGCCCATTTCTTCCCCTGTCTGAGGCAATGACTGCCACAGGGACACAAAACACCTGGCTTCTTGCCTCCGGGGTGAGCCAGTGCTGTGGTGGTATTCATGCTCCAAGCTCCTTGGGAGACCACTTCCTTGATGATCTCTCCTCCCCTCTCCTGCCTGCCTCCTTCTTGGTCCTCCTTCTGAGAATACTCCTACAATAAATCATCTTCACAAGAACCTCATCTCAGTTCTAGGAAACCTGGCCTCAGACAGGTGACTTCCTAGATTCTGGAATGAATGAC
Organism: Cephalopachus bancanus; assembly: GCA_027257055.1. Classification (NCBI taxonomy): domain Eukaryota; kingdom Metazoa; phylum Chordata; class Mammalia; order Primates; family Tarsiidae; genus Cephalopachus; species Cephalopachus bancanus. Next base: position 534,756 of record JAPVLO010000020.1, read on the forward strand.
AAGTGACACTGATGCCATTTACTGAGAAAGGAAGAAAGGCCAAAGAAGCCATTCAGAGTAAGGTCTTATTTATTTCTGATTCCTCAGGTTCTATCACAAATCCTGAGCCAGAGTGTATTTTCAATAAACTTTTTGAGTTAGTACAGAAATGAAGAAAATGCATTTGGTTTTGAATGATGCTGAGTTTGAGGTGACTTGGGACTCAGGTAGACTTGGTGATGATAGTGGGATACATCAACCCAGGTCGCAGAAGATACATCTGGATCAGAGATACAGATTTGGAAGGTATAGATGACAAACTATGAGATTGAAATTACGAGGACTTGCAAATAAAATAAGAAGAAAAAGTTTAAAAGGGAGCCCTGGAGAATCCTTCATCTCAGGCTCCCACCCCTCGGCCATATCTTTGACATTGTCATCAATGAGAACTGCAATATTTGCTGATCTTGATTTACCTCAGCTGCCTATCATCCTTTTGGCTCACTTATCCTAGTGCTCCCACACCAGCATTTCTTTGACCTCATTTAGACGCCCTCCTTTTCGCTATCCATCATCTTACTCATTCCCTCCCTTCCCTTCTGACTCTGCTTATATTCCACATCCATCATCGTAAGCAGAATCAGCAACTTGTCCCTCCCTGAGTGAATACTATCTCTATCCTACTTACTTGGTAAAATCCATCCCTAATTAAACTGACCCATCTGCCTGGGTCATGTCTGCACCTGAGAGAATGCTGGGGCAGACAGGTAAGAAGGGGATTAAATTACTGCATGGACTAGTTTCACTTTAAATTCATGACCACAGATGTCAAATGGTCAGTGCTCACTGCCAGGAGATATTATTGCACTTCCCTTGTAAGTACCCTTTCTCCTTCTGGGTGTGGGGGAGCTCCCTCATTTTCCCGCTTCCTGTTTCAGGGACCCATCCTTTCACCTACACTGTGGATTCTCTTTTTTTCCTACCTTCTCATAACTTTGCTTCTGACTTTACTTCTGAACTGAAGTCCCTTTGGGAGCCCCACCCTCTTCACCATCAAATTTTCTTCCTCCTTAAAGATTCCTGTTTGGGCCACTAAATGTTATGACCCAAGGCTTTGTCTTGGGATAGTTTTCCCTTTGTACTTTTTAAGTATTCTCATCTAGTTCCATAGACTTAAATACTAGCCTTATGCTAATTATTCCCATATTTATATTCCCAGCTTGATCTCTCCCTTGGATACCAGATCCACACATCGCATCGCCTGTTTAACATTTATATTTGGATATCTAATAAACATTTTAAGCTTAAATGTCCTACCCAGAAATCATGATTTCCCTTCTAACCCTGTTCCTTCCTTAGTCTTCCCATGACAGAAAGTGGTAGTAACATCTACCTAATGCTCAGGCTGAAATCCTAGGAGTTACCTTTGACCGTTTCCCCTTCTCCTTATCTTCAATTCACTGTCAAATCTGGTCTGCTCTCCAGAATGTTTCCTGAATCCAGCATGTTGTTCTGCGCTTGCTTGGACTATTGAAATCACCTTAGATAGTCCTCCCCACTTCCACCCTTGCCCCTCTATAATTGATTACTTATTTAACAGAATAATCTTTTAAAAATCTTAGATCTGCTTATTATTAAACTGAGTGAATAACTTTAAACAGAGTAAACATATCAGCACTCCCTACTTGAAACTTCACAACGGCTTCCCATTGTTTTAAAATAAAGTCCACTATATAATGGGGTTGTTTGTTTTTTTCTTTTCAGTACGTTTGAGTTCCTTGTAGATCCAAGATGTTAGGCCTTTGTCAGACCTGGAGTTGGCAAATAAATTTTCCCAGTCTGTGGGCTGTCTCCCTGCTCTCTTGATGGTTTCTTTGGCTTTGCAGAAGCTTGTCAGTTTAATGAGGTTCCACTTGTCTATCTTATCTCTTATGGCCCATGCGTTTCGGGTATTGCTCAGAATTGGACGCCAGTTCCAATTTCCATAAGGGTGTGGCCTGCATTTTCTAAGGTTCTTATGGTTTGAGGTTTTACATTTAGGTCTCTGATCCATTTAGAGTTAATTATTGTGTATGGGGATAGATAGGGATCTTGTTTGAGCCTTCTGCATGCAAAAGATATGAACAGACACTTCTCAAAGGAAGACATCCGAGGGGCCAACAGACACATGAAGAAATGTTCAACCTCACTAATCAACAAGGAGATGCAAATTAAAACTACACTGAGATACCAACTAACTCCAGTCAGAATGGCAATTATCAATAACTCAAAAAATAACAGATGCTGGAGAGGATGTGGTGAAAAGGGAACACTTCTACGCTGTTGGTGGGAGTGTAAACTAGTGCAACCTCTGTGGAAAGCAGTGTGGCGATTCCTAACAGCTCTAAATATCGACCTCCCATATGACCCTGCAATCCCCCTACTGGGAATATACCCTGAAGAACTCAAATCACTCTATCAAAAAGATACCTGCGAGCCGGGCCCGGTGGCTCAGCCTGTAATCCCGCGCCTTTGGGAGGCTGAGGTGAGTGGATTGCCTGAGCCCGCGGGTTCGAGACCCGCCTGGGCAGCGAGACCTCATCTCTACAATAAATCAAAAAATCAGCCGGGCGTGGAAGCGCGCGCCTGTAGTTCCGGCTACTTGGAAGGCTGAGGCGGAAGGATTGCCGGAGCCCAGCAGGTCGAGGCTGCGGTGGCCGGGAGCGGCCACTGCACTCCAGTCTGGGCGACAGAGTGAGACTCCAACTCAAAACAAACAAACAAACAAACAAAAAAAACAAAAAACCTGCACACGTATGTTTATTGCAGCATTGTTCACAACAGCAAGGACCTGGAACCAACCATGCTGTCCATCAAAAGTGGACTGGATTTAAAAAAAAGTGGTACATATACACGATGGAATACTACGCAGCCATAAAAAAGAACAAAATCATGAATTTCGCAGCAACCTGGATGGAACTAGAGTCTATAATACTGAGTGACCTCTCACAGAAACAAAGATCTGAGTATCACATGTTCTCACTCATATAGTGAACCTTGAACACCTATCATAATACTAAAAGAAAAGGACTGACAGTAGTGGGAAACTATGGAGGGGTGAGGAGGGGAAGGGAGGTGGGACTAATGGTAGTGAATATCTCTGGGGATGGGGAGACACCCCTTATCAACAAAGGTGCCTGGACGATGCATATTTGTAAACCTAACTCTTAACTGTACCCCACAATTTTAAAATAAAAAATGAAATAAATAAGTAAATAAACAAAATAAAATAAAGTCCAAACTCCTTCCCACGGCCTACTGTCCCTACATACCTAGAGTTCCCCTGTCTACTTCTCTGTCCCTTATGATTACATTCTCCCTCTTTCCTTCTAAGTTTCAGAATATCCACCACCCTTTCTAATTCCTAAACCTGCCAAATTTGCCCCTGTCTTGTAGTTCCCTTGCCTGAAACTCTATTTCACCAGATTTTTGCGATACTGAATCTTTTTGTATTGTTTATGCTTCGCCTTAAATGCCCCCTCCTCAATGATAATTTTCCTGGCTACTCAACCTAAAATAATCCCTCTCACTCTCATCACCCCCATCACATTATCTGCTTTTCTTTTAATCACAGCATTTATTATTATTTGCTATTTTCTTATTTGTTCATTTATTTCTAATCATTAATTGTTCTCTTTTTCGTTTTTTGAGGTAAAATTCACATAAAGTAAAAATTAACTATTTTAAGATTAAACAGTTTATTGGCACTTAGTACATTCACAAGTTGTACAACCACCACCTCTGTCTAGTTTCTTTTTTTTTTTTTTTTCTTTTTGAGTTGGAGTCTCACTCTGTCGCCCAGACTGGAGTGCAGTGGCCGCTCCCGGCCACCGCAGCCTCAACCTGCTGGGCTCCGGCGATCCTTCCGCCTCAGCCTTCCAAGTAGCCGGAATTACAGGCACGCGCTACCACGCCCGGCTGATTTTTTGATTTATTGTAGAGATGAGGTCTTGCTGCCCAGGCGGGTCTCGAACCCACGGGCTCAGGCAATCCACTCACCTCAGCCTCCCAAAGGCACGGGATTACAGGCTGAGTCACCGAGCCCGGCTTCTGTCTAGTTTCAACATAGTTTCATCTTCCCAAAAGAAAACTGTAACTAGCAAGCCATTGTTTCCTGGTTCCCTCTCCCCATTTCCCTTAATAACTACCAGTCTTCATTGTTTTACTTATTCTGGCTGTTTCATATAAATGGAATCCTACAGTGTATTACTTTTTGTGTCCAGCTTCCTTCACTTTGCATATTTTTGAGGTTCATTCATATTGTAGCATTTTTGACCTTTTTTACATAGCTTCTTTTTATGGCTGAATAATATTCCATTGCGTGTATATATTTTTTAATCTATTCATCTATTGATAGAGTTCTCTTTTTTCCCCACCATATTATAGACTTGTCTATCTTATTCAAAGATGTGTTTAGAACAGAATTTGCCATATACTGGGTGCTCCATACATGTTTATTTTATGAATGACAAATATGAATATTTAAGGGACAGGTGTAGGAGGGATAATCCTGGAAGAAGACTGGGGAGAGGAACTAGAAAGGCAGCAGAAAAATCAGTGGATTATAGTGTCATAGAAGCCAGAGAATATGAGTTTTGAGGAAAAGGAATTACAGGAGATGAATACTTAAAAGTGTATATTTAATTAACAACTAGAAGGTCAGTAGTGGTCTTGGTAGGAATAGTATTGGTGTGGAAGTCAAAATACAACTGTGGATAGAAACCACCGGACCCAGAACAGTGGGTTGAGTCATGTCTCCCAGAGAACTTTTAAGGCCTCCATCAGAGATTAACTTTCTTATACCCAGTCCTAGAACAGTAGATAATTTTTTTTCCTGGTTACTGTGGAAGTTAGGAATTCATCAAAAAGTAATATAGAATTTTAGAGGTAAAAGGAAGTTCAGTGTTATTAAATTAAATCAACAGAAACTTTTACATGTATTTTATGTGCCGGCTAATGCCAGGCACTATTTTAGGTGCTAGGTTCTCACAATAAACAAAAATAGAAAAAGTCCTTGCTTTCACAGAGGTTACATTCTAGAGGAAGAGGCAAACAAGCAAACAAATAAAAGTCTCACAGTGAAGAGCTATGACAAAAAAGGCAAGATGAGAGGACAGGGAGAGAAGAGGGAGGTGCTGGTATAGGGTGGGTTGCTTAGGTGTCTGATGAGGTGAGGTGACATTTGAGCAGAGAGGAATTAAAAATCCTAAAATCTGAAAATCATCAGATATTACAACAGTTGGGTATTTAGCAGTTCATCACTTTTTCCCCTATAGCTTGACTGAAATATGTGCTTACTTTGAGTCCTAAATAATAAAAGTTTTGTTGCAGAATTTGCAAGGTCTCCTTAAAAGATTCTCATAACTTAAATGAGAGAGTTTAGTTTACTTTATTGGTATGAAATTTTATTCTATTTAAATAAGTTTGGCATTTTATGTAGAGACGAACACAAAAGAGCATTTCAGGGCTCTGGAGATCTCTACAACTTCAAAAATTAATGGTTTTACACTGCTTTCTATCATGATAACTTAAACCTTGCTTCCAGTCTCTACTAATACAAGATGACACCAAAATATAACCAACAAAAGATTTGTATCCAGAATAGAAATAATTCCTACAAATCAATGGCAAACACTGAAGACAACCCAACAGAAAATTAGGCAAGGAAACTGAACAGATACTTTACAGAGGAGGATACAAAATGTCCAGCAAACATATGATAGGTGCTCAATCTCATTAGTCACCAGAGAAACGTGAATTAAATATCCCACACAATAGGATATTACAATACACTGGTCATACTGGATAAAATTAAAAAGACTTACAATGCCAAGTGTCAGAATATAGAGCAAGGAGAACTCTTGTACACTATTTGTTGGAATATTCATTGGCTCAAACAGGAAAATCATTTGGCAGCACTTCCCAAAGCTGACTGTATCCACATCCAATGACCCAGGTATTTGCTTTAGGTATATACCCAGTAGAAATAGGTATACATGGGCACCAAAAGACACATGCAAGAATGTTTTTAGCAGTATTATTCGTAATAACGCCAAACTGAAAATGACCCAAATGTCTATCAACAGTAGGATGAATAAATGAATTTTAATATCATTGTGTATGGTATTTAAATATAATAGATTACTATGGAGAAACAAAAATCAATAAACTACAGCTGTATGAAACAATATGGATGATGATGAATCTCCGGCAAAAGAAGCCAGACACAAAACAACACATATAGTATGATACCATTTATAAAAAATTTGTAAGTGGAAAAAGTGAATGATTAGGCCAAAAGTATGGATAGTGGTTACCTTGGGAGCAAGCAGAAGTAAGGACTGGAAGGGACATAAGTAGGACTTCTGAAGTGCTGGTAATGTTCTGTTCATTACCTGGGAGGTAGCTGCATTGATGCCTTCCCCTTGTGATAATTCACCAAGCCATCTATTTGTGATTTGTATAATATATCTGTATGTATGTCAGAGTCAATTAAAAAATGTTTTTGAACCCGAAAAAGATCGCTTGTAGCTCTTTAAAAATATATAGATCCTTGCGGGATCATGAAATATTCAGGGGTGAGTCCTAAGCACTTCAGTTTTTAAAAGTATCACTAGTACTTCTGGCCTGCATTAGAGGTTAGTAACCATTGACAGATACTTCATGAAAAATTATGGGTCTCTTTTCTTTCTATAGATAGGTTTGGCCAAATGATTCACAGACCCATCTTGTAGTCCTAGTCAAGGACTGACTTTTTAAAAAAATGCTATGTACATCAGTATATTGGCATCAGTGTAAGAGTAAAGCAATCACCCCTTAAGGGAAAAAAAAATCTGGCAACAAGCAACTCACCAGTGGGAAGACTTCATCATCACTGACCAAAGGACTTGTCATTTCTCTGGTTTGAAATGTCAATGGTGACAATGGTGGCGTTGGACTTTCACTTGGCTCACAATCCTGGCTAAGTCTGAAAGAGAAGAAACTGTTCTTGTTGCTACCAAGGACACATGCTTGTATATGCAGCTAAGGGTCTTCGTTTCTCAGATATCTGAAGAGGGGAAAGCACAACAAAATGTTTGAGCTTGGTATCTGGGTATTTTTTTGAAAATGTCTTTCCTGATAAATAATTTCTACTTCAAAGATTTAGAATAATTAAAAATGAAGTAGGAATTTGTCATTGTTAAAAAGTATTTGGCTTCCCTTATTGCTGTTATTGCTACCCTTTCTATGTTTGACTTTGTAACTCTTTGCCATTTAATTAAATAACATGAAAGCCAGTTTGTGAAAAATCTCAACAGCGAACACCGCTGCCCTTGACAGTTCTCAAAAGGTACTCTTTTTCTATTCTCTATCGCACTTAACCTCACTGGCTTTCTTAACAGATTTATATTTTCTTTTTAAAATGCTAAAACAAGTCTTTATACAAATTATTATAATAAAAACAAGTTATTATACAAATAACTTTAATTATAAATTTAGTTGTGTGACTTGAGCAGGTGACTTTATCTCTCTGTGACTACACCAGCCTCACTTATAAAAAGGGTTGTTGTGAGAGTTGAATAATTAATACACATAAAACACTTATAACATAGTGCCTGGCACATAGTAAATGCTTAATAAAGATTAGATATTATTATTATTTTTAAACTCATTTAATCCTGAAAATAACCCCAATGAGGTGAATACTATCCACAGATGAGGAAACTAGTATCTAAAAGTTAAATTATTTATCTAATCATTTATTTTTCAAATCAGAATAAATTGCTAGAAGTGATAATTTTGGATTTAAATCCAGGTTTTACTGACTTCAAAACCCATGATTTGGATGAAAGTCAAGGTGTGGAATTTATTTGCTAAAATATAGGGCAGAAGATGAAACTGAGAAAAATAGCATTGAGATTTTGAATTTTGGTTTGCTGACTAAGCCAATGAATAATAAAACAAAACAAAAATTTACCCTAAAGTTTTACAAAAAAAGATCCTGACAGCATGGGTTGTTTGGGATTAAATAACTATCTTTCATGAAAATTGGGTTTAGCTGAATCAAATCATCAAAGACCATAAAAAAAAATCTCTTCAATTTTAAAATTGAAATTTAAAATTATTTATGTTTACTAATAATTCAAATTCTCTACAGGTATTGGTTAACTATTTTCAAAGCCTTCACAGTTCAACAAAATTCACATTATATCTCTGTTCTTATCCAAAGACTATCTAATTTATATGACTTGTTTCTTATTATGCAAACATTTTCAAAGCTATGCATACAAATAGCAATAAAGTTAAGTGAGGCATCTGTAAATTAATACATAAAAAACACAACATGTTTTCCATTTTTACTTATCTGGAAATATATTCTTTTTCTTTTCTTTCTTTCTTTTTTTTTTTAACCCATTCTCCCAAACCATAATTACCATGGAAACAGAGCAGCAAATTCAACTGAAATAACATGGTTTATGATGTGCACAATAAGATGAAACATCTCATAATTCAAATAGAATTATAACAATTACATAGTACATCTGCATATAATCTTTAGCTGACCCTTTTAATTTGAGTGTGGTTACTACTAAACTTTAAAGCACAGTAGAAAAAAATAAGATAATTATAGAAGTGATTAAGAAATGTATATCTCTCTATTATCTCAGTTATACAGATATATCAGGCAAAGTATTATTTGTCCTAAATTATCTAAATAATTATCTCGATTATCCATTTTGCTTTGAATGTATAGGTACAGTTTTATGGTGTTAATTACTAAAATTTATGCAGGAACATTCTTTTCATTGTAAGATCAATAAAATGTAGAGATTAAAAGGAAAGACTACACTATGAAGTACTTTTGTTTTAAATCATCTTTATATCTGACAAGATCTTCTTCTAGAATATAGCTATTCAAATACTTCATAAAACTACCTTGCATAAAATGCTACATATATCAGTTTAAAAGCTATCTTAAAAATTATTTCAGAAGGCTTGAACTATCCTCTCACAAGCTAATGTGTCCAGTTAGCTTTTCACAGGCCCTATTCCAATGCTGCTGGATCTGGTTTTGCCAGGAGAGCAGGATCTGGTTACTTTGTTGGGGACAAGAACGCTCTCCACTTGAGAGCTGGATCAAATCTCGGCAATTTTCAGTACTGTTGGACATAACCAACATATCCTGTCCCTCCATAGATGTTTCTCTGGGCTATAGGATAATGTCCTTAGTCGAGGACAAGGTCCTTTCACAAGCTGACATCCCTTTTCCAGCCTCACCTCCCACCACTCCACATGAACTCCCTCTTCTGTGAATGCTCCTGGTCTAGAACAGTTCAACCTGCTCTGTTTTGTTCCTTGCCAAGTAACACCATTTTACAACTTTCTCAGCTTGCTTTTGGCTTCTCATGACTACTTATTCCTTGAAAAGGAATCTTGTGAGTGGTTATAACAAACCTGTTGACTGTGGTTTTGTAGTATTAGAAACTTAATTTATGGCCAGGCTGGGTGGCTCAGCCTGCAATCTCAGCACTTTGGGAGGCCAAGGCGAGTGGATTGCCTGAGCCCAAAAGTTTGAGACCAACCTGGGCAACTTGGCGAGACCTTGTCTCTATGGTAAATTAAAAAAATTAGCTTGGCGTGGTAGTGCGTGCTTGTAGTTGGAAGGCTGAAGCAAAAGTATTGCCGGAGCCCAGCAGGTCGACTTAGGGGTGGCCATGAAGGTGCCACTGCTCTCCAGCCTGGGCGACAGAGTGAGACTTCAATTCAATGAATGAATGAATGAATGAATAAATAAAAGAAACTTGATTTATTAGCTGTACTTGAAACCATCTTAATGATTAATGTTTGTGATTGCTAAAATCTTTCTAGCACATGATACAACTTTTAAAATCATAATTCATTTTAAGTGTCACTCTTATATAGAAATAAAACTCCATTTATTACAAAATTGATTTGTCATTAAAATTAATTGCATATTAATAGTTCTGGATACCACTACTCCAAATTAGCTTTTAAATTATCCCAAAACTTCAAACCTCTAACTTTTAAAACAATATTCGAAACATCCTCATGAAATTCAATTACATCTCACTTATAATTTTTAAAGTGCTGAGTAACTGTTTTATTAGAAAATGTTTTGGAATATTCTAAAATGCTTCACATTTTAAGTGGCTGTGCGTTAAAAAACTTAACACTTTGAGCAGGAGTAAAAAACAACAAAACTGAGTTGCTTCAGATTGAATAAAAGATTAGCTTAATAATATATTATACAAATTTTCTTCAGTTAAAAGCATGAATTGCCTTAAGATTAGACTATAGACTTTAAAATTTTGTGGAATATTTTTTTCATATGCCTTTACCTAAGGCTTTTTCCTTCTTAAAATAGTTTAATAATATCTTACTGCATTAGCCATTGATATGTAAACATGACTTGTATACTTTCTGATTAATTTATGCCTAACAAATATATATATGTAGCTTTTACTATCTGACCTCACTGAGCTGTGCTCTGAGGGAAAGAAAGATTTCATTTTCCACTTGCAAGAATTAATAGAGAGATATCTGCTTTACAGTTCTCCACTGGTGAGTTCACAGTGTCTTTGCATCTCAACAACTCTTCCCAGTAGTGGCTTTTACATGATAATAATTTATTCAGAACATTTGAAATGCTGTTTCTTTTAAAAACCAGGTCACTGGAGAACACTGAAATCAGACAAGGCACTAAAACAAATTTAATGAAACTTTCAACAAATGAAACTGGCAGGATACAAGGTTTTGCAGCAGGAATAGTAGTCCAAACTGCTTATTAAAATAATCTCCTGCTGAGCATTTTGCTTCTCATGTTGCTTTCTGTGTCCCCCACTGTCTTGTTTTTGTTAGATACTTTTAACACATTCTGTGCTGCCTGACAAAGAGAAGAAAGGGGCAATCCAAACAAATAAAAATACTTTTAAAAAATAGCAAAAGATAGAGTAACTGTCTTTTTGTTTAAATAACATCACAGTACCTCCATCTGAGGCTTTCAAAAGTTATTCCCAACAAGCAAGAATAGGAAACAGTGTCCTGGGCCCAATGGCTGCTCAATACAGATCAGTGATTGACCAATATACACTGGAAGACCCTTTATAGTGTCTTTAGGGGCCTTCGTTTCTCTTACAATGAGGAAACTGTATATAGAACATGAGAGTCATGATTTGACCTATGGAGAACTGACTTCATCTATTGGAAAGTACTTTAAAAACGATTTATTCTACATATGAACATACATTCTTACACGTAAGTCAAGGTTAGACCCAGACTGGACAGATTTTCATATAAGCACACTCACCAGAGAACTGGTCTGTGGTTGCACCACAGCTACCTCTTCCATCCTCCCTATTCTGTTTTTCTACTGCCACTGCGGCCACCACTCCCCCACAGCACCCCACCAGGATGCTTTTGGAGGCAGCAGCTACCCTCCTTCCTTCCCTTCTGTGAATACCAGAAGAGGAGTTGCTAAGTTGGTACTTTTGAATGGCTGCTGTTTCTTGTATGGGACTAGAATATGTCCTTCTAATACAGTCAGGGCTGAGGTGGTGAAAGTAGGAGAGAGCTGTATTATACCCACAAGAATGTTGAACAGACCTACAGAATTGGGCATGCTTAGTTACAAAAACAGCATCACCCTTTCCCACAGAAAGGGAAATATTTATATTATAAATTCCAACAATTTTATTAGTACTCATGACTATCATTTATGAAACTATATATAGTATATGCATTTTCTCCTATGATCCTCACTTAATTCCTACAGTTATTATCCCTATTTGTCAGATGGAAAATTGAGGGTGGCAAAGATTAAGCAAATTTCCCAAAGTCATAAGTATTCTGCTATATAAAAACAACATGGAAAGTTTCCATGTGAAGTCTTGTGAGCTTCTGAGCAAATGTTATAATGAAGTTGAGTCTGGGTCTACAAACGCATCATTTCTCAGCACTGTGGAATGTTAAAAAAATCTGATATCAAATAAGACTGGGGAATATCATACCTCTTCTTGGAAACTCACAATGTAATTAATATGCTAATAAATCTGAGAAATCCTGTAGAAAATGAACTTGTTTATTTTGTCGAGCATTTTCAAAGTTTGGGGAAAGAGTGAAATGCCTTCACAGACAGTTTTGAATCTATAAATCTTTTATTAGATTGGGATAAATTAGCCTATTTTTAAGGTTGATCAATTTACATTTTGAATTAATACCTTTTGAATTAATACCTTTTAAAGAGCATGGGAATAATATGGACAGCAGATACTGATTTTCCATACACTTCTCTTCACTTGGAGAAAACCTCTTATATATCCATAGATTCTTTCCTAGGAAATGCTCAAGTTTGTTGCCACTGCTAGAATGTCAATAGAATAGGTATCTATTATTGAAGGTTAAGTGAGAAGTGACATCGTCCTATATTTTATATTTTGTATGAACAATATACCGAACATAGTAAAATCTAGTTTTCTGTTTCCATGGCATCAAAAATAAGTTAAGACTACTTACCTGTATATTTTGTATACCACGTCAGCTTCCAAGAATGATCTGAAGAAGCTAACAAAATAAAATCCACTGTAGCATTCCACCCATTTTGTTATGGCATTCTGAAAGCTACTGATAACACAGATTTCTTATAAAGCAATGTATATAGCCTACTGCATTATAATTGTAAAATAAAATTTAAACAACCAAAGAGAAAGTGCATAGTTATAATTAGAATTTCTAAAAATAAATTTCAATTAAATGCTTTAAAACTTATATCCTTATATGATGGAGCCAGCATACCTGTCTTCATTTTTTTCCACTTTTATTTGGCTTTGACAGGCATATTTTCCTACTTCTTCATAGATAGTTTGACTAGCCCATGCTGATTTTCCAATGACATGAAGCTTTGCAAGGTCATTTCGGAGTCTTTTATTCTCGTATTCCAGTTTGTTAATAGATGTATGCCTTGAATGTTCTCTGTTAGTGAAATCCATATTCTAGGGAATAAAGTAAACTGTCATTGAGCAAGCTGCCCTTTATAAGTAATGTCTATTTTCTGTGTGTTTGGAGACTTGTGCTCTACTTTTGCTCACCACCTAAATGTGCATTCCACCCCCTCACCTCCTGACAATGAGCAGATGCTAAGGGACAACTGCCATTGAACATATCTGCAATTAAAGCAATACAAACCATACTACCCATGCTCCAATACAGATGAGGTTTGCTCTATGCATAGTTGCTCTCTGTATCTAGAATAAATTAGCTAGATTTAAAGATTTTTGTGTTTATAAGACATACCTTCTAGTGTTGATTAGTAATAGAACTAGAAATAGCATACATTTTGATTTTAAAATAATATTTTTGATTAAAATAATACATGGGCATGTAATAATATATGGGCATGTAAAATAATACATGTCATTATAGAAAATATGTTAAGGTATTAAGAACAAAATAAATACTCCATACTACCAACACTCAGTGATAATTGATACTAACATTTATACTTATCTCTTTCTAGTCTTTTTTCTACCAATAGAACATACAATATAATCAACACAAAATATCAATATAATTATAATACATGGATACTTATAAAATTATAATCAATATGCAGTCACACACTGCTTGATGACATGGATACATTCTGAGAATGCATCATTAGGTGATTTCATCATGCAATCAAGAGTGTACCTATACAAACCTTGATGGCCTAGCCTACTAAACACCTCGGCTGAATGGTATATTACACCTAGGCTATAAACTGGCACCATGTTACTGTTCTGAGTACTTTAGGCAATTGTAACACAATGGTATTTGTATATCTAAACATAGAAAAGGTACAGTAAAAATACAGTATTATAATCTTTTGGGACCACAGTGCCATTGTTGACTAAAATATTGTTATTGATATGTAGCCCTATACATATCAATAGGAAATATAATATAGTCAATACAAAATATATGCACACATATAATATATGTCAATATAAAATATATGCATATATTTACTTACAAAATTGTAACTGAAATTACAAAAGGAAATGAATAAAATGTAACAAAGTCTTGGGGGCTGTATTTTCCCTTTAACATGATATATTCTTTAAAAATAAGAATGACTGCTTTGGTAGCAGTACAAAATAAATTCATTGAATCATTCCTCTATTTTGAATATTTGGCTTGTTTTCAAAATCATAAATAACAGTGTTGATTTCCTTATACACAAATTTTGATTGTATTTTTTCAGATAGATTCCAAGGAGTAGGCCCACTAGATAAAATTATATTAATGTTTTCAAGGACCTTGATAAAAAATGTCCTTTTCTTCCCATAAGGCTCATAAATTCCCAATCTTATCAATTCCCAGCACTAATGTATTAAAGGGCCTATTTTATCTTACTCACAACTGTTTAATGTTACCATTTTGTTAAGTATGACAACTAGATAAAAATAGTAACTTTTATTTTATTGATTAGTGCAGTTGAATATATTTTCATGTTTTCTGGCAAATTTCACTCTAACTTTTGACAATTGTCTATTTGTGTCCTTACCTCACTTTTTTCGTTTGTGTTTTATTTACTATTTGAGAGATTTTTTTTTACATTAGGTATAGTAATCCTAAATTATTGTTCTTTTTTTTTTTTTTTTTTTGAGTTGGAATCTCACTCTGTCGCCCAGACTGGAGTGCAGTGGCCGCTCCCTGCCACCGCAGCCTCGACCCGCTAGGCTCCGGCGATCCTTCCGCCTCAGCCTTCCAAGCAGCTGGAATTACAGGCAGGCGCTACCATAGCCCAGCTGACTTTTTTGATTTATTGTAGAGATGAGGTCTCGCTGCCCAGGCGGGTCTCGAACCCGCGGGCTCAGGCAATCCACTCACCTCAGCCTCCCAAAGGCGCGGGATTACAGGCTGAGCCACCGAGCCCGGCTTATTGTTCTTAATCAAAATGTTTTCCATGTGACTTTTAAGTTTTTAGTGTGTAGTATCCTTTATCCAGAAAGTTTTTTTTTTTGAGTTGGAGTCTCACTCCATCACCCAGGCTGGAGTGCAGTGGCACACTCATGGCCACTCCAGTGTTGACCTGCTGGGCTCCGGCGATCCTTCTGCCTCAGCCTTTCAAGTAGCCAGAACTACAGGTGTGCGCTACCACGCCTGCCTAATTTTTGATTTTTATTGTAGAGAAGAGGTCTTGCCAAGTTTCCTGGGCTGGTCTCAAACCTGTGGGCTCAGACAATCCACTTACCTCGGCCTCCCAAAGTGCTGGGATTACAGGCTGAGCACCGATCCTGACCAAAAGGTATGTTTTTTATTTTTATTGAGTGATATCTATCAGTCTTCTTTGTGTGTGATTTCTTCCTTGCTTTTATGTTTGTTTTATTTTCATCTGAAAAGGTAATATTCACTATATTGTTTTCTATTTGTTCATTATTTTTCATTTAATTCTTTTTTATTTGGGATATTATTCTATTTGGGATTAATTCTGTATAAATTGAGGAGACTAAAAATTTATAATTAATTATTGTAATTGTTCCAATCACATATTGATTTAAAAACTCATTTCTCCACTGTTAGATGATGCAACAAATTATATGCTAAGGCTATATAGATTGAGGTCTGATTCTGGATCATGATATCCTACTCATCTTACAGCTGAAATTTTGCCAGTACCACACAGGTTTGAGCAAAAGTATCATTAGAAAGTTTTATGATATTTGTGTTTAATATGCACCATATTTGGGCTTTTACTTTGGCGATCTGGATTCTTCTGCTGAAGTTAGGGTTTTGGTGGTCTTGCCTTTCCAGCTCCTTTCCAGCTCCCGTAGATGATTTGCTAGGCTTTTTACTTGTGATCTGTTTCTTGATGTGTGTGTGTAGAGTTAATAAATTGCCCTCTTACTACTGATTTCATGGCATCCCAGAGGTTTTGGTAAGATGTGTCTTTGTTTTCATTTGTTTCCAAGAATCTTTTAATTTCTATTTTGACTTCTGTGTTGACCCAGGAGTTGTTCAGTATCATGCTATTTAGTATCCATGTCTTTGTGTATTTTGGAGGATCTAGTTGGTGACAATATTTATTTTTAGTCCACTGTGGTCTGGGAAGGTGCATGGCAGTATTTTGATCTAGTGAAATTTGTTTATACTTGATTTACAGCTGAAGATGTGGTCAATCTTGGAGTATGTTCCATGTGGTGATGAGTAGAATGTATATTCTGTGGTTGTTGGGGGGAGTGTTCTGTAGGTATCTATTAAGTCCATTTGGTCAAATGTAAAGTTGAGGTTATGGATCTTCTCATTGATTTTTTGCCTTGATGATCTATCTAGGGTTGTTAGTGGGGTATTTAAGTCTACAGTTAAGATCGTGTTAGAGTCAATGTCCTTTTTTAGTTTACTTAGTAGTTGCTTTATAAATCCTGGGGCTCCTGAGGTGGGTGCTTATATATTTAAGATGGATATTTCTTATCGATGGATTGAGCCTTTTATAATTATGTAGTGTCCTTCTGTAACTTTTAGAATTTTTATAGCTTGAAGGCTGTTTTGTCTGATATTAAGATTGCAATGCCTGCCTTTTTTTCCCCCACTCACCTTGAAGTTTATTCTCTATCCTTTAAGTCTGTGGGTGTCCTTTTTCATGAGGTTCCTGGAGGCAGCATATTGTTGGATTGTGCTCTTTTATCCAGTTTGCCATTCTATGTCTTTTCAGTGGTGCATTTAGTCCATTCATGTTCAGGCTGATTATTGAAATGTGAGAGTTTTGTTCCTGTCATACAGCTCTTATAAGGTTGTTTTGTTTTCTTTTAACTTCTGCATTAATATGTGTGTGTTTTCATTTTTGCAGGTGTGCTGTGTGCTCTGTTGATTCTGTTTGTTTGTGATCTTGTGAAGTGTATGGTCTTTCTTTTGTTTCTTTTTCTTCTGTGCATAGCACCTTTTTAAGTGTCTCTTGTAGAGCTGGTCTGGAGGCAGCACGTTCTCTTAGGGGTTGGCTATCTGGGAAGGATCTTAATTGTTCATCACTGATGAAGCTTACCTTGGCTGGGTAGGAAATTCTTGGTTGAAATTGCTTATCTTTGAGAACATTAAAGATTAGGGTCCAGTGTCTTCTGGTGTGTAGTGTTTCTGCAGATAAGTCTGGAGCAATTCTAACTAGTCTTCTCTGGTAGGAAGTCTGATCATTTTTCCTTGCTGCCTTTAGAATTTTTCTTTTATATATATTTTGTATAGGCAAATTACTATGTGTCTAGGAGTTGGTCTTCTCATAAGATGTCTTACAAGGGTTCTCTGAATCTCTTGTGCTTGTATAGTTGTGTTTCTGGTGAGATGAGGAAAGTTTTCTTAAATTACCTCATGGAATGTTTGTTCCAAGATGTTTTCTGTTTTCTCTTTCTATTTCAGGTATGCTGATCAGACGTTGGCTTCTTGATAAAATTGCACATCTCTTGGAGAGTTTCTTCTTAAGTTTTTTTTCTATATTTAATATAGATTGATTTAATTCCATATTTTGGTCTTCCAGCTCTGAGATTCTTACTTCTGCTTGGTCAATTCTGCTTTCTATGCTTGTCAGTTTGTTATTTATTTCTTGGATTGGGGTTCTTTATTTCTGTTATTTCTAAATATGCTTTCTTGAATCTGTTCAACTCTTTTGCAATTTCATTTAGTTTTGGACTCTGCATTTCTTGGTTTTTATTAATTCTATCCATTGATTCTCTGATCTCTGTAGGTACCCTGAACATTTATCATAATACTACATGAAAGGGACTGGCAGTTACTGCCAGGGGAGGGAGAGGGAGCACACAACATTAGTAAGTGTGCCCGATCTCAAAACAGGTGAAGTGAGGATCATTGGGAGGTCCAAACTTCACCTGTACAATGACCACTTATGTACCTAACCCTGAATTGTACCCCACATCTTTAAAATAATAAATAAATAAATTTTATCATAAAAATCTTTAAAAAAAGTTTTACTATCTTGTAGTTGCCACTCAATTATAGTGTGTCCTAAGAATAGATTACAAAACATGTTTAAATAAAAAATGAGAGGTTTAGAGTAAGAACAAAGATTTCTGAAGATGTTTTAATTAAATGCTGTAAGAAATTTCCTAGGGAGTGTCTAAAACTTCACTAAGTTTTAATAAATATGATATAGTTTCACAATTAAAAACTCATTAAAATGTTTCAAATGACTCTGCATAGTCCTTTCTAGTCCTCTGGTTTGAATATCCACGAATTCTGTAGCTGCTAATTCAACAATACATCTCTGTTTTCAGAGGGAAGGTAATAAATTAGCACAAAAAACACAACTTGAACAATATATCCTTTTTGAAGATCCAAATATCTATGATTCAAAGTCCATAAGACTATAAATGATTACAGTTTAGAACTTTCTTTTTGAAGTTTCTAAATTTAAGGCTTTGAGTGATATTCATTTGGGCTAGCATTCCATTAAATCATCCTAAATTTTCTAATATTTTTGACTACCTGCACATTTAAATGTATTTATATACTATCATATTATTATCAATATTGTTTAAAAATTACACACACACACACACATATGTATATATATATTAGGTATTAGAATGTTTATTTTGTTTTTTGCCTCAAAGGCCAAGTCTGCTTATTACATTTTCTGTTTCCTGTCCAATATATTATGGAGGTTTGGTAAATATGTATCAAGGTATCACTTTTGAAAAATGGAAGAAAATGTTTCAGGAGGGCAAGATTTTCCACAAAACAATACAGGAACTATTGTCTAAGTCTAATGGCCAAGGAGCTCTTCAAAAAAGGAAGCCATTGAAGGCACTTCTCTTCTTGTTAGAGCTTTGCCTTTAGGATTTTGCAACATTTAATCTTTTGAGAGACAAAAATGCAGATAAAAGAGCAATCTGTAGTCGTTTGCTTTAAAAGAGTGAGAAATGCTTCTTCTAAAATTAGAGTAGATTTGTAGTGACTGTAAAGGAGGCAGTCTTATGAAAATTTGCCCCCTATAAGGAAAAAATTCATATGGGCAGATCTTGTCAGAAAAGGTTGTACATATGATTAAAAATCTGACTTTATTTTTCTTTCTTTTCTGAGTCAGAGTCTCACTCTGTTGCCCAGGCAGGCGTGCAGCAACATAATTATGGCTCACCGCAGTCTTGACCAGCTGGGTTCAAGTGATCCTCCCACCTCAGCCTCTTGAATAGCTGGAATTATAGGTGGGCACCACCAGACCTGGCTAATTTTTTCATTTTTTTGTAGAGACAAGGTCTTGCTATATTGAACAGCCAGGCTGGTCTCAAACTCCTGGGCACAAGCAGTTTTCCCACCTCAGCCTCCCGAAGTGTTGGGACTACAGCTACTGTACCTGGCCAAAATTTGATTTAAGATATCTACCAGTCAAAATATATTGATAATTGCTGATAATTATTGATAATTGCTGTTCAGTTAAAATTTTATTTTTTTCTATAAAATTAGACTTTCTCTGATTATTTTTGATCCCGTGTTGGTTTAAAGTAAATAAGATGATAGTAATTAAAAAAACTCACAATTTTCTAAATGTGTCATAATTAAATAAGTGCTGTGAGTACGACTTGAAAGAATTATACAAGTAATGTATATGTAAGTTTAATATTTAAGAACTTATTCATATTCCTTGACAATTACATTTTAGGGGCTCTCTCTGATTTCATGCTTTTCTTAAATACTTTGCTAGTGATTTCAGAAATACATCCCCCACTAGATGATTATCATGTAGAAAAATATATTAATTAAATCTACCTCTGTATTTTTGATGGTTCCTTTTATACTAGTATTCTATTTTTGTTTCTTTCAAAATTTTAGTTTCAAAGTTTTAATCCACTTATTTATGTTTGAAATGGCAAAACCTCCTGGTGCTTATTACTTCAGCAGACTAGAATGAGGCCAATAGAATTATTGAAATGTCTGAATAATAACAGTTTGCATGCATAGTTTTTCTTTTTACTTATATATAGCCAACAATAATAATTAGGCTAACAAAATATTTCTGAAGAAAGACTAGCTTTAATCATGCTTTATGGCCAGTATGTTAATTTTCAGTAGGTATGTGGATATTTTATAATCACTGGGAGGGTACTAATTTTTTATACTACTTTTTTATCTAGCAAACTTTATGGATAGTGAAAGGCAATTAATCTTCTTAAAGTTTACCACAAATTCTGAATTGTGATGAAATCGGATTTTATTACAACTTTCTTAAAGAACAAGTAATAAGTACAATTACAAGACTACGTAAATATGAGATTAAAGAATGAACACAATGGGCCTGATTATTTCTTAGCTACCCAGGAGCAGAATAAAAGAAGTTCCCTCACATTGTTCCAGGCAGTTGAGTTTCTGTCTGAATCCAAGGGAAGCATTGCTTTCAGAGTCAGGAGCCCCTAGTTAGTTCCCTCACTGTTCTACATATGTCAGTGAAACCTACAAACTCTAAGACGCCAGGTAGTTAGTTCCATCAGTACATTCCCCAGAGGAAAATGAAGCTGCAAAATTAGCCCATACATATACCAGATGGTGGCTGAGTGCAGGGCCACCATTTCCACCACTGTGCGGGTGCCAGGGCTAGACTTTCTTTCCCTAAATGGAAATTAGCAGGGAGCTTCACAGTCAAGCAAAAAAATTCTCAAGCTATATTTAGTTAGAAACGACCAGCCTTAAGATCAATAATTTCCTTGTCCCAAAAGGAAAAAGTAATTATTTTAATATTATCCAAATATCATATACTTTAGAAGACTTAAAAATAATAATGTAAATATTTTGTTTCTTGTTGTCTAAGGTAAAATTTCAGCACCAGCTTTTAATTCTATGCTTATTTATCCATTCCAATTATTTAGAAATAATTAGTTATCTAATTATGGGATTTTCCTCCCTAATTATGGGATTTTAACACATTAACAGATATGGGAAAGTTTTCTTCATTTTAATAAATTAGAAAAAGTGTACCAAATTAAAATAAATCAGGAAGAGAAAGCTACTGATAAAAGGTAAAAAAAAAAAAAATAGAACAAATGTATGAAAAGAAAAAGCCAAAAGCTATACTTTTAAATACTAATAAAATAAACCCCTTGTGAGTCAGAGTTAAAACAAAAAAGAGACTATGCTGAACTATACAAGCTTAGGAATCAGAAAAAATATATAAACACAGAATATAGAAGAGATTAAAAAAAGTTGTAGGACATCACTATCTTTTGTAACTAGAAAAAAAGTTGAAATGGGTTAAGATTTTCTAGAAAAATATAAATTACCAAAATAACCTAAGAAGAAAGTAACTAGTGAAATCTGAATATACCAAGTACTCTAAAAGAGAATGAAAAAGTAAATGAAGCTCTAGCAGGTCCAGATGGCTTCATATTTAAATTTTTTCTAACCTTTATAGAATGAATAACTTCAATAACTTAACTATTATGGGCAACTCATAAGGAAAGTTACCAATTTATGTCATAAATCTAGCATAATTTTAAACCAAGTAGAAAAGGAGAGAACTATATATAAATCTCATATACACATATTTTAATTTTTTTATTGATGCATGTACATACATTCAGTGTACATGGGATACTTTAGTACATTCATAGGTCAAATCAGTGTCACCCTACTGATTTATTGACTACTAGGTCATATTTCTTCTATCAAACTATATAGCTGTGTCCATTAATCAACTTCTCCTCTCTCCCTCACCCCAATCCTTCCCAGTATCTAGTATCCACCATTTTACTCTCTGTCTTCATAATAATCCACTTTTTTAGTTTCCACATGTGCACAAGAACACATGATATTTGTCTTTATGTGCTTGGCTAATTCCACTTAACATAATGATCCCCATTTATTCATGTTGCTGCAATTGCAGAATTTCATCCTTTTTTTCTGGTATATTGTGTACATATACATTTTCTTTATCCATTCATCCATTGATGGGCATTCAGGTTGATTCCATATTTTGGCTATTGAGAATAAATATGGGAATGCAGATATCTTTGATGCTTTTCTTTTGGATATATTCTCAGTCCTGAGATAGCTGGATCATATGTTAGTTCTTTTTTTTCTCTCCAGTTTTTTGAGGAAACTCCATATTGTTCTCCATAGGGGCTGTATTAAATTACATTCTCACCAATAGTGTACAAGGGTTCTCCTTTCTTCACATCCTCACTAGCATCTGTTATTTCCTGTCTTTTTGGTAAAATTCATTTTAACTGGGTGAAATGATATCTCACTGTAGTTTTGAAATACATTTCTCTGATGATTAGTAATGTTGAGTACTTTTTAATATACTTGTTGACTGTGTGTGTGGTTTCTTTTGAGAAATATCCGTTCAGATGTTTTGCTCATTTTTAATATACTTGTTTATTTGTTATTGAGTTGTTTGAGCTTCTTATATATTCTGGTTATTAATTCCTTGTCAAATGGATAGTTTGCAAATATTTTCTCCCATTCTATGAGTTGTTTTTTCACTTTGTAGAGGTCTTACACAAAAAAGTCTTTGCCCAGACCAATGTTTGGGACATTTCTGGGACATTTCTCCAATGTTTCTTCTATTACTTTCATAGTTTCAGGCCTTAGATTTAAGTCTTTAATAAATTTGACTTGATTTTTATATATAGTGAGAGATAGGGTCTGGTTTCCAGTTTTCCCAGTATCATTTATTGAAGAGATTCTTTACTCACTGGTTGCTGTTGGTGCCTTTGTTGAAAATGAATTGGCTGTAAATGTATGGATTTTTATCTGGCTGTAAATGTATGGATTTTTATCTATTGTGTTCCTTAGTCTCTGTGTCTGTTTTTTGCTAGTACCATGCTGATTTGCTTTGTAGTATATTTTGGCATCAGGTGGTGCGATGCTTCCAGCTTTGGCTATTCAGGATCTTTTGTGGTTCTATACAAATTTTTTTCCCATTTCTGTGAAGAATGTCATTGGTATTTGATAGGGATTGCATTGAATCTGTAAATTGCTTTGAGTAGTAGTGTCATTTTAATAATATTAATTCTTGAACATGGAATATCTTTCCATGTTTTGGGAATCCTCTTCAATTTCTTTCATCAGAGTGTTGTAGTTTTCCTTATATAGATCTTTTACTTCTTTGGTTAAATTTATTCCTAGGCATTTTATATTCTTTGTAGCTATTGTAAATGAGATTGTTTTCTTGATTTCTTTTTCGGAGTGTTCACTACTGATGGATAAAAACACTCCTTATTTATGTATGTTTTTGTATCCTGCAACTTTATTTTTTTAATTATTGAATTTATAAGTTCTAACAGCTTTGTGGTGGAGTCTTCAGGTTTTTTAGATGTCATGTCATCAGTCAACAACACTAATTTCACTTCTTCCTTTCTAGTTTGGATGCCCTTTATTTTTTTCTCTTGCCAAACTGCCAGGACTTTGAGTATTATGTTGAAAACAAGTGGTCAGCCGGGCTTGGTGGCTCAGCCTGTAATCCCGTGCCTTTGGGAGGCTGAGGTGAGTGGATTGACTGAGTCTGCGGGTTCGAGACCCACCTGGGCAGCGAGACCTCATCTCTACAATAAATCAAAAAATCAGCCGGGCGTGGTAGCGCACGCCTGTAGTTCCGGTTACTTGGAAGGCTGAGGCGGAAGGATCGCTGGAGCCCAGCAGGTCGAGGCTGCGGTGGCCGGGAGCGGCCACTGCACTCCAGTCTGGGTGACATAGTGACACTCCAACTCAAAAAAAAAAAAAAAAGAAAAGAAAAGAAAAACAAGTGGTCAAATTAGCCATCCTTGTCTTGTTTCAGATCTTAGAAAAAAGCCTTTCAATTTTTCCCATTCTGTATGATTTTGATGGTGTGTTTGTCATATATGATCTATATTATTTTGAGTTATGGTTCTTTTATACCTAGCTTGATGAGAGGTATTTTTTTTTTTTTGAGTTGGAGTCTCACTCTGTCACCCAGGCTGGAGGGCAGTGGCATGCACACAGCCACCCCAGTGTCGACCTTCTGGGCTCCGGTGATCCTTCTGCCTCAGCCTTCCAAGCAGCTGGAACTATAGGCACGTGCTACTGCGCCCAGCTAATTTTTAAAATTTTTTGTAGAGACAAGCTCTCACCAAATTGCCCAGGCTGGTCTCAAACCCACGGCTCAGGCAATCCACTCGCCTTGGCCTCCCAGAGTCCTGGGATTACAGGCTAAGCCACCGAGCCCGGCCCGATGAGAGTTTTTATGAGAAAGGAATAATGAATTTTATTGAATGCTTTTTAGCATCTATTGAGATAATCATGAGTTTTGTTAATATTATGTATCACACTTATTAATTTGCATATGTTGAACCATTCTTACATCCTTAGAATGAATCCCACCTCATCATGGGGAATGATCTTTTTAGTGTGTTGAATTTGATTGGAAAGTATTTTGTTGAGAATTTTTGCTTCTATATTTATCAGTGATATCAAACTGTAGTTTTCTCTTTTTTGTTGTATCCTGTCTGGTTTTGATATCAGGAAAATGCTGACCTCTTAGAATGAGTTTGGAAGTATCACCTCCTCTTCAGTTTTTTTGAAGTATTTTATCAGTTAGTCTTTAAGTGTTTGGTAGAATTTAGCATTCAAGTCACAGGTCCTCATCTTCTCTTTGATGGGAAACTTTTTATTATGACTTTTATCTTATTACTTGTTATTGGTTTGTTGAGGTTTTCTATTTCTTCATAGTTCATTCTTGGTAGGTTGCATGTGTCTAGGAATTTATCCATTTCTTCTAGGTTTTCAAATTTGTTGGTGTATAGTTGTTCATAATAGTATAATGACTTTTATATTTCTGAGGTCTTAGTTGTTATGTCTCATTTTTCATTTCTGATTTTATTTGGACCTTCTTTTTTTTCTTGATTAGCCTAGCTAAAGGTTTGTCAATTTTATCTTTCAAAAAATCAACTTTTCATTTCATTGCTCTTCTGTAATTTTTTTTTGAAAAATGTGATTTTATTTTATGAATCAAAAAGAAGTATATTCATGGTAAATTTAGAATGTTTAGTTTTCCGTTATGTCTCAAAATACTTTCCAGATATTCACAGTGCTCAGAACTTTGTAAACGTTAACATCCAATACCACATTTTAAAGAAAAAAGTTTAAATATAGGTCCTATTTCTAAGAAACCCTTCTCAAAGGTCAAGGCATTGGCAATTCTAAATTTAAAATAAAACAATTGTGTTATTGGGAATTTAAGGAATAATAGTTTCAAGAGCTGAAAATCAGATCTCTTTTAAAACAGAATTAAAAAAAAAATTTCTGAGGAATTCATACCTGACAACTCAAATATAATACTCTACCCAACTCCCAAACTATTAAATGCATTATTTCACCTTGGAATAGGAAAATTATAAAATGGAATCTCTAAATTATAACATATATACATTAATATACCATTTTAACTGTCATTTTTGCTGGCAGAATAATGAAATAAAAAAACAAATTCTAAGTTCAAGGGACAAATGATAAATGCTCTTTCGGTTTTATTTAAGAATCCATCCCATTTTTTGTTGTTTTCTACCCCATATTTTAAAATCATGACCAAAGGCCAAGAGTCAATCCATTTCCCTGAACTGAGCTGCCAGTAGGTACTGGTCCCATATATGTGTCCTTTAACAAGCCCAATTCTATAAGAACATGATTTAAGAACACTTTAGAATTCCAGAGCGACTCTGAGACCCATGTTCTCAAAATCTAGTAGACATTATTCATGGGCTATTCATGTATACCGAAGTATGTCCAGCATGCAGGCAAACTTACTTGTTCAAATTGAGGTAAAACAGACAAAAATGCTCACTATTAACAGAAGCTTATTTCATATAAACTAATTATGTTTTTTCATAAAAAGAGGCTCACAAGTCAATAAATTCTGATTTCAATCACCCAAAAAATTAAGCCTCTTCTTTTAAAGTCATTATTAGTAAAATAGAAGTTTTAAAATGAAAGAAAATGTATTTCCCTCCCAGAACCTGCATTTTGTAATTAGTATAATATAACTTATTATTTTATTTGTCAAATTTAGAAAGAATTGATGTATGGATACTACTTAATATTTTTTCAGGTGCCAAGCAATAACAACAGGATTCATAAATAGGATTTTCTTACAGAGGCAGGAAAGTCTGCTAACATTTAAAAAATACCAGCTACTCTTCTTTCAAACATAAAAGATGGCTGAGAATTAGCAGTTATGATTAGTTTCTCAGTACAAACACAAATTTAAATCTTGATTTTTTTTGTTTGTTTTGGCTAACACTTTAAGTAGTCAAATTTTACTCCACTTCCAGGTTTCAAATCAAAACCAAAAAAACTAATGAAGATTACCCAACTGGCAACAAGTCCCATATCCCAATGTTATTTTTAACCCAACAATTATAACCTACTGCCAGTAATTAAGTACCTGCTTATTAAATAAGCACTGATAAGTTATATAAAGAATAATCTGCAAGGATGGTACTTGGCACTAGGTTACCTTAATGCTTCTGAAATAAACAGAAGCATTTAGAGAACACCAGCTCTTAAGCACTTATTTTATCTGTAATCCGAATTATCAGAAACATTTTTAAATGTTACTTTTCCATTGATAGATTCTAGGGAGTCTAGTCCCAGCTAATGTGGTTGATTTTTAAAAACAAATCCCTAAGCCACATGGTAATGGAATACTACACTTGCTTTTTATATCATATGGAAACAGTTCCAGGCAGAGCAAAAGTAGAAGAAAACCTGCCAAATCAAAGTACTGTAAATAAAGTTCCTCTTATGTACCCCAGAGAGAAAACCTCAAAAATCAAAATCAAAACATCACCCACTGTCCTGTCCCTCTGACAAAAACCCACCCAAAACACTTTAGTCCTGAACCTAACATTTCCCTAAGATGTTAACTTGAGAAGCTTTAAGGTACCCAAAGCAGCAGTAGCAACTGCTTGAAAGTGCCACACTATGGAAGAAATGCCCTAAAGGGTTCAGCAGTTGCCCACCTCCCCCCACCCAGTAATATGTAAAAGCTCCTGCTAAAGTTTTTCTTATGTGAATAAAGGCAAACCACCTAGTGTGCTAAGGACTAAAACCAGCAGCATTAGAACAGTAAAGTGAAACTAGGAAGCCTACAGGAATGATCTAAAGCCTACTTAGGAGAAACAAAGCAGCAGACAGGACCCTTAGCCCTCCTGTGTTTGTAGGGAAGCCGCTGAATTAAACAGTCAGATTTACCCACATTACAAAATTTAGCAAAGCTTCCCCAAGATACCATAATAAAACTTGACCTTTCCAGTCAAAGGACACTGGGAGGCCTCTCCCATGTCCTGGAGTTGAATGAGTTCAAAGATTGGCAATAAAGGAAAAAAAGAAAGCATTGAGGAGTGTGATGGGCACAAGCTTTGGAGTTTATCGAATGGTCACACCCAGCTTCTCCAGGACACAGACACCCTTTTCTTGGTACTCTTGTCGGGTCATCCAAAAGTTGTCTTTGTCTTTCATGATATCTGCTAGAACTGCACCGCCTAGGAATACCATGTGCTTTCTGCGGGGTGGATCTTCAATGTGGATCGTCAGTTTAGAAAGCTTTTCCATATCTCCCTTTAAAACTCGTTCTAAGTAAAGCTGTTTAAGTTCTCGTTCCAACCGCGATGGCAGGCCAGGGTACATAGTAGACCCTCCAGAAAGCACAATGTGTTTATATCTGGTATCAATGTCAGCTGCCTGGATTGTGTTGAAAAGCAATTCAGCAACACCAACTCCCTTGACATTGATCAAGTGAGGCTGAAATAAAGCTTCTGGTGCCTTTGAATCTCTCTCCCCCTACTTTGATAATGCGTCCATCCGGGAGTGTGTAAGATTCAACTAATACTGTGGTTTCTAAGGCCAGTTTCTGCTCTTGCTCAATATTATATCCCAGATAACACAGTTTTTCTTTAATCATGCGAACTGTTTCAAAATCAGCAGAATGGTTGAAAGCGTATCCTTGCAACAGAAGGAGCTTGATAAGGTATCTGGTAATATCCCTCCCTGCAATATCCAATCTCCTGGTAAGGTGAGGGAGAGAAAAGCCTTCATACACGGGGCAGATGTGAGTTACACCATCTCCAGAGTCTACCACTACACCAGTCAATAAACCTTGAGCATACAAAGTCAGACTGCCTGAATGGCTACATACATGCCAGAAAACTGGTAAGTTTCAAACATTACCTCTACAATCTTCTCTCTGTTTTTGGGTTGGGTTCATAGGCGGTTCTGTGAGTAAAATTTTACAATTTCTAGTATCTATGTTAAGTTTCTCCGGTCCAAATGTATAGTCCCACAGGTGTTTCATGTCATCCCAATTTCGTACTATGCCATTTTCCATTGGGTAGTTAACTTCTAACATTGAGCGTAATTCACTTGCCTCATCACCAACCATAAGATCCTTGATTTCAATGTTTTCCACTTTGGTGGTTGATCTGATAATAGGTCTTCCAACCAAAGCTGGAAAGATGTGCTCTGGAAAGTTAGATCCTGCATATCCACACTTCACAAACCCAGTGCCGTTGTCACACACCACCACCTTCCTGCCTTGGCTATCCATCGTCTGCCCAGGGGAGAGCCGCCGCCGCCACCGCACAACCTACAAATGCCGCTGCCCGGCCCTCTCTCTTCCTCCTCCTCCCTCTTCACGGCCCCTCCTTCCTCTTCTGTATTTTTTTAACCTTTATTTAGCTCTGAGCTAATCTTTATTTCCCCTTTTACTAAATTTAGGTTTAGTTTGTTCTTACTTTTCTGGTTCTTTGAGGTTCATCACTGGGTTATTTGAAATCTTTCTACTTTTTTGATATAGGTGTTTAATGCTATAAACTTCCTTTTTAGTACCTTTGCTGTATCCCATAGATACTGATATGTTGTACTTCCATTTTTGTTTGTTTCAAGACATTTAAAAATTTTTCTTCTTAATTTCTTCATTGATCCATTGGTCATTCAGGAGCACGATGTTTAATTTCCATGTTTTTTGTAGATTTTGAGGTTCTTCTCATTGGTTTCTAGTTTTATTTCATTGTGGTCAGAAAAGATACTTGATAGGATTTCAACTTTTCTGAATTTTTTCAGACTTATTTGGTGGCCTTAGATATGCTCTATTTTGGAGAATGTTCCATATGCTGATGAAAAGAAAGTGTATTCTGCAGTAGTTGGATAAAATGTTCTATAAATGTCACTTAGGCCTATTAGGTATGTGTCATTTAACTCTGATGTTTCTTTGTTGAATTTATGTCTGGATGATCTATACAATTACTGAAAGTAGTGTTTTAAAGTTCCCTGCTATTATTGTATTGTAGTCTATTTCTCCTTTTAGATCTGTTAATGTTTGCTTTATATATTTGGGAGCTCTGGTGGTTGGGTGCATAGGTATTTATAATTGTTATGTCTTCTTGTTGAAGTGATCTTTTTATCATCATGTAGTGATCTTCTTTGTCTCTTTTTACAGTGTTTGATTTGTAGTCTGTTTTATCTGAGATAAATATAGGTAATCCTGCTCTTTTTTGGTTTCCAGTTGCATGACCTCTCTTCTTCCACCCCTTCACTATCATCCTATGATAGTGTCTTTTTAGGGGAAGTGGGTTTCTTGTAGGCAACATCTAGTTGGGTCTTGTTTCTGTATCCATTCAGCCATTTTATGCCTTTTGGACAACTGAGTGTATTTACATTCAGTGTTATTACTGATAAATAAGTGCTTACTATTGCTGTTTTGTTCCTTGTTTTCTGGCTGTTTTGTAACTCCTCTCATCTTTTCTTACAATCTTCCTTTGCAGTTAAGTGATTTTCTCTAATAATATGTTTTAATTAATCTTTTTACTTTTAGTGAATCCATTACAGTCTTTTGCATTGTAGTTACCACAAGGCTTACAAAAATATCTTATAGATATAAAGTTATTTTAAAGAGATGACAATTTATCTTGGATCACAAAGAACAGATACAAATATTAAAGTAAATGAAAATAAAATTCTTGGAAAGTGGAGAAAATACACCAGAGGAACCCATCACCAAGTCCCTTTGGAGGACAAGATGCAAAGACATCCCTACCATCTTTGTCCTAGTAACCGGGTGGAGACAGGCTCTGGCCTGCCACATGAACAGTGGAGCTACTCCCTGAGACTAAGGGGCAAATTCAGCACCTCTCTGAGGTTGATCACTGTCAATCCAGAGAGGAGACTCTGGAAATAGTATCCCCAGAGGGACAGGCCCACTGAGGAGACCCAGGCATGCCATCCCCCAACTGAAACATTTGTTGCCCACACCTGCAACTGGAGAAGAACCCAGCTCACAGCGGATGAGTGGTGGTGAGTTTGAAAGTGACTCAGTACCCTTTACCCAGTGATTCATGAAACATGTGATCCAGGCAAGGAGTGTCTGGTTCAGCACAAATGGAGAGGGCTGAATACAGGGGGATCAGCAGGGGGCTGTTTGCAGTACCCCTTGACCACACAGTGAAAAGGGGGACAGATTTAGAAGTCAGAAACCCCTCTTCTCTGCCGCAGCCAAGAGCAGCAGTGCTTAGGTCAAGCCTACTAGGAACCCAAAGTCTCAGAAACTGCCACAAGAGGAGGATCAAGTACTAAAAAAGTTTTTCTTTTGTGTGTGTGATTGTCACTGCTTTTTTAAAAAAATAATTAAGTACTGAGATGCAAACTATAAAGAATACAGTTATGAAATAAATAATGAACTGACAAGCACGGAAAGCAGAATTAACCAGACAGAAGAAGGAATCTCAGAGCATGAAGGCCAAGATATAGAACTAGCCCAATCTGTTAAAAACGTAGAAAGGAAGCTTAAAAAGATGGAACAAGGCATTCAGGAGATGTGCAACTATATTAAGAGACCAAACTTACACCTGACTGGTATCTTGAAGCAGAAAATGAGAATAATAGCAGCCTGGAACAAACATTCCATGAGGTCATCCAAGAAAACTTCCCATATCTCATCAGAGATGTGACCATCAAAACACAAGAGATTCAGAGAACCCCTATAAAGCATCAAATGAGAAGACCAACTCCTAGACACATAGTAATTGACTTGTAAAAATAGGTATAAAAGATAAAATCCTAAGGGCAGTGAGAGAGAAGGGTCAGACTATCTTCCAGGGAGAAAGACCAATTAGAATAGCAGCAGACTTATCTATGGAAACACTACAGGCTAAAAGAGACTGGAGTCCAATCTCCAAAGTTCCCACAGATAAACAATTCCAACTAAGAATTTCCTACACAGCTAAACTAAGCCTCATCAGTGATGGAGAATTAAAATCCTCCCCAGACATTCAATCCCTAAGAGTCTATGCTGTCTCCAGACCAGCTGTACAAGAGAGGCTTAAGAAGGTATTAAGCACAGAAGAAAAAAAGAACAACCAAGATCTTCCCAAGAATACAGAAAAACAGAGAATCAACACAGCATGCATCATTGTAAGATTTAAAACACACACATATATCAACATAAAAGTCAAAGTCAACAAATAAATAAACAGACAACAACAGCAAACTCTATCAGAGCCTCATGACAGGGATAAACTCTCACATCTCAATAATCAGCCTGAACATGAATGGACTAAATGCACCACTGAAAAGACATAGAATGGCAAACTGGATTTAAAAAAAAAAGACTCAGAAATATGCTATCTCCAGGAGATTCATCACACCAGAATGGACACCCACAGACTCAAAGTTAGAGGATGTAAAACAAATTATCAGGTAAACAGAAGACAAAAGAAAACAGGAGTCACAATCTTAATATCAGGCAAAATAACCTTCAAGTTATCAAAAACTTAAAAAGATACAGAAGGACACTATATAATGAAAAAGGCTCAATAATAAATATCTATCCTGAATATATATGCTCCCAACATAGGAGCACCAGTTTTACAAAGCAGCTACTAAGTAAACTAAAAAAAGACATTGACTCTAACAATATCATAGTAGGGAGCTTAAATACCCCACTAATGACCCTGGATAGACCATCAAGGCAAAAGATCAACAAGGAGACCCAAACTTCAAATTGATGCTTGAACAAATGGACTTAATAGATACCTACACAACATTTCACCCAACAACCATGGAATATGCATTCTACTCATCACCACATGGAACATACTGCAAAATTGCTCACATTCTTGGTAATAAATCAAACATAAACAAATTTCATAAGACTGAAATACTGCCATGCACCTTCTTACACAACAGTGGAATAAAAATAAATATCAATACCACCAAGATTCCCCCAAAACACACAAAGATATGGACACTAAACAGCATGGTGCTGAACAACTTCTGGGTCAAATGGAAATCAAAGCAGGAATTAAAAGATTTCTGGAAACAAATGAAAATAAAGACACATCTTACCAAAACCTCTGGGATGTCATGAATTCAGTACTAAGAGAAAACTTTATTTCTCTGTGAACACAAATCAAGAAAACAGAAAGATCAAAGTTAACAGCCTGACGGATCACCTAATGGAGCTGCAAAGACAAGACCAAAACCCTAGCTTCAGCAGAAGAATCTAGATCATGAAAGTAACAGCCCAAGTATGGGTCACAGAAGGCAAAAATATCATAGAAAAAAATCAGTGAAACAAAAAGCTCGGTTTTTGAAAGGATAAACAAGATTGATGAATTCCTAGCCAGAATAGCCAAGAAAAAGAGAGAAGAAGCCCAAATAAACACTATCAAAAATGCAAAAGATCAAATCACAACTGACCCTAAAGAAAAATAAAAGATTATCAGAGATTATTATGGACACCTGTATGGAAACAAACTCAAAAACCCTAGTGAAATAGAGGACTTTCTGACATCCCACAACCTCCCAAGGTTGAAATGAGAAGAAGTTGAGACCCTAAATAGACCAATGACAACCTAGAAATTGACTCCATCAGAAGAAAACTACATGGAAAAAAAGTCCTGGACCAGACAGCTTCTGCAGAATTTTACAAAATATACAAGGAGACACTGACACCAATCCTATTGAAAGTATTCCAGGCAATTGAGAAAGATGGACTTCTCTCTAAATTATTTTATGAAGCAAACATCACACTGATACTCAAACCAGGTAAAGATCCAACAGAGAAAGAGAACTATAGGCCAGTATCCCTGATTAACTAGATGCAAAAATTCTCGACAAGATTCTAGCAAATCAGTTCCAACAACACATCTCAAAAATTTCTAGTACAACCAAGTAGGCTTCATCCTAGGGATGCAGGGTTGGTTCAACATCCACTAAACCATAGATATAATTAAATACATCAACAGATGTAAAAATAAGAATCACATGATTATATCATTAGATGCAGAAAAGGCTTTCAATGAAATCCAGTATCCCTACTTGATAAAAACCCCTTGAACCCCTAGGCATAAAGGGAACATACCTCAAAATAGTAAGCACCTTCTACAATAAACTCACAGCCAACATATTGCTAAATGGACAGAAATTGGAAGCATTTCCCCTAAAAACCAGAACAAGACAAGGCTGCCCACCCTCACCCCTTCTGTTCAACATAGTGTTGGAAGTCCTAGCTAGAGCAATAACACAAGAGAAGGATGTCAGGGTTATCCAAATAGGCAAAGAGGAAGTTAATTTATCTCTCTTTGCTGATGGTATGATCCTATACTTGGAAAACCCAAGGGACTCTGTCAAAAACCTTCTTGCACTAATAAAGGACTCTGGAAAAGTCTCAGTGTACAAATCTTCCTAACTAGAGAGGTGAAAGACCTTTACAATGAAAAATACAAAACACTTCTCAAAAAAATCAAAGATGACACGAATGGAAAAAGATTCCATGCTCATGGAATAGAAAAATAAACATTGTTAAGATGTCCATCCTACCAAAGGAAATCTACAGATTCAATGTAATACTCATTCAAATACCAAAATCATTCTTCTCAGACTTGGAAATGACAATACAGAAATTCACATGGAAACAGCACAAATAGCCACAACAATCCTCAGCAAAAGAAACAAAGCAGGAGGTATCACACTTCTAGACTTTAAACTTTATTATAAGGATATAATAATCAAAACAACCTGGTATTTGTACAAGACCAGTCATATAGAACAATGAAACAGGATAGAGATTCTGGAAGCAAAACCTCAATCTCTCAACCAATTCATCTTCAACAAAGCCTCCACCAACACCCACTGGTGAGAGGAGAACCTATTCAGTAAATGGTGGTGGGAAAACTGGCTGATCACATGCAGAAGATTGAAACAGGATCCCCTACCTATCACCATACACAAAAATCAACTCTAAATGGATCAAAGACCTAAATATAAAATCTCAAACTTTAAGAACCTTAGAAAACGCAGGAGACACTCCCATGAAAATTGGAATAGGCTACTAATTACTGATCACAATTCCAAATGCCCATGCCATAGAAATTAGACAAGTGAGACCTCCTCAAACTGACAAGCTTCTGCAAAGCCAAAGAAACCATTGAGAGAGTGGGGACACAGACCACAGAATGGGAAAAAATCTTTGCCAACTGTGTATCTGACAAAGGCCCAATATCTAGGATCTACAAGGACTCAAATGTGCTGAAAAGAAAAAAATAGACAGTCCTATTAAAACGTGGGCAAAATATATGAATAGACATTTCTCAAAAGAAGACATACAAGCAGTAACAGATACATGAAAAAAATGTTCAACTTCACTAATCATCAAAGAAATGCAAATTAAAACCACACTGAGATACCACCTAACTCCAGTCAGGATGGCCATCCTCAGTAACTCAAAAAATAACAGAGGCTGGAGAGGATGTGGGGAAAAGGGAACACTTCTACTCTGTTGGTGGAAATGTAAACTAATACAACCTCTGTGGAAACAGTGTGGCGATTTCTAAAAGATCTAAAAATTGTCTTTCCATACAACCCCACAATCCCCCTTTTGGGAATATACCTGGAAGATCTCAAATCATTCTACAAAAAAGAGGCCTGCAACGCCAGTTTATTGTGGCATTATTCACAATAGCAAAAACATGGACCCAATAGTGCTGCCCATCTAATGTGGACTAGATAAAAAAGATGTAGGCTGGGTACATGGGTTCAAGAACAGCCTGGGCAACTTAGCAAGACCTCATCTCTGCAATAAATCCAAAAATTAGCCAGGTGTGATAGTGTGCACCTGTAGTTCTGGTTACTTGGAAGGCTGAGGTGGAAGGATCACCTGAGCAGGTTGACGCTAGGGTGGCCTTCAGTGTGCCAATGCACTCCAGCCTGGGGGACAGAGTGAGACTCCAACTCAAAAAAAAAAAAAAATGTGGTATATGTACACAATGGAGGACAAAATTATGGACTTCACAGTAATCTGGATGAATTTAGAGTCTATAACACTCTGTGATCTATCACAGAAACAAATAACTGAATATCACATGTTCTCACTCATAATTGGACCCCGAACACTTACTATAATAGTATAAGAAAGGGATTTGCAGTAATGGGAAACTGCCAGGGAAGGGAGGGGCACACAACATCAATAAAGGTAACTGATCTCAAACCAATTGAAGTGGGGATCAAGGAGGGGCCCAAACGTTACCTGTACAACGACTGTTTGTATACCCAGTCATGAATTGTGCCCCACATCTTTAAAATAAAAAAAAGAAAATTCTACATTTTAACTCCATTCCCAACCCTCTCAATTTTGACTTTTACTTGTTTGAATTTACATATTTTTATATTACCTATCTCTTAACATGTTGCTGTAGTTTTTAAAAAATAGATTTGTCTCTTGTGCATCATACTATGGGGGGTAGGAATTTAGACACAAAAACAGACATACAAGGAAGAAGATGCTGTGAAGAAGCACAGGAAGAAAATGCCCATGTGAAGACAGGGATTCAGGAAGAATGCCGCACGAAGACAGAGAATTGGACTGATGTATCTATAAGCCAAAGAACACCAAATATTGTTGACAAACTACCAGAAGCTAGTAAGCATCAAGGAAGAATCTTCCTGGACATATTTTCCAGGAAGGCTAGTCCTGCTGACACCTTGATTTTGGACTTCAAACTTCTAAAACTGTGAGATAATAAATTTCTGTTGTTTTAAGTCATCCAGTTTTTGGTGCTTTGTTACAACAGCCCTAATAAACAAATGCAATAACTAAAAAGGTTTACTTCAGGAATTTGAAGATGGATCAATATCAGGCAATTTGTTAACCATAGACTATTACACATCAACAAATTAACAACAAACCCCACATGATGTCATATAGGATGATGAGGTATTTGCAGCAATTCTTAATAACAGCTCTTATGTAAAATAGGAATAGAAAGATATAATAAAGACCATTAATCAAGAACAAATATACTAAACAGCAAAACACTAAAACTATGTTATTTAAATCAAGAACTAGAAAATTTGCTAGCAATCACTGTTATTATTTAAGATTTTCTTGGAGGTGTTAGCAAATGATATATGACCAAAAAGAAAAAACTACAATAAAAAGTGGAAAAGAGATAATTTTCTCTTAAAAGGGGAAAAGAGATAGATGATCTACTTTTATTAATATGATTATATATCTCAAAAAACCCCTAAAAAACCTCCAGTAAAAAGCCTAATAGGATTAATAAAGTAATTTGGATTTTTCTATATTAATAATAAGGTTCCTAGATATGGAAAATGAGAAATACTCTATTCACGACAGTGACAAAAATTGTAAAACATTTGGGAATAAATTTTGAAAGAATGGCACAAAGCCTATACAAATAGTACAGTAAAATCTTATTGAAAAACATAAAATATGAAGAACAGGAAAGTCATGTCACATTCTTGGATGGAAAAATTTACTATTATAAAAATGCCAAGTCATTCAAAGTTAATATATACACTTAATTCAATTCCAAATAAAATCCAACAGGAAGCTGTCAGGAGAATCTGGATAAATGGAGCTTAATGTTCATATAAAAATGTAAATTTGGTTCCTATTTTATATCACATTCAAAAGTACAATTCAAGTGGGTTAAATACTTAGATGAAAAATATAAAAATCTTTGAAAAAAATTAGGCTACATACACATGTACCAGTTGGGAGAATCCTGTTATTCAAGGAAGGAAACTCAGAAGCTATAAACAAAGAGATTTACATTTTTGACAAATAAAAGTTTAAAACTTTTTGTATTGCAAAAAATGTCATGGAGTTACAAACAACAAATTTAGAAAAGTGTTGTTATAAATTGACAAGAAAAAGACAATTTATTTTCTAAGCAAAGGATATACCCAATTCATATTAGTACACACTGCCAATAAATATACAAAAATATATTCACCTGTAGTCAGGGACAGGCAAACTAAAGGACTATTGAGAAATTACTTTATAACCATCAGACTAAAATTAAAAAGAGAAATAACACCTATTGTGAATAAGAAAGAAATTTAAAATGATGCTGCTCTCATACAGAGATGGTAGAAATCTGATTTGACAATAGCTATTAAAATCAAAAGACACATACCCTTTGAATGAACAATTTTACTCTTGGAAGCTATTCCAAAATATATGTGTGGGGATTCTTCTTATAGTATTGTTTATTTAGGCAAAAATTTGGAAACAGAGTTGAATAAATTATGGTTGAAATAATTATGAAAAATGGTTTAACAAATTTTGATACATATCATGGAATATTAAGCCATTATAAAAAATAAAATAGACTTGGAATGATTCCAAGGGATATTGTTGAGTAAACAAAAACAAGACCCAGAGAAGTACGTATTACGATCCAAGTTTTAAAAAAGGATAAAATTCCCAATAGGTACTATATGATTATATATGTAATATATATAATGCATATATGTACAAAGAGTGACAAAAAGTATACATTTTAAGAAAGGAAAAAACTGTATTAAAATTGTAATATTCAATAAGATAAATACAAGTCACTTTTGACTTCTACAATTATAAGAGGTGCTCAAGGTAGTTACCATCAGCATTCAGACACTTCTGATTATGATGGACATCTCTTACCATCTCTTTACAATGTGTGTACATGTTTTTTTTTGCACCTGGTGTGTGTGTGTGTGTGTGTGTGTATTAAGAAGTCCCACATGATACCTATATATGTGTATATAAACACACACATGTAAACATAAATAAATAAGTAAATATGAAGAAGTCCAACATGAAACCTACTGAGTAGCTGGTGTGTATTATCTGGTGAGTGGGGTGTGATGTGGGTAGATGATTGGAGAAGAGGGAGAGGAGTAAAACAAGCAACAACAGAAAAAAGACTGCACTAAAATTACCAGTAAGTTATGATTCAATTTATAACAAATTATGTATATTTTATATGAGCATGCAGTTTTTTCTAAGAAATCAGGAAAAATAAAAACATGTTTATCTACTGAATTGTAGAGTTGCCCGTAATGTACAGTCAAAAGGCAGTTCAGGAATAATGTGTGTATTATACATTTATTTCCGTCAAAGAACACTCAGATCATTCATTCCATATGTGTGCATGACTGAGGAAAATGTTACAGATGCTACCACAAACACTAGTTTATTAGCACTGGATATCCCTGGTGTCCAAACTGGGATTAGGGATAGGGGTATGGATAATTAGCTGCTTCCTTATATATCTTTGTGTCTTCTATTTCTTAAAAGAGCAAAAACAAATAAATAAACAAAGACAAAAGCCTACTGGACCCAGAAAGAAGCAGGCTTGGTGGGGCCTGTGAGGACCCAGAATATACACCTAAAAATGTTCAGATTAAAATTTTAAAAATACAAATATCATTTTGTGAGTAAAAAAAAGGCATTCATGGAGGCAGGATCTGATTTACCTTTTTGTGTGTTCAGTGTTTAGAAATAAAAATGTCTTTGGTGACACAGTTTTTTAGTGTAACAGGGAAATCATGTGTTTTAATTTTTATCCATTTGTAGTCTAAGTACAGGATCCATAATTATGCCCCCCAAAAGAAGAAAGAAACAAGGAAGAAAAACAGAAATTCAAATTTTCCAGCCTGAGGGTGCAAGTAAGTTCAACTGAAGGGCAAGATAATTTTCCACCTTACACCTGCATGCCTGACACATAGCAAGTGCTCAGTAAATGACGTCTGGGTAAATCATGACCAACCAACTAATCTCTCTGTTCAATTTGTTGAATGCTTTCAGCAAATTACCATGCATCGTCCAGGGTCTAAATCGCCCATCATTCCTTTTAGATGTGTGTTTTCAGTTCTGACAGCCTTATATTTCATGTCTGAGACCTGAAATATTAGTAGATAAAAAATGTAAAGTTCATAATAAAATCATAGTTCTATTAAACATTAATTTTGTTTTGTGGATACAAACATTTTCTAGGTATAGTGAAGGGAAACATTTGTTAGGCATGACCATTGTTAATCATGTCAATCCTACAGTTCTCTCTTTGGTAGGCTCCTCTTCACTCTCCCTTTCTGATCAATATTAAATTAAAAACAAAAACTTCCAATAATGATTCATTTACATTTTCCTTCTAATTCCAAAATTTTCTCATTTCTATTTTTTATTTATGCAAGTGTCACCAGAAAAATTACATTTTTTTTTTTTTTGAGTTGGAGTCTCACTCTGTCACCCAGACTGGAGTGCAGTGGCTGCTCCCGGCCACCACAGCCTTGACCGGCTGGGCTCCGGCAATCCTTCCACCTCAGCCTTCCAAGTAATTCCAAGCCGGAATTACAGGCATGCGCTACCATGCCCACCTGATTTTTGATTTATTGTAGAGATGAGGTCTCGCTGCCTAGGTGGGTCTCGAACCCGCGGGCTCAGGCAATCCACTCACCTCAGCCTCCCAAAGGCACAGGATTACAGACTGAGCCACCGAGCCCGGCTGAAAAATTACATTTAAAAAAACGTACTTGAATAACACTGTCCATTAAATTTCTTCAACATTTGATTAATTTTTACAATAGACAATATATAACTTTCATGTTTAATTTTGTTATTTCTGATATTTATGCCAAATTTTCATCTTTATTTGTGGCTACTTCATTTTGTCTCAATTTATTTTTTTATTTCCCTGATTTATTCTAATTGACAATGCTTGGATATAGTAGCTTTCTTTTATTTTTCTAGGGTTCATTTTTGTATAAAACACTTGCCTTAAAATGGTTTACTTTTGTAAATTACAAACTAAATGCTCATTGACAAAACCTGGAAAATACATAAGCTAAAGAGTGAAAGTAAAAATAATTCATAATCCTAGTACCCAGATCACTGTTACACCTATGAAATATCCTTCCCTATAAGATACAACCAATGTGATTATCCCATCTCTGCTGGTTTCCTGTGTACTGCATAAATTAATCATAGTTTAAGGCTTATGAATGGGCAATTCATAAGCCCACAATTCTGTTCTTATAATATACATATTTGAATACACATACTATCTATGAAGTGACCTTCATATGCTTAGAAAGTTATTGAATGATGCTCTCAAAAACTCAAAGATTTGAGATAAAAAGACAGATAAAAAGCCTCTGCTCTCCATAGCAGGGTACCACTTTGATCCCTTTGTAAGGAATTAAGAGAATTTAAAAAATAGTAAGAAAGAAAGAAGGGAAAAGGAAGAAAAGGAGGGAAGCAGAAATGGAGGGAAGGAGGAGAAGTTACTTGCAGTATTTGTTTATTTTTTAAGTTGGGTTCTCACTCTTGTCTCCCAGGCTGGAGTGCAGTGGCACTATCATGGCTCACCAAAGCCTTGACCTCCTAAGCTCAGGTGAACCTCCTGCCTCAGCCTCCCAAGTAGATGGGGCTGCAGGTGTGCATCATCACTCTCTAATTTTTTTTTTTTTTTTTTACTTTTTTTGTATAGATGAGTCTTGCTATGTTGCCTAGGGTGGTCTCAAACTACTGAGCTCAAGCAATCCTTCCACCTTGGCCTCCCAAAGTGTTGGGATTACAGGTGTGAGCCACTGTGCCCAGTTTATTTGCAGTATTTTAGCTGAAGAATACCACATTTGTTTTTCCCATGCATCATCATGCTGTGCACTGAGTGAATGTTCAGTAAATATGAACTGATATTCAAGTTTCAACATCCATTTAAAAAAAAAATCCTAAAAGAAATACATTAAACTGGGTGAGTGAGTGGGACATGTTGAAGAAGAGCTGGAATAGAGATTTTTTTTTTTTTAAAGATACAAACATTAATGGAAGGGAAGTACAGAAAACAAAGCCAGGAAGAAATCTTTGATTGGAGCATACCATAGGAGGTGGTCAGAATATGGGTTACAGGAAAATGTAGGGATGAGAATTAATGAACTTCTCTTGCACTGTTTCTTATTTCCTTCATTCTTTTTTTGATGATTTCACAAAGGTTTTATGTGCCGCCACAAAGCTTTTCTGTGATGCTAGTCAGAAATGATACCAAGAAATTCGATGCTTTTATCGATCAGTAATGAAGGCAATGGTTGGCTAGGAGCAACAGTGGACAGGTGCTGCTCTGCCTGCTTTCATACCTGTTGTTGTGCTAACATTTTTTCTTTAATTTCTAATTCCATTTTTAACTGTCTTTCCAGGAGAGCAGCTTTCTTCCTGACAGTTGCTATAGTGATCTCCTTCTTCTGAAGCTCTTCTGTGAGGTCAGAGATTTCATTTTTCATTCTTTCCTGTTCAGAGCTGTGCTGCTCTTCCTCCCGTTGGAGCTGGCTTCTTATCTGTAGCAGACAGAGACCAGGACTATTCACCATCCCTTCTGTTTCTAGAGCAGCTTAACGTTTGTACTGGTCACATTCTATCCTCCTATTCTAAAACTTTGGCAGGCCTCACTTTACCCTTTTTTCCTGATTAATGATAAAAGCAGATAATATTTTCCCCTCCCAATTCCAAAATTTCATTTCTTACTTCTATTTTCTATTACACGCAAGTCATCACTTACTACTGACACTTTGATAACTACTTTGACAAGGTAAAGAAAGTATTATCAAGCATTTTTTAATGAAGAAGAAAATTGGCTTAAAAGAGGTTAAATGACTTGTTCAAAGTCATAAAGCTAACAATTGAAAGAGCTTATACAAGAAACAAGAATGCTTGGCTTTAAACTCAGCACTTTTTTTTTTTTGGGTTGGAGTCTCACTCTGTCGCCCATACTGGAGTGCAGTGGCTGCTCCTGGCCACCACAGCCTCTACCTGCTGGGCTCCGGCGATCCTTCGGTCTCAGCCTTCCAAGTAGCCGGAATTACAGGCATGTGCTACCACGCTCGGCTGATTTTTTTTTTTTTTTTTTTTAATGTAGAGATGAGGTCTTGCTGCCCAGGCGGATCTCGAACCCACGGTCTCAGGCAATCCACTCACCTCAGCCTCCCAAAGGCGCGGGATTACAGGCTGAGCCACCGAGCCCGGCTAAACTCAGCACTTAAAAAAAATTAAATTAGGTTGTGCTTTAAGCATGTGGAATTTCTTATATTTGTAATCCTGGGGGTCATCTTGGACTCCTCTCCACATTCACCCTTCAAACCCAGCCTGGCAGCACATTTTGTCCATTCTATTTCCACCTCTGAAGTGTTGCCTTTGCTTCATATTGTTACTGCTGCTGTCTTGGCCCAGAAAAATAACAGACAACTACAGCATAATGTAGAATCACTGTCAGCAGTATGCAGTGGAGGTATTTCACCCAGCCTGGGGATGTCAGGGTAGGATTCTAGAAGAGGGTTCTTCAGACCGAATGTGTGGAGGCCACTCAGAAGACAGATTTTG
This sequence comes from Cephalopachus bancanus, assembly GCA_027257055.1. NCBI lineage: Eukaryota > Metazoa > Chordata > Mammalia > Primates > Tarsiidae > Cephalopachus > Cephalopachus bancanus. The sequence continues at coordinate 577,411 of JAPVLO010000020.1, forward strand.
AGACAGTTTCCAGGCAAGAGTGCAGTGAAGGCACAAGGATGAGAGAGGGCAGTGCACACTCAGTGAGCCCAAGGGAGCGGGAGTGGCCGGTATCTGCTTGCCTGAGAGGGGTGAGGCTGGAGAGTGAAGTAGGCGGCCATCCTCAAGAGAAATGGTCATGAACCCTTGGGCACACAGTTCTACAAGTGATTTCATTTCATTTCACCTTTCAACGTTTCAGTATATATCTCTAAAAGATGAAGGGCTCTCTCACTCTCTTAATATAATCAGAATACTATTTTAATGTCTTAAAATTAGCAGTTCCTCAGTAACATTGAATGCCCAGGCAGCATCCAAATTTAAGATTGTTTCAATATGTGGAGAATGTTCTTTAGGTTAACTAGATGGAGCAGGATCTAAATACGTCCTGCCTACTGAGGTTGGTTCACTTTTTTTTTTTTTTTTTGAGAAAGCAGTATTTATTGAGAGGACAGAGAAGCTCCCACAGTGGGAGGGGATCCGAAGGGGTTGCCCCACATATGTATTTAAAGCCTCTCTTTGTGTCTGGATGGTCTGCGCACTTTACATGCTTCATCTCATTTAGTCCCCACAACATCTGCTTTGCAGATTATTGAGCAGATTAGAAAATTAAGTTGTGCATTTTTCCACAGTCATACTCCTGGTAAAAGGCAGCCTATTCTAGCACCTGTGAATCGTCGATTGCTTTCTGCAGCCTCCTGTGTGTAGGGCCCTGGGAAGTGGCTCACGTTGGAAAAAAGCTGGATTTTAGGAAATGGCATCTAGCATGGGATGCCCTAACATGGGAAGTACACATGTTCAGAGGCAAACATGATCTGTCACCAGGCTTTATGCCACCAGTCTCTCATCTGATTCTATTTTTTTTTTGAGTTTGGGTCTCACTCTGTTGCCCAATCATGGCTTACCACAGCCTCAACCTTCTGGCCTCAGGCAATTCTTCCGCCTCAGCTTTCTGAGTAGCTGGGACTACAGATGTGTGCCACCATGCCTGGCTAATTTTTTGATTTTTTGTAGAGATGAAGTCTTGCTATGTTGCCCAGGCTGGTCTTGAACTCCTGGGCTCAAACAATCCACCCGCCTTGGCCTCCCAAAGTGCTGGGATTACAGGCATGAGTCACTGTGCCCGGCCTGATTCTATTCTCATTACTAACATTTTTAGAGTTTCATAGTTGGGCATGACCTTAGAAATCACATTATCTAACCCCACCATGAAAAAAATGACCCCAGATGAAAAAAATAAATACGGGGGGGGGGGTGGGAAACAAGGAAGAGACTAGAAGATTGGAGTATAAGTATTCTAACCCTGAAGACAATATTGTAACAAGGAAGAGACTAGAAGATTGGAGTATAAATATTCTAACCCTGAAGACAATATTGTAAGTTTCCTTTAGTCTCTTATGTTCCCAAGATTTTCTTACAGTTTATTTGATGAAACAACAGAGTTGGTCTATAGTCCCAGTCTGGATTTTGCTGATTGCAGCCCTTTGATATAGTTTAGTATAGTCCTTTTAAAATGGAATTTCTTAAATGTAAAAAAAAAATGGGTATATTATTATGAAAAGGGAGTATTTTTATTGTGTTCACAATTTTTTTTGTTGTTTATTTATTCAATTTTTTTAGACAGAGTCGTGCTCTGTTGCCTAGGTTGGAGTACAGTAGTACAATCATAGCTCATTACAGCCCTGAATTCCTGGGCTCAAGCCATCCTCCTGCCTCAGCCTCCCAAAGTGCTGGGATTACAAGTGTGAGCACTATGTCTGACCTATTTTCACAATGTTTAGACATTGTTGCAACATACTATACTGCAAAGCTTCGTTCTTTTTTTTTTTTGAGTTGGAGTCTCACTCTGTCGCCCAGACTGGAGTGCAGTGGCTGCTCCCGGCCACCGCAGCCTCGACCTGCTGGGCTCCGGTGATCCTTCCGCCTCAGCCTTCCGAGTAGCCGGAATTACAGGCACGCACTACCATGCCCGGCTTATTTTTTTTTATTATTTATTGTAGAGATGAGGTCTTGCTGCCCAGGCGGGTCTCGAACCCGCGGACTCAGGCAATCCACTCACCTCAGCCTCCCAAAGGCACGGGATTACAGGCTGAGCCACCGAGCCCAGCTTAAGCTTTGTTCTTAATGAGATTAATTAACCTGAGCTCCAAATGACTTTTGGCTTTATTAATAATGTGAATTTCAATTTTTTTATTAATAATTGAATAATGCAAATGTATAATAATGTGATTTTACTTTGGGCTTTATTAATAATGTGAATTTTAATAAAGCTCCAAATGACTTTTGGTTTTATTAATAATGTGAAAATAAATGACTAAAAATAGTTCTATACTAGAGAAAAGAAAATACTTGCAAGATTCACAATACATGACTGTTGTTAGATTTATTAAAAGAGAATGAAATACTCTCCACAAACACTTCCTGGAAGCTCTAGCTATTTATATACAATACGTTTGTTACCCATTTTTGCACAGCATTGCATTATCTAGTAGTTTCCAAGGGCCTGTTAAGAAATTTGTGCCTCATCTTCTTTCCTGCCCTGTCAAAACTGTGTAAAATCAGTTTATTTCTTATATTACTCAAAGTTTTTTTACTCTATCTAAATCTATGTGGTCAATACTGATGTAACTACAGGTGGTTTTAATCAATCATTTATCATTCACTGATGACACCAGTAAAAACAGTTTTTTAAAGTTACATTTTTCAAAGCAGTAAAATAGCCTCATGAGATTATGTGGTATTAAAGTGTTCAAAATATAAGGCAAATAACCATTAATTCATAACACTTCTATACTTGACCTCTACGAGTTATTTGACAGTCAGTTTCTTTGGTGGACAGAATCTGTCCTTCATATTGCATTTCCTAGAAATCAGTAGAAGAACTGTAGTTCTACTAGATGCTCAATAAACATTTGTTGAATTTATAACAACTGAATTTGTGGCCCTGCACATTTAAGGCCAAACTTATCCTTAATATCAATTAGTTTATTCTCTAAATATTTATTTTCATTTACTGTGTGTCAAACACTATGCAGGGCACTAATAGATAATTTAAAGCTACACCCAGGCTTGTTTAACTTTTAACAATTGTTTAGATTTTTATAGCATTGAATATTCTGTCTGATCCTCCTTGGAGGAGGTTTGAGAGCCATCACCTCTTTAAGGACAGGTCTTACTCATCCTTGTATTTGTAACTTCTGGCAGAGTTCTTGGCACATGTTAGGCTCTCAGTGAAAAGCGTGGGTGTAACCAGTAACAAAAGTAGCCAATATTTACCAGTTTCTTCTTCTGAGCTAGTCCCTGTTCCAAGCACTCTACAGGCATTATCTCGCTGATTTTAACTTAGGGTCAGAGTATGGACTCTGGAGTCAGACTGCCTGGATTCATTTTGTGGGTTTATATATGTGTATATCAACACATGTTTCCCTTATAATTAGACCAGTATTAGCTGTGTAACGTTGGGGGAAATGATTTCTTCGTGCCTAGTTTCCTCAGATTAAAAAGAAGATAATGTTAGAACCTACTTTATAAGATAGTTGTGAGGAATAAATGAAGTAGAATTTGTTAAGTCCTTAGAACAGTTCCTGGCACATGGTAAGTGCTATTCAAGTAGCAGCTATTAGCTCACTGAATTATCATCACAACCTTATGAGAAAGGTCCTAATTAACCCCATCCTGGAGGCGAGGCTCCTGAGCAGCTGCATAGATAGTTCCCCAGGCTTAGGTACATGGTACCCCAGGTTTAGGTACATGGCTGCATCCACACTCTCAACCATCTTGCCGTAAGCCACCTCTCATGGAGCCACCACCTCCACGTTTCATGGGCAGCCTCCCAGTGGCATAGTGACAACCTAGAGTTTGTGTTCTTTATAGTCTCCCATAGAACAATGTCAGGATTAGCAGTGTGTTAGATGATCATCTTGGGAAAAGATACAGAAGGAAAGGGAAAGGAGTGAGAAGGGAGAGTTTTTGTCTTACCCCTTTGTAGGTAAAGACTTCATATCTACCTGGAAGAAGGGAGCTCATTATTTTCCATACCTTGTTCAATTCTTTTTCATGATTTGGTTGATCTTGAACCATTGAAAATAGCTCTTTCCTTTTCCTTTCTGGTTCTTTAATAGAAGGTGAATAAGATGATTCAAGTCTGAAAATTAAAAATAAGGTAAAACTTAAGCTTAGCTTGATACATTGTTGTGATTATTAATTTAGACCATTGCAGGTTGCAGAGATAGAGCATCACTTTATTGGAAACATTTATAGTTACAGAAATTGCAAGCTCTAATACATCAGATCCCTTCAGTATTTACATCTTTGAGTGCAAATGGGTTTTTTCAAAGGAAGCAATTAATATGGAACTTCAATTATACAATAAATATTGGCAGAATTCTGGGATTGTATAGGTAGATAAGAATTTTTGATAAAAAGGAAATATTGCTTCCCATAATAAAATAGTTTGGGAACTCATTTTTAAAAAAGGAACACACCTGATTTGCTAGCGCATTGAGAAAAGGAATTGTCATGAGAAGAACAAAGAGAACATCTACTCCATAAAAGTGACAAAAATGATTAAACTTGACAGTCTAATCAGAGAGAGCTCAATATATCTATTCTTTAGCTTCTCAATTTATAAAACAGAATTGCAACCACCTAGCAATACTAGAGGGGAAAAGCAGAAACTAATATAAAAAATACAATTCCCACGGAAATTTGAAGATAAATAAGCAGATAATGTTCACTTTCATATGAGGCAAATGGGTGAAATAAAAATCCTCAAAACACAAAAGTAAAGATAGCCAGGTGGGCAAAGAACATGCCTTCTACTGGAAGTTGACTATTATGGTAAAGTCTGGTGTTTTGAGGAACATACCCACTTGTAAGTAAGTAAAATTTTAGATTTCCAAAGAACTTTTGAAAAGATTCCACACATCAAAAACATAAGCCACACAAAATCTGAGTAATAATAGAGAAATAACTTATTTAAAGATTGAAAATAAAGGATCTTTCAAAAGGTATAAATTGATAGTGACATCCCTGAGGTACATGTGTCTAGGCTAGATTGCTTTTTTCTGATTATCAAATATACATGATAAATGTAGACAGAACATATCAGAGTATAATATACTGATGTAATGTTATCCTTCAGGAAAAACCATCTTTAACGTTTTTATGGGTGGTAATTGTATTTTTCCCTATACATATATGTATAAATAAATACATATTTCCCATATAATTAGAATATACTTTATACATTATTTTTCAGTTTCCTTTTGTTTCCCATTTTGTAATTTTCTGAGATCATTTTCCATTTTCTCCTAAAATATTATTTCAGGATCAGTCTTAAATTTTCCCTATTTCCTGTAATTTGAAATAAGTAAAAAATAAAATTCCCTATTTTTCAATTCTTCCTGTCATTTCAGGGAGTGGAATGCTGAACTGAATGCTAAAAACCTCGTGACGATCTTGCAAAGTTCAATGAGTGAATGGAACAACTGTCAAACTTCCATGTGGACAAGTGCACAGGAGGAAACGATACTCATGCTAACATACATGTATAAAGAAACTATTACTTGCCACATAGAAAAAGAATGTTGAAATTATTTTAAATAATTCTCAGGAAGAAGAAGGAGGAGGAGGAGGAGGAGGAGGAGGAGGAGGAGGAGAAGAAGAAGAAGAAGAAGAAGAAAATCTTAGCATATTATTGTGAAGGTTTCCGAACATAAATAAGAACATTACTATACTACTTCTTTAAAACTGCTCTGCGTTTACTGTCAGTAGTCTGGGCTTCTCTACCTCACTACAACTATAAAGAAAAAAGTGCAGGGCTCGGTGGCTCAGCCTGTAATCCCGCGCCTTTGGGAGGCTGGGGTGAGTGGATTGCCTGAGCCCGTGGGTTTGAGACCCACCTGGGCAACTTGGTGAGACCTCATCTCTACAATAAATCAAAAAATTAGCCGGGTGTGGTAGCGCGCACCTGTAGTTTCAGCTACTTGGAAGGCTGAGGCAGAAGGATCGCTGGAGCCCAGCAGGTTGAGGCTGCAGTGGCTGGGAGCAGCCACTGCACTCCAGTCTGGGTGACAGAGTGAGAGTCCAACTCAAAAAGAAAAAATTTATTTTTGCAGACAAAAATAAATATCAATTTAAACAGAGAATGGCAAACAGGCAGAACAAAAGAGTTTGTACTGACCAAATATGTAAGTGCAAGATTTTAGATCAAATCATGTACTGAAGGAAAGCTGGCAATGTTTGGAATTCAGCACTGGCCTTGTAAGAGCACTATAAAAAATATCTACAATGCTCAAAGCCAGAATTAGACATGGGTTGATATGCTCTTCTTAGAAATTTCTAATGTTTTTAGGCATATACATTCTTTTCTTTGTGAGAAGACATTTCTCACCAACTCATCACACTGAAACAGCATTTTATATTTAATGAATATCCAACAGATTTATCAATGATCAATGATGATGATATGTAGCTTGTGTATAGATAACCCAATTATGCTGACTGGCTAACAGGCATTCTGTCATCTTTGATGAGACATACAACGGGCCATTTTTAGAGATTTTAATTTTCCATTTGTTGTTAAGCATAGACCTCAAAGAAAAGCTGCAGTTTCCACCACGTTGAGGAAATAATTACTGCCTTTAAAACAATGTAATAATCTTTCAATAAACTATCCCTCACAATTTAGCTATTCCGTTTTTAAAATCCTATCATTGGTCTGAAATTAGCATTCTGATTTTGAGAAATATTCAAGTTCTAATGAGAATAAGAGTATCAGTGAATTTTAAAGAAGTAAGACTCTCTATTCACAAGCATAAACATTTAATAACCCTCAACAGTCTCATTTCCTCTATGGTTCTGGGGTACACAATATCTGTCTAATTTTAAAAGAGAAAAAAATCTGTTTTAACAAGAATCCATAATGGAACTGATGAGGTGGTAAGTGTGAAGGCCAAAATAAATAGAATATGTGCAAGTGAAAAAGTTAACATCAGGCATAGGTAGTCAAAACAAAAGCATTGGAAGATATGCAATAAGTCTTTTCTAAGAAATTTATTTTAGAGTCATGGAGTACATGTGGGGATTTGCTACATAAATAAATTTTGTAAAGGTAAAGTTTGAGCTTCTAGTGAAACTTCTGCCCACCAATAGTGGACACAGTACCCAACGGGTAGTTGATATGGAATAAATCTTATTTCTTTACATATATAATTGAGTACCAGCTCTATACTATTATTTTTATGAGATCCAGAAGAATAAAACTTCTAAGAAAATTTCTGACTCAATGTGACAGAATTATCCATAGATAAGAACATGATATAATTTTCTAGGTATGAAAATGCTAATTTTTTTTTTTTTTTTTTTGAGTTGGAGTCTCACTCTGTCGCCCAGACTGGAGTGCAGTGGCTGCTCCCAGCCACTGCAGCCTCGAACTGCTGGGCTCCGGTGATCCTTCCGCCTCAGCTTTCCAAGTAACTGGAACTACAGGAATGCGCTACCACGCCCGGCTGAGTTTTTGATTTATTGTAGAGATGAGGTCTCGCTGCCCAGGCGGGTCTCGAACCGCGGGCTCAGGCAATTCACTCACTTCAGCCTCCCTAAGGCGCGGGATGACAGGCTGAGCCACCGAGCCCGGCTGAAAATGCTAATTTTTAAAGGCACAATAACCATGAATTTTATTTTATTTATTTATTTATTTATTTTTGAGTTGTAGTCTCATTCGGTCGCCCAGACCGAAGTGCAGTGGCTGCTCCGGGCCACCGCAGCCTCGCCTGCTGGGCTCTGGCGATCCTTCCGCCTCAGCCTTCCGAGTAGCCGGAATTACAGGCATGCGCTACCACGCCCGGCTGATTTTTTGATTTATTGTAGAGATGAGGTCTTGCTGCCCAGGCGGGTCTTGAACCCGCGGGTTCAGGCAATCCACTCACTTCAGCCTCCCAAAGGCACGGGATTACAGGCTGAGCCACCGAGCCCGGCTGAATTTTATTTTTAATATTTAGTGTTATCCACTAACTAAAATGTTAGTACAAAAAGACCTTTTATTCTAGTTACAAAAATAAAATTCTTAAAAAACATTCAAATACCATGCTTTGAACAGTTTCTCTCAGACTGTCATAAGTAAAGATTATACCTTTTTTTATTTTCTTGAGCATTCTGGCACTCTCCTATTTTTAACAATTCTCTGTGTAACTGTAATCGCTCCATTTCTATAATTCTCAAGAGATCATCACGTGATTGTAACTCATTTTTCACTTCAGAGAGCCCTGCTTCCATGGCCTGAATAAAAACATTAAAAAGTTTCAATGCTCAGTTTTAGATATAATACATAATACATTTAAAAATATTTAACATCTATAAGCTAGGCTAATTTTAAACAAAGTGATAGTCCTTTGCTTGCTCTGTCTTACAGAATTCCATTCCTTCATCGATTTATTCAACAAATATTTACTGAGTCCTTTTATGTGCCCTGGGGATACAGACATAGAACCTGTCCTCAGTGAACTTACAATCTAGTGATAAAGACAAAGAGTAATCAAATCACTATACAAATATAATCACATTAATGTTAATTTGAAATAATAAAACATACAAATATGAATAAAGTACAAGGCATAGCATTCAAATTAATGCAAATACTTCCCAACTTTAAAAACATAATAATCAAGAATAACCTAAAGGCAAAGCTGGCCAACAAATGAATTATAAAATGTGATTCCATTTTCGCTCCATGGTAGCTGTACTGTCTTCGATAACTAGAAATATCAGCAGTCCTCTGGGCCCAGAGTATAATTTTGTTAATAGGAGTTGTTGGAAAGCATCAAGTTGGGGGACAGAAGGGGTAACAGTAATGGTGCTGCGTTCCTGAGAAGGTGTGTGGGATGAGCTCCAAAGCACAAATGGAAGGACTGCCTGGAGCAGAAGAAAGTCATTGCTCTCCTGCAACAGAAAGGAAGGATGATGGAATGCAAATAGGTTTCCACATCTGGATGTGGGGAGACAGAGATCCTGACTGCTGGTTTCTGTTTTCTTCATGAAGCAAAAGGCAGCATCATGTGTTGACAGTAGAGAGGGGCCAAGAGCATGGGAATCATTTTAGAGAGTGGAGAAACTGAAATGGCTTACAATAGGAATGAGCATAGCTGACCCTACACTGTAGGATTGCTGGGTGGTGATTGAGTACCCATTTGAGGGTTGTGATCATGGCTAGTTGATTTTCTGCAGCAGCACTTGGCTGTTCTCTGGGAGAGAGTAATTGAAGAGTCCTTCAGTGTCATCAGGTCCCTTCCACTCAATTACACAGGGAAACTAATATTTATTAAGAGATCTCGGCTCAGGTCATCAAATTCATTGCCATTTTTATAGATGAGGCAGTTGAGGGCCAGACTTGATCCAAAGATTTTGGAAGAGGAAAATCCAGATCTTTCAACTCCTAGTTCAGTCAGAACATTCAGGATGCAAAATTAATTTGTTTCACTCAAAATAAGTTAACCAGACCTGTAGTATACTGGTGAAGACAGGGTTGGAGGTTATAAGGGCAGGCGAGTTCTCTGCTAATAAAGGCTAGAGAAAGCTCTATAGATATTTTCAAAAAAATCATTTGTTTAGTTAATTCTTAATATATAGATACAGTCAGTAATATTTATTGAGACATAATCCATATATCATATAGTCACCTATTTAAAGTATACAATTCAGTAGTGTTTAGTCACAGTTGTGAGACCATCACCACCACTTCATTCCAGGGCATTTCATCATCCCCAAAGAAATCCCATGCCCATTAGCAGTCACTCTCCATTTTATCCTTCTTCCAGTCCCTGGCAACCACTGGCCTAGGTTCTATCTCTATCAAATCTCCTATTCTAGATGTTTTATGCAAATGAAATCACACAATATGTGGCCTTTTGTGGTTGGCTTTTAAGGTTCATCTTAATCCATGCTGTGTGTGGCACATATCAGTAGTTAATTCCTGTTATGGCTAATATCCCATTATGTTGATATACTACATTTTGTTTATTCATCACTTGATGGACATTTGACTGCTTCTACTTTTTGGCTATCGTGAATAATGCTGCCATGAAAATTAATGTATAAGCTTTTATGTGAACATATGCTTTCTCATTCATTAATTTATATCCAGAAGTTCACAAAGCCCAGAAGAATAGTTGTATAGAAGTTACAAAACAAAATGAGTTTCCAGATAATTTTTTTTTTAACTAAAGCCTTATATACATACATTGTTTTTCAGGAAACCCAGAGGCCTGGGTTCAGTGAAGGACCTATTGGCAATACTTTAACCCCAGAAGTTCCTGGATGAAATGGAAATAAATATAAAAACATATTCAAATTTAATAAGACTTGTTTGGATAAATACTTGCTTGGATAAATCTTCTGTTTTGATTTATCCAATTTTTGATTTATCCAAAATTGATTTATCCAAAAATTTCAAAAATAAATGTAAAATAACGGATTACCATTTAAAAAGATAATTTAAGATGAATGGCACCTACTACTTTGCCCAGTTGAAGAAGGTACTATCTGGGCTCTCAGCTTTGCAACTTGCCACAGGGAACAACCAAACAAGAAGCTGTGTGTAGAAAAGTGGACATGCCTTCACTTGGGGAGAGGGCTTCATGAAAGGCTTTAACTCCAGGCCAAGGAAATGTAGTATCCCCATGGGCAAAGGTTAGCTGAAACTCTGTAAAATGTGACAATAATAGAATCTATTTGTTTCCTGTAATTAGAAACTAATACCTATAAGAGTGATTTGTGGATGCAAAACTGAGAGGAAGAAAGCTTATTTGTAACCTAGCTACACAGGTATAAAACTGTATGTTAAAAGTTTAAATTTATCATAATACAAGTCAATAATAATGATTTGATGCATGACTGAATATGTAAAAGACTTTAAAACTGACAGCAAAAGTACACGAAAAATGTGAAGGCTTGGTTGATGTTGATAAATTTAGAATTGTTTCTTGACTTTGAATTTAAGGTTAATAATATTAAAATGACATAAACATTAATCAATTTATTTAATTGAGATGTAGTTTTAAAATTAGTATGCTTTTGAAAGAGTAAAATCAATTACTTGTCAATGTGGGTGCAAATATTTAGGAAAAGAATTCTTTGGTGCTTGATTCAGTTATTGCTACACTTTCAAGTTTGAAAATCTTAAGTATGTAAATCTACTTTTTTTAACTGTAGGATTTTATGACATCTAAATATAGATCATGTATTTCTGATGAATACTTGATATTTAAATTGAGATATGTTGTAAGCATATTTTGAATATTTAGTATAAATATTCAAACAGATTTTGTAGACTTAGAATAAAAATATAAGACATAATTTTTATATATTAGGAATGATAACATTTTTAACATATATTGGATGGAATAAAAGATATTACTATTATACATTAGTTTCACTCATTTCCCTTGACTTCTTTTAATGTGGCTGCTAGAAAAATGTAAATTATATTTGTGTCGCATTATATTTCTATCAAATTTGTTGCTCTAATACTTTGATGACACATTAACAGGAAAACATCATCAACACAAAGGTTAACTTTTCTGTCATAGATGTTAGATAAATGCAGAGTAATCCATTTTTGTCATTTAACTTCCTATGGGAAATGCTACAGCATTTAAAAAATTATGAGCATAGTATAGCATAGTAAATAAACATATGCAATGAAATTAATATGTATACTGACACATTTCAAGGTTAAAGAAAGACAGATGATAAGAAAGGTGATAAGACGTGATTCATGTGAAAATTGAGTTACATCTGGCACTATACTGTGCTGTAAACCAGAGAGAATTTTATATAAAATAGATGACAGTAATTCAGATTAAAATAGTTGTCTTTTTGCATTCATGTGCAAGATGTGGAACACCCTGTTATGATGGTTTTGTGAAAAGAGAAGAGAAACTTCTTTCCAAATACATAGACTGGTTACAAGTACTATTTACCTCTAATAGTCTCATTTGATAAAATGTAACTTTTGTAAAACATGTTTCAGGCCAATCCATTTAGTTAGAAATTTGCCTGATGGTTTCAGAGGAACAGAGATTTTAAGCCTTCAAATCAACTACCAAATATAAATAATTAATAACCCCTTATTTAGTATTTACCCTTTAAAAAAGGAATGAAATATGAGAAAATTTGGAAGAAAAAAGAAAGGCTAAATTATCTTAAGAATTTTTTTCCCCCAAATGGATGAAAAATACTTAAGTGTTTTCCTGGGAGTAGAAATCTTATCTTTTTGAACTAAATTACTTTTCAAAATCTGCATTAGAACTATAGCAGATTTTTTTAAAGCCCAAGAATAATTTAGTTTGCTTTTATTTATTTATTTATTTATTTTTGTTTTTGAGTTGGAGTCTCACTCTGTCGCCCAGACTGGAGTACAGTGGCCGCTCCCGGCCACCGCAGCCTTGACCTGTTGGGCTCTGGCGATCCTTCCGCCTCAGCCTTCCGAGTAGCCGGAATTACAGGCATGCGCTACCACACCTGGCTGATTTTTTGATTTATTGTAGAGATGAAGTCTCGCTGCCCAGGCGGGTCTCGAACCCGCGGGCTCAGGCAATCCACTCACCTCAGCCTCCCAAAGGCGCGGGATTACAGGCTGAGCCACCAAGTCCGGCTAGTTTGCTTTTAAAACATATAATTATTTTGTAAAATATAAAATGAAGATTCTTCATTTAAATTTAATAATGTTCCTAGGTCTATGTATAACTTTTTAAAAATGGGTTATTTTATTTTATTTTTAACTATTAATTTTTTTAGTTTGAAGATGTGGGGTACAATTCAGGGTTAGGTATACAAATGTTCATTATGCAGGTATCCTTGTATATGAGGTGTGCCCCCCCTTTCTCAGGCAGATTCCCATTACTGCCAATCCCACTTCCCAGTCCCCCTCCCGGCAGTTTCCCGCTACTGCCAATCATTTTCTTATAGTATTATGATAATTGTTCAAGGCCCGCTTATTAGTGAGAATATGTGATACTCAGTTCTTTGTTTCTGTGAAAGATCACTCAGTATTATAGACTCTAAGTCCATCCAGGTTGCTGTGAAGTTCATGATTTTGTTCTTCTTTATGGCTGCATAATATTCCATCGTGTATATGTACCACAATTTTTTAGCTAGTCCTCTTTTGATGGGCAGCACGGTTGGTTCCATGTTCTTGCTATTGTGAACAGTGCTGCAATAAACATACATGTGCAGGTATCTTTTTTATAGAGTGATTAGAGTTCTTCCAGGTATATTCCCAGTGGGGGGATTGTGGGGTCAAATGGAAGGTCGATTTTTAGATCTTTTAGGAATCACCACACTGTTTTCCACAAAGGTTATACTAGTTTACACTCCCACCAATAGTGTAGAAGTGTTCCCTTTTCACTGCATCCTTTCTAGGATCTGTTTTTTGAGTTATTGATGATGGCCATCCTGACTGGAGTTAGGTGGTATCTTAGCGTAGTTTTAATTTGCATTTCTTTTATGACTAGTGAGGCTGAGAATTTTTCATGTATCTGTTGCTGCTCATATGTCTTCTTTTGAGAAGTGTCTATTTATATCTTTTGCCCACTTTGTAATGGGGCTGTTTGTTTTATTCTTTTCAGTATGTTTGAGTTCCTTGTAGTGTTAGGACTTTGTTAGACATACAGTTGGCAAATATTTTTTTCCCAGTCTGTGGGCTGTCTCCTTGCTCTTTTGATGGTTTCTTTGACTTTGCAGAAGCTGGTCAATCTGATGAGGTCCCACTTGTCTATCTTATCTCTTATGGCATGGACACTTGTGGTTTTGATCAAAATTGGTTGCCAGTTCCAATTTCCATATGGGAGTCTCCTGCATTTTCTAAGGCTTAGTTTGAGGTTTTACATTTAGGTCTTTGAGCCATTTAGAGTTGATTTTTGTATATGGTAATAAGTAGGGATCTTGTTTTAATCTTCTGCATGTGGTCAGCCAGTTTTCCCAGTAACATTTACTGAATAGGTTCTCCTCTCCCCAGTCGTTGGTGGTGGAGGCTTTGCCGTGAATGAGTTGGTTGAGAAATTGAGGTTTTGCTTCTAGAATCTCTATCCTGTTTCATTGGTTCATACGCCTGTTTTTGTACCAACATCAGTCTGTTTTGATTATTGTAGTTTTATAGTTTAAAGTCTTGGAGTGTGATACCTCCTGCTTTTTTTTTTTTTTTTTGCTGAGGATTGTTTTGATGATTTGTGGTCATTTACATTTCCATATGAATTCCTGTATTGTCATTTCCAGGTCTGAGAAGAATGTTGCTGGTAATTTAATGGCTATTACATTAAATCTGTAGATTGCCTTGGGTAGGATGGACATCTTAACAATGTTGATTCTTCCAATTCATGATCATGGAATATATTTCCATTTGTTTGTTTCATCTTTGATTTCTTTGAGCAATGTTTTGTGGTTTTCATTGTAAAGGTCTTTCTTGTCTCTGGTTAGGAAGATGCCAAGGTATTTGATTTTTTTTCTGGCTATTGTGAATGGGATTGTGTTTTTTATTTGGGTTTCTGTTTATTTATTGTTGGTGTATAGAAATGCAACTGTCTTTTGCACATTGATTTTATACCCTGAGACTTTGCCAAAGTCCTTTATCAGTGCAAGGAAGTTTTTGACAGATTCTCTTGGGTTTTCGAGGTAAGAATCACGTCGTCTGCAAAGAGATATAACTTGACTTTCTCTTTTTCTATTTGGATACCCCTGATCTTCTTCTCTTGTATGATTGTTCTAGCTAGGACTTCTAAAATCATGTTGAAAAAGAGGGGTGAGAGTGCGTATCCTTGTCTTGTTCCAGTTTTCAGGGGAAACAGTTCCAATTTCTGTCTGTTTAGCAGTATACTGGCTGTGGATTTCTTGTAGATGGCTCTTACTATTTTGAGGTATGTTCCATCTATGCCTAGATGTTTGAAAGTTTTTATTAAGAGGGGGTGCTGAATTTTATCAAAAGCTTTTTCCGCATCTAATGATATAATCATGTGGATTTTGTCTTTACATCTGTTGATATATTTAATTATGTTTATTATCTTATGAATGTTGAACCAGTCCTGCATCCTGGAGAAGAAGCCTACGGTGGTCATGGTGGATGATTTTTGAGATGTGTTGTTGAATCCGATTTGCTAGGAAACTTTTTAAAAAATCAACAAAAATTTGAAAAAATATAATTTTGGAAAACTCTCTCATATAAATAGAGCATAATTCAGTAACATTAAAATTTATCATTAACTGTGGAAAACATCACAAAGTAGAGTTAGAGAATTACTGGTAAAGAATAAGAGAAGGTCGGGCTTGGTGGCTCAGCCTATAATCCCAGCACTTTGGGAGGTCGAGGCAAGTGGATTGTCTGAGTCCGTGGGTTCGAGACCAGCCAAGATAACTTGGTGAGATCTTGTCTCTACAATAAATAAAAAATTAGCCGGGTGTGGGAGTATGTACCTGTAGTTCCAGCTACTAAGAAGGCTCAGGTGGAAGGATCACCAGAACCCTGTGATGGGCAATGGAATGAGACCCAACTCAAAAACAAACAAAAAATAAATAAAAGAATAAGAGAAAAATAACGTATTTCAAAATTTAAAGAAGGGTTTCTCAGTCTCAGCATTACTGACACTTTGTGCTGGACAGTTCTCTGTTTTGTAGTTGTCATGTACACTGTCAATGTTCAGCAGTATCTCTGGCCTTTACCCCTTGCTGTAACAACTAAAAATGCATCCAGGCTTTACCAAATGTCACCTTGGGGACAAAAATCACCCCAGCAGTAAACCAATAATTTAAAAGAAAGTCATAACAATTAGGTAATTAGGACTTGTTTTGCAACCTTTAATATAAATATCAGTAAAAATATTTCACAATTATATTGACTTCTATGAAAACTGGGTTTTAATTTTGTTAGTTATATTCAGGAACATTAATAAATTATTATTTATTTTTATTTTTTTTTATAATCAGTATTTTTTATTATCGTTTTGTAGGGTACAGTTAAGGGTTAGGTGTACAATTACGTTTCATTCAGGCACCCTATTGATAAGAGGTGTTTTCCCAGTCCCAGATAGATATTAGCTACTGTTAATCCCATCCCCCCCCATAATTTCCCAGTACCATCAGTCATTTTCTTATAGTATTACACTGGATGTTCAAGGTCCATTATATGAGTGAAAACATGTGATATTCTGATCTTAAGTACATTAAATATATGCAACATAAGGAAAATCAACATAGGTAACATGGACTTTCCTTAACTCAAGCAACACACAGAGCCTCAGGAGTGCATGTAAGCCCCAGGAAGTTTGTAGAAATCACTGGGGGTTGGGAAAGCAGGGTGTTAAGTCATATCCTGTTGAACTTGTATCTGGAGGGTAAGTCAATTAAATGATACCAGTAAGGGATAGGGTGACTAGCCAGCAGCACGTTCCGGTTCTTTCACTTCCTGCTATGCCTTCAGGCTCCCAGGTGTCATACGCTCTCTCCCTTTTGCCTGTAGGAGTGTACCACTATGATAAGTGTGAGAAGTGCAGAAGGGTAAGATGGTGACCCAAACTGGGAATGTTACGGTTCCTCAGAGTACACTCTTCCCCTGTTTGCAGCATTTAAAAAATTTTAACAAGATTCTCCATTCTACTTTCTGGAAAATTAAAAATGATAAGCCGGGCTCAGTGGCTCAGCCTGTAATCCCAGCGCTTTGGGAGGCTGAGGTGAGTGGATTGCCTGAGCTGGCAGGTTTGAGACCCACCTGGGCAACTTGGCGAGACCTCATCTCTACAATAAATCAAAAAATCAGCTGGGCATGGTAGCGCACGCCTGTAGTTCCAGTTACTTGGAAGGCTGAGGCGGAAGGATCGCTGGAGCCCAGCAGGTAGAGGCTGAGGTGGCCAGGAGCGGCCACTGCACTCCAGTCTGGGCGACGGAGTGAGACTCCAACTCAAAAAAAAAAAAAAAGAAGATAAAGTTCTGAGGAGGAGAAAGATGGAGTTCCTCAAGGAAAGTATTACAGAGAAAGTCAGTCACGCTGGCAAGAAGGAGAACAGAGGCTCTTTTTCCTCCATAGAATACAGGTACAAGAGTAGCCATTTCTATTCTACTCATGAGCTAAAGACAAAAGCTGGACCTCTGCTATAAAATAAGATGTTCTCGGATACTGTAAATAGGGCCAAAAAGAATTATTTAGGGGGAGATTAAAAATAACTGATGTTAGTGAAGACACTGAACCTCACTGATGGTTAGAAACAGACTTGATAGCTAGATCCACTAATGAAATATGTGGCAAGAAAAACAAAGCAGAGAAAATAGGCCTAACCAGAGAACAGATTTATAGGGACCAGAACCAAAAACACTTAAGGGACAAAGCAGAGAACTCTTCAGTTTGCTCAGAATTACCTGAAGCCAGGGGAGAATATTTGGGAAGTACCCCCCAAAATAATTGTCAACTTATTAAATGTGATTCTGGTGCAGATTCCATCAGTACACAAAATGCTGCAAGAGATAAGTTTAAGTTATTTTTAGACAAAAGGCATGACCAGTTGTCCTATGCCCAGAGATGTGAATGGGTAGCAGCTATGGAGAGGGAAAGACCCCATCACTGCATGCCCAGCAGTCATGCAAACATGACTCAAACAGCACAGGGTAGACTGGTGGGCCAGCTAAGCACTAGAGGTCACTGGACACTCCTTAGAGCAAAAGAATAAAGGCCAACCAACCTCATTTATGTTGTCATGAAGCCAGAGAAAATATTGTCAATACTTTTTCTACTTCTGGATTATTTCTGGCTTCCTTAGCTTTAGTGTTTGCAGTTTAGCTTGCTTTGCTTGTTTATATCTGTATTCTAATTTGTATTAGAATAAGACCTCCCTCTTCAAACAAAGTAGGAGTTTGATGGGGGAGATATATATTAGAAATGGCTCTGAATGGGAGAAGCTGGAAGCCTTGTGGCCTACCCTTTCCCAAGCATAGGGAAGGAGAAACACAGGAGAAGAGCAGATGCTGACAAAGAAAAAATTAAATGACTAATCCCACATAAAATCCTGTATATAATGAGGCAGGAGGGGGGAATAAGGAGTTGGCCTAAGGCTAAGAAACTACCCTGGAAGTTTAAGTGGCAAAAATCCTGGGGTGAATATCTTACAGAAGTGAAAGTCACTTGGATAATGTGTATTTTAGAATGAGGAGGAATAGAGTGGGTCAAGAGATGGGCAAGCGTCACAGAGGAGATGATTGAAAGAGGCTCAGTGTTTGGAGGTGGGAGATAAAAATCCTACAGTGGAAGATTAAACCATGGCATATTTCAAGTAACTGGATATTTGGGAATAAAAAATGCATATTTCATAAAGAAATCAGCACTAACCAGTTTTGATGAATGCTGTATAACCTTTCTAATGATTGTGAGAAGTAGAAATACAAAAAAAGAAAAATTGTTAGGTTAAGAAAAAAAGTAATGCTTGGAAAAACCATTTGTCAATGTGAAAGTTACCTAAAAATAAACTGAACGCTACTGTTTGGTAAATGATTTATGTAAGATTACCAGTGTTAAATCTCAGGAAGTTACTCCCATAATTCTCACTGAAATTACCAGATTATGGAACCCTTCGTGACTTCCTGTAAATCTAACCCAGGATTCATATAAGCCAGAGACACAGAGTCAGAGAAGATAGTGGGGACAGAGGGTGGTGTATAGCTGAAGGGCCACGGTTTCTGGCATAGAGGTCTGTAAGCAACCACTGTAAGCTGCACTGGTAATATATTATTATCATGCCATTGCAGAACCAAAGTGCACTCTAGTGGGGTAAAGTATCGGAATTACTGAATTTACTTATCAAGTGAGACTTACTAAGAGGAAATATGAACTGAACTTATACATGTAATAAAAAACTAGCTTTCTAACTCCTGTATCTGTTGAGTCACCATTTACACAACTCTTGGACATATATTAGTTGGGAAAAAAAAATCTTTACCTGGCACTGTCTTTGGTACATTTTCAGTTCTTGTAAGAGCTTCTGATTTTCATCCTGTAACTTATTCCTGCTTAATGCTATTTCACTCACAGCTGATTTTAATTTTTCAATAATGGATTCATCTCTTTCACTGGTTTCACAACTGGGATCTGGTTCACACATCAAATGAGGAATCTCAGAGCTACTGTCTTCTATGCACTGTTTTTGACCATTTAATTGAGTTTGGGAATTTTGTGTCTGTTTCTGAAAAATACAAAAACTGTGTAAACTACATGGAGAATATAATAATTAAGTTTATATAAAGGTCAAGAATGATAGAAAATAATTAGTGAAAACAGCTTTAAATACATTACTAGATAATTAAGCTTGGCCCTTTGCAATTCAGTGTTGTGTTTGTTCTAAAATCTCAATTTCAGATTGAATCAGTAATTAAAAGTCTCCTAACAACAAAGAAAAGTTCAGGACCTAAGGGACTCACAGCCAAATTCTACCAGACTTTCAAAGAAGAGCTGGCACCAAATCCTACTGAAGTAATTCAATAAGACTAAAAAGGAAGGAATTCTTCCTAAATAATTTTACGAAGCCAGAATTACCCTAATACCAAAGCCAGGAAAAGACACAACAACAACCCCAACAAAACACCAACAAAATAAAACTACAGAACAATATCCCTGATGCACATAGATGCAAATAAAATAAAATAAAATAAAATCCTCAATGAAATACCAGCAAACCAAATCCAATAGCACATCAAAAAAAAAAAAAAAAATTCAACATGATCAAGTGGGTTTTATCTCAGGAATGCAAAGATGACGCAACATATACAAGTCAATGCATATGATATGCCACTAAAATAGAATTAAAAACAAAAATTATATGATCATTTCAATAGATGCAGAGAAAGCATTTGATAAAATTCAGCATCTTTTCATGATAAAAGCCCTCAGTAAAACAGGAGTAGAAAGAACATTCTTCAAAATAATAAATTTCATATATAAAAAACCCACAGTCAACATGACCCTGAACAGGGAAAAGATGAAATAATTCCCCCTTTGAACAGAAACAAGGCAAGGGTGCCAAGTTTTACCACTCCTATTTAGCACAGTAATATAAATATTAGCCAGAGCAATCAGGCAAGAGAAAAAAAATAAAGGGTATCCAAATTAGAAAAGAAGAACTCAAACTATCCTGGTATGCTGATGATATGATCTTATATTTAGAAAATCTTAGACTCTTCCTCTTGGACTTGATAAATGAATTTGGTAGAGTTTTAGGATACAAAATTAACACACACAAATTAGTAGCATTACTATACCCCAATAGTAATCAAGCTGAGAATCAAATCAGGAACTCAATTCCATTTACAATAGCAGCAAAAAACTAATATATCTAGGAATATAATTAACCAAGGAGGTAAAAGATCTCTACAAGGAGAACTACAAAACTCTGATGAAAGAAATTATAGAAGACACAAATGAAGAAACATCCCATGCTTATGAATTGGAAGAATCAATATTGATCATATTACCCAAAGTAATATACAATTCAACACAATCTCTATCAAACTACCAACATCATTTTTCACAGAATTAGAAAAAAAATCCTAAATTCATATGGAACCAAAAATAGCCACAACAGCAAAAGCAATCCTAAGTGAAAAGAACAAAGCTGGAGGCATCATATTATTTGCCTTCAGATTATACTACCATGCTATAGTAACCAAAACAGTATGATACTGTTACAAGAGCAGACACATGGACCAATGGAACAGAGAAGAGAATGCAGAAATAAACCCAAATACCTACAACCAACTGATCTCTGACAAAGCAGACAAAAAATATACACTGGGGAAAGGACACTCTATTCAGTAAATGGTGCTCGGAAAATTGGATAGCTACATGCAGAAAAATGAAACTTGAGCCCTATCTCTCTCCATATACAACAATTAACTCAAGATGGACTACAGACTTAAATGTCAGACTTGAAACCATAAAAATCCTAGAAGAAAGCCTAGGAAAAACTTTTCTGGACACTGGTCTAGGCAAAGCATTTACAGTTAAAACCCCAAAAGAAAATGCAACAAAAACTAAAATAAACAAGTGAGACTTAAACTAAAAAGCTTCTGTATAGCAAAAGAACCAACAGAGCAGATAGGCAACATACAGAATGGGAGAAGATATTCACATACTATTCATCTGACAAAGGATTAATATCCAGAATCTACAAAGAACTCAAAAAAATCAGCAAGAAGAAAACAAATTACCCCATTAAAAAGTGGACAAACTACATTAACAGACACCGCTCAAAAGAAGATATACATATGGCCAACAAACATGAAAAATGCTCAACATCATTAATCATCAGGGAAATGCAAATTAAAACCACAGTGAGATACCACTTTACACCAGACACAATGGCATTTATTAAAAAAATCAAAAAACAATGAATGCGGGCATGGGTATGGAGAAAGGGGATGCTTATACGATGTTGGTGGGAGTGTAAATTAGTACAACCTCTATGGAATTCGGTATAGAGATTTCTTAGAGAACTAAAAGTAGATCTACTGTTTGATCCAGCAATCCCAGTAATAGGTATCTACTCCAGGGAAAAGAAGTCATTACACAATGAAGACACCTGCACTTGCATGTTCATCACAGCACAAGTCACAATTGCAAAGATGTGGAATCAATGCAAAAGTCCATCAACTCAACCAACTCATCTTCGACAAAGCCTCCACCACCTACCACTGGGGAGAGGAGAACCTATTAAGTAAATGGTGCTGGGAAAACTGGCTGACCACATGCAGAAGACTCAAACAAGACCCCTATCTGTCCCCATACACAAAAATTAACTCTAAATGGATCAGAGACCTAAATGTAAAACCTCAAGCCATAAGAACCTTAGAAAATGCAGGACATACCCTTATGGAAATTGGAACTGGCATCCAATTCCTGAATAAAACCCGAAACCCACAGGCCATAAGAGATGAGATAGATAAGTGGGATCTCATTAAACTGACAAGCTTCTGCAAAGCCAAAGTAACCATCAAGAGAGCAGGGAGACAGCCCACAGACTGGGAAAAAGTATTTGCCAACTCCAGGTCTGACAAAGGCTTAACATCTTGGATCTACAAGGAACTCAAACGTGCTGACAAGAAAAGAACAAACAACCCCATTATAAAGTGGGCAAAAGATATGAACAGACACTTCTCAAAGAAGACATCCGAGCGGCCAACAGACACATGAAGAAATGTTCAACCTCAGTAATCATCAAGGAGATGCAAATCAAAACCACACTAAGATACCACCTAACACCAGTCAGAATGGCAATTATCAATAACTCAAAAAATAACAGTTGCTGGAGAGGGTGTGGTGAATAGGGAACACTCCTACATTGTCGGTGGGAGTGCAAACTAGTGCAACCTCTATGGAAAACAGTATGGTGATTCCTAAAAGCTCTAAATATTGACCTCCCATATGACCCGCAATCCCTCTACTGGGAATATACCCTGAAGAATTCAAATCATTCTATAAAAGAGATACCTGCACACGTATGTTTATCGCAGCATTGTTCACAATAGCCAGAACCTGCAATCAACCATACTGTCCATCAAAAGAAGACTGGATTAAAAAAATGTGGTACATATACACGATGGAATACTATGCAGCCATAAAAAAGAACGAAATCATGAACTTCACAGCAACCTAGATGGAACTAGAGTCAGTAATACTGAGTGACCTCTCACAGAAACAAAGATCTGAGTATCACATGTTTTCACTCATATAGCGGACCTTGAACATCCATGTAATACTATAAGAAAAGGACTGACAGTGGTGGGAAACTATGGGGAGGGGAGGGAAAGGGAAGTGGGACTAACAGTAGTCAATATCTGTCTGGGGATGGGGAGACATCCCTTATCAACAGGGGTGCCTGAACGAAGCATATTTGTATATCTAACCTTTATCTGTACCTCACAATATCAAAATAAAAAATATTGATTAAAAAAAGTCCAACTGATCAATGAATAATAAAAATGGCATAAAGAGAAAACATATTTATATAACCTAATGGCAAAGATGTAGAGTAGGGAAGGGGACTGGAAGGGAGGAAAGAGGGAAGTCTAATTAAACAAGAAAAATAGTCTGAAAGCTGTTAAAAAAAAAGGAAAATTATAAATTCAATCACACAATAGTTTAAAAAGTCTCTACAACCAAAAACAAGTTAAACAATATAAAACATAAACAATCGGATTATAGGGGAAAAGTTGTCAATTCTGTCAATATAACAGGGTTAATAATTCATAATGTACAAAAAGTCTTCTTATCAATAAGAACAAGACAAACAACACAAAAGAAAAATGAGCAAAGTTTATGAACAGGCAATTCACAGAAGAGGAAATGAAAAGGCAAAGATGCATATGAAGAGATGCTCAGTCTTACAAGCAATGAAGAAAATGCAAAGCCAAGAGAGCAGTCTTAGACTCTCTCAGTGCCTTGCCCATAAGCACGCAAACATGTTACTTAATAACACAGTAACAATGGGATTTTTAATAGCACCACCCTTGGAGAAATGCAGACTAAATTCACCATTGAAGAAATTTCATGCACTTGTGCTTGTAGCCACCTTGGGACATACTCTGGTTATTTTCCCTTAGTTAGCACTTCTATCTGTAAATAGATTACTCACTGGATGATAAAAATACCATATTCAACCCCTACTTTCTTCTAATATAGAAGACAGCATTAGACAACTTACCTGAAATTGATTATACTTCTCAGATAATAATTTCTGTTGAGCATCTAAAGAAACCAGATGAGTCTGATATAGTATTTCTTGCTTGTCCCATTCTCTTGATTTTGCTCTAAATTCCTTAAAAAGGTGGGGTGACAAACAAATTCAAGAGTATTATTTGTTTTAAAGCACAATAAATAGGGCTTCTTTCATTTGCACATCTTCATTCTAAATAAACAAAAAGTCCATTCGTTACCTATTAGAAAAACAACAGAAGTGTAAAGTCACTTATGTTGGATTTATTACTTTCTATTTTCTAACTAGGGAAATATGGAATTGTCACTTAATCACTGTTAAAAAAAAATGTAAAAAATCTTTCAGGTAACAAATGCTGATTACTAATAAGGGAGTTTGAAACAACTCTTTTGCATCAACCAGTACTTCCTTTCTATTTCCTGACACAAGTTTTTTCCCTTCTTTTGTTCTCTGTACTCAGTTGCCAAACTTGTTCTCTTGTTTTTTTTTTAGAGTGTGGGGTTTGAATTTATTTAAATTCAATTCCCACCAAGTACGTGTGTTGAACTCTAATCCCCAATGTGATATTAGGACATGCGGCCAAAGAAGAGATAAAAGAGACCTTGGTTTCTGTCTCTTTCTCTCTCTTTGCTGTGTGAGGATACAATGAGTAGACAACTGTCTGTGAAGGAGGAGGAGGGCCCTCACCAGATTCTGACCATGCCGATCTTGGACTTCCAGCCTCTAGAACTGTGAGAAACAAATATTTGTTGTTCAAGTCACCCAGTCTGTGGTATTCTGTTATAACAGCCTGAAGTAGGACAGCAACTTTGTCCCATTGTGGCCAGATCTTATGTAGATAGCACCAACTAGGCCATCCTGGGGAAGAAATGGTAGAAGTAGCCTGATGAAGCATGCTCAGTTTTTCCAGACTGTGCTCAAGTAGTGTCATCATAGAGCATGTATCTTCACAATTTAATAACAGGAGCAAAGGATATGGCTTTGGGGATGCCAAAGAAAACTTCACTGCTCCTCAATTTTGCCCAGGGCAGGCCACTATGTATTATCTTTCCATCCAGGCTTTAAGAAACTTAAGGGTAAGGCCTGTTTACTTTTGTACTGTCCACAGTGCTTGACAAAGTGGTACCATTTATATTCCATGAATGTACAAATAAAAGCAAGGTAAAATATTAACATTTCCTAGAATTTAAATATTTCTCACAAAATTTTGTGAAGATAACCACATGGAGGCTGGGCTTGGCCTGTGATCCCAGCACTTTGGGAGACCGAGGCGAGTGGATTGCCTGAGCCTGTGGGTTCGACACCAGCCTGGGCAACTTGGCGAGACTTGTCTCTACAATAAAATTAAAAATGGCCGGGCGTGGTAGCACGCATCTGTAGTTCTGGCTTCTTGGAAGGCTGAGGCAGAAGGATTGGCTGGAGCCCAGAAGGTTTTCGCTGGGGTGGCCATGAGTGTGCGTGCCACTGCATTCCAGCCTAGGTGAAGGAGTGAGACTCCAACTCAAAAAAAAAAAAAAGAAAACAACATGGATGGAAGCAGACTCTATAGCTAGTAAGTCCATGATCATATATTATTGCACATGGAAACATGGCATGAATATATTGATGTTTTCAATGATCAATTGCTTAATATTGGAGCAGCTAATATCTATCAGGTACTGTGGAGATAAGAAAATCTGGAACTATTTCATGCTGAAAAATTGTTTTTGAAAGAAAGAAATCAAGGAATATATAGTAGAATAGGGAAATGTACATACAAATGATTTTATAGCATGTTAAATATATCACTGGTACATAAAAGTCATGTAGGGGATATTGTGATTATCTTAGCTACTTCCCATATGATGTCAAATTGGAACATAATCCATATGGCCAGAATGATTTGTATTGTTTTGAAGATGGCTGAAATGACTAGAAATGGCTATGCTGGAAAATAAATATGCTGATTTAGAAAATAAAAACTACATTTTGCTTAAAATGAGAAGTACATGACATTTAATATTGTCTATACAGAAAATAATTTAGAAAATATTTGAGAAAACTTTCATTTTATATATTTATAATATATATGTATGCATATATACTTTTTTTGTCTGTAACCACAATGTCACCTACAAGGTATTTTTAACCTCATTACCGATGAAAAAATGGAATCTCAGAGAGGTTAACAACTTGCCTAAAGGTAACAGGGCAGATAAATGAGTTGCTCAAGGCCTAACTCCAGTTATAAGCTGCCATGTTCTTCCACTACTACATGCTGTTCCCCATTGCTATTACTATACCAGTGTATAAACAGTTGTCCCAAAGGAAAGACAAGTTTACATGTAGACTAAAACTGATCAAAATTAATTCTATACATTAATTTTTCTGATGGCTATAAGTAAAAACAGTGCTTTTGCAATTTTTACAAGTTAAACTGTATCTACATAGTGTACTTAAAAATGTTTGTGTAAGTACAAGCAAATCAAAACATATTTTGCTATTAATTTCTACTATAATTCATGAATATATTTAATGCAAATATTTAGTCCCCTAAATGTAAATGTACACATACAAAGGACTTAATATTAATTGAAGTTCTTTTTTTGTGCTTGAACAACTTATATGAATGTAGTTCTCTCACAAAAGCCCATGAAAAGTCAGATGGATAATCAGTAATACAATCTGCATTTTCAGTGAAAGCACATGTATATTATTACAGTGCATTTCTTTGAGCATCAGGATATTTCTGAAGTCAGTCTGGTTATACCACTGCAAGAGCCAGGGTATACTACACAGTGCATTTTTCTGGAGGGCAAACTTACCTAGTGATAGTAAATTTGTAATTTAAAAAACTATATTATTCAGTAGTATGTAAAATTTGCTTAAGCTTTAAAGATAAAACTCAAGACTTCCTATAAAGTTCTTGTAACAAGCTGATTTTAGGGCTGTGATTCCAGACTTTATTTTTTTCTGCTCTGTAAGATATTTTAAAGCAGAAGGGCTGCTAATTGAAGAGGAAGATGATGCAGCATGAAAAAGGGCAGCCAGACAGGAGGAGGAAGATGAACAGCACTGAATGCGGCTAAGATGCACATCTGGGCTGGAACACAAGTAAAAGAAAGAAACAGGTGAAAGAGTCCAAAGAAGTGTCCAGCCTGGGAGATGGGAAGTGCAGGACCCTTACCTATCAATGAATCAAAGAAGCTAAAATCATGGTTGGGGTTGAGGGATGTTGGGGTTTACGGCTTGAAAAAATGAAAGAAATGTAGTGGGAGAACATAAGTTTAACTAAAAAGTAGTAATTGAGCAGTCCTGGGAATCCAGCAATGGTTAGATAATAGGAATTTACGGTATCATCTTTCTGCTGTTGCATGACTTATGGAGGAATGCTCAAGAGCCTAGAGAAGAAAAATAGCTGGCTTGTCTTTTCCAAGGTTGGAGAGTTACAAGGCTCAGGAGAAGTGCATCTATGACACAATGAACCTTCTTAGAGATTGAGGTCTTATAAGTTCTGAGTGATATGAAGCAACTTAATTGGAGTGGTAATATGCCTTTAAAGAAAAAAAAAATCAAGAAACATCAAGCCCTGTTCTAAAATTTGTTATGAGACTTCATTGGGAATTGAAGTACCTAGCTAAATGGCCATTAAAAGATTTATTAGATATTTGCTTTAACTGACCCAGGGGTATCCTTGAATTTCACTCAACAGTTGTAGTTTCTTTTAACTTTTTATTTTTATTGTTTGGCTCTCCCAAATGCTGATACATAGAAAAGATGTATAAATCAAAGCGATGTTTTAATTCACTAAGTGCCTGAAGGGAAGGTGCACTAAAAAAATATATTCAAAGAGAAGTTGATTTGTAATGGTGTTTATTACCATAGCTGTACACCCACTGAAGACACTAGAGACAAACAGCTCACAATGATGGAAGTCAGTCTTTAATACATATGAAGAAACAAAGACAACATATCTCACCTCTAACTTCTGGTTCAAATTGCTCTGTTCAAAGGGCATTTCTTCACTGAAAAATGGTAATCCTTTTTGTTGAACTTTGTTTTGTTTCATCTGGTATAATCTCATTTTTTCAAAGCTATTTGTTAGTTTGGAAAACTGTAAATAATAGAAAATGCTAACATTTTACTATTACCAGTTATTTCTAACTTGATTTGACTGTATTTCTTTTCTTGTGTATTTATTTGAAAATTTAAGTCATAATTAGAAAGTGCAGTAAAGCTTAAGTGTTCCAATTAGTGAAGACAGAACCAGTTATTAAAACCAAATTATTGAAGCTTAACACATTTCAGTTTTCATGTAAACTTGGGACTTCATTAACTTCACAGTCAAACAATGATTCACTTGATAAATGGCTTATTCAGTTTTGTTTTAGGCATATGTAGCAAAACTCACAATTTCAAAAGACAACTTTTTTCTTCCTTTTTTTTTTTTTTTTTTTTTTGAGTTGGAGTCTCACTCAGTTGCCCAGACTAGAGTGCAGTGGCCATTCCTGGCCACCGCAGCCTCGACCTGCTGGGCTCTGGCGATCCTTCCCCCTCAGCCTTCCAAGTAGCTGGAACTACAGGCGCACGCTACCACACCTGGCTAATTTTTTTGCTTTTTATTGTAGAGATGAGGTCTTGCCAAGTTGCCCAGGCGAGTCTCGAACTCGTGGGTTCAGGCAATTCACTCACCTTGACCTCCCAAAGCGCGGGATTACAGGCTGAGCCACCGAGCCCAGCTCTTACTTTTATTTAGTGCCATCTTGTGTTAAAATTTTTAATTTCAGTAACTCGGTCTATGAAATAACTAGTTTATAACTTATTCAAGAAAACAGAATACATATTTAATTTCAGACACAAACAACATAAAACACATTCATGTAGATATGTTTAAATAAATTTAAATATTAAAATTGTCTTACTGATAAATCTTTTCATAACTTTGTATTTTTTCTTTTTCCTGTTCTGTCTTCAACTAGTAGATGAGAAGCAGCATAGTATATCAAGATACGTGAGGAAATTTCTAAACTTGTATATGTTTTCTTTTTCTCCCTCTTTTAATTTTTACTTAAAATTGTGCAATGTCTATATATTTAACTCTGAAATGTACCCCACATCTTTATAATAAAAATTAAAAAAAATTGTGGGGCATAATTCAGGGCTAGGTATACAAATATTCACCATGCAGGTACCCTTACCGATGAGGTGTGCCCCTGCTTCCTCAGGTAGATATCGACTACTGTCAATCCCATCTC
Organism: Cephalopachus bancanus; assembly: GCA_027257055.1. NCBI lineage: Eukaryota > Metazoa > Chordata > Mammalia > Primates > Tarsiidae > Cephalopachus > Cephalopachus bancanus. Next base: position 606,398 of record JAPVLO010000020.1, read on the forward strand.
CCCACCCTCCCACTCCACTCTCTGCAGTTTCCTGCCACTTTCAATCCTTTTCTTATAGTAATACGGTAGTTGTTCAAGGTCCACTTATGAGTGAGAACATGTGATACTCAGCTCTTTGTTTCTGTGAGAGATCACTCAGTATTATAAACTCTAATTCCATCCAGGTTTCTGCGAAGTTCATGATTTTGTTCTTTATGGCTGCACAGTATTCTATTGTGTATATACCACATTTTTTTTAATGCAGTCCTTTTTTGATGGGCAGCATGGTTGGTTCCATGTTCTTGTTATTGTGAACAATGCTGCGATAAATATATGTGTGCAAGTATCTTTTTCATAGAGTGACTTGAGTTTTTCTGGGTATATTCCCAGTAGGGGGATTGCGGAATCATATGGAAGATCGATTTTTAGAACTTTTAGGAATCACCACACTAATTTCCACAGAGGTTGAACTAGTTTGTACTCCCACTAGCAGTGTAGAAGTGTAGAAGTGTTCCCTTTTTGCCACATCCTCTCCGGCATCTGTTATTTTTCTGAGTTATTGATGATGGCCATTCTGACTGGAGTTAGGTGGTATCTCAGTGTAGTTTTAATTTGCATCTCCTTGATGACTAGTGAGGCTGAACATTTTTTCATATATCTGTTGGATGCTCTTATGTCCTCTTTTGAGAAGTGTCTATTCATACCTTAGCCCATTTTGTAATAAGGCTGTTTGTTTTTTTCTTTTCAGCACATTTGAGTTCCTTGAATATCCTTGATGTTAGGCCTTTGTCAGACACGGAGTTATATATCTGTTTTCAAATGTTCTTTGTCTATACTTTTTAGTTTGAAATAATTATAGGTACACAGGAAGCTGCAAGGTACTTGTAGAGAGGGCCTGGGTCCTCTTCACTCAGTTTCCTTCAATGTTTACAGTTTTTTTTTTTTTTTTTTGAGTCAGGGTCTCACTCTGTCATTCAGGTTGGTGTATAGTGGCCTGATCACAGCTCACTGCAGCCTTGACATCTTGGAATCAAGCAATTCTTCTGCCTCAACCTCCCCAAGTAGCTGAGACTACAGGCACACACAACCATGCCAGGCTAATTTTTTCTTTTTTTGTAGAGATGAGATCTCATTATGTTGCCTAGGCTGGTCTTGAGCTCCTGGACTCAAGCAATCCTCCTGCCTTGCTCTTCTAAAGTGCTGGGATTCAGGCTCATTGGGCCCAGCCTCAATATTTGCATCTTATTGAACTATAGCACATCAAACCCAGGAAACTGAAATTAGATCAATATATACTGTATAGTTCTATGCCATTTTATCATATGTGTAGATTTACATGGCCACAACCACACTCAAGATACAGAACTACTCCATCACCAAAAAGATCTCCCTTGTGCCACCTTTATAGTTACACTCAGTTCCCTCATCCCTCTACCCCTAATCCCTGGCAAATACTAATTTGTTTTCGATCTCTAATTTCTTCAATTTGAGAATGTTTTTAAATGAAATCATACAGAAGATGACATTTTGAGACTGGGTTTTTTCACTCAGTTTAAATGTCCTTGAGATCCATGTATGTATCAGTAGTAGATTCCTTTTGTAAACTGCTAAAGAATACTCTAAGCCATGGTTGTATCACAGTTTAACAATTCACATATCAAGACATTTTGATTGTTTTCAGTTTTTGGATATTATGAATAAAGCTATGAGCAACCAAGTCTACTTTATCTAATATTAAAGTAGTCACTTTTTTTTTTTGATTTGGGGTCTCACTCTGTCACTCAAGCTGGAGTGCTGTGGCAGGATCATGGTTCACTGCAACCTTGACCTCCTAGGCTCAGGTGATCTTTTAGCCTCAGCTTCCCAAATTTGATCTTTGTGTTTTGTAGAGATGAGGACTCCCCATGTTGCCTGGACTGGCCTTGAACTCATAACTTTGACTGTGATGTGTCTTAACATAGATATCATTTGATTTATCTTGTTTGAGATTTACTCAGCTTTTTTAATCTGTAGATTTACATTTTTTGTCAAGTTTTGGAAATTTTCAGACATTATTTCTTTTCTTCTGCTTCCTCTTTCTCCTCTTCCTCTGGGTCTTCTGATGACATGAATTTTAAATATTTTGATGTCATAATACAAGTCCCTGAGGTTCATTTACTTTTAGTCTTTCTGCTGTTCAAATTGAGTAATCTCTAATGTACTATCTTCAAGCTCATTGTCTTCTCCATTCTGCTTTTGAGACAGAAGTTTTAAACTTGTTTATTATATTTTTCAGTTATAAAATTTCTAATTTTTTTATATTTTTATTTTTTGCTAAAACTTTCTAATTTTTTATTTATTTCAAGCATGCTTGTAATAGTTCCTTGATGAGTATTTATAACAGCTGTTTTAAAATCCTTGTTAGATCACTCATAAGCTGACCCTGACCATAATACTTTAAGAAATGTATTGGCAGTAGCAGGGGGGAGGTGATGGGGGAGGAATATAACATTAATAAGGGTTCCTGATCTCAAACCAGGCAAAGTAGGGACCAAGGGTAAGCCCCAACTTAACTTATATGATGACCACTTGTATACCAAATCCTGAATTGTAACCCACATCTTTAAAATAAAATAAATGTCAAAAAGAATCCTTGTCAGATAATTATTACATACATATCATCTTGGCATTGGTATCTATTGATTGTCTTTTCACATCCAAGTTGAGATCTTCCTGTTTTTGTTCTATGATGAGTGACTTTCTCCTGATACCTGGACATTTCTGTGTATTGTGTTATGAGACTCTGAATTTCATTTAAACACTGTGTTTCAGCAGTCTTCTTCAGTGTTCTGGCAGGAAAAATGGAGCACCATCTCAAAACTGCCAGGTGGCAGTGGACATCCATGTCTTAACTTAGCCTCAGCTGGTACCCAGGCAGAGATGGTTGTTATTACTGCTGAGTGGAAGTAATAAAATTTCCCACTAGTCTTTCACTGACATCACTTTGATGGGAAGGGCATGGGTGTCCTGTAACTGCTTCTCACATGGCCTTCAGTGACATTGTAGTGGAGGTGGGTGAACTTGTCACCACTAAGCAATGGTGACTCCTCACTAGGCTTCCTGTGATACCACCTCAGTGTTAGTGTTCCACAGAACACATATTTGTGAAATTACCATAGAGATATCTTTTGGGTTCTGATTCAAGATGGCTGACTAGAAGCAGCTAGAAGGCACCTCTCACAGAGAGGAATTAAAACAGCATGAAAACACTAGCACTTTGGGAGGATTGTCTGAAAGAGCACACTGAAGTTCACCAGACATGATAGAACCACACAGAGCAGAGGAGAGCAAAGCTGGGCAATCTGCTAAGCCAGGATCTGTGTGAAGCCGAGAGGCTTCCTGACAGGCAGAAGAGGTGAATGAGTGAGTGACACCTGGGTTTCCATACCTCTGACAGGACCTTTGCAATCATAGGCCAGGGTAAGCCCCTTCAACCTCACCCCTGCAGTCTCCAGAGTGATACCAGGAACTGCCTGGATACAGCAGAGGCACCATTGATGCCCATGTGGAACCCAGAAGACTTTTTTTCCTCCAGCAGCCTACCACTGGCTACCACTGCCCCGCCAAGGAGGGAGGCTGGGAGGCTGGGCACTTTCACACACACTCAGGTCAGATACTGCAGTAGTGGTAGGAAAGAGCATCCAGACAACATAGTGTATGTCCCCCCCAATCTCTACTGCTCCCCACCAAATAGGGTTTGTTTGCTTCTGGGACAGGACCCCACCACAACTGCTGGCTCCTGCCTGAACATTGCAGCTGATGCTCAACTCTCAGAGGCCACCAGCTCCCAGAGACCACCAATGGCCCCCAACAGCTTCCTCCACCATTGGCTCTACCCCTGCTATCTGTAAGTCAGAGAGGGAATGGGGAGATGGGGCACTTTTGAGAGTCTCCAGGATGGATGCTACAGCCCTGGACAAAGAGAAAGCAAGCTGCATACACTGCCTATACTGCTCCCTGCCAGGAGGGCTTCCTTGCTTCTGCACCAGACCCCAGTGCAGAGTAGCCATAATACCCAGCCTGAATACTGCAACTGTGTCTCAGCTTTCCTCTGAGGGCCCCTCAGTCATCATCACTACTGCCTCCACCCCTGGCACTTGTGGGTCAGGGAGAGATTGGAGAGGTAGGCACTAAATGAAGCCAAATGACCACATGCAACACAGGCCACCATCATACCCACAAGGGAAAAAAGAAGAAAATCTCAAAAAGCACTATGCCAATGATAGCAAATTAAAAAAAAAGTCAGGTCCCCCAATGAGAAGGAACCAGTGCATGAACTCTGACAATACCAAAAGCCAGAGTGTGTTGATACCTCTAAAAGACTGTACCACTATCTAGTAATAGAGCCTAATCAGAATAAAATGTCCAGAAATGACAAATGCAGAATTCAATTATGGATGGCAAAGAAACTCAATGAGACCCAAGAGAAAGTGAAAATTCGAAACAAATAAGCCGTGAAGATGAACCAAGAGTTAAAAGATGACATGGCCATACTAAGAAAGAACCAAACTGAACTTGTAGAATTAAAGAATTTACTTCAGGAATTCAAAATACAGTTTCAAACCTCAGCAACTGACTAGACCAAGCAAAAGAAAGAATTTCAGAGCTTGAAGACCAATCCTTCAAATCAGCTTACTCAGACAAAAATAAAGATAAAGGAATTTTTAAAAAATGAACAAGGCCTTTGGGAAATATGGAATTTTGTAGAGACCAAATCTATTACTTATTTATGAATGAAGAGAATGATGCCAACCTGGAGAACATATTTGCAGATGTAATATAAAAAGAAAAAATTTCTACAATCTTGCTAGAGACATCAACATGCACATATAAGAAATTCAAATAACTCTTGTGAGATACTATACAACAGCAGTCCCCAACCATTTTGGCATCAGGGACCAGTTTTGTGGAAGATAATTGTTCCATGGAGTGGAGGGATGATCAGGCATTAGATTCTCATAAGGAGTACACAATCTAGATCCCTTGCATGTGCAGTTCACAACAGAGTTCATACTTCTATAAGAATCTAATACCGCCAATCATCTGACAGAAGGTAGAGCTCCACTTGCCCTCCACTCACTTCCTGCTATGCGACCCAGCTCCTAACAGGTCATGGACTGGTACCAGTCCTGGGACATGGGGACCCCTGCTATACAAGATGGCCATCCACAAGACACATTGTCATCAGACTATCCAAGGTCAAAATGAAAGAAAAAAATCTTACAGGCAGCTAGAGAGAAGGACCAAACCACCTACCAAAGGAGACCAATCAGACTAACAGTAGACATCTCGGTAGAAACTTTACAAGCCAGAAGAGACTGGGGGCCGGTTTTTTTAAATCATTCTTAAAGGAAAGAATGCTAGCCAAGAATTTCTTACCACACCAAACTAAGCTTCATAAATGTAGGAGAAATAAAGTCTTCCCAAAAAAACAATTGCTAAGGGAATTTATCACCACCAGACCAGCCCACCAAAAGATGCTTAAGGGAGTTCTAAACATGGAAATGAAAGAATGATACCTCCTACCACAAAAGAACATGTAAGCCCATAACCCACAGACCCTATAAAGAAACCACAAAACTGAGACTACAAGCAAGCAACTAGCTAAAAATATTGCAACAGGAGCAAAACCCCACAATATTAACTTTGAGTGTCAGAATGACAAATTAGATTTTTTTTAAAAAAGATTCATCCTTCTACTGTCTTCAGAAGATCCATCACACATCTAATGACACCCATAGGCTCAAGGTAAAGGGATGGAGACAGATCTATCATGAAAATGGAAAACAAAAAAGAGCAAGGGTTGCCTGAGCTCAAGGGTTTGAGACCAGCCAGGGCAACATGGTGAGACGTCATCTCTACAATAAATAAAAAATTAGCCAGGCATGGTAGTGCATGCCTGTAGTTCCAGCTATTGGAAGGTTGAGGTGGAAGGACCACTAGCCTTGTATCAGATAAAACAGACGTCACACCAACAACAGAAAAAAAAAGGGACAACATAGGATATTACATAATAATGAAAGGGTCAATCCAACAAGAAGTCTTAAGTATCCTAAATATATATGCACTCAACATTATAGAACACAGACTTATAAGATAATTACTACTAGACCTAAGAGAAGACTTAGACAGCCATATAATAATAGTGGAGGACTTAATACCCCACTGACACCATTAGACAGATCATTGTGGAAAAAAACTAACAAAGAGTTCTGGACTAAAAATTGGCATTTGACTGACTGGACCTAATAGAAACCTGCAGAATACTTTACCCAATAACCACGGAATATACATTCCTCTCATCTGCATATGGAACATATTCTAAGATTGATCACATGCTTGTTCATAAAGCAAGTCTCAATAAAATTCAAAAAAATCAAAATCATACCAAGCATCTTTCTGGACCACAAAGGAATAAAAATAGTAATCAATACAAAGAAGAATTTCCAAAACTACACAAATACATGGACATTAAACAATTTGCTCCTGAATGACTTCTGGGGAAATGATAAAATCAAGACAGAAGTAAAAAAAAATATTTGAAACAAATGATGATAGAGATACAACATAACAAAACCTTTAGGATCTCACAAAAATGATGTTAAAATGAAAGTTTATAGCATTAAATCCCTACATCAAGAGGATAGATAGAACACAAATAAACAACCTAACATCATACCCAAATGAACAAGAAAAACAAGAAAAAACTAAACCTAAAGCTAGTAGAAGCAAAGAAATAACCAAAAATCAGTGCAAAACTGAATCAAGTTGAGAGCAAAAATTCATACAAAGGATCAGAAGTTGGTTCTTTGAATGCAAAAAACAAGATTAACAGACCACTGACCAGATTAACAAGGGGGGGAGAGAGTGAATATATCCAAATAAGCATAATCAGGAATGGCAAAGGCAACATTATGATCAATCCCACAGAAAAACAAGAGATTCTCAGAGACTATGAACAGCTCTTTGAATGTACGCTAGAAAATCTAGAGGAAATAAATAAATTCTTGGAAACACACAACCTTCAAAGATTAAAACAGGAAGAAATTGAAGCCCTGAACACATCAAGAGCAAGTCACAGAACTGAATCAACAATTTAAAAAAATCAAAAACAACAAAAAACACTAGACCAAATGGATTCTACCAGATGTACAAGAAAGAGCTGGTATCAACCCTACTAAAACTATTCCAAAAAATTGAAAAAAAGGGATTCCTCTCTAACTCATTCTATAAAGTCAATATCTCCCTGATACCAAAATTTGGCAAAATGCAACTACAAAAAAGAACTACAGTCAGATATTCCTAATGAACATAAATGCAAAAATACTCTAGAAAATACTAGCAAACTGCATCCAGTAGCACATCAAAAAGATCATTCACCATGATCAAATGGGCTTTATTCCCAAATTAGAGGATGGTTCAACATACACAAATCAATGAATAATTCTGTTTATGTGATCTACCACATAAACAGAATTAAAAACAAAAATCATATGATTATTTCAATAGATGGAGAAAAAGCATTTGACAAAATCCAACATCCCTTTATAATAAAAACCCTCAACTAACTAGGCATCAAAGGAACATACCTCAAAATAATAAAAGCCATATACGACAAGCCCACAGTCAACATCATACTGAGTGGACAAAAGTTGAAAGCATTCTCCCTAAGAACGAAAACAAGACAAGGATGTCCACTCTTGCCATTGCTATGTAACTTACTACCAGAAATCTTAGCCAGAGCAATAAGGCAAGAGAAAGGAATAAAAGGCATATAAATAGAAAAAAAGGGAGTCAAATTATCTCTCTTTGCAGATGATATGACTCTATATCTAGAAAGTCCTATAGATTCTGCCAGAAGATTCCTACATATGATAAGTGAATTCAGTAGTTTCAGGATACAAAGTTAACCTTAAAAAATCAGTAGCATTTCTATACCAACAGTGTTCAAGTTGAAGACCAAATAAAATTCAATCCCATTTACAATAGCCACAAAAACCTAAAATACCTGGGAAAACATTTAATCAAAGAGGTGAAAGTCCTCTACAGCAAGAACTACAAAATACTCCTGAAAAAAATCAAAGGTAACACAAATGGGAAATCATTCCAAGCTCATGAAGTGGCAGAAGTATTATCATTGAAATGTCCATACTTCCCAAAGCAACCTACAAATTCAATGCAATTCCTATCAAGTTTTTCACAGAATTAAAAAAAAAATCCTAAATTTCACATGGAAACAAAAAAAAGCCCAAATAGCCAAAGAAATCCTATGCTAAAAGAAGAAACCTGGAAGCATCACATTATCTGATTTCATACAGGGCTACAGTGAGCAAAACAGCTTGGTACTGGTACAAAAATAGACACATAGACAAATGGAACAGGATAGAGAACCCAGGAATAAAACTACTTACCTACAGCTCACTGATTTTCAACAAAATTGACAATAAAGGACACCTTATTCAATAAATGGTGCTGAGAAAAAAGGCTAACCATATGCAGAAGAATGAAGCTGGACCCCTACACCTCTCATTATACACAAAAATTAACTCAAGATGGATTAAAGACTGAAATGTAAGACCTGAAACTATACAAATCTTAGAAGAAAATCTAGGAAACACTCTTGTGGACATTGGCCTAGACAACAAATTTATAACTAAATCCTCAAAAGCAAATGGAATAAAACCAAAAATTGACAATTGGAACCAAATTAAGCAAAAGAGCTTCTATATAGAAAAAGAAACTATCAACAGAGTAAACAGACAATCTATAGAAAGGAAGAAAATATTTGCAAACTATGCATCCAACAAAGGACTTATATCCAGAATCTATAGGGAACTGAAACAAATTGACAAGAAAAAATAAACAATCCTACTAAAAAGTGGGCAAAAGACTATGAAGAAACACTTCTCAAAAGAAGACATACAAGTGGCCAACAAACATATGCAAAAATGCCCAATAGCACCAATCATTAGAGAAATGCAAATCAAAACAACAACGAGATATTATCTCACACCAGTCAGGATAACTATTATCAAAATGCCAAAAAACATGCCCCCCAAAACAAAAAAACAATAGCTGTTGGCAAGGCTGCAGAGAAAAGAGAATGCTCATACATTGCTGGCGGTGCATCCATTGTTGGAAGCAGTTTGGAGATTTCTCAAAGAACTGAAAATAAAATTACCATTCAATCCAGAAATTTTATTACTGAATAGATATTCAAAAGAAAATAAACATTTCTATCAAAAAGATTGCACTTGTATGTTTATTGCAGCACTATTCACAATAGCAAACTACATAGAATCAACCTAGGAGCCTATAAACAGTGGATTGGATTACTAAATTGTGGTACATATGCACCATGGAATGCTACACAACCATAAAAAAGAACAAAATAATGTCCTTTGCAGCAACATGGATGCAGCTGGAGGCAAATTTTCTAAGTGAATTAATGCAGAAACAGAAAACCAAATACTATTTTTTCTCACTAATAAGTGGGAGCAAAACGCCGGGTAAATATGGACATAAAGATGAGACTAACAGACACTAGGGAGTCCTAAAGAGGGGGAAAGAATGGCACAAGGGTTTGAAAAAACACTTATTGTGTACCATATTTATTACTTGGGTGACATGTTCAGTAGAAGCCCAAATCTCACTATCATGCAATATACCCATGTAACAAACCTGCATATGTACCCCCTGAATTTTAAAAACAAAACAAATCACTGAGGAAGTAGACATTCTTATAATGTGATGTGGGTGGTTGATCAAATGCCATAAATATAGAACTTTGGTAATAAATTTACCAATGCTCAGATCCATCACACATTCCTTCTGAATATAAATTTATAAATGTGTATGAAATCTGAATTAACATTAATATTATCTACAGAAAAAAGGTATTTTTTGGTTAGTACTGAAAACCAACTAGCAGCCAAATAATGAAATAGAATTACAAAGTATCAAATGGCAAGAATTATGTATTAAAATGACGGCTTAGCACCCAAACCCTCCACCATCAGTCACTGGGGGAGGAGAACCTATTCAGTAAATGGTGCTGGGAAAACTGGTTAACCACATGCAGAAGATTAAAACAAGACCCCTACCTATCACTATACACAAAAATCAACTCTAAATGGATCAAAGACCTAAACATAAAAGTTCAAACTATAAGAACCTTAGAAAATGCAGGAGATACCCTAACGGAAATTTAAACTGGCAACCAATTCTTGATCAAAACATCAAGTGCCCAAGCCATACGAGATAAAATAGACAAGTGGGACTTCATCAAACTGACAAGTTTCTGCAAAGCTAAAGAAACCATCAAGAGACTGGGAAAAATATTTGCCAACTGTATATCTGATAAAGGCCTAACATCTAGGATCTGCAAGGAGATCAAATGTGCCGAAAACAAACAAACAGCCCCATTACAAAGTGGGCAAAAGATATGAATAGACACTTTTCAAAAGAAGACATATGAGCAGCCAACAGATATATGAAAATATGCTCAGCCTCACTAATCATCAAAGAAATGCAAATTAAGAAATATTTGGTACGCAGAAATTAAACTGGATGTCAATTAACATATCTAGATTTCTGTATTTTCTCAAATTCATTCTAGATTGCAATCTTTTTTTTACACTGAACAATAATAAAAATTTAAAATTTATGTTGTTGATTACAGCTTTCTCTCTATGGGAAAAACAAGGCTAATTCACGTATATGTGAAATGCTTAAAATATCAGCTAGGAAAAACCATATCTAATTTCATAACCCAAGCCAACATCTGGTGGGAGTTACTTGAATTGCAGGCAAAATGTCTGGTAAACTAAGAATATAGTCTTGTAAGATCATACCTGTTAAGTGGTATCAGATGTTGCATATTCCAATATTAATGCCTGAATTCCTTCCCTAAAAAGGTACTAGAGAGGATCATTAACTACTTTGAACTCCTTTAACTAGATTATAATATATGAAATCTTTGTCTTCCAAAAAAGTTGGTTATAAAGTTATATTTCATAATCAAACCATATTTTCTATTAATTCATTTACCAGGTTAAGCAATAATATAGCATTTACTAGATCTGAGATGCTCATATGATTACTATCCTACGTGCTATCTGTGTCAAGGGAGAGAAGATTTTTTGCTTGCCAACTCACTGTGAAGTTATAGGGATAAGTAAGAAAGAAATCAGTATCCCTCTCATCACATATGCAGAAGTACTATCATTTAAGACGCAGCCCTACCAGTAACAAAGACCAGTTTTATCCTTTTAATTATCTATGTTATAACAGCAAACTTCCACATCTTGAATTGCCATAGAATAAAGGATGTCTCTATTAAGTTGTAATAGTCACAGAAAATAACTGTATTTTTTGTTCTTGCTCATGCAACTAATTACTATCATTCAATTCATCAATAAGTTGCTTGAGAGAGAAAGTTATTTGTCAAGTCCTGTGCTAACAGTTAAAGGAGTACAGAATGTATATACAGCTGACAATCTAGTAAAAGACAAAATTAATTAAAAAAAAACAGTGAAAGGGCCAAACATATAGGTAACATGCAAGAACTTCTGCTGATATTAAAAACAATTCATTTTAATAAAATTAACACAATTTCATAGGTCAAAAGGATATATAAAAAGAGTGTTTAAATTGTAATAAGTTTGCTTACTTGAGCTCTTAGGGTTTGTAGTTGTCCTTCATAATTCTGAGTCATTGCTAAATTACATTTTTCCAGGCTGTCCAATTTCTGTCGAAGTAACCCTACCTGCATGAAGCATAAAGTTTAATTTTACTTTTCTAAAATTTGCCTGACAAAGTCAGAAAACGTGCAAAAAAGAAGCAACAATTCAAATAAAACTACTGTGCTAAAGAATAAATATTTATATTGCAGTTCTTAAAATAGCTATCATTATTAAACTCATAAAAACCAAACATTGCTAGCACTATTCCACAAGGTATAAATCAGGATAGTATGAAAAGATTCTTATCACCATCATATTTCATCACCATCATATTTTAAATTAGGGTTTAGTATTTACTTTGCATTATCTTTTTGGGAGGCTAAGTCATCATTACTTGGGCAAAACCTTTACCAATATCTGCTTTTTTCCCCCTTCATTGTCTTCAAGGAGATCTCTGTGTTTTAGTGGAAGTATGGATTAATTATTACATTTGTATAAGAACTAACATATTATAAGTAAAGAGAAAGATGTCTAAGAGCAGTTCTTAAGAATTTGGTTTATCAAATTAGTCTGTTTAAAAAACAGATAAGGTATCTGCATCATTACAGTTATAGATGTGAGAGGACAGTCACATCTTGATATGCCAGGTCTGATGGCCTGCCTCTACTATGGAGGGAGATGAGGGAGATGAGATGGCAAGAAGTAAGTTCCACTGAAAAGCCAGCAAAGGTAGAAAAATGGCTGATGAACAAGTTAATTGATGCTTTAGTATATGACATGTTTAGTAAACATTTCTTTTTCTAAAAGAAAATTAACAGACACAAAGCCTATATGAGATGAGCATATGGCTTTCCTGAACTACTTCCTTTGCAGGCCCAAGAGTACTCACACATTCTTCTGCCATAATCTGTCTGGCAATGAGGAGCCTGGCAGGGACTGGGAGATCTTCTCTTCAGTAGTTGCCCAGGTGCGCACATGCACACCCCTTCATCAATGTTTAACATCTTACTTCTTATGGAAATATTTTTCTAGCAGATTAGAAAAAAAAATGTTCCTAAACTCTGCCTTGACAAAGACACTGTTTTATGACTACTACTTTGTTTTTACAGTAGCAAAAGTACTTACATCTTTGCTTGCAAACAATATTTTGCACATGTATTAAATGTTTGTCTACCTTTATAGATGGCATTGACACCATATGTCTGTCTTCTTCAGCAATATCTATGAATTTAGGCTCTGATTGTCACTTATCTGATAGACTATATTTAGCACACTATTTGTTGACAGAATTTCAAGCAATAAACACTACTGCTGATGCCTGATAAAAAATATGTAGTATAATGAAAGAAATTCTGATATGTTTTTCTGATAGAATAAATGCTATTTGTAAAAGTCTTATGAATAAACAATTAACTAAAACATGTATCCAATACCTCTTGACCTTTCTGATCCAAACAAGTTTGTGCATTTGCCAACTCTTGATCCCGAAGATCTAGTCGTGTCTCCAAAGCCCGCATCTTTCTTTCCCAATCCAATTTTTTGTTGCTTACCATGATGTCAATTTGTTCCATTAATTCCTGAAGCTCAGCCTCACAAGGAGAAGTTCTGGCAATTATAGGAAAGTAAAACACATTTTAAAAGAGTGAAATGTGAGGGCAAGAAAATTATTACAGAAGGACTTCTGGCAAGATGGCGACGGGGCAGCCTGGCCTATGAAACCCTCTGCAAAGGAGAATGCAGAAGGTCTCTGGCTCTCTTCCCGGGGGCTGCGGACCCCAATGTCAGCAACCTGCTCTTCACACGGAGCTCGGCCTTTGCCCCTGCTGGGGCATTGCAGTGGTCTGGACAGCCACTGCAGCTGCAGACACAGCAGCTGCCGGTGCCACTAGGGCCTCTGTGGCGGCCATAGCACATTGCACCACCCATGCCTGAGGTGATCCACGACTTCAGTCCTTGAAGCCCCTGCAGGCAAGATCTGCTTGGGGTCGCTGCAACCTCTGCTGCCACCGTGATGTCCTGCCGTGGGTCTCCTCCCGTGTCCCCTGAGGCAGGCTCCAAGAGGCCGGCTCCTGGCTGGCTCCACCCCCTCTGGGGCGAGCAGTTGATATAGCACCACCTGCTGGCGATTCAAGGTAACACCGAAACAGGAGAAACAAGCTTGAAAAACAGACACAGGCCAGATTTGAGTGGTGAACGGAGGGTGATCTGAATTGTCCTTCACAGCAGGCCAGGGGCAACTGATCTTAACTGTGAACTAATTTACCAGCTTGAAAAGACAACTAGAAATCAGAGCTGAAAGGACACTGGACTTAAACGAAAAGTCTCAGAGTGTGCTTGATTGGTAGTTTAAACTTAATTCTATTCCTATTGTTTTGTTCCTTTTTTTTTCTTTTCCTCTTACTTTTCTTCTCTTTTCTCCTCTCTGTAAACCATATCGTTGTATAGAGGGCCAGCACACCAATAAGGTGGTTGGTTAGCTTGTATGTTAGCATCATTGTATGTTTTATTTTTTTTGTATGGGAGTTGGTTAGTCTGTAGCCATGGTCTATTGTTTTTATCTGTTTCAGTTTAGGTCTCTCTCTCCATTTGTTGGTACACTCATCTGTTTCCCCCCTTATGCCTCTCTCTCCACCCCCCTCTTCCCTCTACTGTCTGCTCCATTCTCTTCCCTCTGCTAACCACATTTTATTTCAGGGAGTAAACCTAAGCCCCACCGCATGGACAGATTCCAAGGCAGTAGGAAGTGGGTTTCAGATTATCCATACATCTGTCAGTGAATACCAGGACCTGCAGATAGATTTTGAATCACAGCTCCCCCTTAAGTAAATCTCAAAACTACAAAAAGGACCACCCCCAACCTACAGTGCAACTCCAGAATTGAACAAAGTAAGAGGGCATACATAAAGAATAGGCGATTGAACAAACAGAAGTAAAAGCAATCCCTCTACCCCTGAATAACAGAATTAAAGAAGACGGTGACATGGAGGGAAGGAAAAAGTAGGGAGGGGGAAAAACCGCACAAATGAAGAAAAACCAAAAGAAGAATATAGGTCTCACACAGACCCCTGGGAGATCAGACACTGAGAAAACAGATTCCAGAACACAAACAATGAAGAGCCCCCAGAATGACTGGTCACATGCAACAAACCCAGACATCAGACATTAATAGAGATAATTTAAAAAATTGAGGAGAGACAAGAGGAAAATAGGAAGGAGCTGATGTCAGAAATAACAGCAGTAAAGAATACTGTGATGGAAATAAATAACAAACTAATAAGCATGGAAAGCAGAATTAACCAAGCAGAAGAAAGAATCTCAGAGCTCGAAGACCAAAACACAGAACTAACCCAAACTGTCAAAAGCATAGAAAAGAAGCTCAAAAAGACAGAACAAAACCTTCAAGAGATGAATGATTACTTCAAGAGACTGAACCTAAGAGTAATTGGCCTTCCCGAGACAGAGAGAGAAACAGAAGCCACACTGGAACAAACATTTCATGAAATCATTCAAGAAAACTTCCCTCATCTTATCAAGGATGAAAAAATTCAAACACAAGAGATTCAGAGAACCCCTGCAAGACAACAAATGAGAAGACCAAGTCCCAGACGTATAATAATTCGCCTAAACAAAGTAGGTATAAAAAAAGAAAAAATCCTAAAGGCTGCAAGAGAAAAAGGTCAGACTACGTACCAGGGAAGACCAGTTAGAATAGCAGCAGATTTATCTACAGAAACCCTCCAGGCTAGGAGAGCTTGGAGCCCTATCTTCAAAGTTCTAAAAGATAAACAATTTCAACTGAGAATAACCTACCCAGCCAAGCTAAGCTTCATCAGTGAGGGAGAATTGAAATCTTTACAGATATCCAATCCCTAAGAACGTATGCTGCCACCAGACCACCGCTACAAGAAACACTTAAGAAAGTATTAAACACAGAAGGAAAAAAGAACAACAACGTTCTTCACAAGAGTACAGGCAAAAGATTAAAAACACACATGATCCAACTCTAAAACCGAAAGAAAGACAACACACAAACAGGAAGAACAAGAATGCTATAAGAACATTATGATAGGGATCAACTCTCACATTTCAATAATTAGTTTGAATGTGAACAAACTAAATGTACAACTGAAAAGACACAGAATGGCAAAATGGATAAAACATCACAAGGTAATAATCTATTGCCTTCAAGAGACTCACCTTACTAGAAAGGACACTCACAGACTCAAAGTAAGAGGATGGGAAACAAATTTTCAGGCAAATGGAACACAAAAGAAGGAAGGAGTCATGATCTCAATCTCAGAAAAAATACCCTTTAAGCTATCAAAAGTTAAAAAAGATACAGAAGGCCACTACATAATGATAAAACGTTCAATCCATCAGCAAGAAATATCCATCCTAAACACATATGCACCGAACATAGGAGCACCAACTTTCATAAAGCAGCTCCTAGGTAAACTAAAAAAAGATATGACTCCAATACCTTTATAGCTGGGGACTTTAATACCCCACTCACAACCCTAGACTGATCATCAGGACAAAAAATCAGTAACGAGATCCGAGACCTCAATGTAACTCTTGATCAAATGGACTTAACTGATACCTACAGAACCCTCCATCCAAAGACCACAGAATACACATTGTACTCAGCACCTCATGGAACGTACTCTAAGATCAACCACATACTTGGCCATAAATCAAGCATAAGCAAATTTAAAAGGACTGAAATTTTACCATGCACTTTCTTGGACCACAGTGGAATAAAAATAATCATTAACACTGACAAGGTCCCCCCAAAACCCACAAAGACATGGACACTAAACAGCATGATACTAAACAACTCCTGTGTCAATGATGAAATCAAAACAGAGATTAAAAGATCCCTGGAAACAAATGGAAATGAAGAAACATCTTACCAAAATCTCTGGGACACCATGAAAGCTGTAGTAAGAGGGGGATTTATATCCCTACAAATGCACATGAAGGATCACAAACTAACAGCCTAAGAAGCCACCTAAAAAAGCTGGAAAAGCAAGACCACAAAATCCCTAATTTCAGTAGAAGAATCCAGATCACCAAAATAAAAGCCCAAATCCAGAACTTAGAAGAAAAAAAGATAATACAAAAAAATCAATGAAACAAAAAGCTGGTTCTTTGAAGGGATAAACAAGATCAATGGTCCCCTAGCTAGACTGACCAAGAAAAAGAGAGAAAAAACCCAAATAAACACAACCAGAAACACAAAAGACGAAGTCACATCTGATCCTGAAGAAAAACAAAAGATCATTAGAGACTACTATGGACACTTGTATGGAGACAAACTTGAAAACCTTTCGGAAATGGAGGACTTTCTGTCATCACACAACCTGCCTAGGTTGAAACAAGAAGAAATTGAGACATTAAATAGACCTATAACAATCAAGGAAATTGACTACGTAATAAGAAAACTATGTACAAAAAAAAAGCCGTAGTCCAGATGGTTTTCCAGCAGAATACTACAAGACATTTGAGGAGGAGCTTATACCAATCCTACTGAAGGTATTCCAGGCAATTGAGAAAGACGGAACACTCCCCAAATCATTTTATGAAGCTAACATCACATTGATATCCAAGCCAGGTAAAGACCCAACAAAGAAAGAGAACTACAGGCCAATATCTTTGATGAACATAGATGCTAAAATTCTCAACAAAATCCTAGTGAACTGGATTCAACAGCACATCTCAAAAATCATCCATCATGACCAAGTAGGCTTCATCCCTGGGATGCAAGTCTGGTTCAACATTCGTAAAACCATAAATGTTATTAAATACATCAACAGATGTCAAAACAAAACCACATGATTATATCATTAGATGCAGAAAAAGCTTTTGATAAAATCCAGCACCTCTTCTTGATAAAAACCATCGAACAGCTAGGCATACGGGGAATATACCTCAAAATAGTAAAAGCCATCTACGAGAAACCCACAGCCAGCATACTCCTAAACAGAAAAAAACTGGAACCATTTTCCCTGAAAACTGGAACAAAGACAAGGATGCCCACTCTCACCCCTCCTGTTCAATATAGTACTGGAAGTCCTGGCTCGAGCAATCAGAGAAGAGAAGGCAATCAGGGGTATTCAAACAGGAAAAGAGGAAGCCAAGCTATCTCTCTTTGCAGATGACATGATCATGTACCTTGAAAACCCAATAGATTCTGTCAAAAACCTCCTTACACTGATAAAGGACTTTGGCAAAGTCTCAGGATATAAAATAAATGTGCAAAAGACAATCGCATTTCTTTACACCAATAATAAACAAACAGAAACCCAAATAAAAAGCACAATTCCATTCACAATAGCCACAAAAAAAAAAAAAAAGAAATACCTTGACATCTTCCTAACCAGAGATGTGAAAGACCTTTACAATGAAAACTACAAAACACTGCACAAAGAAATCAAAGATAACACAAACAAGTGGAAAAATATCCCATGCTCATGGATTGGAAGAATCAACATTGTGAAGATGTCCATCTTACCTAAGGTAATCTACAGATTTAATGCAATACCCATCAAATTACCAGCAACATTCTTCTCAGACCTAGAAAAAACAAAACAGGAATTCATATGGAAGCACAAACGACCAAGAATAGCCAGAACAATCCTCAGCAAAAAAAACAAAGCAGGTGGTATCACATTACCAGACTTCAAACTTTACTATAAAGCTACAATCATCAAAACAGCTTGGTATTGGTACAGGAACAAGCATATAGATCAATGGAATAGAATTGAGATTCCAGAAGCAAAACCTCAATTTCTCAACCAACTCATCTTCAACAAAGCCTCCACCACCTACCACTGGGGAGAGGAGAACCTATTCAGTAAATGGTGCTGGGAAAACTGGCTGACCACATGCAGAAGATTGAAACAGGACCCCTATCTATCCCCATACACAACAATTAACTCCAAATGGATCAGAGACCTAAATGTAAAACCTCAAATCATAAGAACCTTAGAAAATGAAGAACATACGCTCATGGAAATTGGAACTGGCATCCAATTCCTGAACAAAACCCAAAACCCACAGGTCATAAGAGATGAGATATCTGGACAAGTGGGACCTCATTAAACTGACAAGTTTCTGCAAAGACAAAGAAACCATCAAGAGAGCAGGGAGACAGCCCACAGACCGGGAAAAAGTATTTGCCACTCTAGGTCTGACAAAGGCTTAACATCTTGGATCTACAAGAAACTCAAACGTGCTGAAAAGAAAAGAACAAACAACCCCATTATAAAATGGGCAAAAGATATGAACAGACATTTCTCAAAGGAAGACATCCAAGCAGCCAACAGACACATGAAAAAATGTTCAACCTCACTAATCATCAGGGAGATGCAAATCAAAACCACACTGAGATACCACCTAACTCCAGTCAGAATGGCAATTAACAATAACTCAAAAAATAACAGTTGCTGGAGAGGGTGTGGCGAAAAGGGAACACTTCTATACTGTTGCTGGGAGTGCAAACTAGTACAACCTCTGTGGAAAACAGTATGGCGATTCCTAAAAGCTCTAAATATTGACCTCCCATATGACCCTGCAATCCCCCTTCTGGGAATATACTCTGAAAAACTCAAATTATTCTATAAAAAAGATACCAGCACACATATGTTTATTGCAGCATTGTTCACAATAGCAAGAACCTTGAAGCAACCATGCTGTCCATCAAAAGAGGACTGGATTAAAAAAATGTGGTACATATACATGATGGAATACTACGCAGCCATTAACAACAAAATCATGAATTTTTCAGCAACCTGGATGGAACTAGAGTCTATAATACTGAGTGATCTCTCACAGAAACAAAGATCTTAGTATCACATGTTCTCACTCATATAGTGGACCTTGAACATCCAACCTAATACTATAAGAAAATGACTGACAGTGGTGGGAAACTATGGGGGGGGGAGGGGAAGGGAGATGGGATTAACAGCAGTAAATGTCTGTCTGGGGATGGGGAGATACCTCTTATCAACTAGGGTGCCTGAATGAAGCATATTTGTATACTTAACCCTTAACTGTACTCCACAATATCATAATAAAGAATATTGATTAAAAAAATAGAAAATTATTACATTGCTCTGCACAGCTTGATCACTATTTCCTCAAATTGTTCAATTATTTAAAAAGGAAGAAGTTCAAAAGCTGAAGGTTAATTTTTAAAAATTAATATTAAAAGTTAATTTCAGAGCTAAAAGTGTATAAATATTTAATTTTTATAAATAATATTATTTAGAGTGGGCTACTTTTAGAGAATATGCTAATTATGAAAAATTATAATATTTAGCTTAAGAATCAGTGCTCTTCCACATAGATATACATATACCTATGCCTATCATAATTAAACTGGTTGACCACATGCAGAAGATTGAAACAGGACCCCTATCCATCCCCATGCACAAAGGTTAACTCCAAATGGATCAGAGACCTAAATGTAAAACCTCAAACCATAAGAACCTTAGAAAATGAAGGACATACCCTCATGAAAATCGGAACTGGCATCCAATTCCTGAACAAAACCCAAAACCCGCAGGTCATAAGAGAGAGGATAGACAAGTGGGACCTTATTAAACTGACAAGCTTCTGCAAAGCCAAAGAAACTATCAAGAGAGCAGGGAGACAGCCTACAGACTGGGAAAAAGTATTTGCCAACACCAGGTCAGACAAAGGCTTAACATCTTTGATCTACAAGGAATGCAAACGTGCTGAAAAGAAAAAAACAAACAACCCTATTATAAAATGGGCAAAAGATATGAGCAGACACTTCACAAAGGAAGACATCCGAGCAGCTAATAGACATATGAAGAAATGTTCAACCTCACTAATCATCAGGGAGATGCAAATCAAAACCACATTGAGATACCACCTAACTCCAGTCAGAATGGCAATTATCAACAACTCAAAAAATAACAGCTGCTGGAGAGGGTGTGGAGAAAAGGGAACACTTCTATACTGTTGCTGGGAGTGTAAACTAGTGCAACCTCTGTGGAAAGCAGTGTGACGATTCCTAAAAGCTTTAAATATCAACCTCCCATACGACCCCGCAATCCCCCTACTGGGAATATATCTGGAAGAACTCAAATCAATATATAAAAAAGATACCTGCACACGTATGTTTATCGCAGCATTATTCACAATAGCAAGAACCTGGAAGCAACCATGCTGCCCATCAAAAGAGGACTGGATTAAAAAAATGTGGTACTTATACATGATGGAATACTACGCAGCCATAAAAAAGAACAAAATCATGAATTTTTCAGCAACCTGGATGGAACTAGAGTCTATAATACTAAGTGACCTCTCACAAAAACAAAGGTCCGAGTATCACATATTCTCACTCATATAATGGACCTTAAACATCCAACCTAATACTATAAGAAAATGACTGACAGTAGTGGGAAACTATGCGGGGGGGAGGGAGATGGCATTAACGTAGCAAATATCTGTCTGGGGATGGGGAAGCACTTCTCATCAATAGGGTGCCTGAATGAAACATATTTGTATACCTAACCCTTAACTGTACCCCACAACATCATAATAAAAAATATTGATTATATAAAAAAAGAGAGGTAGATTAAGGAAATATGTTAATTTTGAATGTAAATTTTAAAAATGTTTTGAAGACTGTTCATGGGCATGAAGTTTTTCTTACCACATTATAATTATTATACTAATAAGGATATTAATATAAACCTCTGAGCAATTAAAAATAAAATAAAATAAAAATTAATATTAAAAGCTAATTTCAGAGCTAAAAGTGTATAAATATTTAATTTTTATAAATAACATTATTTAGAGTGGGCTACTTTTAGAAAATATGCTAATTATGGAAAATTATAATATTTAGCTTAAGAATCAATGCTCTTCCACATAGATATACATATACCTATGTCTATCATAATTTTAGGAGATTTGACAGCAGTAAACTGGGCCATCAATCATGACTGTCAGGACAGGTGAGCAAGCCTGGGCTAGGTAGGAGCAGATTCCAGGTGCCCACTGGGCTAGACTCCTGTGATTGTTTGGAAAGAATTTGATCTGGCAGGTATGGGCTGAGAAGTGTAAGTCTTTAGACAGTGGGGATACTAGTTGTTATACAGTAGCAATATCTTGGGTCTAGAATGGTTCATTTTGTTTGAAACATGACCCCTGGTATAACAGGTAGGATTATAGAAACTGCAAGTGGGTGAGAAGACAAATTGCTGGGTGCACCCAGTACAGGGCTCACAGTTTTCCTTCTCCAGGGAGCTGGCACAAGTCCACTCATTCAGACTGGGTAAGCAGGAAGATACTGCAGGTTCAAACTTCAGCCTAAGGACACACATGTCCAGATTGGAAAAGCAAGTTATTTCAGCAACCATTTCAATGCTGGTGCTGAGACTTCTAATATATTTGTGTAGCTAGGAGAAGGGCAAGAGGGAGAGGTGGGTGAAAATGACAGCATTTCCTCCATTTAGTTTCACCATATCAGAATTTTAGGAATTATTAAGAATAATTTAGCATTTTGGAAAAACCAAGGCCCAGAGAGGCCCAAGATCACACTGCTAATTAATGGAAGAGCCAGAACTAGATCCCAGACAACTGCTTCCTATTTTATATATCTTCCTGTATTCCACATAGCAAAACACATGGTGTTCTGAATAAGAATGAGCTTGAAAATATATAGTACAAATTAACTCCATTGCAATAGGGTTAGAAACATGTATTAAAACCCAAAGAATTCAGACATTCCAGAATCACTTTTTTTTTTTTTTTTGAGTTGGAGTCTCACTCTGTCGCCCAGACTGGAGTGCAGTGGCCGCTCCCGGCCACCACAGCCTTGCCTACTGGGCTCTGGTGATCCTTCCGCCTCAGCCTTCCGAGTAGCCAGAATTACAGGCGCGCGCTACCACACCCGGCTGATTTTTTGATTTATTGTAGAGATGAGGTCTCACTGCCCAGGCGGGTCTTGAACCTGTGGGCTCAGGCAATCCACTCACCTCAGCCTCCCAAAGGCGCGGGATTACAGGCTGAGCCACCGAGACCAGCTCAGAATCACTTTCTAAAATACCAGCATCAACTCGAGCAAGGGATGTCCCTTTGGTTTATTCAACAGTATATTCACCAGTTTTGACATCAGAGAAGTCATAAGCACAAAGTGCAATTCTGAAGTATTCTCTTAGCATTCCTGGACTAAGGCCCAACACCTTTCAATTTTTACTTAAAACATAAAACAAGTATAAGAAAATGAAGTATAATAATTCCTTTGTATATATCTTGATTGAATTTTTTTAAAGTTGTGGGGTACAATTCAGGGTTACCGATACAAATAATCATTGTACAGGTAAAGTTTGGGCCTCACTTTGTTCCCCACTTTACCTGGTTTGAGATCAGGAACGCTTATTGATGAAGTGTGCCACCCTCCACCATCCCCTGGCAGTTTCCCACTACTGCCAATCCCTTTCTTATAATAGCATGATAATTGTTCAGGGTCTGCTTATGAGTGAGAACATGTGGTACTCAGTTCTTTGTTTCTGTGATAGATCACTCAGTATTATAGACTCTAAGTCCATCCAAGTTGCTACAAAGTTCATAATTTTGTCCTTCTTTATGGCTTCATAATATTCCATCATGTATATGGATATATATTTTAATCCAGTCCTCTTTCAATGGACAGCATGGTTTCTTTTTTTTTTTTTTTTTTGAGTTGGAGTCTCACTCTGTCGCCCAGACTGGAGTGCAGTGGCTACTCCCGGCCACCGCAGCCTCGCCTGCTGGGCTCCAATAATCCTTCCGCCTCAGCCTTCTGAGTAGCCGGAATTATAGGCATGCACTACCACGCTTGGGTGATTTTTTTGATTTATTGTAGAGGTGAGGTCTTGCGGGCCCAGGCGGGTCTTGAACCCACAGGCTCAGGCAATCCATTCACCTCAGCCTCCCAAAGGCGCGGGATTACAGGCTGAGCCACCGAGCCTGGCTAGTCAGCCAGTTTTCCCAGCACCATTTACTGAATAAGTTCATCTCTCCCCAGTGGTTATTAGTGGAGGCTTTGTTGAGTTGAGAAATTGAGGTTTTGCTTCCAGAAACTCTATCCTGTGCTATTGGTCTATATGCCTGTTCTTATACAAATAACAGGCTGTTTTAATTATTGTAGCCTTATAATAAAGTTTAAAATCTGGAAGTGTGATACCTCCTGCTTTGTTTCTTTTGCTGAGGATTGTTTTGGCTATTTGTGGCTGTTTATGTTTCCATATGAATTCCTGCATTGTTGTTTCCAGGTCTGAGAAGAATGAGCTAGTAATTTAATGGGTATTGTGTTAAATCTGTAGATAGCATTGAGGACGATGGACATTTTAACAATGTTCATTCTTCCAATCCACGGGCATGGAATATTTTTCCATTTGTTTGTGTCATCTTTGATTTTTTTGAGCAGTTTTTTGTAGTTTTCATTGTAAAGGTCTTTTACTTCTCTGGTTAGGAAGATGCCAAGGTATTTCTTTTCTTTTTTTGTGTGTGGCTAGTGTGAATGGGATTGGGCTTTTTATTGGGGTTTTTATGTGTTTATTGTTGGTGTATAGGAATGCAAGTGTCTTTTGCATGTTTATTTTATACCCTGAGTTTTGCCAAAGTCCTTTATCAGTGCAAAGAGGTTTATGACAGATTCTCTTGAGTTTTCAAGGTACAGGATCATGATGCCTGCAAAGAGAGATAACTTAACTTCCTCTTTTCCTATTTGGATATCCCTGATTTCCTTCTCTTGACTGATTGTGCTGGCTAGGACTTCCAACACTATGTTGAACAAGAGGGCTGAGAATGGGTAGCCTTGTTTTGTGCTGGTTTTCAGGAGAAACACTTCTAATTTCCGTCTGTTTTGCAGTATGTTGGCTGTGGATTTATCATAGATGGCTCTTACTATTTTGAGGTATGTTCCATCTATGCCTAGGTATTGTTGCTGTTTTTTTATCAAGAAGGATGCTGAATTTTATCAAAAGCTTTTTCGGTGTCTAATGACATAATCATGTGGTTCTTGTTTTTACATCTGTTGATGTATTTCATTATGTTTATGGTCTTGTAGATGTTGAACCAGTCCTGCATCCTGGGTATGAGGCCTACTTAGTCATGGTGGATAATATCTGAGATGTGTTGTTCGATTCAGTTTGCAGAATCTTGTTGAGAATTTTTCATCCATGTTCATCATGGATATTGGCTTGTAGCTCTCTGTCTTTGTGGGATCTTTACCCAATTGGGGTATCAATGTGATATTAGCTTCATAAAATGATTTGGGGAGATTTCCATCTCTCAATTGCCTGGAATATTTTCAATAGGATTGGTATCAGCTCCACCATGTATGTTTTGTAGAATTCTGCTGGTAAGCCATCTGGTTCAGGGCTTTTTTTTTTGTAGGTAGTTTTCTTATGGCAAAGTCAATTTCCTGGGTTATTATCAGACTATTTAGGGTCACAATTTCTTTTTGTTTCAACCGTGGCAGGTTTTGTGATGTCAGAAAGTCCTCCATTTCATTTAGGTTTTCGAGTTTGTTTCCATACAAGTATACACAGTAATCTCTGATAATCTTTTGTATTTCTTTGGGGTCAGTTGTGACTTGATCTTTTGCATTTCTGATTGTGTTTATTTGGGCTTTTTCTTTCTTTTTCTCAATCTGGCTAGAGGTCCATCAATCTTTCTTATCCTTTCAAAAACCAGCTTTTTGTTTCATTGATTTTTTTTTCCTATTATATTTTTGTCTTCTATGCCCTGCATTTGGGCTTTTATTTTGGTGATCTGGATACTTCTGCTGAAGTTAGAGCTTTGGTGGTCTTGCTTTTACAGCTTTCTCAGATGATTTGCTAGGGTGTTAACTTGTGATCTCTCCATTTTCTTCAAGTGTGACTATAGAGATTTGAATTCCCCTTTTAGTACTGTTTTCATGGTATCACAGAGATTTTGGTAAGATGTTTCTTTGTTTTCATTTGTTTCCAGGAATCTTTTTATTTCTGCTTTGATTCCCATGTTGACCCAGGAGTTGTTCTGCATCATGCTGTTTAGTGTCCATGTCTTTGTGGGTTTTTAGGGAACTTTGTTGGTGTTGACATTTATTTTTATTCCACTGTGGTCTGAGAAAGTGCCTGGTAGTACTTCAATCTTATGAAATTTGTTTATGCTTGATTTATGGCCAAGGATGTGTTCAATCTTAGAGTACATTCCATGTGGTGATGAGTAGAATGTATATTCCATGGTTGTTGGGTGAAGTGTTATGTAGGTATCTATTAAGTACACTTGATCAAGCACCAAGTTATGGTTCCAGATCTTATTGTTGATTTTTTGCCTCAGTGATCTGTCTAGGGTTGTTAGTAGGGTGTTTAAGTCCCAAGCTATGATTGTGTTAGAGCCAATATCTTTTTTTAGTTTATCTAGAAGCCTTTATGAAAGTTGGTGCTGTTATGTTGGGTGCATATATGTTTAGGATTGATATTTCTTGTTGATGGAATGAACCATTTATCATTTTGTAGTGACCTTCTTTATCTTTTTTGTTTTTTGATAGCTTAAAGAATATTTTGTGTGATATTAAGATCGCAAGTCCTGTTTCTTTTGTGTGCCATTTGCCTAAAAATCTGTATTCCATCATCTTACTTTGAGTCTGTGAGTGTCCTTTTTGGTGAGATGAGTCCTCTGGAGACAGCATATTGTTGCATCATGATTTTTTATCAAATTTGCCATTCTATGTCTTTTCAGTGGTGCATTTAGTCCATTCATATTCAGGCTAATTATTGAGATGTGAGAGTTTATTCCTGTCATGAGGTTCTTATAAAGTTGTTGTTGTTGTTTGTTTATTTGTTTGTTGTCTGTCTTTTGATTTTGGGGTTGACTTATGTGTGTTTTCAATCTTTTCCCTGCATTTTTGGGAAGGGCATGGCCATTCTTTTTGTTCTTTCTTCTGTGTTTCATTCTTTCTTAAGTGTTTCTTGTAGAGCTGGTCTGGAGGTGGCATAGACTCTTAGGGATTGAATGGGAAGGATTTTAATTTTCCATCACTGATAAAGCTTAGCTTAGCTGGGTAGGAAATTCTTGTTTGAAATTGTTTATCTTTGAGAACTTTGAAAATTGGACTCCAGTCCCTTCTAGCCTATAGTGTTTCTGTAGATAACTCTGTTGCTATTCGAATTGGTCTTCCCTGGTAAGTAGTCTGACCTTTCTCTCTTGCTGCCTTTAGAATATTTTCTTTTATTTCCACTTGGTGCAAGCAAATTGCTATGTGTCTAGGAGTTGATCTTCTCATTTAATGTCTTGAAAGGGTTCTCTGACTCTCTTGTGTTTGAATCATCACATCTCTGATGAGATGAGGGAAGTTTTCCTGAATAATTTCATGGGATGTTTGTTCCAGGATGGTCTCTTTCTCTTTATCTGCTTCAGGAGTTCCAATTGATCTTATCTTGATATAATCGCTTATCTCTTGGAGGCTTGGTTCTTTTTTTAAAGCTTCTTGTCTGTTTTTAACAGTTTGGGTTAGTTCCATATTCTGGTCCTCAAATTCTGAGATTCTTTCTTCTGCTTGGTTAATTCTGCTGTCCATGCTTATCAGTTTATCATTTATCTCATTCTTGTATTCTTTATTGCCTTTATCTCAGTTACCAACTCCTTCATTCTTTCCTCTTGTCTCTCCTCATTTCTATTTATTCTAGAGAGAATAAATATATTAATAGAGATTGATATCTTGATATCTGGGTTTGCGGTTTTAGACCAGTTGTTCTGGGGGTGCTTCACTGTTTGAGTTTCAAAGTCTGTATTCTCATTTGCTGTCTTCACAGGGGTCTGTATGGGGCTTGTGTTCTCCCATTTGTTCTGCTTCATTTGTAAAGTTTTTCCTCCTCCCCTTTTTCTCCCTCTTGTTTAATTCTGTTGTTCAGTGATGTGGGGACAGCTTTCACTTTTGTTTGCTCAATCCCCTATTTTTCCTTATGTAGAACCTCTGGGTTTGTTCAATTTTGAAGCTGGACAGAGTTGGGGGGGCTGTGCTTTTTTGCTGTTTTGAGATTTGATTAAGGGGGATTTGTGGTTCAGAAGCTATCTGCAGATCCCAGTATCCACTGTCAAGTGTGTGGGCCCCCAGGAACTCACTTCCCACTGCCTTACAATCTTCCATGTGGTGGGGGTGTATGTTTGTCCCCTGAAAGGAAAATGAGATAAGAAAAAGGAAAAGAATGGAAAAAGGAAGGAAAGAGACAAAAGGAAGGTGAAGAGAGAATAGAAGAAGAAAAGGGAAAACAGACAGGCACTTCAACTAACAAATAAACAAACAAAAACAGAAACAACAACAACCCCCCCAACCTACAAACAATCACACAAACAAAAAAAACCCTGCTGTTGTACTTACCCTCAAAAATACCCATACACAGCCAGGCACTGTGGCTCAAGCCTGTAATCCCAGAACTTTGGGAGGCCGAGGCAAGAGGATTGCCTGAGCTCAGGGGTTTGAGACCAGTCTGAGCAACATGGCGAGACCTTGTCTCTACAATAAATCAAAAAAATTAGCTGGGCATGGTGGTACACACTTGTGATTCCAGTTACTTGGAAGGCTGAGGT
The DNA here is from genome assembly GCA_027257055.1 of Cephalopachus bancanus. NCBI lineage: Eukaryota > Metazoa > Chordata > Mammalia > Primates > Tarsiidae > Cephalopachus > Cephalopachus bancanus. The sequence goes on from JAPVLO010000020.1 coordinate 634,696, forward strand.
GGAAGGATCATCTGAGCCCAATAGGTCGAGGCTGCAGTGGCCGTGAGCATGCCATTGCACTCCAACTTGGGCAACAGAGTGAGACTCTGACTAAAAAAAAAAAAAAAAAAAAATATATATATATATATATATATATATATATATACACACACACACACACACACACACACACACACACCCATACACAGAAAATCTAAAAACAACAATAAAGTAACAAAAAGCAAGTATGAAAACAGAAAGAAAAAAGTGCTCCCTCTGTGGTTGTTTCTGGAACTTCAGGTTCCTTTCCCAAGCACTGCAGCTGCTATTGGCTACCACTGCCTTAGGGAGCAGCTCCAGTCTCCAGCTCATCCTCTCTGCTTTCAGCACAGGCCAGTCAGGTTGCTCTCCATGTGGACCAGACAAGCTGCAGACTGCTGTGGAGAAGGGCAAATCAGAAGGGTAAATCAGATCCAGACTCACTGGACTAGTCTGCTGTGTTGCCATGTCTCGCATTCAGATCAGATGTATCTGTGCCTGGTCCAGCATGGGGAAGGGGAGTCTGTCTCTCTGTGTCCAATGATTGATCCCAGAGGGGTATGTAGATAGCCTCTGGGTCTCAGGTTGGAGGCTGGACAGAGCTGGGACAATGCAGGTCTCTGCCCAGTCCAGGACAGAAAAATGGTGGCGGTCGGCATTTCCTCATCAGGGCCAAGGTTCAGTTCCAGATTTCTTCACTGTGCCTTCTCCACAGATCCTGGTGCTAGCACCCAGCCTGTTGCCATAGGTGGTGGTGTTGGCCAGGTGCCAGGTAGTGAGGAGCAGCTGATCTCAGCTGCCTCCTCTCAAGAGACCCCTGAGAATGACAGGCAATCCTGTGTGCTGGGGCCTCTGATCTCAGGGCAGTGGTGGGTTCCAGTCATCTCTGGAGGTGAGCCCTGGGTGCTTGAACCCAAGTCTCCCCTCAGATGGACTTTCACTCACCCACCAGCACACACCCACTCAGACAGTCTTTAAGGACACTCACTTTTGCAGACTCTCACACTCTGACCAGTTCCATTGCCATCTTGCCTCACCACCATCGATTGAATTTTAACTGGAGTTATAAAGTAAGAAAAAAGGATGATGGTCTGGTGTTTTCAGTCATTTTCTCTTTTTCATAACAACATGCCTCACCCTTTACTGTGAATACATTTTGTCTATTTTTTCTGCTCCGAAAAAAAGGAAAATATCAGTGTAAGGTCCAGAAAAAAATAACTGTATCAGTCTGTCTCAACATCTTCTCACCAGAACCTAGCATAGTGCCCTAGCATATAGTAGATGCCCAATAAATCTTTGAAGAATCAATATATGAATTCTGTTCATTGCTATCTCCTTAGGAATGCACCATACTAATAAAGTTAAAATATATGCCTATAGTGTAAGCATAATGTAATCTACTCAATAAATATTGTTAAATGAATGAATGGCTTATTTCCTAGTTAAGAATATGCTATGCAAAAGTTAGAATATTAGACCCTCAGTATGCAAAGACTCTCAACAAGTCATCTATTCCAGTCACCCATCCAGTGTTTGCATTCCTTCTACAAACATTTCTTAGGAGAGTCATCTATCACATGCCAATGATCAGATGCAGCAGGTCTAAGACAGAGTCCAAACTTCTGCATCAGTAACAAAGATACTGACCAATTCTGATGCATGCCAAAGTTGTGACTTGTGGCCTTTTCAATACAGTAGACCTTTAAGTTCTTGAATACAGTCATCCACATGCAAATTACAGTTTTCTGTGTATCTCCAGTCTTCTCTTATCAATGGTCAGTATTAGAGACTGAATATACAAACACACAGTGGTCAGACCATATGATAGTAGACTCATTCACAATTTCTGCAACAATCAATCCAGAAAGCCAAGCCACAAATCCAAAGTAATTGTCTCAGAATGGTCAGGGCTTGGTCACTGACTGCCAGCTTCCCTAATTTTTGTCCCTACTTCCAACTCAGGACCAATTGGAGAAAGTGAAATTATCCTCCCTAAACCAATCCAATAGGATGTCCCGCTTTTAGTTACACTGCCTCCAGATCCACATGCTAACAGCCTCCAATCATAGCCGACTTGAAACTTTCCACCTTTTCTTTTTCTTTTGAGTCAGAGTCTCACCCTGTCACTTAGGTTGGAGCGCAGTGGCACAATCACAGTTCACCATAGCCTCAACCTCCTGAGCTCAGGCAATCTTTCCATCTCAGCCTCTTGGGTAGACGGGGCTATAGGCATGCACCACCACACCTAACTGCTGCTGCTGCTGCTTCTTCTTCCTCCTCCTCCTCCTCCTTCTTCTTCTTATTGAGAAAAAGCCTCTCTGTGTTGCCCAGGCTGGTCTTGAACTCCTGACCTCAAGTTATCCTCTCACTTCAGCCTCCCAAAGTGCTGGGATTACAGGCATGAGCCACTATGCACAGCCTCTTCCCCCTTTTTCCACCATAAAGTTCTCCCACTTCCCTACCTGTCTTTGAGTCTCTGCCATACACAGTTGATGGTGGTGACCCCTTTGGTACAGCAGACTCTGTATAAATAGCCATCAGGTGCTCTTATTTGGGGTGATCTTTATTTCCACAAATATTTTCATTTCCTTCTATTGCTCCTAGAGATATTTTTCTTCACCCCTCTATACTCAGTATCCAGTACACTGCCGAAAATCTAGATGCCTAACATACATTTGTTGAAATAATTAAATAATGAATAACTATGATGAGATTTTCAGACACTTCATGATCCTGGTTGCTCTCCTTTGAGTCATTGTTTGTCAGTTTCACCCCTAAAATTTAGCATTCATGCCTTTAACATAATACAACAAGTATGGCATTATTTTTAAAAGTTATAAAATGTAGCATCTATAACTTTAACATAATGCCACAAGTAAGGTCTAAATAGCTCAGAGTCTCTCATATCCTTTGTTTTAGGTGCCATACATTTTTGTTCAACCAGATAAAGTTCACATTAGTTGAATTTGGGAGAGGAAAGTGCTTTATGTGCTTTCATATCATTTTATAGTGAGTTTATTCTTGTCTAAAAACCTTATTTCCTTTTCATGCATGCTATGAGGAAGCCACCTATTAGCTATTTTGAGCTTGTTTAGTTTTTTTGGGGAGGAAGAGGAATCCAAAGTTAGGACTTATCCTTATTAAGTTTCATCCTTTCAATGTAGGTCATCATCACTAGTACTTTCAGCAATCATTCATTAAGCACTGTGTGAGGTACTGGAGAAAGAGACACAAGATCAATGGCCTGTGCATAGAGAGAACTACAAGGCAGACAAGCAGAATAAAAGACTGATGAATGCATGCTGGCTCCTCAGAAAGGAGGGTGCTAAGTACAGACTTGGAAAAAGTGGGCTATCAAAGACATTTCCTTATATTTGAGATACTGTTTCTGTTGAGATATATTCACTATATCTCCCAGCTTTGTGACAGCAGCAAACTTGATAAGCATTACCTGTTACATATATATAGTACATATATGAGTATATAATATGAAACACACATACACACACATAATTGTGTAATATATATAATGTGAGTTATTGCTAGACTGCTATAAAGGACAGACTGGAGGACAGACCCCTATGGCATTCCCCACCAACCCTTTCAGAATGACAGTAATCTGTGGATTATTTTTAAAATTTAAAATTTAAAAATTACTCATATAATCAGATACAAATCCATTTAACTTTTCAATATTTTCTTTCACACAAAAATTTCATGAAAACCCTATGAAATATGCCAGAGCTCAAACACAACTCCTTGATGTTTCCTTGATGCAGCAGCATGTTATTCCTTTGAGCTGAGGCTGGTCTAGGAAGCAGTGGGCAGGAACATCCCCACTGAGTCCTGCAGCCACTGCTTCCTGTATAAACTGCCCACAGACCACCAATAATCTCTTTCAGAACCTCACTTAAGATTTAGTAAAACTCAGTTTTACAGCAAATTCACCTTTTTGTCAAACTTAATATTCCCTTTTAAAGTTCGATTGTCCAATGTTCCAGTATATCTTCTGTTCTTCAGTTTTTTAGATAATTATTAGCAGTTCAACTATCATCACTCAGTATCATCAAGATTTGTTCCTAAAACTAGTGAACTTTAAAATAAAATAACGAAGGCTTGGCTTAGCCACCTTCACACAGTTGAGCACCGTCACTCTTTATTTATATTTTCATAACTTCCTTTAGTCAAATGCTAGCACTACACTCAGTATTTTCCCATATTTCCTCTCATGGATCCTTACAACATCCCCTTGAGGTAGGTATTATTATCCCAACTTCAGAAAAGTTGATTGAGGAGCTAAAAAAATCCTCTTAGTCTTCCAGCTTTGGAGACTGGCTAGATTGTGTCTGATAAACCTGGGACATGCAAACACTAGTCCTTCCTAAAGGAAGGGTCCTGGGTCAGGTCATCCTCCTACATTAACCAGAAGGGAGGGGACACACAGACCTGCAGGGTGACATATCCACCTAGGGAGCCTAGAGTCAAAATATCAGGATATCAAGTCTGGAGATGAAGAGGGAATGAAATAGAAAACTGATTATATAAATGGTGGTAGTGGCAAGTGTATTGGGAGGGGGCAGGGGAATAGAGGAGAGAGTCACAACAGAGTAAAAAGAGCCAGGATAAAGGTACATGATAGGTATACATGGAGGTGGCCCAGAAAAATGTTGTGGCATTTTCACCCCAAAGTCCTTTAACATACGGGTTTATGTGCTAGTTCTTAAATAGTCAGAATTTCAGAGTGCTGTGATAGCCATATGACTTGTTATCCAATCCAGGGCAATTCTGAAAGTGAAAAGAGAACTAATATAATTATGACAAGACTCTAGGTGTACACAGTGAGTGTTCTGGGCAAACTGAGATGCAGGCACAGCCCACTTATCACCAATCTGGAAAACAGGGGTGGAGACAGGTTAAAAAAAAAAGAGGAAGCAAAGAGAGTGAATTCAGTTTGGGACATATTTGGTATCTGTGTAGAAATGCATATTTAAATGCATACTTAAAAGATAAATATGCAAGATGGCGTTGGAGGTGGCTGGAGTGTGTGAGTCTCTGCATAAATGAGTGGGTGCAGAGGCAAGTATTCATCCTAGGGTGTCAGCAAGTGGGTGTGTGAATGTCTGATTGAGTGGAGACATGGGAAGGGGAGGCCTGAGCTCTCCTGCTTAGGTGGCTGCCCTATACAGCTGCTCAGACCCCAGCATGCTCTACGGCCCAGAGGCAGACACCATCTCTGCAGTCTACCAGGGGAAGAAAAGGGGGTAGTAAAATGGCGAGGATCACCCACCACCAGTTCCTCCTGCTGCTGCAGCCTTTGGTGACAGTTTGGATACTGGCAAAGGGAACTGCAAGAAAATATACAAAAGAAACCTGTCCAGAGTTCCAGTCGAGGAGATCCAGATGCCCCATCCCCCAACTGAAGCATTTGCGATCTGCTACTGCAACCAAACCCAGCCCCAGCTCACAGCTGATGAATGGCGGGAGAGCATTCATAGGCATAGGCAGATCAGTGGTAGACAGTTCACAGCCTCCCCTCAACTGCATGGGGTGAACAGGGGAACAGATTTGAAACATTTGTTGTCTGAAACTGCAACCAAAGAACCCAGCCCCAGCTCACGGCAGTGAATTTGAAAGTAAACCTGGGCTTAGTCTGTAATCCCAGCACTTTGGGAGGCCGAGACAAGTGAATTGCCTGAGCTCACAGGTTTGAGACCAGCTCGGGCAACTTAACAAGACCCCATCTCTACAATAAATCAAAAACTAGCTGGGCGTGGTAGCATGTGCCTGTAGTTCCAGCTACTTGGAAGGCTGAGGGAAAGAATTGTCTGAGCCCAGCACAACACTGGGGTGGCTGCCATCATGCCACAGCATTCCAGCCTGGGCAATGGAGTGAGACTTCAACTCAAAAAATAAATAAATAAAGTGAACCTGCACACTTTTTCCACTGATTTGCGAGACTTGTGATTCAGGTGTACAACGTCCTGAACTAAACAGCTCAGGGCACTTTGCAACCTCCCCTCAACTGCATGAGGTGAATAGGGGGACAGATTTAGAAGTCAGAAATCCCTCCCTTCTGAAACCCTTCCCCTCTGCTACCAGCTAAGAGAAGCAGTGCTTGGGTCATGTCTACAAGAAACCTGAAGTCTTGGAAACTGCCACAAGAAAGTACTCCAGGATTACAATTAAAAAAAAAAAAATTTTGTATGTGTTCATGATTCTACCTGATTTTTTAAAAAACTATAGCTTGTTGGAAGTGGGCAATTCATTCTGTTTTACCTCTTCTCCATCTTCTTTCTTTCCAAGGGGTATATATGAGTGTGAAAATTTCCTCATATGATTGGTTTTTGTTTCTTTGGGGTTTTTTGTTTTCTTTTGTTTTGTTTTGGGGTTTTTCTTTGTTTGTTTTTGTTGTTCTTGTTTCATTTTTGTTTTGACTTGCTTTTTTCCTTCCTCTTTCTTTTTTCTCTCTTTTTGTTTGTCTACATGTTTGTTGGTTTGTATATTTTTCCTTCTCTCCTTTGTTCTCTCCATGGTCAGCTCCTCTCCATTCTCTCTTTCTTAACTCCTTTCCTTTTCCTCATGTTATTTCGTACCCAAGGGAGATATATACTTTCTCATTGCATGGACATACTGTAAGGTTGTGGGAAGTGGAGCCCTGGAGACCCACACATCAATCAGCATACACTGTGATCTACAGGCAACTTTTGAATCTTAGCATCAAACCTCAAATCTGCAAGGGAGCAACATAGCTCCCATCTCCAAACCAGCTCCAAAAATGAACTAGTCTGGAGACTTTACTTAAAGAAGAACAGGGAGTTGAGCAAAAATAAGTGAAAACTACTCCATTTCTCACTGAGCAACAGAAGTAAAGAGAAAAAAAAAACCCATCACAAATGAAAAAAAACCAAGGAAGAAACACAGGCACCACACAAAGTCCAAAGAAAATAGTCCATGAGTATACAGAATCTGGAATTCAAACAATGAAGAGCACCCATATCAACTGATCTTGACCAAAAATGCAGAGATCAAGGAATGGATAGAAAAGATGAATAAGAATCAAGAAAAGCAAGATGAAAACATGAAAGAATTAATGACTGAAATGCAAGCTATAAAGAATACAGTAAGTGAAATAAATAATAAGCTGACAAATATGGAGAGGAGAATTAACCAGGCAGACGAAAGAATCTCAGAACGTGAAGACCGAAATCTGGAATTAACCCAATCTGTTAAAAACATAGAAAGGAAGGTTATAAAGATGGAACACAGTCTTCAGAAGATATGCGACTATATTAAGAGATTGAACCTAAGACTAATAGGTATCACTGGAGCAGATAAGAAGAATGAGAGCAGCCTGGAACAAACATTCCACAAGGTCACCCAAGAAAACTTCCCGTATCTCAACAGAGATGAGACAATCCTAACACAAGAGATACAGAGAACCCCTGAAAGACATCAAATGAGAATAGCAACTCCAAGACACATAGTAATTCGCTTATACAAAGTAGGTATAATAGAAAAATATCCTAAAGGCAGCAAGAAAGACCAGACTACCTACTGGGGAAGACTAATTAGAATAGCAGCAGACTTATCTACAGAAATACTATAGACTAGAAGAGAATGGAGTCCAATCTTCCAAATATTCAAAGATAAACAATTCCAACCAAGAATTTCCTACCAAGCTAAGCTAAGCTTCATTACTGATAGAGAATTAAAATCCTTCCCAGACATTCAATCCCTAAGTCTATGCTGCCTCCAGACTAGCTCTACAAGAGATGCTTAAGTAGGTATTGAGAACAGAAGGAAAAAAAAAAAAAAAGAACTACACTCCTCCCAGAATGCAGGAAAAAAAAGAACCACTAAAACATGCATTGTGACTACAAGATTGAAAACATACACATATATCAACCCCCAAATCAAAAGAAAACCAACAAACAAATAAGCAAACAAACAACAAACTCTATAAAAGGCTAATGACAGGTATAAACTCTCACATCTCAATAATCAGATGGAACATGAATGGACTAAACGCACCACTAAAAATACATAAAATGGAAAACTGGATTAAAAAGATGATGCAACAATATTCTGTCATCAGGAGATACATCTCAACAGAATGGACACTCATATACTCAAAGTTAGAGGATGAAAAACAAATTTTCAGCTGTACAGAACACAAAAGAAAGTGGGAGTCAAATCATAATACCTGACAAAATAACCTTTAAGCTATCAAAATTTAAAAAGATACAGAAGGACACTATATAATGATAAAAGGTTCAATTCATTAATAAGAAATATCCATCTTAAACATATATGCACCTCAAATAGGAACACCAGCTTTAATAAAGCAGCTACTAAGTAAACTAAAAAAAAATGACTCTCATACTATTATAACTGGGGACTTTAATATCCCAGCATCAACCCAAGATAGATCATTGAGGCAAAAAAATCAACAAGGAGATCTGAAACCTCAACTTGATGCTTGGCCAAATGAACTTAACAGATACACTCCACTCACAATCATGGAATATACAATCTACTCATTACCATATGGAACATACTCTAAGGTCAACCACAACCTCGACCATAAATCAAGGATAAACAAATTTCATAAGACTGAAATCCTGCCATGCACTTTCTCAGACCACAGTGGAATAAAAATAAATATCAACACCAATGAGGTTCTGCCAAAACTCACAAAGACATAGAAATTAAGCAGCATGATGCTGAGCAACTCGTGGGTCAACATGGAAATCAAAGCAGAAATTAAAAGATTCTTGGAAACAAATGAAAACAAAAAAACTTACGAAAACTTCTAGGATGCCATGAAAGCAGTACTAAAAGGGGAATTCATATCTCTACAAACACACATGAAGAAAATGGAAATATTCTAACAACTTGACAAGTCACCTAAGGGAACTAGAAAAACAAAACCACCAAAATCCTAACTTTAGAAGAAGAATCCGGATCACCAAAATAAAAGCCCAAATATAGGACATAGAAGACAAAATATAATAGGAAAAAAATCAACAAAACAAACAGCTGGTTATTTGAGAAGATAAACAAGATTGATGAACCCCTAGCCAAATTGACCAAGAAAAAGAGAAAAAATCCAAATAAATACAATCAGAAATGCAAAAGATAAAGTCACAACTGACCCTGAAGAAACACAAAAGATTGTCAGAAATTACTATGTACACTTGTATGGAAACAAACTTGAAAACCTAAGTGAACTGGAGGACTTTCTGATATCATACAACCCTCCAAGTTTGAGACAAGAAGAAATTGAGACCCTAAATAGATCAATAACAATCCAGGAAAACTACCTACAAAAAAAAAAAAAAAAAAAAAAAAGCTATGACCAGATGCCTTTCCAGCAGAATTCTATGAAAACACACACGGAGGAGCTGATACCAATCCTAAGAAAGTATTTCAGACAATTGAATAAGAGGAAACTCTCCTCAAATCATTTTATGAAGCTTAAATCACACTGATATCCAAATTGGGTAAAGAGAACTAAAAAAGAGAACTATAGGCCAATATCTTTGATGAACATAGATGCAAAAATTCTCAACAAGATTCTAGCAAACCGGATCCAACAACACATCTCAAAAATCATCCATCATGACCAAGTAGACTTCATCCCCAGGATGCAGGCCTGGTTCATCATCCATAACACCATAAATACAATTAACTACATCAACAGATGTAAAAACATGAACCACATGATTATATCATTAGATGCAGAAAAAGCTTTTGATGAAGTCCAGCATCCCTTCTTGATTAAAAAAAAACCTTGAACACCTAGGCATAGATGGAACATACCTCAAAATATTAAGAGCCATCGATAGTAAGCCCACACCACAGTCACTATACTGCTAAACAGATGGAAATAAGAAGTGTTTCCCCTGAAATTCAGAACAAGACAAGGCTACCCACTCTCAGCCCTCTTGTTCAATACAGTGTTGGAAATCCTAGCTAGAGCAATCACATATGAGAAATAAATCAAGGGTCCAGGCAACCCACTTTTTGGTTCCTCTCACTGGCACTCCTCTCACTACAGAGAGCTTTCCTATCTTCTAATAAACTCTGACTTGCTCAAAAAAAAAGAAAAAAAAAGAAAAAAAAAAAAGATATCAAGGGTATCCAAATAGGAAAAGAGGGAGTTAAGTTATCCTTTGTGAACTAAATGATCCTATACCTTGAAAACCCCAAAGAATCTGTCAAAAACCTCCTCGCACTGATAAAGTACTTTGAGTATAAAATAAAGTCTCAGGGTATAAAATAAATGTGCAGGCTGGGCATGGCAACTCACACCTATAATCCCAGCATTTTGGGAGGCTGGGATGAGAGGACTGCCTGAGCCCACAGGTTCAGGACCAACCTGGACAATTTGGCGAGATCTCAAATCTACAGTAAATCAAAAAATTAGCTGGGCATGGTGCACGTCTGTAGTCCCAGCTATTTGGAAGGCTGATGTAGGATTGCCTGAGCACAGCAGGTTGAGGCTGCAGTGGCTGTGAGTGTGCCACTGTACTCCTGCCTGGGGCACAGAGTGAGACTCAAACTAAAAAAAAATAAATGTGAAAAAGATAGCTGCATTCCTATACACCAAAAATAAACAGAAACCAAAATAAAAAGCACAATCCCATTCACAATAGACACACACACACACACACACACACACACACACACACACACAAACCATGGCATCTTCCTAACCAGAGACATGAAAGACCTTTACAACAAAAACTACAAAGCACTGCTCAAAGAAATCAAAGATGAAACAAACAAGTGGAAAATATTCCATGCTCATAATTGGAAGAATTAACATTGTTAAGATGTACATCCTACCCAAGACAATTTATAGATTTAACACAATACCCATTAAACTGCCAGCAGCATTCTTCTTAGACCTGGAAACAACAATACAGGAATTTATATGGCAACATAAATGACCACAAATAGCCAAAACAATCCTCAGAAAATAAATAAATAAAAAAAACCAACCAAAGTGGGAGGTATCACATTCCCAGACTTTAAACTTTATTATAAAGCTACAATAATCAAAACAGCCTGGTATTGGTACAAGAACAGGGATATAGACCAATGGAACAGGATAGAAATTCCAGAAGCAAAACCTCAGTTTTTTAACCAACTCATTTTTGACAAAGCCTCTACCACCAACCACTGAGGACAGGAGAACCTACTCAGTAAATGGTGCTGGGAAAACTGGCTGACCACATGCAGAAGATTAAACCAGGATCCCTTTCTATCCCTATACACAAAAGTCAACTCTAAATTGATCAAAGACTTAAACATAAAACCTCAAACTATAAGAACCTTAGAAAATGCAGGAGATACACTTATGGAAATTGGAACTGGCAACCAATTCCTGATCAAAACCACAAGCATCCATGCCATGAAAGATAAGATAGACAAATGGGACCTCATCAAACTGACAAGCTTCTGCAAAGTCAAAGAAACCATCAAGAGAGGAGGGAGATAGCCCACAGACTGGGAAAAAAATATTTGCTAACTGTATATCTGACAAAGGCCTAACATCTAGAATTTACAAGGAACTCAAACATGCTGAAAAGAAAAAAACAAACAGCCCACTACTAAGTGGGCAAAAAATATGAACAGACATTTCTCAAAAGAAGACATACGAGCAGCCAACAGATACGTGAAAAAATGTTCAGCTTCACTAGTCATCAAAAAAATACAAATTAAAACTACACCACGATACCACCTAACTCCAGTCAGGATGGCCATCATCAATAACTCAAAAAACAACATGTGCTAGAGAGGATGCGGGGAAAAGGGAACACTTTTACACTTTTGTTGGGAGTGTAAACTAATACAACCTCTGTGTAAAACAGTTTGTTGACTCCTAAAAGATCTAAAAATCAACCATCCATGTGACCCCAAAATCATCCATCTGGGAATATACCTGGAGGAATTCAAATCACTCTATGAAAAAGATACCTGCACACCTATGTTTATTGCAGCATCATTCATAATAGCAAAAACATGGAACCAACTGTGCTGCCCATCAAAAGAGGACTGGATTAAAAATATGTGGTTCATATACATGACAGACTACACAGCCACAAAGAAGGATAAAATTATGAACTTCACAACCTGAATGGACTTAGAGTCTATAATACTGAGTGATCTGTCAGAGAAACAAAGAACTGAGTAGCACATGTTCTCACTCATAAGTGGACCTTGAACAATTATCATAATACTATAAGAATAGGATTGGCAGTAATGGGAATCTGCCTGGGAAAGGGGGGGCACATCTCATATATAAGGGTACCTGCATAATGAACATTTGTATACCTAACCCTGAATTGTACCCCACATCTTTAAAATAAAAAATAAAGAAGAAGAAAAAAAAGAAACCCAATAGAATCTGTCAAAAATTTTCTTGCACTGATAAAGGACTGGGAATAAAAGTCTCAGGGTATAAAATAAACGTGCAAAAGACAGTCTCATTTCTATACACCAACAATAAACAGAAACCTGAATAAAAACACAATCCCATTTACAACAGCCACAAAAAAATGAAATACCATGACATCTTCCTAACCAGAAACGTGAAAGACCTTTACAATGAAAACTATAAAATGCTGCTCAAAGAAATCCATGAAGACACAAACAAATGGAAAAATATTCCATGCTCATGGATCGAAAGAATTAACATTGTTAGGATGTCTACCCTACCAAACACAATCTGCAGATTTAATGCAATACCCATTAAATTACCAACATCATTCTTCTCAGACCTAGAAATGACAATACAGAAATTCATATGGAAATATAAACGACCACGAATAGCCAAAACAATCCTTATCAAAAGAAACAAAGCTGGAAGTATCACACTTCCAGACGTCAAACTCTACTATAAAGTTGCAATAATCAAAACAGCCTGGTATTGGTACAAGAACATGCATATAGACCAATGGAATAGGATAGAGATTCTGGAAGCAAAACCTCAATTTCTCAACCAACTCATCTTCAACAAAGCCTCCACCAACAACCAATGGGGGGGAGGAGAACCTTTTCAGTAAATGATACTGGGAAAACTGGCCGACCACAAGCAGAAGAATGAAATGGGACCCCCTACCTATCACCATACACAAAAATCAGTTCTAAATGGATCAAAGACCTAAACGTAAAATCTCAAACTATAGGAATCCTGGAAGAAAATATAGGAAACACCCTTACGGAAATTGGAATAGGCAAGCAATTCTTGATCAACTCTCCAAAAGTGAATGTCATAAAAGACAAGATAGACAATTGGGACCTCATCAAACTGAAAAACTTCTGGAAAGGAAAAGAAACTATCAGGAGAGTGGGGAGACTGCCCACAGAATGGGAAAAAATATTTGCCAACTGTAAATCTGACAAAGGCCTAACATCCAGGGTCTATAAGGAACTCAAATGTGCTGAAAAGAAAAAAACAAACAGTCCCATACACAGGGGGCAAAAGATATGAATAGACACTTCTCAAAAGAAGACATATGGGCAGCAACAGATACATGAAAAAATGCTCAGCCTCACTAATCATCAAACAACTGCAAATTAAAACCACACTGAGATACTACTTAACCCCAGACTGGATGGCCGTCATCAATAACTCAAGAAAACAAAAGATGCTAGAGAGGATGTGGGGAAAAGGGAATACTTCTACACTGTTGGTGGGAATGTAAACTAGTACAACCTCTGTGGAAAACAGTGTAGTGATTTCTAAAAGATCTATGAATCAACCTTTCATATGACCCAGCAATCCCCCTTATGGGAATATACCTGCAGGAACTCAAATCACTCTATGAAAAAGATACCTGTACATGCATGTTGATTGCACCATTATTCACAATAGCGAAAACAAGGAACCAACCGTGCTGCCCATTGAAAGTGGGCTGGATAAAGAAAATGTGGTACATTTACACAATGGGATATTATGCAGCCATAAAGAAAAACAAAATTATGAACTTTGCAGTAACTTGGATGGAATTAGAGTCTATAATATTCAGTGATTTATCATAGAAACAAAAATCTCAGTACTACATGTTCTCACTCTGAACATTATTATAATACTATAAGAAAGGGATTGGCAGTAGTGGGACACTGCCAGGGGAGGGGGGATACTTAACACTAATAAGGGTACCCACACTTTACCGTACAATGACCACTTCTGTACCTAATCCTGAATTATACCCCACATCTTTAAAAAGTAAAAAAAGATAAATATGGAAGTCATCATGGAGAAAATGAAGGGAGAAGGCAGGGAGAGAAGTGCCTAAAAGAGGGGGGGAGATGACTTCATGAGACATGGAATAGCTTAAAAAAATGAGTGTCCAGGAGGCTGAGAGCAATCAAATCCAGTCTTAACTTTTTCAAAATCTTTACAAAACTCATTAAAAAATGTATTACATACTTATTTGCCTCAATTAATAGGCTATACTAAATGTAATTTAGCTTTTCCGTGGTGGCTCACAGACCCCATTCTGCACGTCAGATTTTTTATCACACCAGACATAAACAAGATCAAACGGGACAGCCCCTGAACGCCTGGAGCCCCCTTTGCAGGCACATCTGTTACATCAACCTGCTCAATAGTAGACTGTCTCTTCTCAAACACTAAAGTGAAAGATTTATTACTTTATGACTTTTAGGTCATAGATTCATGGAAACTCATGTTCAAAATGAATTATTGAATCAGATAAAAATAGCTTTTCCTCAAGCACTTTTCTTGTCATCCAAAAAATGTTATTTACTGACATCATTAGTGTTTATTGACTTAACGGCATTAAAATGCCTATTTTTATTGTACAACTGAGATGGTGGCTCATATTCAGTCCATTCTTTTCTCTCATTGCAATAAGCTTAATGCTGGAATGTGTATGAGGTGTAAACCTTACTATTCCAAAAAAGGGTGCTTAAATGTGTGTAAAAAGCCCTTGTTCTAAAGACCTCATCACAATCATAAAAGGAAGACATTTATAGAAATGAAAGGCAATGCCCTAGCCTCCAAGTCCCTGTCAATGTTTTATCAGAATTCTAGGCATATACAAATTTTAAACCCCATTTTTTTCTTATGTTCTCAGAAGATCTGTTAAAAAATATCTCCATTACAGATAAACTTTTCTTGTCATAACTTTTCACATTCTGAATAACCTCTTGGTCCACAGGTTGAAGGAGGCAGTGATGGTGAAATATTAACAGGCACTTATCTCTTTCTTCAGAGTAATATTTACAATTATCTAGAAATACAACTTCACTCTCCTCATAAACTTGTATATTTGAATTTTTATTGAATTTTAATACATAGAAACATATACTGCAACTAATAATAAACACATGTTTATCTACACATGCATTACTTGTGTTCTGAAAGAGTCTCTAGGTCAGTTAAAATTCCCTCTGGCCATGTCTATTTAATGAGAGACCACAGTGTTAGTACATGTAAGGATAGTCATTTTACCCTTTTTCTATTTAAACCTGGAGTTGGATGTTTCACTGGCTCAGAAGAATTAGACACTCACTGATAAAAATCTGTTTTTCTAATACTAGACAACGTTTTAAGAAATATTCTGCTTCCTGAATGCCAGAAATTTCCAAAGAACCTTCTCAAGCCAGCTTGTTCTGGTAACTTTTAAATCTGTATCTGCAGCCTATATGCTTCTGAGTTCCAGATTTCTATGTCTGGCCACCATTCAACACTCAACACTGACATGTCCATAGGGTGGTTAAAGGCATCTCAAACTTCAAAACAGTCATGTTCAAAACAGAACACCTGACTCCCTGTACCACAAGCCTTATTCCTGTCCCAGCCCAATCCATTTCTTTAATTGACACCACTGGTACCAATTGTTTGAGATAAATACCCTTCATGGTCCTAAATTTGTGTTTCCCTCAAACCCCACAACAGTAAGTCCTACTGGCTCTGCTTCCAATGTATATCCTAAATTCTGACCACTCTTCACTATACCCAGTGATAAAACCCTGGTCTGAAAGAGTCTCTAGTCTGAGTCATCCTTCTCACTTGTCTGCTAGTTGCCCACCCAACATCCATCCTTCCTTTCTTCCATACTAACAGAACTCTGATGCTATTCATAGTGGAAATGTGTCCTGCTATAGAAAAACTACACTTCCCAGTCTTCCTTGCAGCTGGGCATGGACACAACAAAATCTGTCCAGTGAAATGGAAGTGGAAGATGTCTATAATGCTACGAAAACAAGGACTGTGGCAGAACTGTTGGTATCATACACATTCCTGATGCTAACCACTTCAAGGCACACGCTTGATCTCCTGTGGCCAGAACCTGCATTTGTCTGCCTGAGTGCCTTCCCTTGTTTCTAGAGACCTCGTTGCTGCCTGTGTAATAGGTCAGAAGTGATAGGGCACTGAAGACCTCCCTGGAGCAACTTCAACCAATGACTGTCAGTTATTGGTGTATAATTACCTTTTCCTTGGTTGGGAGAATTTGGAGGGGTGTGGTTTATATTGGGCTCCAGGGCTACCCCATCAGGATTTAGCTCCAGTCACCCACAGTGGTAACATATTTGATTATCCGTCCTTCCTTGTTCCACTTCCCCATTCCCATATGTGGTAGGCTGAAAAATGGCCCCAAAGATAATAAAGCCTCCATCCTGTAACCTGTAAATGCCACTTAATTTGGAAATAAGGCCTTTACATACATTAAATAAGGCCTCTGCATACATCTTGAGTAGGGAGATTATCCTAGAATATCTGGGTAGGCTTTAAGAGAGAGGCAGAGGTAGATGTGACACAAAGGAGAATGGGATGTGAAGATGTAGCAGAGAGATATTTGGAGATGCTGGCATTGAAGATTAGAGACCACAAGCCAAGGAGTGCAGGCAGTCACCAGAGGCTGTAAGAGGCAAGGAAGAGATTCTCCCCAGAGACTCTGCAGGGAGTGCAGCCCTGCCGACACCTTGATTTTGGCCTGGTGATACT
Source organism: Cephalopachus bancanus (assembly GCA_027257055.1). NCBI lineage: Eukaryota > Metazoa > Chordata > Mammalia > Primates > Tarsiidae > Cephalopachus > Cephalopachus bancanus. The sequence goes on from JAPVLO010000020.1 coordinate 651,701, forward strand.
GATTTTGGGCTTCAGGCCTTCTGTACTGTGAATGAATAAATGTGGTGGCTTGTTATGGTAGCCATAGAAAACTAATTCACCATGATAATCTTTATATCTCCAATATACTACTTGTATTGAAGAGCTGGCTTCTGTAGGAACCCACAACAAAAATGCCACATACACTCTTGTTTTTACCCATTGCCCTTCCTTTGCTCCTTTCCTAGAAGGCAGATGTGGCACTGGAAATGGTTCACCCATCTTGAAACCACAAGGTTATCACAAACAATAAAGCCACACACTGATGATGATGAAGCAGACTTGCATTCACAGCTAATTATCAGACATCTTCACTTGGACATATAAAAGGCATCTCAAACACAGCTTGCATTTTCTCCAGTGTTCCTTATTTTAATAAATTACAATTCTATCCTTCCAGGTGGTAGGCCTGAGTGCCTTCCCTTGCTTTGGACCACCTTTTGCTCATCATCTTCTTACACACCCCACACCCAGTCCATAATCTATACAATTATCAGCTCTTTAGTCAAAACAGACTCATGTGTCATCATGTCTACTTCTACCAACATGATCTAAACTACTGGATTCCATCATCTCCCACAGCTTAGTGTGTCTGTCTCCTTGTCTTCCTATGATCTATTCTTCCCATAGCAACTAGAGCGAGTCTTTTAAAACATCAAGTCAGAAAAATGTCACTCCTGTGCTCAAAGTCCTCCAGTAAATTCCCATTGCACAGAGTAAAATCTAAAAATCTTGACCAAGATCTACAAGGCCATAAAGGATTGAACCCTATCTGCCTCTGCAAGGTCAGCTTCTCCCACTTTCCTCTTGATTCCTCCTCTCTAATCACACTGGCCTTGAAAACACCAAGTAAGTTCCTGCCTCAGAAGTTTTGTGATTCCTCTGCCTGGAATACCATTCCCCACAATATCCATATGTCTAGATCTCTCTGTTTCTTTAGGTCTTTCTTCAAATGTTACTTAATCAGATTTACTCTGTAATTCTGTATTCTCATAATATGCTTATTTGTTTTTCACAGCAGTTATTGCCACCACTCTCTGACATAATATGTATTTATTTATCTGCCATAACCTGTCTCCCCACTAAATCATAAGCTGCAGTGAGGGCCCTGATACCATTGCAGAGCCACAGAATCAGCCCTAATCTGGCAGAAAAAGAAAAACCCTACCTCATTTGGGTATTATGAGACTCTGGGTTTTATTTACATTTTGTGCTTTAGCAGACCTCTTCTGACAATGCCCCTACAGGTGAACAGTGTCGCCTTATTACTTCCAGAGTGTGAAAGTTCAGGCTCTTGACTCAGCCTATTTCCACTTGGAGGGGAGGCTCATTACTAGATGGGGTATAAGTTCAGGCCCCAGCAGTCCTTTGCTGATACTACCGTGGCTTGGTGGGGCAGGGCTGCTTCATTGTTCCTTCCCACATGGCCTCCGCTGACACCCGTGAGGTAGGTGCCCTCATTACCATTGCTACTCAAAGTATTTTTCTTTATTTTGCTATGGTAAGAATTTGGGGTTGTCAGTGATTTCAGGCAGGATTTGGATATTCCTGGGTCCCTAGGTCATTACACCAACGATGACTCATATATACCCTCAGTTTCTAATATAAATGGATACAGATTCTATGGGTAATCTGACCAGTTGTCCCTCATCAGCCAGCTGTCCCTCATCAGTCAGCTGTCTTGTTGATTTATCTATTTAAAACTATTCGTGAACAATTTTAAGTAGTACATAACTTGCAAATTATAATATTAGTATAAAGTATTTGCATTTTTCCCTTTCTCTTTTTTAGAGAGAATTGAGAAGTCATTTCATGACATGGATTCTATAGAGCACCCAGCTCTGTGATGCCCATCTCGTACATGCTGGCATTGCACAGATTGCGTTTACAGTTACTCCACTGCACTGTGGCTTGGTCAGTGGATTTCCCCATAAACAGCTATGCCATATATGTTTGTGCTTTAGCATGGTAATATGTGAAATGTATTTCCCTCATTCTTTAACACTTTTTACTACAAGAACCAGCAACTTAATAATTGCTTTTACAGGAAAGAGGAAATAATAGCCAAATGAACCTTCTGATTTCAAGACACAACCAAATTTAAATAACTTAAAATGTGAAAAAAGTGCGTCTTAGTGTGTTACCCTCAGATTCCATGAAAGCAGACTCTGGTTTGCCTTGTTCTGGCCCCAAAGCCATTCCTACATAATCATGCCTCATTCATTCCCCAATTAAAAAGGCAAGCTCTTGATAACCCAAATGTATCTATGAAAATAATCCTGGATTATCTTCATTTTTTTCACTTCCTGCTTTTATACAAGTTCACTTCTACCTGATTCTTGACTCCACTCTTCTCTGGTCCTTTGAAATTGGTATTTATATTTGATCTCCCTGTTGTTTGACACTCTATTCCTTTTTATAGACTGCCATTCTTTCAGTTCACTCTTTCATTCAAAGAATGTTATGTGCATACCTACCTTATACCAGGCACTGTGCTAGTTCCTGGGGTGCGACAGAGAGAAGACAAATATTGCTGAGCAGTGCTGGCCTATGATGTTACAGGATTAACTTCTTATTATTCCTATCAACACTGATACTTGTACCACTACTTTTCTTGCCTGCTTTTCTATTTTTGTCTCTATTTCTACTTTCCTTTCTGCTTCTTGAGTTTAGTTCAAGGAGGCTATAGCTCTTACACTAACTGCTGTCCAGTGAGATTGCTTTTTTCTTCTGGGGAGACAGCCAATGGACTCACCACACGTCTCCAATATTTATGTTTTTAGCACTTACTTGTTTCACCAATGCCCTAATTAGAGCACAGATGTGCCAGGTGGTTCCCAGGTGCCAGATGACTAAGCACCACAGAACACTGGGTCAGGGTAGGTGGACTTGGCACCTGATGTGGAACTCGACGTCCATGTCTCAGTTCACACCTACCAGACTCTTTAAAAAAATGTAATTTGTCACTAACCTTTTATAAACTGTCCTGTAAAATGTGAATGCAAATTTATCTTATAAAGTGATACTTTTTAATCTTTCCCTAAACTTAGTAGCAGATTAGTCTCTCAAATAAATCTTTCTTTAATTCTTTTATTTCTGTTCTCCCTTTCTCCTTCCTAATATCTTTTCTTCCTTTCAAAGTCACCAGTAAATTCCTATTATCACTTAGCACTGCCAACATTTCAGAATCTACCTTTAAGTCTAACATACCAGGTTTTTACCCCAGGTCTATTTCACTTTGTTTTTTCTTCAGAGAAACAAGACACTAGAAGAAGTTATCCAATTTGACTACTCTGGAGAAGAGTGTGTGTGTATGTGGGGGGAGGGGGAGGTAATGTATGATGGGGCGGGGGCGGGGGAGAACAAGGGATTTAGTTTGGGCTATCCAGAAGATAAGAGAATTAATCAAATTAAAAAGGATTTTCAATATGCAAAAAGAATACATTGGTACAACTTATTAAAGTACTAACACATTGACCTATATCAGAACATTAGAATTTTTAAAAAACTGCAATTAGAACTGTATTTTATTCCTCAAGAAGCTAGTAAGTAAAGTTCTCAGAGGGAAAGGATACTTCAAGGGTTATGAAAGATGCACACAAGGAATACAATTTTTAAAACTTTTCTGAATGTTAGGCATTATGCTTTAACAGTTATCTGCCTTGGTTCTTTGAAAATATGACTTTCATGGCAGATAAAAATTGGTAAATCACATAGCCTAGATTTTTAGGAAGCATTTGACAAGATTCTATGAATTAGATCAATGGCTAAGGTGTAAGTCACACAATAACAGGTACAGTAAAAAGTTCATTAGAGAGATATGAAACTTTTGATTGAAGATAGAAAAACACACACATTTTGTTTCTTTCTCAAATCCTACTAATAAAAAGCAAAGGGATATTTTTAACCTAGAAGATTAAACTTACAAGAACAAAAGTAACGGGAGAAGGCAGTGGAGAAAGCAACCCAATTAGATAATCTGGAAGTAAAGGGTAGAGGTACATTCTCTGGAGGAAATAAAATGGAGAGGCTCTGGACTGAAAACATCGGGTGTAGCAGAGGATGGGACCAGCGTGGGGGTTAAGTTAAGGTCAACAATGCAAATCTAAGTCCACAACTCCCTCCTCCTTCTCAGCTTCGGAATGTGATACCCAATTTATACCCTCCAGGCAGGAAATTAAAAGGAAACTGGATAAGCCTGGATTCTGACAAACCTTAGGCAAGAGACTGAAAGAGTGATAAAGGGTCTTGCAGGGAAACTGCCTAGCCTGATGACCATACAGTGAAGACCACTGTCAATAAGCCCTGCCTGCCCATGCGCACATGAGCTTCCGACCAGTTTTCTATGCCACCACTCTTAAATAGGAGCAAGCAGTCAGGGATCCCAGACATTTGAGAAAAGCAGCCCACATGACAGAGAAGGTGGGTCAAATACAAACAGAAAGACATTTTTGAAGAAAATTGTACAGAAAGAAGAAGGCTTTTTATAATTAAGATTTCAGAGTTATTAACTCCAGGAGAAACAAAGTGTTGACCCAGAAAGGAAAATGAATCACAGTATGCCATATGGCTCAGAGGTGAGTGGTGCTTATAAAGGCTTTTAAAGCTTTTGATTCGACCAAAACTACAGTGATTGGAAGGATAGAGGAGTGGGAAGTGTGACTGTGTGTTTTTGCGTATGGTGGAAAGTGTGAAAATACCCATTTGTGGAAGTCAATAGATACAGCTAAACTGAAAAATCAAGACGTAGCAACAGAAGCATGTTATTTTGGAATATAGAGGTAAATATTTAAAAAATCAGCTAAAAACACCCCCTGGAAAGTGGTTGCTTCTGGGAATAGCAAACCATGGAGGGAACAGGAAGTTGCTGCTTCTTGGTAGCAGTCATGAAGAAGCAAATGACTTTTTAAACTACATTCATGTGTAACTAAGAAAGACCTGTATAAATGCTCTTTTCAGTTAGAAAGGATAGTTGAAAGAAGCAATCCATCACATGTGCATTCAATTATGCAAGAAAAATGGCATTTTAAAAAACGGCATTCCAGGATTCACACATTTTGAGACCGTGTTGCATTGGCTTTAGCATTGCTTAATGCACTCGTGAAACTCCTATTTAGAAATAACCATCAGAGATAAGTTTATAAAACATAAGCTTTAATAATTTTAAATATATTAGACTGCATAACACATTGGCTGGTGGACATGCTTATCCCTTAGGGAGTTAAAGCTGCATCACAATTGGTGGGCAGATTTCTCTGAAAGGCTAATTTGATTTCACTATTTGAGTAGCAGTGGCTAGGAGAAAGGCAGAACTAGGGAGCAGTTGCCAGGGTTTGAGGGGAGGCACAGACTGAAGGATGTGGAGAATTACACAGAACCCCACCCACAGAATGACTGACTAGAGCTGACATAAGAGGCAAGTTGGAGCTGATAACTGAAAGGAGCTGATTGATATAAGAAGCAAAAATAACTCCAAATATTTCTAATTCATATTTTAGTAAGTGATAGGTATATTGTATTGATAAAACAGAAGTGATTTACTATATAAAAGGGACAATGAAAAAATATACAAAAAAGAAGTTACTAGAAATAAAACACGGTTGCCAAACCAAGAGGCAGTAAACAACAATAATCACTGCTCAACTAAAAATGAGAAAACTCAAAAAATTCTTCCAGTATATAAAGCAAAAAAAAGATGATGGACACTATCAGAGAAAAGAAAAAGGTAAATTCTAGGAGATGAGAATGAAACAAGATGGTGGAGAATTATTAATCAAAGAAATAGAAAATTTCATGGCTGAAATTTGAATCTTTAACATAAAAGGTTCACCAAAGTCTGTACAGAATTCTTGAAAAAGGATCAATACCTAGAAAGTTATCCTAGTAAATTTATAAATTACGAGAATAAAGAGAAAATCCTATAAGCCTTCATACCTTTTTTTTTTAAAAAAAAGGGAAGCTGAAAAAGCGAGAAAATGAGATTAGTAGTGGTCTTTCCATCTGCAACACTCAATGCTTCAAGATAACAGGAGTGATGTTACTGAATTCCTCTATAAGAGGAAAAAGAAGCCACTTTGGACATGGAAGAAATTAAGAAATATACCACTCATGTTTATTTTTATGAAAAGATTAAGAAAGTACTTCAATCAAATTTAAAACGAATCCAGTTTAAAAAAATCAAGAACAGGAAAGCCTAGACTGGTAGACTTTCTTTTATTTAGGTAGGATAGATCAATCTATTTTATTTTTATTTCAAAATCAGAGTGTACACATGCAGGTTTGTTACATGGGTATATTGCATAATGGTGAGATTTGGGCTTCTACTGAACCCATCACCCAAACAATGAACATATTACCCAACAGGTAGTTTTTTCAACCTTTGTTGCCATTCTACTCTCCTCTCTTTAGGGTCTGCAGCATTTATTGTTCATATCTTTATGACCGTGTGTACCCAGTGTTTAGCTCCCACTTATTAGTGAGAACATGTGGTATTTGGTTTTCTGGTTCTGTATTAATTCAATTAGGATAATGGCCTCCAGTTGCATCCATGTTGCTGCAAAAGACATGATTTCGTTCTTTGTTTATGGCTGTGCAGTATTCCATGGTGTATATGTACCACAATTTATTTATCAAATCCACTGTTGATGGGCACCTATGTTGATTCCATGTCTTTGCTATTGTGAACAGTGCTGTGATAAACATACAAGAGCAGATGTCTTTTTGGTAGAACAATTTCTTTTCCTTTGGGTAAATACCCAGTAACAGTCAAATGGTAGTTCTGGGTTTTTTTATTTTTATTTTTTTATTTTAAAGATGTGGAGTACAATTCAGGGTTAGGTATACAAATGTTCATTATGCAGGTACCCTTGTTGATGAAGTGGTCCTCTCCCTCCCTGGCAGACTCCCACTACTGCCAATCCTTTTCTTATAATATTATGATAATTATTCAAGATCCACTTATGAGTGAGAACATGTGATACTCAGTTCTTTGTTTCTGTGATACATTACTCAGTATTATAGACTTTAACTCCATCCAGGTTGCTGTGAAGTTCATGATTTTTGTCCTTCTTTATGGCCATGTAATATTCCATCATGTATATGTACCATATTTTTTTAATCCAGTCCTCTTTTGATGGGAAGCATGGTTGGTTCCATGTTCTTGCTATTGTGAACAATGCTGGGATAAACGTATATATGCAGGTATCTTTTTCATAGAGTGATTTGGGTTTCTCTGGGTATATTCCCAGTAGGGGGATTGTGGGGTCATATGGAAGGTCAATTTTAAGATCTTTTAGGAATCGCCACACTGTTTTCCACAGAGGCTGTACAAGTTTACACTCCCACCAGCAGTGCAGAAGTGTCCCCTTTTTGCCGCATCCTCTCCAGCATCTGTTGTTTTTTGAGTTACTGGTGGTGGCCATTCTTACTGGAGTTAGGTGGTATGGTGGTATAGTTTTAATTTGCATTTCTTTGATGACTAGTGAGGCTGAGCATTTTTTCATGTATCTGTTGGCTGTTCTTTTTTTTTTTTTTTTTTTGAGTTGGAGTCTTACTCTGTCGCCCAGACTGGAGTGCAGTGGCCGCTCCCGGCCACCGCAGCCTCGACCTGCTGGGCTCCGGCGATCCTTCCGCCTCAGCCTTCCGAGTAGCTGGAATTACAGGCATGCATTACCACGCCTGGCTGATTTTTTAAAAATTATTTATTGTAGAGATGAGGTCTCGCTGCCCAGGCAGGTCTCGAACGCGAGGGTTCAGGCAATCCACTCACCTCAGCCTCCCAAAGGCGCGGGATTACAGGCTGAGCCACTGAGCCCAGCTGTTGGCTGTTCCTATGTCTTCTTTTGAGAAGTGTCTATTCATATCTTTAGCCCACTTTGTAATGGGGCTGGTTTTTTTTCTTCTTTTCCTTTTTGGCACATTTGAGTTCCTTGTAGATTCTAGATTTTAGGCCTTTGTCAGACATACAAGTCAACCTCACATCATCAGAGAAATGCAAAAGAAAGCCACAATGAGATATCATTGTTTCCCAGTCTGTGGGCTGTCTCCCTGCTCTCTTGATGATTTCTTTGGCTTTGCAGAAGCTTGTCAGTTTGAAGAGGGCCCACTTGTCTATCTTATCTCTTATGGCATGGGCACTTGGGAAACAACAATACAGGAATTCATATGGAAACATAAATGACCATGAATAGCCAAAACAGTCCCGGCAAAACAAAACAAAACAAACAAACAAAAAACAAAGTGGGAGTTATCACACTCCCAGACTTTAAACTTTATTATAAAGCTACAATAATCAAAACAGCCTGGTATTGATACAAGAACAGGCATGTAGACCAATGGAACAGGATTGAGATTCCAGAAGCAAAACCTCAATTTCTTAATCAACTCATCTTTGACAAAGCCTCCGCCACCAACCACTGGGGAGAGGTGAACCTATTCAGTAAATGGTGCTGGGAAAACTGGCTGACCATAGGCAGAAGATTAAAACAAGACCCCTAGCTATCCTCATAAAACAAAAATCAACTCTAAATGGATCTAAATGTAAAACCTCAAACTATAAGAACCGTGTAAAACGCAGGAGACACCGTTATGGAAATTGGAACTGGCAACCAATTCCTGATCAAAACTCTAAGTGCCGATGCCATAAGAGATAAGGTAATTCTGTTTTTAGTTGAGAAATCTCCAAACTGCTTTTCATAAAGCTGAACTAATTTACATTCCCACCAGCAGTGTATTTTCTTCACAACCTTGCTAACATTAGTTTATTGACTTTTTAGTAATAACCATTCTGATGGGTATGAGATGATATCTCATTGTGGCTTTCTTTTGCATTTCTCTGATGATGTGAGGTTGAACATTTTAAAATATATTTGTTGGCTACTTAAATGTCTTCTGTTGAAGATATATAAGTGTATTAAATGTCTATTCATATTCTTTGCCCACTTTTTTTTTTTTGAGTTGGAGTCTCACTCTGTCGCCGAGACTGGAGTGCAGTGGCCGCTCCCGGCCACCGTAGCCTCAACCTGCTGGGCTCTGGCGATCCTTCCACCTCAGCCTTCCAAGTAGCCGGAATTACAGGCATGCGCCACCACACCAGGCTGATTTTTTGATTTATTGTAGAGATGAGGTCTCGCTGCCCAGGTGGGTCTTGAACCCGTGGGCTCAGGCAATCCACTCACCTTAGCCTCCCAAAGGCGCGGGATTACAGGTTGAGCCACCGAGCCCGGCTTTGTCCACTTTTTAAATAGCTTTTTATTGTCAATTTGTTTAAGTTTCTTATAGATTCTTTGTTGGATGCATAATTTGCAAATATTTTCTCTCATTCTGTAAGTGGTATGTTTACTCTGTTGATAGTTTCTTTTGCTACACAGAAGTTCTTTAGTTTAATTAGGTCCTAATTGTCAATTTTTGTTTTTGTTCGGTTTGCTTATGAGGATTTAGACATACATTCTTTTCCTAGACCAATGACTAGAACAGTGTTTCCTAGGTTTTCTTCTAGTATTTTTATAGTCTGAGATTTTTCATTTAAGTGTTTAATCCATCTAGAGTTAATTTTTTTATACACATGGTAAAAGTCCAGTTTCATTCTTTTGCATATAGTTAGCCAGTTTTCCAAGCACCATTAATTGAACTAGGTGTCCCATATCTACTGTTTATTTTTGTCAACTTTGTCAAAGATCAGTTGGTTGTGGTGTCTGGCTTTATTTCTGGGTTCTCTATTCTGTTCCATTGGTCTATGTGCTTTTTAAAATTTTTTATTTTTGAGTTGGAGTCTTACTCTGTTGCCCAGGCATGGCCACCACAGCCTTGACCGATTGGGCTCAGGTGATCCTTCTGCCTCAGCCTTCCAAGTAGCTGGAACTACAGGCATGCACCATCATGCCCAACTAATTTTTTGTTTTATTGTAGAGATGAGGTCTCACCAAGTTGCTCAGGCTGGTCTCAAACCCATGGGCTCAGGCAATACTCTTACCTCGGCCTCCCAAAGTGCTGGGATTATAGGTGTGAGGCACTGCACCTGGCCTTATGTGCTTATTTTTATACCAGTACCATGGTGTTTTAGTTATTGTAGCCTAGTAGTAAAGTTGAAGCTGGGTAAGAAAACAGGGAAGATTTTTGTATACCAATAACAGTAATAAGCCAAATAATCACACTTAGTTGTCAAAACAGAATTATTAAAATAAAAGAGGAATAAAATAAAATAAGTAGCAAATAGGAATTAGAAATCAAGATTATATCAATAGATATTTGGAGGTGAGATGGAACCAACCATCTTGCCCATCAAAACTGGACTGGATTAAAAAAATGTGATACATATACATGATGGAATATACATAGCTATAAAGAAGGACAAACATATGGACTATGAACTTTTCAGCAACTTGGAAGGATTCAGAGTCTATAATATTGAGTGATCTATCACAGAAACAAAGAATTGAATATCACATGTTCTCACTCATAAATGGACTCTGAACATTTAATTTACCATAATACTATAAGAAAGGAATTGGCAGTAGCTGGACACTGCCAAGGGAAGGAGATGGGGCACATAACATCAATAAGTGACCTGATCTCAAACCAGGTGAAGTGGGGACCAAAAGGAGACTCACACTCTACCTGTATGATGACCACTTATATACCTAATCCTGAATTATACCCCGTGTCTTAAAAAAAAAAAAGAAGTTTGGAGGTGGGATAAGTAAATGGGGAAGCAAAGGTGTTGCTGATTTCAAGTCTTATTAGAGTTAAGAGTTGTCAAAGTTAGTCAAAATTCTGGTTGCTGAAAGAGAAATTCAAATTTTAAACTGTAAAAAATACAAATCAACAATTTATAAAATTGGATGTAGAACCTATAAGAGAAGGGATTAAAAAGAGGTCCACCTAGTGAACAATCAGAAAGCAAAAAGGGTCAATTCAGGATGTATCAATTACCATAAAATTCTCTTTTTAATGGTAAAGATTCTCAGTTTGAGGTATATATTTATTAATCTAACCGTATGTTATTTGTGAGAGATACACAACATAATATGAAAAAAGTTGAGAACAAGGGGATAAGCAAAGATATTACTGACTACAGCAAATTAAAAAGAAAGCAGGGATGGTAATATTAATATCAGGCAAAGTAGAATTCAAATAGAAAACATTAGCTTATACTTGTGCTATATTTTATAATGTTAATTACATAACATACTAAGACGATTTGATACCCATAAATCTTGACACACTGAGCAACAGAACACTGAAATATATAGGAAAAAAAACTGTTAGAAATATAAGAAAGATTGGACAAATTACAATTATGATGAAGATTTGTCTTAGAATCTGACAGATAAAATAAAAAAGGAACAGTGTGTTTGAAAAACATAATTTAAACATAATAAGAATTAAAATGTTTGCTTACATATGTATAATGTATTTTCACTTTTTTTACTCAACCAAAAGATTTCAAATACCCAAAGGACTTTTTTTATTTAAATAGCTTTGGGGTATATAAATAATTTTCACTCTGGACTTTAAGAGTACCAGTCACTCCAACCTGTGCACACTGTATCCAATAGGTGAGGTTTTTTTGTCCCTCCATGCCTTCCCCCAAACCCCTTCTGAGTCTCTTGTGTCCATTATACCATTCTCTATGTCTTTGCATATCCTTAGTTTAGCTCCCACTTATAAGTGAGAACAAGAGATGTTTGGTTTTCTGTTTCCTGAGTTAGTTCACTTAGGATGATGTTCTCCAATTCTATCCAAGTTGCTGCAAAAACATTTCATTCTTTTTGATAGCTGATATTTCATAGTGTATATATACCACATTTTCATTATTCATGATCAGTTGATAAGCATTTAGGCTGATTCTACATCTTTGTAATTGTGACTTGTGCTACAATGAACATGCAGATGCAGGTGTCTTTTTAATATAATGCCCTCAGTTCCTTAGGGTTGGGATTGCTGGATTAAATGGTAGAGCTACTTTTAGTTGTCTGAAAAATCTCCATACCGATTTCCATAGATGTTGTACTAATTTACACTCCCACCAACCGTGTATAAGTGTTCCCTTTCTACACATCTGAGCCAGCATCCAGGTCTGCTTATCTCTGAACTAGTATATGAAATAGAAATAAACTCCCCTCCAATCTTATTTAAGCCCTTGTATTTTAGATTATACTCTAATATACACAGTTTTCTTAGTTATAAAATGAGAATATACCTAGCAGCGCTGTTGTAAGGAGGAGTATGCAGCAGGATATTAAAAAGTGTTAGTTATTATTATTATCCATATTTGTGCAGCTTTCCTTTAGTCTGATTTCAAAGTCATGGTCTGAGTAGAATCACTGAAAGTGAGACACCTAGAGTGGTGTTACTAGTGCCAAAGTCAGTCTGAATCAAGATTAGGCAATATACGACCACCTCTTGACCCCTACCCTCCAAGCTCTGGGGTCAGCCAGTGGTCAGTTGGCTAGTGAAATAATAGGAGATAAACCTTTGCAGAACTGGTGGCAGGGAAGAAGTGAAGATAGACATTTGTAAAAGGAATTTGATGTCCTACCAGGACAAATGCTATACAAATTCTATTCCTTATCTCTTTGTGAAACTTCTGGTAAAATATTCCATTCATATTGCCATGTTGTATTTTGAGGCTATGTTTAAGTGTTGAGTCCAGTCTTAAGGGGCAAGAATGAATGAAAACTTGAGATACTTGATGCACACAAAAGAAGCAAGCTGGTCAAGAGTTGCTGTACTGTGGTAACAGAAGAGTACATGAGGTGCCCATCAGCCTAAGACACTGGACAAAGTCACTACAAGTTGGGAAATAGTAAAATTTTTTTTAACAGCAGATCCATAGAGTCAAAATTGAAAAGGCATATACAATAGATTCTTAATTATGGTCACTTGAAATTTCTCCCCACCTTCCTCACCAAAAAATAATTGGCATAACCTTCCATTAATAGTAAATTTCAAAATTCATGTTTCCTCAGGGAGTTTTTGGTATAGTTAAGTATCCACTTATTAGACAGAGATTTCTCAGGACTTACCCCATTGTATTATGGGCTTGGTTCTCCATGTCAAGAAACTGCTACATCTGGTTTATATTTCTTGATTTTTAATCTGTTAGGGGGAAAATGATCCAGATTCCTAAAATGGTTACATTTATTAACTTATAAAACATGAAAAATTTGTTATGGACAAAACTATTTAGTATGAGTTTTTCTGAGTATAGTAGTTCTTGGTTTTACAAAATGTAGAAACTTGGACTGTTTTTTATTTTTTGAGAGCCCTTATGCACTTATGATATTGGCTTAGTGATGAGTTGAAATGTGTACTGACTGAAATGAGTATCCATTTACTACTGACCAAACAATAGCTTAGGACTAGGTATTTTGCAAAGTACTTAGTATAGGAGGATGAGTAAAATGCAATTCCTAGTAAAGAGGAGCTCTAGCTAGATATTCTCAAACTTTCCATTCTGGCAAAACTATTAATAGTTTGCTTTTATTTGCATATATTTTTCTTTGGTCCTTTCTGGGTTTTGTCAGGATGAATGTAAATATGAGATTTAAGACAAAAAGACTAAGAATTGCCTTAAAATAGAACTCTTAAAATTTTTCAATAGCTCTGTGTGCACTGGCTCACTTCTTGACAAAATAAGGATGAAATACTCAGTGATCTATACAGAAATAAAGAACTGAGTACCACATGTTCTCACTCATAAGTGGACTCTGAACAATTATCATAATACTATAAGAAAAGGATTGGCAGTAGTGGGAAACTGCCAGGGGAGGGAACAGGGACACTTCATCAACAAGGATACCTGATCTCAAACCAGGTGACGTGGGGACCAAAGTGAGGCCCAAACTTTACCTGTACAATGATCATTTGTATACCCAACCCTGAATTGTACCCCACATCTTTAAAATAAAAAAATAAATAAAATTAATTCTAAAAATATAAAAAGTAATTTCAGACTTTAAACAAGTTGCAAAAATAGTAAAAAGAACCTTTAACCCAAATTTCCTAAATGTTAACATTTTATCACACTTTATTCATTCTATTTTTTTCTGAAACATTTGAGAGTCAGTTGCAGATGTGATACCCTTTACCTTTAAATACTTCTGTGTATTTCCAAAAACAAAGAAAACAAAATAAAAATAAAAAAATAAGAATGTAAGTACTTGCTCAAGGTTAAAAAAACAACCGTTTTTCACAGTAACAATATTTGAGTTAAAAAAACAAAATCTATGAGTATTGAAAAGGTTTTCAGCTCCTCCGAATTACTGAATAAAAGTCAGCTAAAGAGTATTCAAGATGATAGAAGGTGGGGGAAGGATTCAAGCTCAAGTCACTTACAAATCAAATGAATTTATGAGAAACCCTGGAATTGTGTACAGAGCAGAGGGAAGAGAGCAGGAGCGTTACGGAAAGCGACCAGAACCAACAGGTGAACACAGGCGTCTACAGGGTCTCAAATCCCTCACGCAAACGTCAGAGAAACAGCTAAATGACTCGCCCAAGGCCACACCCCTAGAACCTAGCCCCTCTAACGTTAGCAGCAACACTGCTCTGGATTCTGCAGCGCCGCCCAGGCATCCTGGGCTGCATCCCTCGCCGCGTGCCCCCGCCCCACCCCGCCCACAGTCCCGGCCCCGCGTTCCGCACCGCGACCGCCCTGCTGGGTCCCCTTGCCCAGCCCGAGTGCCCGCGCCGGTCCCGGGTAGAGCAAGGCAGGCCGCGAAGGCCCAGGCGGTTACCTGCGCTTCGCTGCGCTCGCCCGAAAGGTCCGAGGCCCCGAGAGCAGGACCGCCGGGGTCACCGCCCGCCTGGCAGGACCCACCCCGGGGGGCTCGCCACCCGCCGCCGCTGCCTCCCGCCGTCCGGTCCCGCCTGCAGCGCGGCCTCAGCGCTTGGAGCCTCTCCCTCCCCGCCGGCCACCGGCCCGCCTGCCACGCCGCTGCTGGTTGCTATGGCGACGCCGCCTGAACTTGCCGCCGCGCTGAGGGGATGGGCGTGGCCCGGTGTTGTCTCCGCGGCTGCCCCAAGCTTCACCCCACAGTTAGGCGTCTACCGTTTACTCCCTTCTGGGTCCTTTCTTCTCTGTGGTCCCATTGCCTAGTCCGGGGCCTGGCACCCAGCTGTGCCCGAGAAACATTTGTTGAATGAATGGACCAAAGAGATAACGAAGAAAGTGTAAATATTCAGGTGTTCCGCATCCAAGTTCCTTGAATTCCCCTTGCCCTCTTGTCTCCTACCCAAATTTAAAACAGTATGAAAAAGGAATAGACTCTGGGTAAAGAGAGAGCTACCTTTCTTGCTACTCACCAAGGTATCCTCCAACTGGGAAGAGCAGGATTTCTTTTAACTGCATTGCTCTGTCCACTCCGATTACTCCGGTAATAACAGTACCTTTTCCATATAGCTCATAGGGTTCTTAGAAAATTCTGCTAGTCAGGCCGAGCAGACAGGATGGCCTCTCTTTTAGGGAAAAGAAAATAGCTTCTAAGTGGGGGAACTGGGATAAAATGCAAGGTGATGAATTCCAAATTCTTTCCTTTTCCTACCAAATTCCAAGAATAATTGATGACAGAATGTCTGTCCCGCCCTTCTGAGTTCATAGAGGAAATGGCAAGAAAGAATAGATAGATATTGTTATCGATATAAATATAAAGGTATATTTTTCCTGTTGACATCTTGAGTGATTTTTTAAGCTCTTGAATTCTATGTTTGAAAAATGTCACATTTACTTTATGCACAGAATTCCTTCTCAATACATGCAGCCAATTAATTTTGAATTCTTAAAATCTTTTAGTTGCACTCTACTTGCATAAATTCAACATTAATTTGCTACTTTAATATGGTTATCCCTTTAATACTAACTTACATCCTTTTGTCCAGTTTCCAACTGAATTTCACAAGACCATTTGCTGTTTCTTGAGAAATTGGGTCTCATAGATGAATTGTGTACAGTTACCCAGGATATTAATTCTAATAAGTGTTTCATGGCGTTTTATGATTGAATGAAGAAAGTGATCATTTTGTCTTGAAACTTTCCATTATTTTGAAAGCCTTAGTTATAGTCTTTATTCTTGTCTGAATTGAATGGATCAATGTATTTTTCCTGACCCAAGGAAGGGGAAAGTAAACTAAGAATGAAATTTAATGAGGTCTCAGGATGCCCAAGATCACTCAGTCTGTGTAGCATTGGTAAATACTTTAACATTCATTATGTCTCTAGAGTCTCAGAGTTACCCTGTGAAGCAAATATAAACAGGTATTATTATAATAGCTCCTTTTAGCAGATTAGGAAACACAGGCTTAGGAAGAATGATGATGCACCTAGTTCTAATACAACTAAGACATGAACCTAGATCATCTTAACTCCAAATTCAAGTCTCTTCACACTCTGTCCAAAAATTAAGTTTGAGTAAGTTTCTTTAGCAGTCAGGATCTTACATAGATAACTAACTTTCCCATGTTCTCAAGAAAGAATGGATGTGGAGAGGGCTTGCAAAATACATGAGAAGATGCATACTGTAATGGATTTTACGAATATTTAAATATAGAATAGAAACACTCCATTCAATGTAATAGGAAAAGAGGCCTTCATTTCAGGATGAGAGTTAAGACTTAAAATGCAAAGACCTGCTCTTCCCCTCCCCACCCAGTGAGAAGTGAGAGCAAAGATTTGAATTCACCCTGAAATGTACCTATTTAGAAGAGCTTTTCAGGTAAATTTGTTGAGAAAGGTATAAGATCAGGAAGGCTGGAATCTAAAGGAAGAGAAGAGTGTGACCAGGGTGGAAGCTTCCTAAGTGGGGCTGTGAGACATGACAAGAGAGCTTAGTCCTGAAAGAGACCTGGGGGATACAGCAAAGTCAGGATAAGTTGACCAGAAACAGGCTAAAGAGAAACTAGAAGGTGTAAAGGCTGAAGAACAAAGATGATGTATGGAAGGAGAGATAGGGAACCCATTGGAGAGGACAAATAATAACCACAGCCATAGACTGAATCTTAAAAATTGAAAAACTTTCGTAACTAAACTTTCATGGCAAAAGTTATAACAGCAATATAGTAAATGTGTGTACAACTTTAACATATGCATGGCTATATAAAATAACTTGGTGTCTGTCTTTGTATTAAGAAGGAAATTAATATTTTAATATATTTATTTTTATATTATTTTTAAAAGCAAGTTCAAAAATCATATCCACATTACAGTACAAACTTAACATATCTTATGTGTGGAAAATACCATAGAAAAAATTTAACACAATAAAAATCAAACAGAATTGGAAGAAATGTAAGGGGAATATAATCTAATCCCTTCATGTCATGTAATATTTGTCAATATAATTGTTCTAAGATATTTAATATGTTTTTTATACTGAGTCTTCAACATATGATGCACAGCTTATACTTACAGCTCATTCAGTTCATACCAGTCATATTCAAGTGCTTAATAGTCACAAATGAGTGGTGACTACTACATTGGATAGCAAAGCCAGAGAATATTGGTGCCTGGTTGATGTACTAAAGTCCTTCATTAAGTGTGAAGGGCCATACAATGAGAGAGATTCTAAAATATTTGGGTGTGATTTGAGAGGAATTATGAAAGTGTCCTGCCTCAGCATCCTCTAACTTACCTAGGGCTGGGAGAGGGATTGAACTTTGAGGAGAAATGCGTGAATTGGGGCCCTTAGCCAGGCAGCATGAGGCCTTTTGCTGTGTCATGCCTGGTAGGCCTGTCGGTCATCACTATCAGGGCTGATTCTCCTCCTGATGGGAGTTAGAAATATCAGGTTTCATTTTAGAGTCAGAAAACAAAATCAAATTCTTTGAGAAATGGCTATCATGATTTTTTTCTATACTTTTCCTTTTTACAGACCCTTAGTGTTTTGGTACTGTGGTCTTGAAATATCTCTTTTGAATATTAAGGGAAACCAAGGAGAAAGATCTGTGCAGTCATGACCTTAAGTTTTATAGATGGAATACTTACTTTCTGGAGCCATGCATAGCAGGGACAATGTTGAAGTGAAAGGGTCCCTAATGGAGAAAACAAATTCGTAGCCAGGGGGAGTGTGGGCCTGCTTGCTTAACAGCCTCTCTTCATGTGGGTGAATGTGCTCTATGAGCTCGTCTCTGATAAAACCTTTCAGGTCCTTAGCCAATGTGATAGTGAGAAATTATTGGTCCAAAATCTAGGAAAAGACAAGAACCAAGAGAAGTGAGCCTAGCACTCAATGTTGTTTTTTTCGTAGAAGGCATTTGATGCTCTGGAAGAGAAGCTACACCAAGCAGCAGTTTTGGTAGCCTTGGAAAGCAAAGGGCAGAAGGAAAACCTGAGTAGGTAGTCAGTAAACATTCCCTGTCTTTAGGCTGGGACCCCAAAGGCTTCAGAAGAATGTTGAGTAGAAACAGATCAGTTTTCCTACTGACTTGTAGCCCAGCTTTGAATCGCTAGGAAATTTGGCAAAAACTTAATCTTTGAATTTGGAATAGGGCAGTACTGGGACTGGTAGATTAAGATACCTGGAGGAAGAAAGCACAAATTTTCCTAAAAATAATTTCTCAAACATAGTGACCAGAACAACAACAACAAAGTAGAAATTCTAAAACTAGAAAAAAGTTATTAAAAACCAAAAATAAGAACACAACCAATATGTATAATGGTAGATTTGATACAGGTGAAGTGATAATTTTTGAATTGGAAAAAAGAACAGAAATCCAGATTGTAGGGAATATAAAAAGTAAGAGAAGATATTTTAGTATGAAAGTTTTTCAACTCTAGTACTTATTAATGAAATTATTTGTCATTATGAGAGTAAAACTATTTAGTATATGTGAAAGTATTTAATACATGCCCTGCCACACACTGAGTACTCAAGAAGTATTTGTTGAATTTGAAATTAAAAACAAAAAATCAATTTGGTTATTTTGTAAACCATCTTTGTCATCTTAATGACTTTAATTTCTCTGTCAACATGTTTAAGCTTCTCTTTTAATTTTTAATTTTACTTTTTAACATATTAACTGAAAGGTACCTATAGAAACCTAGAAGAAACTTAGCTTATTCTTTAGTCTTTTTGCCTCAGTGTAACCATTAGAAAGCATTCAGACATTCTGCTGCGGGACAAACAGCAGCCTATCCCATCCCCCCTAGGCAAATCTTCAGATACAAGATCAGGACAGCCCAAACAACCACCCCACTTTTGGTCAAGTAATTTGTGAATTGCAAATGTCTAATAAATCTCTTTCAGAAATCACCCCCAACAGGGTTAACCTAATCAGCCCCTCTATGAACTACGTGACACAAAGAAGCCCCACCATGGCAGCAATTATGTGACTAACCCACCCATCTACCTGCTGTCCATCACCTGACATCATCAGTACTTGCACTTGCCTGCCCCTTTGTGATGATGTGGAAGCAGACAACCACCCAATCACCTTAATGATCCTCCCCCGTCTGGGGAATGGTTTAAAGGACTCAACTACAAGCAACCAGGGGCCATTGCCTTGCTAGAGTCTGGTGTGGCCATGTGCTCTTTGAGCCATGGCTGTCAGTATGCTTCCTGGCTTTGGTTCCCCTCCCCCACCTTGGGAAGGTGAATCTTCTCTCTTCCTTCTCTTTCTCTCTCTAATTTACTTTTAAATAAACTTTTCTTTCTTAACCTTTTTGTGTGCTGCAATTCTTTGCAATCTACTCGGATCTCTGGGTTCCCGGCGCGCACCTCCGGCTTGCCAGTCTCGGCAGTGCTGTGCGCCTCACCTCTCCACCCTCACCCTGTCTGTTGGTACCCTAACATTAACAATAGTCATTTTCTGTTTTGTGTCTTATGGTTCCAATCTCTGAAATATTTTGGATCTGTTACTGCTTGCTCTTACTCATATTTTCTTATTTTCTCGGGTGTTTTTCTGATTTTTGACTATGAGATAGTTTGTGGGGGAACTTTATTTCTGGGGCATCTTTGAGGCCAGGATTAGGGCTGGATTCTTTCAGAAAGGATTTGCATTTGCTTTTGAGAGCTGCCTGAGGGCATAACCAACCCCAAACCACTTTACATTACATTTTTGATAAATGTATATAAAGGTTTTCCAGACATCGTAGGTAATAAGGTAAATAAAAAAAATAACTGTTAGGGTTAGCTTCTGATACATATTTTCAAAAAAAGTTTGTCTCCCTTTTCTTAGTTTTTCTACACTCAGTGCCAAAATCAAAATAGACGTGTTTTCTGCTCTTCCATTTTGCTCCATTTTTCAAAAAATATAAGCTTTTTACTTTAGCACACTTTTAGGTTTACAGATAAATTATGTGCATATTCTTGAGGGCTCCCAAATACCCCACATCCAGTAGTCCTTATTATGAACATCTTACGTTATTATGGTCTATTTGTTACAATTAATGAACTAATACTGATATTGTTAATTAGAGTTTATTCTTTATCCAGATTTTCTTATTTTTTTTACCTAATGTCCTCTCTGTTCCAGGATCCCATCCAGGATTTGTCCTGCCTCCTTAGGCACCTCTTGACTGTGACAATTTCCTAGAGTTTCCTTGTTTTTCATAATCTTGACAGTTTTGAAGAATGCTGGTAAGGTATTTTATGGACTATCCCTCAACTGGAATATATCTGGTGTTTTTCTCATGATTAGATTGGAAGGAAGATCATTGGTGTAAACCACCATTTTCATCACATTGAATCAACTTGATTTATGATGTTGATATTAACCTTGATTGCCTGGTTGAGATAGTGTTTCTTAGGTCTCTCCACTGTTAATTACTCTCTTTCGCCCTCCCATACTGTACTCTGTAGGTGGAAGTCATTATGCACAGCCCACACTTAAGGTGTAAGGAGTCGTGCTCTACCTTCAGAAGGATATCTGCATAAATTATTTGAAATTCTTATGCATGGAAGATTTGTTTTATCTCCTCCATTTAATTGTATCAGTATGAACACATGAATATTTATTGTATACTCTGAATTATAACTTAACGCTACTTCGTTTTTTTCCCTCAAATTAGTGTAGTTTTGGTCACTGGGAGCTTTTGCAGTTGGCTCCTTTATTCCTTGGACACACCTCATCATTGTGGGGGTTTTATTTTGTTTGTTTTGTTTTTTGAGAACTTTGTTACTTTCTGTCATTATAAAATGTTCCAAGCTCATCTTGTATCTGTCTTACATTATACATTATCTGCTACAGGCCTAGAATCAGCTTTTTCTTCAAGAAGCACCTTTTATTAAGAGTGAATTAGAAACCAACATCTGGGCACTATGAGTGTTCATTGTCATTAGGTTGTCATTGCTTCTAAACGTTCTCAGCTGACATAGCAATGATATATATGTGTATAATATTGACTCATATATACAAATATCTATAAATGTTTCTGCATGCAACCATTTATGTCTTCATTAAGTTAAACATGAGTTCATACTGATATCTCTAGCTCTATTCTTCACACAGATCACCCTAGTCTCCTTGCTTATCCATAAATTCTTACTCCAACAGTGAAAAACTAGTTTCCACCATCTGTCATTCATTTACTTAACTGTGCAGTTAACTGCAGTAGAGATATGTAATAGTATCAGAAGTGTTCACCTGTGCCATATGGAAAACAACTCTATCAGTTAGAGTGCAGTACATACATACAGTTAATTTTGCCATTGGCCTTATGGATTACACTTATTTTGAATGTTACTTGAATGAGTACCTTTTCTTTTCACCTTGTTCAGTGAGGTTGTTTTACACATTTGTAATACAGTCAGATTGTTTTGTCACATTTTCCATTCTCTTCTGGGATCTTCTAACCTCCTACATACTTTTTAAACATTTGCATACATTAAGGTTTGCTGTTTGTGCTTCATTTTTTTAATAATGAAGGTGGCCTTTTGGGATCCCCATTCTATATGGAGGTCTACTGGAATCCTCACCTAAGCTGGTCCTGGGCTTCATATTCTACTGTCCTTCTGCACGTAGCCATCACAGTGTAAGCAGAGGCACTCAGGGCAAAGGCTACTTTCAGCATTTACTTGTTAGGGTTCCAGCTTTCACTTAGGTTATGTAACTGATGAATTCTATTCTTTTACTCCAACTTAGCAATATATTTATATTTTCTATAATGTTTTATTTGCTTCAGTTAGGAGGGTTGTTCAAAATATTTAATCAAGTATGCTGCCAGAAATGGAAGTTCTTTCCACATTATTAATTTTTAAAAAGATTTCATTATATATAAAAGGCTTTTAAGTCTCTTCAGCTCATTATTTTTTAAAACAAAAAGGGTAAAAATTATGAATGAGTTAAATAATAAATAGTTTAAGATCAGATCCCATCTTTTATAAGTAGTGATGCTGGAGAAAAATTAAAGAATACAATATAACTTTTTATGAAGTAAGAGAATATGTTTTTAAAACACTTTTAGAACTCAGAATTTTGTGCTAGGAAATCCAGTTGTTGTTATTATTTAATTTTATTGAAATGACTTCCATGAATTGAGAATTACTTTTTGTGTATCTTTGAGGATGATGTTTCCTGGTTACCCTATAAACAACAGTTATTATGCTGTTGGCAGAATAAAGCTGAGCTAGATACATGAGCAAGTACTTCAACAAATATTAATGAATAAACTGTCATTACTATGAGAGATTGTGGCACCTGTTTTAGAGAGATACCAATGTTTTTTTCATTTTATTGTCAACCTTCAGTGATCATGTGGAACAACATGCAGGTTGGAAAAATAAATGACTCCCAGTACCTTCATTCCTTAGGTCTGTGCCACAAGACTACTCATCATGTTGCCACCATTATGCCTCTTTTTGTTCCTGGTATAAAGCATGTTAGCAATGTTGTTGCTGCTGTTGAATATGTGTTGTTATACCTATCATAAAACATTATTTTAGGATGCATCTAAGTTCAGCATTGAGGGAACATGAGTTTGCCATATTCAATGGAAAACATCAACAACAGCAACAGCAACAACAATTTTCTCTTTTCCTTTTCCCAGGTTAAGATTATGAAAACCCTTAGACATGTCTCAGAAAAGAAAGCAGAGAAATGCTCATGCACAAAATCTAGTTCATAGTGTCCTTCCATACAGTAGCATTTACTCCACACATGGTGGTATTCTAAAGGACTGTGATTCTGTAAAGGCTTGTTTGAATACAGTTTTTGATCATTTAGGGGAGTTATCTTCTCTAAAAAGTCAATTTATATCATTAAAAAAAAATTTCAGAATGTCACCTGAAAAATATACTGCCTTCAGTCTGTTGTGACCTCAATGTTCAGAAACGCAAATTATCTCTGAAAGTTTGTAAATTGCTTTGCAAAAAAAGGCATCAGTCACATTATCATGGTGTTGTGTTAAAATTCATTATGCAGTCCTATTTCTGAAGTGACTAAGAGAATTTTCTCAGCTTAACATAAATCTTCAGATGGTAGAGACTGATCACTGTTAGAAGAAAATTGCATTTCCTTTTTTCCTCTTCTCATAGTTAAATGTTTCAATTGCATTTTCTCATTTTAACTGGTGATAATTCATTTGCCCATTGATAGCTGAATTAGTTTGTAAACCATGAAGGAAAAGAAAATGTTCATTCTTCTGGCTTAATCCTTTAAAAAATTTTTTTGATAGTTATTGAAAAAAAAGAATCAATAACTGTTAGCAGCTCCCTCCCAGGCAGGAAAACATATAATTTCAATGTTCACCTAAAATTGTGGTATTTTCTTCTTTCTTGAACCCACTTTTTTCTTTGAACATACAATATAAGAAAACAACTACCCAAATTATTTATTTCTAAGAAAGTTATCTAAGCATTGTAGAAAGAATATGGGCTTTGCATTCAAACAGACAAGAATTTGAATTCTAACCCTACTATTTAATAGCTAAATGACTGTGGCTTATTTATTTAACCTAACTGATCATTAGTTTCCTTAGCTATAGTGAGGAATAACAATACTTAAAGGACTATAAGAATAGATCAGTAATATATGTACCACACCTGTCATGTAGTAAGTGCCCTCAAATAGTTACAATTAGTATCATTGTTGATTTTTGTTATATAACTATTCTGCTATTTAAAAAATATTCAAAGAGAGAAAGTACATACCTGCTTTTACAAACAAATTCACCAGAACAAGTTGTAAAGACAAAGAGTTTAGTCAGAGAGCATTTGAATGACATATATTGAATAGTGATAGAAGGGAAGAGATAATTAAAGGGATTAGATGTTAAAGTATTTTTTCCCAATTAAAATCCAAAACTACAGAGTTAAATGAAGACTTTCTGCATGTGTGAATTTCATTTAATCACTCATTCATCCATTCAAAACTGCATATTTATGTAATATGAACCATATGCTAGGCATTGTGGAGGAAGAAAGATCAAGAGATAGGCACATGCAAAGATAATTTAATTTAAATAAGCAGGGTGCTTTTTTCAAACCACAAACATACAAAAAGTGATTCACTGTCACTAATAGTTATAAAATATAAATTAATAAAATTATAAGTAGCTTTATCCCATAGGATTAAGAAAAATTTAAAAGACTACTAACATTTAAAATCAGCAAAGATACCAAAATACTTTTATCCATTGTTTGGGAGTTTATAAATCATTACTATTATTTTGGGTAATATTTGGGTAATTTGACAATATTTGTCTACGTTTAAAATGTGCATAGCCAACAATTTTAATAGCGAGAATTTATCTTACAGAAATAATATCGTAAGAACATAAATATATACACATAAAGAAGTTGCAGTGCTACTTACAATTACATAAAAGGATGGGGGGAGAATAGCAGAGTAGTATACATCTATATTTATTCTCACATGCCTATTGGCAGAAGACCTCAGTCCTTTACCACATAGACCTCTTCACAGGGCTGCCTGATTATCCCAACGACTTGGCCGCTGGCTCTCCCAGAGAAAGTGATCTGAGAGAGAGCAAGATTGAAGCTGCCACCACAAAAAATATCTGATCATATGCTGTTAGAAGCAGCCACTCTAATTTCTGAATGCTTTGCTGCTTAAGTGATTTCTTCTACTATATACCTTAAATCATCACTTTCAACCTTTCACAAAATGCAGCCAAATTTTTTTGCTAGGGCATAACAAGGGTGACCTGTGCTCAAGTTCCATCATTTCCATCTGAATAAATTTCTCATTTCCATCTGAAAACAAGTCAGCATGACCTTCACTATCCATATTTCTATCAACATTTTGATATACCCACTTAATCTAAGAAATTCCAAACTGTCCCTTGTGTTCTTGCCTTCTTAGCCCTCCAAACTGTTCCAATCTCTGCCTGTTACCCAGTTCCAAAGCCTCTTCCACATTTTTAGGTATCTTTATAACAACACCCCATCCCTGGTACCAATTTTCTGTAGTAGTTCATCTTGTGTTGTTATAAAGAAATACCTAAGGATGGGTAATTTATAAAGAGAAAAGTTTATTTTGGCTCATGGTTTTACACAGTGCTAGTCACAGTGCTTCTGGTGAGGCCTCAGGAAGTTTTACTTACGTCAGAAGGCAAGAAAATATGGCATGTCACATGGCAAGAGTGGAAGAGCAAGAGAGAAAGAAGGAGGTACCAGGCTCTGTAAACAATCATCTCTTGCATGAACTAATAGAGTGAGAACTCATTCATTACCATGAGAATAGTAGTAAGCCATTCATGAGGATTCTGCCCCTGTGACAAGGATTCTGCCCCTGTGATAAGGGACTTTCCTTAGAGCTGCTCGAGTGTCCTCACAACATGGAAGTTGGGTTCTCCCAGAATGAATGATCTGAGAGAGAAATCAAGAAATAAGCTGTTATTCCTTTTATAATCTAATTTCAGGCCCCACCTCCAACATTGGAGATCACATTTCAACATGAGATTTGGAGGAAACAACAATCCAAACTATATTACATATACATTGGCAGAGGGCCACAGTTCTTCACTGACTATTAACTGGAGGTCACCATTCCTTGCTATAAGGGCCTTTCCTTAGAGCTGCTCGAGTGTCCTCACAACATGGAAGTTGGGTTCTCCAAGAATGAGTGATCTGAGAGAGAAATCAAGAAATAAGCTGTTATTCCTTTTATAATCTAATTTCAGAAGTCACACACTATCATTTCTGCTATATTCTATCCATTAGAAGTGACTCACTAAATTCATTCTATACTCAGGAAAGAGGAATTTGGCTCTACCTTTTAGAGGGTGAAGAATTAGTGGACTTATTTTATTTTATGAACATTTTAAATCCACTGCAATACCCATTAGAAAAAATGAGTATGTCAAAAATATTCACTTAGAAAAGGTTGATCCATCATTGTGAGAAAACAATAAGATTTTAATGATACATATAGCATGATTCTATATTTTGTGCAATTCTAAATCCAAAGCATAAAAAATTCTTGAAGACTACAGACCAAAATATTGATAGCACTTACAGGGATATAGTGGGTGGTTGGAAATGAGTCTAGTGAGACTGAAGAAGAGTGAGTTTTACATATTATTTTTTTAAAAAAAGAAGTTATACATAATTTTTAAAGTTACTCCTTATGTTTTTCTGTGTTTTCCAAACTTTCTAAAATAAATATTGCATATATGTAGCTTACATAATTAACAATTTTACTTAACCAGAGAGATTTAGCATTTAGCTAGAATTGTTAAATTGAGATGGGAAGAGAATTGAGATGAGGGTATGGTCCACCTCAAGTCTCAACATAATGGTCAAGTGTCCACAAGGAAAACCAAATTGTTGCCACTGAAGATCTGACTTGTTAAAAGTGGATAAATTGCAAAAAATATAACTTCGATTCTATTTGCTTTACTATAGGGTAAGTATTGACAAGATTATAAAGATAGAATGTAAAACAAAACTTCTGGCTAAAACAGAAACATGGCAGATTGAAACACTTTACCTACGCTTCCCTCCTAAAACTCCACTACAGTATTGATAGAGGCTTACATAAACATACGTGCGTGTACACACACACACACACACACACACACACACACACACACACAGTGAGGGGAGAGAGAGGGAACAAGAAAGAAGACCATAGTAATATAATTTTGATAGCTAGAAAGTTGATGCATGAGTGGTAATTGGTTCTGCAGATCAGAGGAAGCTAAAATCAGAGCTCACAAGGGTGAGAGGCACGAATTTCCAAAAACAGTTTTAGGAATTGAAGCCACCAAATACTTCAGAATGTAGGGGGATGGGCAGAGAAGAAAATAAGAGAATTGATTGAAAGTCTACATAAGATGTAGTTTCCCCCAAAATATTTATCTAGCACCACTCCTTAGTTAGGCAACTTCCTCTTCTAGACCTTCACAAAAAATTAGAGATTTACTTTCTGATGTCAAGCCAGGGAACTCTGGACTTAGTGCATTAGACAGAGAGGAGGATAAGAATACCATACCCAAAACAGAGAAACTTGATGAAAGTCCCTTTTCTAAACAACTTCTTCCTTGGTTTGGCTTTAGAATACTGGCAATCATATTTAAGGGCAGGGGATTTGTGGATTCCTCTGTTGGGAAAGTGATGGCTCCAAGAGGAAAGCAAGTAAAATGAAACAAAATATTGACAGTTGGAATTCCCCTGATGAAGTAGAGTCAGTTATTCTTCAGCAAAACCCAGTCCTTAATAAGCTTTATTCTCTCTTTCAATTGTTAGGACTTCTCTCTTAATATGAGCCAAAGTAAGAATGACAAGAGATCTGGAAAAACCAAACCAAACCAAACCAAACCAAAAACTTAACACCAGACAGGCCAAAATAAAGAAAAAGTTAACACAAATGAAACAATGTAGAAAGTAGAGGGAAAAAACTGTAATTTTCAAGGAAGTAAGATAAGGCATTACATCCATGACACACACAAAAAGTTATAAAAAGAGTATATTTGGAAAACAAAATAGAGACCTTAGACATTTTAAAATGTGATGCAAGAAATGAAAATTTAAATTTCCCATAGAAAGAATTAAGAAAATCTCTTAAAAACATAGAACAACAACAATGAGATGTAAAATAGAAAAATTCTAGAGCTCTAATATTCAAATAATTGGAATACCAGAAAAAGACCAGAGAAAATGTAGGGAGATATTGTCAAATAAGTAATTCATAAAAATTCCCAGAATAAAAGGACATATTTACAGACTGAATGAACCCCACCAACTACTCAGCATCCCACGTTAAAATATACTCATGCAAAAGTACATCATCATGAAATTTTAGAACACTAGAAAAACATCATATCCTAATTTAAAAAAAAAAGTCACAAAGAGATGGGAAACAGTAGAATGGCAAGAAAGTGGCAGTGACTTGGGAGCATGGCAGGGTGGTGGCTCCACTGGGGAAGCCCTAGCTGGCAGGCCAGACTGAGGAGTGAGCTCTCCATTCCCCAACTCTTAGTCCCATAGATCAGGGTCCCACTGAACTGCACTGGAGCTCCCAGCTGGGGATCCTATCCCCTGAGCCTTGTGTTGTACATTGGATCTGGAAATTCCAGGAGAGAATGATCCAAGATGGTCACTGTAGAGCAACAGAGTGTCACCAGTCTTGCTGAGCAAGACAGAGAGTAGGGACTAAGCCATCAATAGACAGAGACACCTCAAACACTTCCGGATAAGTGAAGCACCCTGCACTCAGCAAAGGTCTCTTTGAACGCATAAAGACCATAACATGATAGCAGACATGGGAATTCAGGTGCCCCATCCCCTACTGTGCACCAGGCTTGCAAAGAAACTGATGCCCTGATGGTGAACGAGAGTGGGTGGTGTACTTAAGAAGGTTTGGGCTGTTCACCCCCTCCCAGACATGCATGAGTCATCAGTCCCACACAGTCCCACATCAGGGCACAGTGGTGGGCAATCAGATCCCAAGTGGAATGGGAGGAGAACACATCAGCAGCCATGAGTGTGGCTTCCACCAGTGGAACCTGGAAGCCTGATCCTAGGCAGGGAAAGCTCACCTACAAAGTGAACCTCACTCACATCTGGCCCATCTTCCCAACCAGATCAGGAAGAATCACTTCCAAGCCCTGATGCCTACAAGGTGAACCCCTTCCACCTTCCCCATTCCCCATGGCAGGGAAATCACTCTTTTTAAAGAGCAGAGTGTGGACTTGAACAGGGAGGGAGTGACACAAAAGGCACCCAAAGTCTTTCATGGTGGGAAGGTTTCTGGGCTACAAACTGCAGACAGCAAATGGAAGGGCCCATCCCTCATCCCATTCTTCACAGAGTGCTACCAACAGGGGCTGCTATAGTTGAGAAACCTGCCACAGGGTGGAGCAAGGAGCAGAAGTGAATACTGAGTGACCTATATTGAACCACAGAAAGACCCCTAGAATAGGGGGTCACTGACTAGCTTCAGAACAACGAAACCAAAATGAATTACAGAGAGGAAAGAGAGGTCTGTCACTAATAAGGAAAAATCAGCAACAACAAAAAAATAGGCAACTCTCAGAGTATAATAAGACAATGCCAAAAAGAAATCAGAGCACAAACAATAGATACCCCCCCAGAACAACTTTCCCTGATAACAGTCATAGAAATCAAAGATTGATCGGCTAAATGATCAGGAACCAAGGGAAACTAGAAGCAAAACTCACCAAAGTCATACAGGAAGTAAAAGAGAAGCTGGACAATTTTAGAAAAGTCTTTTCTGAAATAATAGAAATGAAAAACTTCATCCTGGAAATTTAAAACACATAACAAGCAAAGAAAGTAGGATCAACCTACTTTCAGAGAAGAGAATTTCAGAGCTTGAAGATTAAAATATAGAATTAACTCAGTCACTTCCGCCCAGGTGCGGGAGGGCCGACGCCCATCGCCTGCCCGGGCCTCGCACCCGCGCCTCCACAGGACCAGCGCAGACGCCACCGCCACTGCCACCGGTAGCACATTGCACCACCCGGGCGGAGACGATCCACAACTTCAGTCCTTGAAGCCCCTTCAGGGAAGATCTGCTGGGATCGCTACCACCTCTCCTGCAACCGAGACGTCCTGCCTGCCGTAAGTCTCCTGCTGTCTGCCCTGAGGCAGGCAACCATCTTGCCATCTTCAGCCTCTGCCGTCCCTGTCCGGCCCCACCCCCTCTGGAACGAGCAGCTGAGATAGCACCACCTGCTGGCGATTCAAGGTAACAACACCGAAATGGGAGAAACAAGATTGATAAAGACATAGGCCAGAGTGGTGAACAGAGGGTGATCTGAACTGTTCTTCACAACAGACCAGGGGCAACTGACCCTAACTGCAAACTAATTTACCAGCTTGAAAAGAAAACTAGAAATCAGACCTGAAAGGACATTGGACTTAAACGAAATGTCTCAGAGTGTGCTTCATTGGTTCTGTTAGTCTAATGACTTAATTCTATTCCTACTGTATTGTTCCTTTTTTCCCCCTCTTCTTCTCTCTATAAACCATATCTTTGTATAGAGGAACAGCACACTAATCAGGTGGTTGGATAGCTGGTATGTTAGCATCACTATATGTTTTATTTTTGTCTGTATGAGAGTTGGTTCGTCCATAGTTGTGGTCTATTGTTTTTATCTGTTTCAGTATAGGCCTCTCTCTCTATTTGTTAGCACACTCGTTTGTTTCCCCCCTTACTCCTCTATCTCTCCACTCACCACTTCAACCCACTGTCTGCTCCACTCTCTCCCCTCTGCTAACCACATTTTATTTTAGGGAGTAAACCTACAGCCCCACTGCACAGACAGATTCCAAGGCAGTGGGAAGTGGGTTCCAGATTATTCACACACCTGTCAGCGAATACCAGGACCCGCAGATAGATTTCGAATCACAACTCTCCCCTTAAGTAAATCTCAAAACTGCAAAAAGGACCACCCCCAACCTACAGTGCAACTCCAGAAATAAACAAAGTAAAAGGGCATACATAAAGAATAGGAGATTGAACAAACAGAAGTAAAACCAATCCTTTACCAAATAACAGAATTAAGGAGACGGTGACATGGAGGGAAGGAAAAAGTAGGGACGGGGGAAAAACCGCACAAATGAAGAAAAACCAAAAGAAGAATATAGGTGTCACACAGACCCCTGGGAGATCAGACACTGAGAAAACAGATTCTGAAACACAAACAACGAAGAGCCCCCAGAATGACTGGTCACATGCAACAAACCCAGACATCAAGACATTAATGGGAGAATTAAAAAAATTGAGGAGAGACAAGAGGAAAATAGGAAGGAGCTGATGTCAGAAATGACAGCAGTAAAGAATACTGTGATGGAAATGAATAACAGACTAATAAGCATGGAAAGCAGAATCAGCCAAGCAGAAGAAAGAATCTCAGAGCTCAAAGACCAAAACACAGAACTAACCCAAACTGTCAAAAGCATAGAAAAGAAGCTCAAAAAGACAGAACAAAACCTGCAAGAGATGAATGATCACTTCAAGAGACCAAACCTAAGAGTAATTGGGCTTCCTGAAGCAGAGAGAGAAACAGAAGCCACACTGGAACAAACACTTCATGAAATCATTCAAGAAAACTTCCCTCATCTCATCAAGGATGAAAACATTCACACACAAGAGATTCAGAGAACCACTGCAAGACAACAAATGAGAAGACAAACTCCCAGACACATAATAATTCGCCTAAACAAAGTAGCTATAAAAGGAAAAATCCTAAAGGCAGCAAGAGAAATAGGCCAGACTACCTACAAGGGAAAACCAATTAGAATAGCAGCAGATTTATCCACAGAAACCCTTCAGGCCAGGAAAGCCTGGAGCCCTATCTTCAAAGTTCTAAAAGACAAACAATTGCAACCAAGAATAACCTACCCAGCCAAACTAAGCTTCATTAGTGAGAGAGCATTGAAATCTTTCCCAGATATCCAATCCCAAAGAACCTACGCTGCCACCAGACCACCTCTACAAGAAACACTTAAGAAAGTACTGAACACAGAAGAAAAAGAAAAAAGAACAACAGCATTCTTCACAAGAGTACAGGCAAAAGATTAAAAACACACATGAACCAACTCCAAACCCCAAAGAAAGACAGCAAACAAACAGGAACAACTCTGTAAGAACCTTATGACAGGGACTCTTGCATTTCAATTATTAGTCTAAATGTGAATGACTAAATGCACCACTGAAAAGACACAGAATGGCAAAATGGATAATATATCATCAGGCAACCATCTATTGCTTCAAGAGACTCACCTCACTAGAAAGGAAACCCACAGACTCAAAGTAAGAGGATGGGAAACAAAATTTCAGGTGAACGGAATACAAAGAAAGGAGGAGTAGCGATCTTAATTTCAGACAAAATACCCTTCAAGCTATTAAAAATCAAAAAAGATACAGAAGGCCACTACATAATCAATCCATCAACAAGAAATATCTATCCTAAACATATATGTACCCAACATAGGTGCGCCAACTTGCATAAAGCAACTTCTAGGAAAACCAAAGAAAGATATTGACTCTAACACCATCATAACTGGGGACTTTAATACCCCACTCACAATGCTAGACAGATCATCAGGACAAAAAATCAGCAAGGAGATCCGGAACCTCAATGTGACTTTGGACCAAATGGACTTAATTGATACCTACAGAACACTCCATCCAATGACCACAGAATACACATTCTACTCATCACCACATGGAACATATTCTAAGATCAACCACATACTCGGCCATAAATCAAGCAGAAGCAAATTTAAAAGGACCAAAATTCTACCATGTACCTTCTCGAACCACAGTGGAATAAAAATAAACATTGACACAAACAAAGTCCCCCCAAACTCACAAAGACATGGACACTAAACAGCATGATGCTAAACAACTCCTGGGTCAATGATGAAATCAAAGCAGAGATCAAAAGATACCTGGAAACAAATGAAAATGAAGAAACATCTTACCAAAATCTCTGGGATGCCCTGAAAGCTGTAGTAAGAGGGGAATTTATATCCCTAACAACACACATGAAGAAAATGGAAGGAACAGAAATTCACAACCTAACAAGCCACCTAAAGAAGCTGGAAAAGCAAGACCACAAAAACCCTAATTTCAGCAGAAGAATCCAGATCACCAAAATAAAAGCCCAAATCCAGGACATAGAAGACAAAAAGATAATACAAAAAATAAATGAAACGAAAAGCTGGTTCTTCGAAAGGATAAACAAGATGGATGGTCCCCTAGCTAGACTGACCAAGAAAAAATGAGAAAAAAACCAAATAAGCACAATCAGAAACACAAAAGATGAAGTCACATCTGACCCTGAAGAAATACAAAAGATCATTAGAGACTACTACGTACACTTGTATGGAAACAAACTTGAAAACCTTAAGGAAATGGAGGACTTTCTGACATCACACAACCTACCTAGGTTGGAACAAGAAGAAATTGAGACTCTAAATAGACCAATAACAATCAAGAAAATCGACTATGTAATAAGAAAACTTCCTACAAAAAAAAGCACTGGTCTAGATGGCTTTCCAGTAGAATTCTCCAAGACATTTAAGGAGGAGCTGATACCAATCCTACTGAAGGTATTCCAGGTGATTGAAAAAGATGGAACTCTCCCCAAATCATTTTACGAAGCCAACATCACATTGATACCCAAGCCAGGTAAAGACCCAACA
This sequence comes from Cephalopachus bancanus, assembly GCA_027257055.1. NCBI lineage: Eukaryota > Metazoa > Chordata > Mammalia > Primates > Tarsiidae > Cephalopachus > Cephalopachus bancanus. The sequence continues at coordinate 685,294 of JAPVLO010000020.1, forward strand.
AAGAAAGAGAACTACAGGCCAATATCTTTGATGAACACAGATGCTAAAATTCTCAACAAGATCCTAGCAAACCGGATTCAGCAATACATCTCAAAAATCATCCACCATGACCAAGTAGGCTTGATTCCTGGGATGCAAGGCTGGTTCAACATTCATAAAACCATAAATGTAATTAAATTCATCAACAGATGTCAAAAGAAAAACCACATGATCATATTAGATGCAGAAAAAGCTTTTGATAAAATCCAGCACCCCTTCTTGATAAAAATCCTTGAACATCTAGGCATACGGGGAACATACCTCAAAATAGTAAACGCCATCTACGAGAAACCCACAGCCAGCATACTCCTAAATGGACAAAAATTGGAACTAATTCCCCTGAAAACTGGAATTAGACAAGGATGCCCACTCTCACCCCTCCTGTTCAGCATAGTATTGGAAATCCTGGCTAGAGCAATCAGACAAGAGGAGGCAATCAGGCGTATCCAAATAGGAAAAGAGGAAGTCAAGTTATCTCTCTATGCAGAGGATATGATTGTGTACCTTGAAAACCCAAGAGAATCTGTCAAAAGCCTCCTTACATTGATAAAGGCCTTTGGCAAAGTCTCAGGATACAAAATAAATGTACAAAAGACAATCGCATTTCTCTACACTAATAATAAACAAACAGAAACCCAAATAAAAAACACAATTCCATTCACAGTAGCCACAAAAAATTGAAATTCCTTGGCATCTTCCTAACCAGAGACATGAAAGACCTTTAGAATGAAAATTACAAAACGTTGCTCAAAGAAATCAAAGATGACACAAGCAAGTAGAAAAATATCCCATGCTCATGGATTGGAAGAATCAACATTGTGAAAATGTCCATCTTACCTAAGGCAATCTACTAATTCAATACAATACCCATAAATTACCAGCAATATTCTTCTCAGACCTAGGAAAAACAACACAGGAATTCATATGGAAACACAAACGTCCAAGAATAGCCAGAACAATCCTCAGCAAAAAAAAAAAGCAGGTGGTATCACACTGCCAGACTTCAAACTTTACTATAAAACTGCAATCATCAAAACAGCTTGGTATTGGTACAGGAACAGGCATATAGATCAATGGAATAGAATTGAGATTCCAGAAGCAAAACCTCAATTTCTCAACCAACTCATCTTCAACAAAGCCCCCACCACCTACCACTGGGGAGAGGAGAACCTATTCAGTAAATGGTGCTGGGAAAACTGGCTGACCACATGCAGAAGATTGAAACAGGACCCCTATCTATCCCTATGCACAAAGGTTAACTCCAAGTGGATCAGAGACCTAAATGTAAACCTCAAACCGTAAGAACCTTAGAAAAGGAAGGAAATACTCTCGTGGAAATCAGAACTGGCATCCAATTCCTGAACAAAACCGAAACCCACAGGTCATAAGAGATAAGATAGACAAGTGGGACCTTATTAAACTGACAAGCTTCTGCAAAGCCAAAGAAATCATCAAGAGAGCAGGGAGACAGCCTACAGACTGGGAAAAAGTATTTGCCAACTCTAGGTCTGACAAAGGCTTAACATCCTGAATCTACAAGGAACTCAAATGTGCTGAAAAGAAAAAAACAAACAACCCCATTATAAAATGGGCAAAAGATGTGAACAGACACTTCACAAAAGAAGACATCTGAGCAGCCAACAAACACATGAAGAAATGCTCAACCTCACTAATCATCAGGGAGATGCAAATCAAAACCACATTTAGATACCACCTAACTCCAGTCAGAATGACAATTATCAACAACTCAAAAAATAACAGCTGGTGGAGAGGGTGTGGTGAAAAGGGAACACTTCTACACTGTTAGTGGGAATGTAAACTAGTGCAACCTCTGTGGAAAGCAGTGTGGCGATTCCTAAAAGCTCTAAAAATTGACCTTCCATATGACCCTGTAATCCCCCTACTGGGAATGTACCCTGAAGACCTGAAATCACTCCATAAAAAAGATACCTGCACATGTATGTTTATCACAGCATTGTTCACAATAGCAAGAACCTGGAAACAACCATGCTGCCCATCAAAAGAGGACTGGATTAAAAAAATGTGGAACATATACATGATGGAATACTACACAGCCATAAAAAAGAACAAAATCATGAATTTTTCCTCAACCTGGATGGAACTAGAGTATATAATACTGAGTGACCTCTCACAGAAACAAAGATCCGAGTATCACATGTTCTCACTCATATAATGGACCTTGAACATCCAATGTAATACTATAAGAAAATGACTGACGGTACTGGGAAACTATGGAGCGGGGATGGGATTAAGAGTCACAAATATCTTTCTGGGGATGGGGAAATCCTCTTATCAACAGGGTGCCTGAATGAAATGTAATTGTACACCTAACCCTTAACTGAACCCCACAAAATCATAATAAAAAATATTGATTCAAAATAAAATAAAAAATAAAAAAAGAAAGGCAATTAAAAAAAAGAAAAAAAAGAATTAACTCAGTCTATTAAAAACATAGGAAAAAAGCTCAAAAAGGAGGAGCAAAGCTTCTGAGAGATATGGGATTATTTCAAGAAGTCAAATCTATGCCTGATCGGTACCTCTGAAGCAGAAAGGGAAACTGAGAACACCATGAAACAATTATTCCATGAGGTCATCCAAGAAATCTTCACACATCTTACTAGAGATGCAACTCCCACAAGGTATCACATGAGAAGACCACCCCCAAGACACATAGTAATCTGCCTCTATAAAGTTAGCATGAAAGAAAAAAATCCTAAAGGCAGCAATATTGAAAAATCAAACTACCTACCAGGGAAGACCCCTCAGAATTCCTTCACAGTTATCTGCAAAAACACTACAATCCAGAAGGGACTGGAGTTCAATCTTTAACATTCTTAAAAATAAGCAATACCAGCCAGGAATTTCCTACCCTACCAAGCTAACCTTCATCAGTGACAGAAAATTAAAATCCTCATAGACATCAAATCCCTAAGAGCCAACCCTTCAGACCAACCCTTCAGATCTACCCTTCAGGAGACCTTAAGAAGGTGTTGAACACATGAAAAAAAAAAAAGAAAGAAAAAGAAAAGAAAAAAAAAAAAGAACTGTCATACTTATTGCAAAAGTACAGGCAAGCACAGAGTCAAAAGAACACTCACAAAAATAAAATACACACATGTATAAATGCAAAATTATAAAAAGGAAACAAAGCCACCACTAAGAGCTCTATGACAGAGATATACTCTCACATTTCAATAATCGATTTGAATGTGAATGGACGAAATATACCACTGAAGAGACATAGAGTGGCAAACTGGATAAAGAAGCATTATCCAACAATCTGCTGCCTACAGGAACCTCATCTCACTGCAAAGGACACCACAGGGTCAAAGCAAGGGGATGGAAAATGGTCTTTCAGGCAAATAGAAAACAGAAGAAAGCAGGAGAAGCTATTCTGATATCAGACAAAGCAAACTCCGAAAAAAAACATCAAAAGTTTAACAAGACATAGAAGGACATTACATAATGATAAAAGGCTTAATCCATCAGCAGCTTAATTCATCTTAAGCATATGCAGCTAACACAAGAGTACCTTTTTTATAAAACAACTACTAAGTAACCCAAGAGAAGACGTTGACACTCACACAATCATAGTTGGAGACCTAAATACCCACTAACAGTTTTAGATAATTAAGGTAAAAAACCACCAAGGAGATATAGAACCTTAACTTGACATTCCATCAAATGTATTTAATAGTCATCTACAGAACACTCCACCCAACACCTACAGAGTATACATTCTACTCGTCAGCAAAGGGTATATACTCCAAGATTGATAATATTATCAGAAATAAATCAAGTGTGAACAAATTTCAAAAGATAGAAATAATACCATGCACCTTTTCAGATCACAGAGGAATAAAAATAAATATAGCCAACAACGAGATTCCCCCAAAACACACAAAGATATGAACACTAAACAACATCCTGCTGAACGACTTCTGGGTCAACATGGAAATCAAAACAGAAATAAAAAATTTCCTGAAAACAAATGAAAACAGAGACACATCTTATCAGAATCTCTGGGATGCCATGAAATTAGTGTTAAGAGGAAAATTCATAGCATTGCATGCACACATCAAGAAAACAGAAAGATCATAAGTAAACAGCCTTAAATCATGCCTAAGGGAGCTGGAAAGGCAAGATCATCTAAAGATTATCAGAGATTACTATGAACAGCTGTTTGCAAATAAACTAGAAAACCTAAAGGAAATGGAGGACTTTCTGACACCACACAACCTCCCAAGGTTGAAACAAGAGGAAACTGAAATGCTAAGAAATCTCCCCTCCAAAAAAAAAAACCCTGAACCAGATGGCTTCCCAGCTGATTTCTACAAGTCATACAAGGAGGAGCTGATACCAATGATATTGAAAGTAAATCACTTAACCTTTTGATAGATACTGATCTATCAAAAAATATGGTATAAGTGTATCTGTATGAATGGATGAGAGAAAAGTTCATGTGGATATTCATGGGAGTTATGATGTATCTTCAGTAGTGATGTTTTTAGTGATACTAAGATACAAAATAAAAAATAGTAGGATAAATGTGTTTATTAAAGACATGCAGGCTGTAGTAAACATTTGCCATTTCTTTTTAGGCTGTTCAGCACTTTTTGAACATCTTATTATATTTAGGGAATTTACTGCCATGTAAGTCCTATCTTTCCAAAATTAATACAGAGAATTCTATTCTGCAGTGTCCTATGAAGCTAGCACAGACACATATGACCCGGGCTTCACTACCAGACTCACCCATGTGAGATTTTAAAGTAAAAGTGAACAACTTGAGAAAGGTAGCCCTGAACAGAAACATTTTGTAGGTGAGGGCTATGGCAGGAATACTCAACTTTGGAGGGAAGTCAGTTCTAGAACAGAACTGGCATCATAGGGGAAATAGTGGTAGAATTGGTTTCTTTTTAGGGCAATTTTGTCACACAATTTTAACCATTGTTTCTCGAAGTTTAGCATCAATGTGAACAACCCAATATCCAGAGTCAGTTATGTTGTTTGAAACTAACAACCCTAAGTACTACTAGCACCAAATACCAAACTAATAGCCAAAGAACTTCAAAATAGTTGCCTCTGGGAGTGAAAACCAGGGATGGGAAGAGATTGATCAGATAACTAACGGTTTCACCATAAGCCTTTGGAAACTATTTGACTAACCATGTACATATATGTTTTATAAAAATTAAAATTTAAACAAAACAAGGAAAAAATGAGATTGAAATATTAGAGTATCTTTTTATTTTTATTTTTTTTGAACTGGAGTCTCACTCTGTCGCCCAGACTGGAGTGCAGTGGCTGCTCCCAGCCACCGCAGCCTCGACCTGCTGGGCTCTGGCGATCCTTCTGCCTCAGCCTTCCGAGTAGCCGGAATTACAGGCGTACGCTACCACGCCTGGCTAATTTTTTGATTTATTGTAGAGATGAGGTCTCGCCTGCCCAGGTGGGTCTCGAACCCGCGGGCTCAGGCAATCCACTCACCTCAGCCTCCCAAAGGCGCGGGATTATAGGCTGAGCCACCGAGCCTGGTTTAGAGTATCTTTTGGAGAGTGTAAATGTACCACATGGATTCTGTCTCTCCTTTTTTTTTCCTGTGAGAGACATTACTAATTGATGAGAGCTCTCCAGAGCCTCAAGAAAAACTCATAGTATTTCTCAATATCTATTTTTAGGTATATCATATTCGAGTCTTCAGATGAAAATTATTTGCCATACTTGGCCTAAGAGTAAATACTCAATCTGTCAAAGAAATACTCAATCTTGCATTTCTGAACTTAAGTGAAAGCAAGCCCAGAATATGCTTTATGGTATGCCAAACTAGAACATACATCCTTGTGTACTGAAAAACAACTTAACTAAAATATATTAACTACACAGAACACTAGTATTCCAGTGAAATTGTTACAGTTGAAAAAAACCATTTGGGATTTTTTTTATTTCTCAACATTAATGTAAAGATATATTTTGAAGCCTTGCAAGACCATGATTAACAGAATTTTATTACTGAGAGTTTTCAAAGTAGTGCGTATAACTTCACTAGCAATATTGACACTTCATAAGAAAATTATTTTCCTACAGGTCAACATATAGTTAATTCACATTTGGAGATGTTACCATGACAACATGACAACTTAATGAGATGTCAACAGGTTTAGAAAAGGGATTATTAAAGGAAAGAGAAAAGAAATGCCTTGATATGGAAAGACAGAATACCAGAATTTTCTAGACAATGTTTAATAGTCATTTGCAAGGACTTATTGGCATTCTTTTATCATGTTTTTTTTCTATTTCTACTCCTACAGTAGTGAGATTTATTTGTTCTATGAGGAAAATAAGTTTCTGTACAAGAACAAGATTCAAGAAGCACACATATCCATCAAGCACAGGATCTGTTAAAGTCTCGACATTTTTCAATGGCACTTTTATTTTCCCTGGAATTTGATTATATCTGTCTCATCTTTATATTAATCACATGGCAGTGTGCAAGGGCAAAAGATTATGGCATGAATTTTCTGGTCCACACGGTCTCAGAGGAGATTATAGCTCAGGTCTTGAAAAGGAAGAACTAGGCAGTGCATGATAATGAGACATGTAGCAATGTGGGGTAATGGTATGATGTTAGAAAGAGCACCAGAAGATAGAGGACTCCAAATTATGTCAAACCTATGAAGTGACATTGGATAAATCATATAACGTCTGAATCTCATTTCTCTCTTCTGTAAATTGAGATTGGTAGGTTCAATGGTCACTAAAATCCTTCTTTGCACTAAAATCCCCCAAGATTGATGTGGCATGTTATATATTTTTTATGATTCTTATGGATGAATGTTTAAACATAGAAAGTATATGGATAGAATAGTATGCTCATAGTAAAACGCAAAATTATGTCTAGTGTTAAGAGCAGTGCCAAGGTAGGCACAGAGTACATAGGAACCCATTTGGGTAGTTAAAGACTGGTACAATTATGTGTAGTCACAGAAAGGAATTAAGAAACCGAGTACCATATAGAAAATACCTCTGTAAAGGCTGTGTAAAAAAGAGAGCTTCAAGAAAAATAAAACAACAAAATTCCTAAAGGCATGAAGTGATTCATATATTTTTTTCTTATGGACAGTGTTTAAAAAGGAAAAATGTGGTTTTTTGTTAGAAGATTGAAAGGACAGACTGAGAGTGGGAAGCCATTTTGTTTTGTTCCTAGGTCTAAACACAAAGAGGAGAAAATAGAAACGGTGTCCTGGAGAAAAGCATACTCTAAGTAAAGATTAACTTTGCTGACTTTGTCTTTCCAGAAAAACAGACTCTCAAGCATGACTGTTATCAGCCTAGTATAATCTTAAAATAAACTCCTGGGGGTGGTGAGATCCCTTGACTTGGTGCCTGGTGACCAGGACTCCCCCCATGGTCTGCAAGACATTCAGAAGTGGTCAACAAGGGAATCACGACAGTCACGTCTACCTGACTACAACATCTCCAAGGGAAAGGATTTAAGCAGGGGACTTGGGGTGGGGGTGGGGGTGGGGTTACAGTGCCACACTCACCTTAGAGTGCTGGTCCCCTTCCTTTCTGTGGGAAGTGAACTTTTCTGAAAACAAATCTTTTCTTCCTTAATCTCTTTGTGTGTTGCAAATCTTTGCATTACTCGGATCTCTGGTTGCCAGTGTGCACCTCCGGCATGCCATTTTTATCAGTGTTGTGCTCCTCATCATCCTAACCCTAACAAAGACTTACCTTGGTTGGGTTGGATATGAGATGGCAATTCAGATGATAGCTTTAGCCCTAGATCACAAATTTGGGTAAATTAATGCTTTTTCTTTATTTCTATTCATCAGTTAAAATGTGTGGGTTAGTACTTATTTTATTTTATTCTTTTAGTACCATTTAAGGGACCATATCTCAGCAGAGTGATTAGGAATGAAGGCTCTTGAGTCAGAGCTGGATTTGAATCCAGCTTCATTATTAACCTCCTGTGTGTCCTAATTAAGTAATCTCTCCAAGCCGAGTTTCTTCATCTCTAAGAAAAGAGCAAGTCTGTAGTAGACATTTTCCATTTTTATCTCCCTGGAATTTTTCCACTGTCTTCCAAAATAGTTTTTTCCTATGGGGACACTAATTCCATGTGATTAGGTCAGAAAGGACTGAATGAATCCATCTTTTCCTATCCACATGGTTGGATACAACCTGGGTCTGCCAAACCATATAACCCTTCTCTCTGATCAGTCAGTCTCAGTTCAGGGATAAGCAGATGATCCAAGGCAGCCAATTAGAAAATTCTCTGGGATTTTTCTCCCAGAGTTATGAGGACAATGCATCGTTTCTGTTTGGGCTGCTAAGGGTGTAGAATACAAGTATGAGTCTCTCCAAAAGTCTCTAAGGGAGACTTTTGGAGAGAGAGCTACAGGTAGGAATGAGTATAGAAATATAGATAGAGACAGAGAGAGGTGAGGATGGGCATTGAGAGGGGAATGAAATCGAGCTAGAGATAGGGATAGGTTAGCACCTTAATGGTATGTTTAAGCCCTGCATCCAGCTGAGCTATTACTCTCAGATCTTTCGGTTACATGCACCAATGAATTCCTTTTGTTTAAGATAGGGTGACTTTGGTTTCTATTGCTTACAACTGAAAGAGTCCTCATATAATATTTACCTGATAGGGTTATATTATATTTACAATAAATAAAATACACACACACACACACAAATATAAAGCACTTAGCACAGCATTTAGCATGCCAAGTTGTCATTGTAAGATGCTAAATACACGGTAGCTGTTAGTAAGATGAGTTAAGTACAAGAATTACATATTTCTTTCATTCTGGCCGTGGTGCTGGCAGGATGGCCAAGTGTCCAGGCCTCTGCACCTCCAGGAAGCTCCGCAGCCACCAGTGGGACAAGAAGTGGCATGATAAGCAGTACAAGAAGGTGTACTTGGGCACAACCCTGAAGGTCAACCCTTTTGGGGGTGCATCCCATGCCAAGGGCATTGTGCTGGAGAAAGTAATGGTTGAAGCCAAGCAGCCCAACTCTGCTATCAGGAAGTGCATTGGAGTCCAACTGATCAAAAATGGCAAGAAGATCACAGTCTTCGTGCCCAACGATGGCTGCTTGAACTTCATTGAGGAGAACAATGAAATTCTGGTTGCCAGATTTGTTTGGAAAGGTCATGCCATTGATGATATCCCCGAGGTCCACTTTAAGGTGGTCAAAATAGCCAGTGTCTCTCTTTTGGCCCTGTACAAAGGCAAGACGGAAAGGCTAAGATCATAAGTTGTGATGCTGGAAACACCTAGTAATAAATTTTAAAAAAAGGAAAGAATTACATATTTATACTTTTATGTTTTTTTAAACATAAAAATAACATATGAAGATTCAAAATGAGGAAGATAAAACATAAAAAGATTCATAACAGTGTTCTCTAAGGCTATAGTGTGGCTTTAGAAAAATCACGGAAGCCCTTTGCCACTTATGGAACTAAGGATTTAAGCTATGTTATTTAAAGAGGGAGAAGTGTCACTTCTTAATGGAATGGGTCCCAAGCAGAATCATTCATTCATTCATTTTCTTCATTTTTCATTCAATCAGTTTTTCATACCTTAAATGAATATAATGTGCTTGTTCCAAGATGTACAGGAAGAAATAACTGATTCTTTGTTTTCTAAAAAAACTATGGTTTAACACAGAGATAGACATGGAAAATATTTCAAAGCAATTTGTTAATTGTTATCATTAGAGCATGAACCCAGTGCAGAGGCATATAAGAGAAAGGACACATGCATCTACTCTCTCTGGGGAATCACGGAAGATTTCAAAGGGTTGAGCACTGGAACTGAGACTCGAGTTTTCCAGGTTACTGAGCACAAGAAGGGCATTCTAGGTAGAGAACAAACACAAACATGAAATGTGAGGAAGAGTGGCAACTTGCTGAAATATGGAATTTGAAGTTAGGAGTAATGGTAGATGTGAGGCTGGACAGAGAGGCAGGCATCAAACCTTGGCAGCCTCGTGCGATCAGTCAAGGATATTAGGCAGACAGAAGAGTTGTTGCTCCTAGGGGCACAGTGGATAATGTGGATGGCAGGGCTCAGAGCAGGGAGCAGATTGCATCAAGGACAGCTGCTGAAGAAATGACCAGACTCCATCTATCAGTTAAGATTCACTTCACCTGTACACACAACAGCAGCCGGAGAAACAGTTCTTTCAACCAGATAGAGATTTATTTCTGTCTTAAACAATTTGAAGATAGGCAGTCTGGGACTGGGGAAGTCCCCCAGTTGTCAAAACAAGGCTCCTTTCAGCTCCCTGTGTGGACCTTGCTCGATATTTGCACAAGATGGCTGCTGAAGCCCAAGCCTTGAGTTTGTGTTCCAGGCAGCAGATTGATGGAAGAAGATCATGCAGGTACTCCACACCATTCCATTTATGTCTTACTGTCTTGATGAGGTCATTTGACAACAACTAGCAGCAAGGAAGACGGAAAGACTTGGGTGGGCAACAATGTCTAGCTAAAAGCCAATGTTTTATTACCACAGAGGGGATTAAATGGATGTTAGCAGCCCCTGACACAGTACTTTGGATAAAGTAGCATGGCAGGATGAGGCAGGGAGCAAAGCTGTTTGTCATTGCCCAAAGGAATAAGCACGAACAAGTTGACATGTGCAGGCAATAATGATCACAATGACAAGGCCATGCCTGGGCATTCACTGGTGTATTTGCTTTGCTCCATAGAGATCTGTACACTTAGGGGCTTGTGCACACACATATACTTAAGTACACACACCGCACAATGGGTCAAAAATATAGTACAACTCTAGATACTTCGGTCACAGGTATTAATAATGAATACGAAGCTACCTTGTTGATTCTAAAATTCAGATGACTCTGCTTTCTCATTAATAATAAACCAGACACATCTTTTAAAATATTTTTAAATATAAACTTCCGTTCTATGCTCCCTGCAAAAAAAACACAAAACTCTGTTTGTCCTATGATGTCAAAGGATTTCTGGAGACTTGGGAATGTTTTAAGAGCTAAGACTTAACTATTTGAGGTGATAGTCAAACCAAGTTTAACCATCAAATTACTATTTTGGACACTGTGTATATCTGTCAGAGACTGTTTCTCAGATTCCCAGAACAAGTCATTAAATAAATATTCTGGAGGGCTTTAGCATCAGCGAAAACAAAACTTATGAAATCTATGACACCATTAGATTTCCATCTGTTCCAGGAGCTGCTGCTGATACATTTGGGGTCATCCAGGCACTATTTCAAAATAATGTGAGTTGTAGGGACCGTTAATCATCTGCAGACTCACTATGGGGGGAGAACACGGTACCAGATGCAGTACACCTGATGCTGTCCCCAATTTACTAGGATCATTTCACAATTCATTCACATTATGGCAGTCTGGTATTTGAAATCTGCTCAAAACAAGACAAACATATGCTGGGTGGCTGCTAGGTAAGCATGTTTCTCAGGGTAATGAATTATACTTAGCAGGTTGCTGCATAAATTAATTTATTCCTGATCTGCAAGAATCATTTGGAATTGTCTCTGGACATTCATGTCAAAAACTTAAAGTTTTAAAGAATAGACTAGAATGAAACTCACATGCTTGCCAGGACCATAACAGAGTATTTCACATTTGATGCTAATATATTGTAAAGTATGTGCTAATGAATTACAAATGGTGTCACATAGTCTTTGCATGTTGTCTTATTAATTCAAGACTTTAGAATTTTAAAATGCATTTTCAATATGATTCAAGTGTATAAATATTAAGGAGGCATTAACCTTTATCAGAATGACTTTTCCTTGTATTAAAAGATCAAAATTTAACATAACAGCGTACAGAATTTGACTTTGCTGTAGAGTGGTTGACGAGAAGAAGAGTGTCTGCCCAGAATTCTTCAGGTAAAAACTGTGAAACCTTTCTTTGGGAATGGCAAGAGTGGGAATAGGAGTTGGGGGTGGGGGAGAAGAATACTACAAATTGTGAGAAAAGAGTCAACTGAAGGATGTCAGTTCTTTGATTAACATGCTACTTGTCATTCTTTAGCAGAGAATAACAAAACCCTGCGGGCACTAAATAAAATGAAAGTTTTCTTATCCCAGACAACCTACAGAGTTTGTGTCAATTTGGAGTCACTGATGCAAACATTTTGTTCAAATATTTTATTTGTTTTCTACACACGTGGCACAGACAAGAATGCTTTCAAGATCTAATGAATATTTTGGTGGATTGTGGGATCCCATGAACTGGCCTCCTGCAACTGATCAGGGACCTTGGTGAAGCAAATTGGGGCTTAAACTCAAGTCCTCAGAACAGTGATTCACTTATACAGCTATCAATTCACTTACGAAAATAAAAATAAAGAATGAAAGTCAGCCAGATTTGCAACAAATTTCCAGTCTCAGGGGAAACACAGACTACAAGAAAATAAAACAACAAAATGACTCATTTTTGTTTTACCTTGCCAGAATCTTCCATTTTAGGGCTACCACTTTAGGCGGCATTATGACCACTGCACTACCCCCCACACCGGTAAGCCAGCAGTCACCTTGGATTTGTTCACTGTCATGGCCCCATCTTCTGACCCAGTGCCTGGCACCTAGCAGGTGTTCAATAAATATTTGTCGAACAAAACAATAGATATCAAGGGTCATGATGATAGAAACCACCACTTCAAATTAACTTAGGAAACATCCCAGGGAGTAGTAAGTCATAATTGAAATCTTATACCATGATCCATGTCCCAGAAACTTTTTCTTTTTTTTTTTTGAGTTGGAGTCTCACTCTGTCGCCCAGACTGGAGTGCAGTGGCTGCTCCCGGCCACCGCAGCCTTGACCTGCTGGGCTCCGGCGATCCTTCCACCTCAGCCTTCCAAGTAGCCGGAATTACAGGCATGCACTACCACGCCCGGCTGATATTTTGATTTATTGTAGAGATGAGGTCTCGCTGCCCAGGCGGGTCTCGAACCCACAGGCTCAGGCAATCCACTCACCTCAGCTTCCCAAAGGTGCGGGATTACAGGGTGAGCCACTGAGCCCGGCCCAGAAACTTCTTAAGGGACTTGTGAATTTCTAATGTTAAGCTCTCATTTGGTTAAGAATTCCTATTTGTGCTTCTATATTTATGTGCAATAAATCATAGGGTTATTTATCAACTATACTGTAGAAAATGAGTCCAAATTGTAGAAATTTCCTATATTAAAGCAAAGAAGATATATTCTGTAAGGGAATAATAATATGAATTGTGGGATATTTTAAGTTGTGATTTCATAAGCAATTCTAATGATGCACTACCTCATGCCAAAATAATACGTTTTCTCCAATGACTTAAGTCTTTTCCAGTTTGAAGGGAAGTCCTTTCATGAAAACAACCTCCATAACGACCACTGGGGGTACCTTTTGTGTGGTCACAACACTGGGAGCTCCTGTTTCCTATCATACTGATCAACACGTCAGTTTGGGAATCTTGGGTTGAACTCTGATTAGAGTGAAACACTGGATTGCTACTGTTCCCATGTATTTATTTGGAAGAGAAGGAGCAGAGAGTGATGACTTCACCTCTAAATAAAAACACGGAAGTACATCTAGATTGACTTTATAGATCATATTTATTAGAGCCAACAATTGTCCCCCTTCCCCTCATTCCCAAGTACTGCTGTCACTAATCAAATTGGTTTTATCCTTTCCATATTCAAAAGGATATGTTTTGTGTTTGCTGGAGTACCTTCTACACTGTGAATGTTTAATACTTAATTCAGTTTGTAAATGACTGCTGTGGCACTGACTACTAGTTGTCTCCCAATACATTGTATAAATGAACCAAAGATGGCCTCTGTATAGCCGTTCCAGTTTGTTTATTTCTCACTGCAGGCTGAGACCTATTCATTCAAAAGCTTTCCTGTGCCAAACTCAAATTTTCACACGTCCAATTGTTTTTAAAAATAGCCCAAAGAAGCAATTGTGTAACTTTGAGTCTTCCTGCTTTGCAAAGCCCAGGAAGTCTCACCCCACACTGTTGGCTCATTTTGATAAGATAGAGCTTGTGGTGATAAGACCCCAAGCTGCTACAACCCTTCAGAGTTCTCAGACCCAGAGATCCTCCACTGTGATGCTGAGTGACTTCACCTGAGATGCCTAAATTCCCTCACGATCCCCTTCTCATCCAGAAGTTATCTTACCCTCCTTCTCTTCTGGATGGTGGCCCCCACACTCAAGCCCCAGGATAGTCTCATGCTGTGTGGGAATTCCCCTTTCATGCAACCCTGTTCAAGTGCGCTCAAACAAAGCTGGTCATGTCTTTTTCTTTAGTTAGCCCCAAGTCCCCTGACCTCCCTACATGATATCATTTTCACACAATCCCACAGTAATAGAATCCTTACTTTTAGGATGTTCCAATTAAGCATGGTTGCCTAGAATAAGAACTACATGTCTCAGCTGCCTTGACATTGGGTGGTCATGTTACTAACTTCTGTGTAATGGGACGATAAGCAGAAGTATCTTAGCCATGCCTTCTGGGAATCTTTTTTTAAATGACTGTTGGTTTCCACATTTTGTCCTTTCTCCTTGTTCCCTTGTCTTTTTCTCCTTTTGCTGGTTGAAATGCAGATGAGATGGTCAGAGATGACACAGCTAAGATAGAATATACAATGGACTTGGGAATGCAAGCCACACACAAAGGAAGAATGTAGAAAGACTCTGGTTCCTTGAGGACATTTTGAAGATTTGCCATACCAGACCCGGAGTGCTGAGAAGATATAAACTTTTGTTTGAGCCTCTATTATTGACTGGGTGCAGTGGCTTATGCCTATAATCCCAGCACTCTAGGAGGCTGGGGTGAGAGGATTACCTGAACCCACGGGTTTGAGACCAGCCTGGGCAACTTGGTGAAACTTCTACAATAAATCAAAAAATTAGCTGGGTGTGGTGGCACATGCCTGAAGTTCCAGCTACTTAGAATACTGAGGCAGAAGGATCGCCTGAGCCTAGCAGGTCGAGGCTGCGTTGGCTGTGAGCATGCCACTGCACTTCAGCCTGGGCAACAGGGTGAGACTCCAACTCAGAAAAAAAAAGCCTCTATTATTTTCCATTTCTAATACTTCCAGCTAAGATGAAAACAAACTTATATGATTAAATTTTGTGGTAGATAGTGTTAGGTAATGGAAAAGTTGAGAGGAAAAGTGAAGTCCTATGTGAGTGAGGCAAAGAAAAGAATAATGAAGAAAAAAATCTGGCAATAATAGTACAAACTGGGGGAAGTGGCAAGATGGTGACGGGGCAACCCGGTCTGTGAAGCCCTCTGCAAAGGAGATCTGCAGTGGGTCTCTGACTCTCGCCCAGGGGGGCTGCGGACCCCAACATCGCAGCCTGCTCTTCATATGGAGCTCAGCTGTTGCCACCGCTGGGGCATTACAACGGACTGGACAGTCACTGCGGCGCAAATGGTGCTGCCATCGCCACCGCAGCCCCCCCAACCGCCGCCGCTACCACTGCCGCAGCCTCCGTGATGGCCGTAGCACATTGCACCACCCGGGACCGAGGTGATCCACTTCAAACCCCTTCAGGGAAGATCTGCTGGGATCACTGCCACCTCTCCTGCGACCCAGAAGTCCTGCCCGCCTGCCTTAAGTCTCCTGTTGTCTGCCCTGAGGCAGGCAGCCATCTTGTTCCTGTCTGGCCCCACCCCCTCTGGGGCAAGCAGCTGAGATAGCACCACCTGCTGGTGATTCAAGGTAACAACACTCAAACGGGAGAAACAAGCTTGATAAAGACATAGACCAGAGTGCTGAACGGAGGGTAATCTGAACTGTCCTTCACAGCAGACCAGGGGCAACTGACCCTAACTGCAAACTAATTTACCAGCTTGAAAAGAAAACTAGAAATCAGACCTGAAAGGACATTAGACTTAAACGAAATATCTCAGAGTGTGCTTCATTGATTCTATTAGTTTAATGACTTAATTCTATTCCTACTGTATTGTTCCCTTTTTTCTTTTTTCCTTTTCCTTTACTTCTCTTTTCTTCTCTCTGTAAACCAAATCTTTGTATAGAGGAACAGCACACTAAAAAGGTGGTTGGTTAGCTTGTATGTTAGCATCACTATATGTTTTATTTTTATTTTTTATTTTTTGTATGAGAGTTGGTTAGTCTGTAGCTGTGGTCTATTGTTTTTATCTGTTTCAGTATAGGTCTCTCTCTCTATTTGTTGGCACACTCGTTTGTTTCCCCCCTTACTCCTCTATCTCTCCACTCCCCTCTTCAACCCACTATCTGCTCCATTCTCTCCCCTCTGCTAACCACATTTTATTTCAGGGAGTAAACCTACAACCCCACTGCACGGACAGATTCAGGGCAGTGGGAAGCGGGTTCCACATTATCCACACACTATCAGTGAATATCAGGACCTGCAGATAGATTTTGAATCACAGCTCCCCCCTTAAGTAAATCTCAAAACTGCAAAAAGGACCACCTCCAACCTACAGTGCAACTCCAGAAGTGAATAAATAAGAGGGCATACATAAAGAATACGAGATTGAACAAACAGAAGTAAAACCAATCCCTTTACCCCTGAATAACAGAATTAAAGAAGATGGTGACGTGGAGGGAAGGAAAAAGTAGGGAGGGGGAAAAACTGCACAAATGAAGAAAAACCAAAAGAAGAATATAGGTCTCACACAGACCCCTGGGAAATCAGACACTGAGGAAACAGATTCTGGAACACAAACAATGAAAAGCCCATGACTGGTTACATGCAGCAAACCCAGACATCAAGACATTAATGGAGAGAATTTAAAAAATTGAGGAGAGACAAGAGGAAAATAGGAAGGAGCTGATGTCAGAAATGACAGCAGTAAAGAATACTGTGATGGAAGCCGGGTTTGGTGGCTCAGCCTGTAATTCTGTGCCTTTGGGAGGCTGAGGTTAGTGGATTGCCTGAGCCCGCGGGTTCGAGACCCGCCTGGGCAGTGAGACCTCATCTCTACAATAAATCAAAAAATCAGCTGGGCGTGGTAGCGCATGCCTGTAATTCCGGCTACTTGGAAGGCTGAGGCGGAAGGATCGCCGGAGCCCAGCAGGTCGAGGCTGCGGTGGCCAGAAGCGGCCACTGCACTCCAGTCTGGGTGACAGAGTGAGACTCCAACTCAAAAAAAAAAAGAAGAATACTGTGATGGAAATGAACAAGAGACTAATAAGCATGGAAAGCAGAATCAGCCAAGCAGAAGAAAGAATCTCAGAGCTCAAAGACCAAAACACAGAACTAACCCAAACTGTCAAAAGCATAGAAAAGAAGCTCAAAAAGACAGAACAAAACCTGCAAGAGATGTATGATCACTTCAAGAGACCAAACTTAAGAGTAATTCGGCTTCCTGAGGCAGAGAGAGAAACAGAAGCCACACTGGAACAAACACTTCATGAAATCATTCAAGAAAACTTCCCTCATCTCATCAAGGATGAAAACATTCAAACACAAGAGATTCAGAGAACCCCTGCAAGACAACAAATGAGAAGACAAACTCCCAGACACATAATAATTCGCCTAAACAAAGTAGCTATAAAAGGAAAAATCCTAAAGGCACAAGAGAAAAGGCCAGACTACCTACAAAGGGGAAAAACCCAAATTTGAATAGCAGCAGATTTATCCACAGAAATCCTTCAGGCCAGGAGAGCCTGGAGCCCTATCTTCAAAGTTCTAAAAGAGAAACAATTGCAACCAAGAATAACCTACCCAGCCAAACTAAGCTTCATTAGTGAGGGAGAATTGAAATCTTTCCCAGATATCCAATCCCAAAGAACCTACGCTGCCACTAGACCACCTCTACAAGAAACACTTAAGAAAGTACTGAACACAGAAGAAAAAGAAAAAAGAACAACAGCATTCTTCACAAGAGTACAGGCAAAAGATTAAAAACACATATGAACCAACTCCAAACCCCAAAGAAAGACAACAAACAAACAGGAACAACTCTGTAAGAACCTTATGACAGGGATCAACTCTTGCATTTCAATTACTAGCCTAAATGTGAATGGACTAAATGCACCACTGAAAAGACATAGAATGGCACAATGGATAAAATATCATCAGGCAACCATCTATTGCCTTCAAGAGACGCACCTCACTAGAAAGGACACCCACAGACTCAAAGTAAGAGGATGAGAAACAAACTTTGAGGCTAACGCAATACAAAAGAAAGGAGGAGTAGCGATCTTAATTTCAGACAAAATACCCTTCAAGCTATTAAAAATAAAAAAAGATACAGAAGGCCACTACATAATGATAAAAGGCTCAATCCAGCAACAAGAAATATCTATCCTAAACATATATGCACCCAACATAGGTGCGCCAACTTTCATAAAGCAACTTCTTGGAAAACTAAAGAAAGATATTGACTCTAACACTATCATAACTGGGGACTTTAATACCCCACTCACAATGTTAGACAGATCATCAGGACAAAAAATCAGCAAGGAGATCCGGAACCTCAATGTGACTTTGGACCAAATGGACTTAATTGATACCTACAGAGCACTCCATCCAAAGACCACAGAATACACATTCTACTCATCACCACATGGAACATATTCTAAGATCAACCACATACTCGGCCATAAATCAAGCATAAGCAAATTTAAAAGGACCAAAATTCTACCAAGCACCTTCTTGGACCACAGTGGAATAAAAATAAACATTGACACCAACAAAGTTCCCCCAAACCCACAAAGACATGGACACTAAACAGCATGATGCTAAACAACTCCTGGGTCAATGATGAAATCAAAACAGAGATCAAAGATACCTGGAAACAAATGAAAACGAAGAAACATCTTACCAAAATCTCTGGGATGCCCTGAAAGCTGTAGTAAGAGGGGGATTTATATCCCTACAAACACACATGAAGAAAATGGAAGGAACAGAAATTCACAACCTAACAAGCCATGTAAAGAAGCTGGAAAAACAAGACCACAAAAACCCTAATTTCAGCAGAAGAATCCAGATCACCAAAATAAAAGCCCAAATCCAGGACATAGAAGACAAAAAATAATACAGAAATCAATGAAACAAAAAGCTGGTTCTTTGAAAGGATAAACAAGATGATGGTTCCCTAGCTAGACTGACCAAGAAAAAAATGAGAAAAAAACCAAATAAGCACAATCAGAAACACAAAAGATGAAGTCACATCTGACCCTGAAGAAATACAAAAGATCATTAGAGACTACTACGTACACTTGTATGGAAACAAACTTGAAAACCTTAAGGAAATGAAGGACTTTCTGACATCACACAACCTACCTAGGTTGGAACAAGAAGAAATTGAGACCCTAAATAGACCAATAACAATCAAGGAAATCGACTATGTAATAAGAAAACTTCCTACAAAAAAAAGCCCTTGTCCAGATGGCTTTCCAGCAGAATTCTCCAAAACATTTAAGGAGGAGCTGATACCAATCCTACTGAAGGTATTCCAGGCGATTAAAAAATATGAAACTCTCCCCAAATCATTTTATGAAGTCTACATCACATTGATACCCAAACCAGGTAAAGATCCAACAAGGAAAGAGAACTACAGGCCAATATCTTTGATGAACATAGATGCTAAAATTCTCAACAAGATCCTAGCAAACCAATTCAGCAATACATTTCAAAAATCATCCACCATGACCAAGTAGGCTTCATTCCTGGGATGCAAGGCTGGTTCAACATTCGTAAAACCATAAATGTAATTAAATACATCAACAGATGTCAAAACAAAAACCACATGACCATATCATTAGATACAGAAAAAGCTTTTGCTAAAATCCAGCATCCCTTCTTGATAAAAACCCTTGAACATCTAGGCATATGGGGAACAAACTTCAAAATAGTAAAAGCCATCTATGAGAAACCCACAGCCAGCATACTCCTAAATGGACAATAATTGGAACCAATTCCCCTGAAAACTGGAACTAGACAAGGATGCCCACTCTCACCCCCCCTGTTCAGCATAGTATTGGAAGTCCTGGCTAGAGCAATCAGAGAAGAGGAGGCAATCAGAGGTATTCAAATAGAAAAAGAGGAAGTCAAGTTATCTCTCTTTGCAGAGGATATGATTGTGTACCTTGAAAATCCAAGAGAATCTGTCAAAAGCCTCCTGACATTGATAAAGGCCTGGCAAAGTCTCAGGATACAAAATAAATGTACAAAAGACAATCTACACCAATAATAAAGAAACAGAAACCCAAATAAAAAACACAATTCCATTCACAATAGCCACAAAAGAAACGAAATACCTTGGCATCTTCCTAACCAGAGACATGAAAGACCTTTACAATGAAAATTACAAAACACTGCTCAAAGAAATCAAAGATGACACAAACAAGTGGAAAAATATCCCATGCTCATGGATTGGAAGAATCAACATTGTGAAGATATCCATCTTACCTAAGGCAATCTACAAATTCAATGCAATACCCATTAAATTACCAACAACATTCTTCTCAGACCTAGAAAAAACAACACAGGAATTCATATGGAAACACAAACGTCCAAGAATAGCCAGAACAATCCTCAGCAAAAAAAACAAAGCAGGTGATATCACAATACCAGACTTCAAACTTTACTATAAAGCTACAATCATTAAAACAGCTTGGTATTGGTATAGGAACAGGCATATAGATCAATGGAATAGAATTGAGATTCCTGAAGCAAAACCTCAAGTTCTCAACCAACTCATCTTCGACAAAGCCCCCACCTCCTACCACTGGGGAGAGGAGAACCTATTCAGTAAATGGTGCTGGGAAAACTGGCTGACCACATGCAGAAGATTGAAACAGGACCCCTATCTATCCCCATGCACACAGGTTAACTCCAAATGGATCAGAGACCTAAATGTGAAACCTCAAACCATAAGAACCTTAGTAAAGGAAGGAAATACCCTCATGGAAATTGGAACTGGCATCCAATTCCTGAACAAAACCCGAAACCCACAGGTCATAAGAGAAAGATAGACAAGTGGGAAACCCTTTTTAAACTGACAAGCTTCTGCAAAGGCAAAGAAACATCAAGAGAGCAGGGAGACAGCCTACAGACTGGGAAAAAGTATTTGCCAACTCTAGGTCTGACAAAGGCTTAACATTCCTGGATCTACAAGGAACTGGAACGTACTGAAAAGAAGAAAACAAACAACCCCATTATAAAATGGGCAAAAAATATGAACAGACACTTCACAAAAGAAGACATCCGAGCAGCCAACAAACACATGAAGAAATGCTCAAACTCACTAATCATCAGGGAGATGCAAATCAAAACCACACTGAGATACCACCTAACTCCAGTCAGAATGGCAATTATCAACAACTCAAAAAATAACAGCTGCTGGAGAGGGTGTGGTGAAAAGGGAACACTTCTACACTGTTGGTGGGAGTGTAAACTAGTGCAACCTCTGTGGAAAGCAGTGTAGCAATTCCTAAAAGCTCTAAAAATTGACCTTCCATATGACTCCACAATCCCCCTACTGGGAATATACCCTGAAGAACTCAAATCACTCTATAAAAAAGATACCTGCACACGTATGTTTATCGCGCTTGTTTACAATAGCAAGAACCTGGAAACAACCATGCTGCCCATCAAAAGAGGACTGGATTAAAAAAATGTGGTACATATACACAATGGAATACTATGCAGTCATAAAAAAGAACAAAATCATGAATTTTGCAGCAACCTGGATGGAACTAGAGTCTATAATACTGAGTGACCTCTCACAGAAACAAAGATCCGAGTATCACATGTTCTCACTCATATAATGGACCTTGAACATCCAATGTAATACTATAAGAAAATGACTGATGGTACTGGGAAACTATGGGGGGGTAGGGGGATGGGATTAACAGTAGCAAATATCTGTCTCGGGATGGGGAAACACCTCTTATCAACAGGGTGCCTGAATGAAATGTAATTGTACACCTAACCCTTAACTGTACCCCACAAAACCATAATAGAAAATATTGATTAATAAAAAAAAATAGTACAAACTGCCCGCAAATGTGGTTGGTCACATGGCTGATAAGTGGTGTAGTAAGATTTACACACAAGTCTGTCTGACTGAAAATTCTATGTTCTTCATTATTGCATTATTTCCACACTTGTAAAATGGGGATAACAATAATTGGGACTACTTTCATAGAGTTATTGCAAGAATTAAGTGAAATAATGCATATGAAGTTCTAATGCAGAGCCTAGTACATGAACTGTTTGATATCTGCTGGATCTTTAAAAAAAATTATTTCTGTGCACACATTATTCCCTCTATCTGGTTGTCATTTCTTTCCTCTTTGCTAAGGAACTTAAGCGTTTCTCCCATGAAGCTTTTGTTGGCTACTACCTACCCTTTAATCTGTATTTATCTTTTATAGTCCTTAATTCATTGTATTATAATCATTTCCTTACCAACTACAGCGATTTTTAATTATAGTATTCAAAAAGCTCGTCTAATCATAAAAAGTCCATGAAGTGTTTATGAAAACCGATGATTCCCAAGCTTTCTCTGACGATTCAGATTTGCTGGGTCTGAGGTGTTGCCCAAGCATGGATATTTAAAAAAAATCCCCCTGGATTCATATATGTGTATATATATATATATGTATATATATATATATATGTATATACATATATATATTATATACACACACACACACACACACACACACATTTTTTTTTCATATGTCTGTGGGCTGTGTGTATATGTTCTTTTGAAAAATGTCTGTTCATAGAAATTGACCTTCCATATGATCCAGCGATCACCCTACTGGGAATATACCCAAAGGAACTCAAAGCATCCTGCAAAAAAGATACCTTCACATGCATGTTTATTGCAGCACTATTCACAATAGCAAAAACATGGAGCCTACTGTGCTGCCCATTGAAATTGGACTGTGTGGTACATATACACAATGGAATATTATGCAGCCATAAAGAAGGACAAACATATGGACTTTGCAGCACCTTGTATGTATTTAGAGTCTATCACATTCAGTGATCTATCACAGAAACAAAGAACAGAGTACCTCATGTTCTCACTCATAAATGGACCATGAACCTTTACCATAATATGATAAGAAAGGGATTGGCAGTAGTGGGATACTGCTGGGGTGGGGTTGGGGGGCACACAACATCTATAATTGTACCTGATCTCAAACCAGGCAAAGTGGGGATCAAAGGGAGGCCCACATTTTACCTGTATGATGTCCACTTATATACCTAGTCCTGAATCACATCTCACATCTTTAAAATAAATAAATAAATAAAAAATAGATAAGAAAAATTGTTCATGTCCTTTGCCTACTTTTTAATGGAGTTATTTTTTCTCTTGTTGAGTTCCTCATAGATTCTGGATATTAGCACTCTGTCAGATGTGTCATTTGCAAATATTTTCTCCCATTTTATAAGCTGTCTGTTTACTCTGTTGATAGTTTCTTTGCTGTGCAGAAGCTTTTTAGTTGAATTAAGTCCCATTTGTCTATTCTTGTTTTTGAAGATTTAGTCATTAATTATTTGCCTATGTCAATTTCCAGAAGAGTGTTTCCTAGCTATTCCACTACAATTTTTTAGTTTCAGGTCTTATATTTAAGTCTTTAATTCATCTTGAGTTAATTATTATATATGGCAAGAGATATGGGTTCAGTTTTATTCTTCTGCATATGGTTAGCTAGTTTTCCCAGCACCATTTATTGAATAGAGTGTCCTTTCCCCAGTGTATAATTTTGTCAACTTTGTCAAAGATCAGCTGCAGATATGGGCTTTATTTCTGGATTCTCCATGCTGTTCAATTGATCTCTGTCTATTTTTATACCAATACTGTGCTGTATTGGTTACTACAGCCTTGTAGTATATTTAAAGCCAGGCAATATGATGCTTCCAGCTTTGTTCTTTTTGATTAGAATTGTTTTGACTATTTGGGCTCTTTATTGGTTCCATAGGAATTTTAGGATTTTCTAATTCGTCAAAAATGATGTTGGTTATTTGATATAAATTGCATTGAAACTTTAGATTGCTTTGGGTAGTATGGTCATTTAATGAAAATGGAATCATCTGATCTGCAAGCATGAAAAGTTTTTCCATTTGTTTTTGTTATCTACAATTTCTTTTCTCTGTGTTTTGCTTCTTTCATCAGTGTTTTGTAGTTCTTCTTATAGTGGTCTCTAATCTCCTAGGGTAAATGTATTCCTGGGTATTTTATTCTCTTTGCAACTATTGTAAATGAAATTGAGATCTTGATTTGATTCTCAACTTGAGTATCATTGGTGTATAAAAATTTTGTGCGTTGATTTTGTATTGTGAAACTTAAATCATTCATCACATCTAGGAGTCTTTTAGAGGAATCTTTAGTATTTTGTAGGCATAGGATCATACCATCAGCAAACAGAGATAATTTGGTTTTCGTTTTTCAATTTAGATGACTTTTATTTTTTTCCTCTCGCCTGATTGTTGTAGCTAGGACTTCCTAGTACTATTGACTAGGAGTGGTGAGAGTGGGCATCATTGTCTTATTCTGGTCCTTAGTGGGAATGCTTTCAACTTTTCCCACTGAAAACAATTCAGTTTCATGTTGGGTTTATCTTTGTCATAAATGACTTTATTATTTTGAGGTATGTTTCTTCTATGCCTAGATTGTTGAGGGTCTTTATTATTAAGAAATGCTGAATTTTATTGAATGCTTTTTTTGCATCTATTGAGATGATTATGGGGTTTTTGTTTTTAATTCTGTTCATGTAGTGAGTTGCATTCATTGATTTGTATATGTTGAGCCATCTTTGCATCCTGGAATAAAACTCCCTTGATTGTGGTGTATTATCTTTTTTATGTGCTGTTGGATTTATTTTGCTAATATTTTGTTATGAATTTTTACATCTATGTTCATGGAAATTGGCTTGTAGTTTTTTGCTGTTGTTGTTGGCTTTGGTATCAAGGTCATATTGGCTTTGTAGACTGAGTTAGGGAAGATTCCCTCCTCCTCAATTTTTGGGAACAGATTTAGTAGGATTTAGTACCATTCTTTGTACATCTTGTCCAATTCAGCTCTAAATCTAGTCCCAGGCTCTTTTGCTGTTCTTAGGAGATTTATTACTACCGATTCATTTTCACAATTTGTTATTGGTCGGTTCATGATTCCTATTTATTCCTGGTTCACTCTTGGGAGGTGATTGTTTCCAGGATCTTTAACATTTTTAACAAGTGACATGATTTTTTTTCAGTCACTAGGGGTAACAGTGAATGCTGCCACTCCCATTTTGTGATTCTTGTGATTCATGAAGTTTGGGAAACTGCAATATTAGATGATGTGCCCCTTGAATGCAGAGACAGGCCTTACTGATCTTGTTATACTTTGTACCTAACTTATAATGTATGCTTGATAAATGTGTGTGGAATGAATTATTTGCCTTGAGATGGGCTCTGAAGGATAAGTATGAAGGCAGGAGACACAAACTGGAAGTGGAGTGGCTGGACTAGAGAACAGTCATCCTAGGAGAAAGATTACAACCAAGACTCAAAGAAGTGGGAGCTTAAGGTTGTTTGGGGGAATAGCAAACAATCCAGTTGATTGGATCATAGGGTATATGCAAGAGAAGAGTGGGGAAGAAGTTTGAAAAATGTGTTTGGGTCACATGGAGCAGCCCTTGAACACCAGGGTCCCGAATGCCATTGATTTTGGCTGGTAGTGAAGCATCCCTGAAGACTCTTGAGTGAGACAGTGATGCAATGGGAGCTGTGCATTTCTAAGATTTATCTGAAAATAGCTTGAAGCCTGGACTGAAAAGAGGAAAGACAGGAGATTATGAAGATACCACTTCAGTGGCTTTGCAGTAATCCAGCAAGATAATGAAAGTCTGAACTAAAGTGGTGGAGGGGGATGATTCAACAGACATTCAAAGGTTAGTGATCATTTTTCTAACAGTAGCACAGATGATGCCATCCTGTGCCTCATTCCTGTCTATTTTTAGATGGTAGCTAGACACAAAGTTGCATTATTTATAGCGTGATCATATTTTTTTCACATTGAACACATCAAAATGTCCACGAAGAGAACCTGAACTTCTCCAAAATACACAAAGTAGTTACCAACTGATAGAATTAGACACTCTAATAGAATTAAAACAAAATGGTTAACTAAAGAGCCTTGCTGGTGAGAAACAGAGACTTCCCAGAAAGGCATTTATTTAATGAAAAATGAATTCAGAAGGTAATGTGTTAATTTAAGTACCCTTCTATAAAAAATACTTGCAAGTTAAAAAAATAGCCACAGCCCTCATAAATTAAGACAATTTAGGTTAAAAATTTCTCTGGGAAGTAAATAATCAAGCATAGTGGACCTCTGCAATGAAGCAACTATCTTAAATAACATTAATTGCCCAGGTGCTGTTAATTAGTATCCAGGCAATTGGAACATTAAAACTTCATCCCAACTCTTTCCCACAAAAGATAATTGTTTTAGAAGAATTGTTTTTGCCTATAGTCTCAGTGAGTGTTTGCCTCCCTGGCATTCTTTTACCTCTTTCCCTTCCCCAAAATATGGGGAGTCCTTTGGTTCTGGAAAGTCACTTCTACCCCCAGTTCCAGGGAAGAAACAAGTGATCAATTTAATCAAATGTTTTTCCACAGTAATGGCTCAAGACTCTTGACCTGATGCAGGCAAGGTATAGAAGACCAATAGCTTTTGGTTGCCAATAACAGAAACTCTGACTCAAATTGGCTAAAATAATGATGATTATTTTCTCTGACAATAAGAAGCCTAACAGTAGAGCAATCCCAGCCACACTGGAACAAGGGCTCCAGGGTTTAGCTTTGCAGGCTCCACAGGTTGATGCTTTCCTCAGGACGTTTTTCCTCGTGATCACAAGAAATCTGTTGGCAACAACTAGAATGACATCCTTCCTTTCTCCTACAAAGCAGGTAAAATAGACAGGAAGCATCCTGCCCTTTAAATAACTGGGCTTAACTTTACATAACTGATATGACTGGGATAATTTAGGACATATGCTCAGCCTGAGCCATTTACCAGGGTGATATCTTTCCTGATTAGCTTGATTCTTGATGTAATCATCAGGAGGGACAAAATACTAATATTAAGTTACACAAGTTAAGATTCTAGAGATGAAATGAATATCCAAAAAGAGCAGTGTTCTTTTAGAAAGGCAGAAGTTAGAGAAGGAGAGATGGACGTTAATGCAAAAAGATGTTAGAATCCATGTATCACCTGAGACAGCAATATGGTGAGTGAGTTGATCACTCAGCAGAAATTTCAAAGTAGGTGGCAGAGATAGCAGAGAGCTGATTAGTTGTGTCAATCATATCAAGGGAATAAAATGGTAGGGAGAGTAGAGAATGAGAATGGATTTCATGTGAAAGATTTTTAAAGACAGAGATGCAGATGTGCTGTGAGACTCAAGCCCCCACCCTGAGGGGGTGGGGTATCAATCTTAGCACAAGTGGAGGGAGACTGCATTGGAATTCCTAGGATAGCAGGTGGTTCCCCTGCAGTTAGAGGGTCAGTGTGGATACAGCTTGACTCTCACCCTGGAAATCTAGAGGCTAGAGGTGGGCTGGCGTGCCAGTGGCCACAGAGTGAAGGAGGGTTGCTGCTACACTGTATTGGATATGCAATCACAGAGTTTTGAGGACAAGGAATGTATAAATGTTTCCTGTGGCCTGGATGAGGGCTGTACATGTGTATTTGAGAGTCAGTGTGGAAATCATCTTAGATCCTTTCCATCAGGAACATCCGAGGAACAATGACTCTCAATAGAAATGAAGCTGAGAAGGGCCCCCTATTCCCTAGAGTTTTTCAGAACGATGTGCAGAAATAGTGTATGTTTTCCCAGATCACAGAAACTTCAGGTGAAAGAGAACACTGAGAACTCTAAAGAACCCCCAAGTGAGTGAACTTTCAACATCTGCCAGATCTGGAAAATGAGAGGCCATCTTAAAATAGCGGAGTTCACGGAGCACACGCCTGTGCCCTTTTCTTTCCAACCTCCCTGATCTCCAGTCCCAAAGAAGTAAAAAACCAGAAATCAAGCTAGAGAAAGAAAGAAGGGCCAGCCCTTACAACCCCTGCAAGTGACCAGCCTGTAGCAGGCCCTAGTTTAGTTATGGGAGGGGAGAAGATTTTAAGTTTAATCGTTTGGATTTTAATTATTATGTGGACCTGAACATTTTTTTTTTTTTTTTTTGAGTTGGAGTCTCACTCTGTCGCCCAGACTAGAGTGCAGTGGCCGCTCCCGGCCACCGCAGCCTCGCCTGCTGGGCTCCGGTGATCCTTCCGCCTCAGCCTTCCAAGTAGCTGGAGTTACAGGCATGCGCTACCACGCCCGGCTGATTTTTTGATTTATTGTAGAGATGAGGTCTCGCTGCCTAGGTGGGTCTCGAACCCACGGGCTCAGGCAATCCACTCACCTCAGCCTCCCAAAGGCGCGGGATTACAGGCTGAGCCACCGAGCCCAGCTGACCTGAACATTTTTAAATGACTGAATTGATACTGTGTTTGCATCCTATAGTAATTTTAAGCTTTTTATTAGATAAAAAAGACCCCAAATCATAGGCTTTCTAGGAATTTTCATCATGGAAGCACTTTATCTTGCCATGATCTGCATAAGCAAAAGGGATGCTCAGAGCCATGCCTTTCAATAACCAAGAAGCTAATTCCTAGACTCCGAGACCTCAGCTACAACTGCATCAGAAAAACAAGTGTCTTAACAACTGTGCTTGTAAAAAGCAGTAGCAGAAGCAGCATGGCCTCTTATGCATGACGTCTGCTTTCTCCCATATCTTGTATGTCATCTGCATGACAGAGTCTAGATCAGGTGCAAAACTAGAGCTGAAGGGAGCCAGGAGATGCAGTCTTAACTTTCTAGCATCAAGTATTCAGCAAGCTCGCCCTTGCATAGGGTTTGCATGGACTTAAGGCAGCCAGCTGTAGAATCCGCCACAGTGCCCACACCATACTATGTCCTGGGTAGTTTCACTGCATGAATGTGTTTACTCAAGAGACAGGATTAATAAGAAACTGTCACTTCATGGTTTCACTGTATACTTGGAAACTGACTATTCACCGACATCCAGGTGTGACCCCCCCACCCCGCTCACTACTTCCTGCCATGTGGCTACCTTTCTTCCAGACCCGCCCTTACCTTGAACAATAAAGCTTCTCTCCACAGGTCTCATCAGAGAGCTCATTCTTCGGGGCCCAGCTGAAGTACTGGTTTCTCCAGGAGCCTTTCTTCAGGTTTTCCACCAGGCTCCCCTGAGCGCTTGTTTTCTGTGATTTCACAGCATGTCCTGCACAAAACACCATTTTTTTTGCACAGAATTGGAAAAACTTTGGCTTTGTTTGCTCATTAGTTCACTCATTTATTCCTTCAGTTATTCATTCAACAAATGTTTAATGAGCCATTTAGGGTTTTTGTTGGGTTCCAGGTGGTGGGCAGGCACAGTTCCTGTCTTATTGAAGCTTATAGACCCAGATGGTGGAGACAGACATTGAACAAGTAAGCAAATTATTGAGATCACAATAAGCACTATGAAGGAAAACTACTGGACACTTTGAGAGAACAAATTAGGGATCTGTCGTAAGTTGGTGGTCAGAGAAGGTGTCCCTGAGGAGGTACCACTTAAAATAAAAAGTAAAAGTAGGTATTAGAATGCAGACAGTAGGAGGAAAAACATTCCAGGTGGAAGGAATCATATGTTTAAAGACCTGAGTCAGTCAGGAGAGTAGGAATTGAGAGGACAGTATATTGGGGGTATGGTGGCAAAGGGTCAGTGGTAGGAGTGAGATG
Source organism: Cephalopachus bancanus (assembly GCA_027257055.1). NCBI lineage: Eukaryota > Metazoa > Chordata > Mammalia > Primates > Tarsiidae > Cephalopachus > Cephalopachus bancanus. The sequence goes on from JAPVLO010000020.1 coordinate 715,173, forward strand.
AGCTTAGAATGACAGACAGATCATGTGGCAGATCATACTAAGCTGTGTCAAGAACTTTAGATGTAAAGCTAAGAATATTGGGGAAATTTTGAAGAGTTTATAGCAGTGCAGTAATATCACCCAATTAATGTTTAAAACCCAATTAATGTTTCCTCAGTGGAAGATTAATTGCAAAAGAGCAGGAATAGAAGATAATAAACTACCTAGGGAGTAATCACAAATGTCCAGGCAAGAAGTCACAGTGGTTGGCCATGGTTGCAGTTGCAGAGGAAATGCAAAGAGTGGTTTATAATCATTGCTATCTTCCCAAATAGATCACAAGCTTGGTGTTTTTTGTGCATATAGGACATCCTGCTTGCTGAAAGCCTATAGCTATACTCAGTAAATAGAATGAATTAGTACATTAAGTAGTTAATTGATTGCATGCTGTTTTAATCTCTTAAAAGAGGAGTAACTGGATCAAACATTTCACAACTGCTGAGAAAGCAATTATATAGACACATAGTCAATCAGTTTCCTTTGCTAAGAAGACAGACTTGTTACAAAAGTCAGTCTGGTTACTTTGGCCATATTAACAACTAAATAACACAGACTACATGGCTATTCAGAATTATGTTTTGGGTTTTTTTTTTTTTAGTTTTAACCTATCTTTTTATTTGTTACATCTATTCTCTATTCTCCATATTCTTCTTTTGGATTTTAAAAAATAATTTCATATTATTTCTACTATTGGCTTATTAGCTATACCTTTTTTTTTTTTTTTAGTGGTGGTTCTGTGTTTAAAACACATTTGTAACTTAACACAGATTACTTCAAATACTAACCTTACAAGAGTATACATCCATTTCCCCCTTCTGGTCTTCATGCTATTATTGTTATATGTGTTTCTTTACATGTGTTAAAACCCCAAAAATACACTGTTAATATTTTTTTTAAACAGTCATTTATAATTTAAAGAGATTAAAAATTAAATGATCTTTTCTACTTACCCACATTTTTACTATTTCCAGTCTTTGTCATTTCTTTGTGTAGATCCAGATTTCCTTTTTATTCATTTTTCCTTCTGCTTGAAGAACTTCCTTTATTTCTTCTAGCATTGACCTACGGAGCATAAATTATCTGTGTTTTTAATCTGAAAAATTTTTCAGTTACCCTCATTTTAAAAAAATATTTTTATTGTGTAGGTGTTGACTTTGGGTTTTTTTTGTTCATTTGATTTTCAGTTTTTTAAAGATACTGTTCTGTTGTCTTCTGATTGACATCATTTCTAATGAGAAGTCTACTGTTGTTCTCATCTTCATTCCTCTGTATATTCAGAATTATGTTTAGTCACTATACTAGTCTGAGAGAAAATAAATTCTATTTAAGTCAGTTTATTCAATAAATAGAGCGTTGAATGTGCAATTTAGCACTATAGCATCAACAGTGGTTCCTAATTTTTTTATTTCACAAACCAATCTTTTCCCCAAAACTGGGGACTACTTAATGTTTGACACCTTTCAGATTGTCAAGAAAAAGCATTGAAACAATTAAACAACTATGCCTGCAGTTAGAGACCTTCACTGCCAGCAATAGACAATAATTCTGGCTGACTTAAGTAGGAAAGAATTTATGATGAGAGTTTTGTATGGTTCACAGAATCAACAGGAGGACTGGAGACTTAGTGTCAAGTTATCAAGAACACTGCCCCAAATCTTTGATATGATGAAGATATCACTGCCACTGCCAGTGCCACTAAGCAGTAGCCATCACAGGTTACACTGCTAACATCACTAATGCTGCCTGCTGGTGGCACCATGCTCTAATTCATGGCCCTTGGAACCAGAATATATTCATTGTTGCTGCCACCATTCATCCCTAGAGTAGATTCTGGGCAGTCCTTGCTTCTCACACAGGGATTGGGTGATGCCTGCCTGCATTAGACAAGCTGATCTTCTTTGCCCAGTCTACTGATTAAAACACTAATCTCTTCCAGAAACACCCTCACAGACATACCAAGAAATAATGTTCTACTAGCTATCCCTTTTACCAACCAAGTTGACACATTTATCAATTCATTTTGCATTGCCATAAAGGAATACCTAAGTCTGAGTAATTTATAAAGAAAAGAGATTTATTTTGGCTCATGGTTCTGTAGACTGCATAAAAAGCATAATGCAGTCATCTGCTTCTGGTGAGGGCTCAGAAAGCTTGTAATCATGATGAAAGGCAAAGGAGGAGCAGGCATGTCACATGGCAAGAGAGGAAACAAGGGAGAGATGCCAGGTTCTTGGAAATGACCTGCTCTCATGTGAACTAATAGAGCAAGAACTTACTCATTATCATAGGAAGGGCACCAGGCATTCATGAGGGATCTGCCCCTGTGACCCAAACACTTCCCACTAGGCCCCATCTCCAACATGAGGTATTACATTTCTACATGAGATTCAGAGGGGACAAACATCCAAACTACATCAACACATAAAATGAATTCTCATATCATCTAATCAAAGCATATAGAACACTGCAGATGCTACAGATATTAAATGTTAATATGGAGTTGTTATGAAGATCTTCTTATTAATAAATTAAAATATTTAGAAAAAATAGAAAAACCCCTAGAAAAGAAATGTTACCAAACTTACTCAAACAGCAATAAAAGTCAAAAACCTAAATTTAGATGTGTGATTAAAAGTTTTCCACAAAGGAAATTACTGGCCAGATAATTTCAGTGGTGAGTTCTACCAAACATTAAAAAAAATATTAGTTTAATCTTACACAAGGTTGAACTATGAAAATAAATACATCCCCCTAACTTTTATGAGATTAACAAAATCTTGAAACAAAAACTTGACAAGAACAGTATGAGAAAAGAAAATTACAAGTCAGTTTCACTCACAATGTTAGATGTAAAAAAAACCCAAAATAAATAGTAGATAAAATATTATTACCAAGTAGATTTATTCCAGAGATGGAAGAGTGGCTTAATAATAGAATATCAATTAAGATAGTTTGCCTCAACATCTTACAGGATAAATTAATATGATAATCTTAAAACATGCAGAAAAAGTATATGATAAAAGTCATTTCTCGATCATGTTGGAACTCTTAACAAACTTACATAATTTTTGATTTTTTTCCTCTAAAACGTCTTACATTAAAAGAGAACCCATGTAAAGAATAAAGAATAACCATAAAAACCTTCAGCAAACATCACACCTAATAATGACCCATTATAAAACATTCCTTCAAGGTCAATTATGATACAAGGATCCAACTATCAGTGCTTTTATCAAACTTTGTACTGAAGGGCCTTGTGAGAACAGCTAAACAAAAAAGAAAAAGGAATAAAAGATGAAATAATTTTAAGGATTGAAAATTGTCACTATTTGTAGATAATATAAATATATGTGCTGAAAATCCAAAACAATCTACAGATGAGTTGTTATTAATAAGAAGAATTAGTAAGCTAGTTGGATGTAAAATCGATTCATAAGATCAGTTCATGACAGTTGTGGTACTATAGAACAAACCAACTGTCTATTAATAGCAGAATGGATAGTTAAATTATACTACAGTCATACAATAGGTTACGTACATCAATAAAAATGAATGAATCAGAATTACATGCAAGTTTATGAATACATTTTACAAACATAATTTTGAACAAAAAAGCAAGACACGAGAGTCATAGCGTACATTACAATTCTGTTTATGTACAGTTCAAAATCACACATAGATTATGTTAAGTGAAGGAACCAGACACAAGAATGTATGTATAGTATGGTTTCATTTATATAAAAAGTCTACAGCAGGCCAAACTAACCCTTAGTGATAGAAAGCAGATTAGTGGTAGCCTGGGTTGGGACTTGGGGGATTTACTGCAAAAGAACATGAGGAAAATTTTTGGAGTGACGGAAATTCTGTTTCTTGATTGTGTAGCAGTAACAAGGACATGTACATTTGCAAAACTCAGTAAATGAGTGTTTTGTACATAAATTATGCCGTAGTAAATATGGCATAACACATTCTAAAAATAAGCACAATGGCCAAACTATGAGGAAAAGTAAGAAAATATTTAACTCCAAAGCCAGGCCAGTGGTTACTTCCAGGGAAAGAAATACATGGGTGAGAGGGATAGTCTACAGTCTTGATAATGTTCTGTTTCTTGAGTTTGACTATATCAGTTTCACTTTATAATTTTTTGTTAAACTTTAGATGTTTCATGTACCCTGTGTGTGTTTCACAATAAAACAAAAAGAATGTTTTCCTATCATGCACTTGATGGAGTGCACAGTCTTGAGACCTTATCATTCCTGTTCACAGTCAGGGAATGGATGCAAGAAGAGAGCATATTAGTGATTTTGTTGGTGGGAGATCTTAAGCACATTTCTGTAAAACAAGTTATGCCAAATACCTTGCTTCGAAATATTTTTATTTCATAAAATCTCTTTTTAATGTAAGTAGGGGGTTTGGTCACTACTTCAACATTGACGACAATCTAGAGATTTGTCTAGATTTTGGGAAGAAGTCTGAAATTAAGAGAAGCTTAACACTTCTATAAAGTAAACTAAATTCTTTGTGTTATAGGTCTTAGTTGTATACGTCTCAGTCAAGTTTTTACTTTATGCTTTTGTTTTTTTATAATTACCCTGTTTATAGTCTCAGAGAATTGCCATATTTTTTTCTGGAAGTGAGTTGGTGACTTTGTTAGGATAAATTAGATTATGCTGTGGTAATGAAAAAGGGCAAAATCTCAAAGGATTGGCAAAATATGTGTTTATTTCTCAGTTATGCCAAGTTCCTTGTAGATCTTGATGCTTCCAAGGACAGCTACTCTCCATGTGATGCAAGGGTACCATTCTGGGCTTCATTCTCCTGGCCCCTCTGTGTCAATATGCATTCCTCTGATCACCAAGATGGGGAAGAGAGCTGGAGAGTCAAGCTCAACCACTGGTAATGAAATGCTTCCTCATGAAAGTTGCATATACACAATGGAATACTATGCAGCCATAAAGAAGAACAAAATCATGAACTTCACAGCAATCTGGATGTAATTAGAGTTTATAATACTGAATGATCTCTCACAGAAACAAAGAGCTGAGTATCACATGTTCTCACTCATATGTAGACCTTGAACAACCACCATATTACTATAAGAAAAGGACTGAAAGTGGTGGGAAACTGCGAGGAGGGGTTGGGTGGGGGTGAGGAGGTGGGATTGACCAGTGGTCGATATCTGCCTGGGGAAGGAGGGGCCACACCTCATCGATAAGGGTACCTGCACGGTGAATGTTGGTATACCAAGTCCTGAATTGTACCCCACAGTTATAAACAAAAACACACAAAACTAAATAACAAAGATTTAAAAGACAAAAAAAAAAAAGAAAGAAAATAGTTACCCATGCCACAGATTTCACTGACTAGAGCAAGTCACATACTTATTCCTTCCTTCAATGGGGCAGGAAAGGGTAAATCACCTCAATGCCCCGGAGAAGAGAACTGACAATTTAGGGAGCAACATATTGTTCACCACAGTTACCTATCAGAATTCAGCCAAATAAATTTTATATTTTGTGTCCGGGCTTGGTGGCTCAGCCTGTAATCCCAGCACTTTGGGAGGCTGAGGTGAGTGGATTGCCTGAGCCTGCAGGTTCTAGACCCACCCAGGCAAATTGGTAGGACCAATTGGTTTCTACAATAAATAAAAAATTAGCTGGATGTGGTAGCGTGTGCCTGTAGTTCTGGCTACTTGGAAGGCTGACGCGGAAGGATCACTGGAGCCCAGCAGGTCGAGGCTACGGTGACCAGGAGCGTGCTGTTGCACTCCAGTCTGGGCGACAGGGTGAGACCCCAAATTAAAAAAAAAATTATATTTTGTAAAGACGAATTGAGTCCTGCTTGAATGGGAAGTGCAATTAACAAAATGTTTGTGTCTCCCTAAAATTTATATGTTGAAACCCTAATTCCAATTTGATGGTATTTGAAGGTGAAACCTTTGGGAGGTGATTAGGTCATGAAGATGGAGTCTCCATGAATGGAATTAATGTCCTTATATATAATAAGAGGTCAGATAGAATTTAAAAGTTCTAATGTTGATAGCAGATGAGGGTGACTATATTTGGCAACAAATTTTGTATATTTCAAAGTAACTAGGGGAAAGGACTTGAAAATATATCAACACATAGGAATGATAAATACTCAAGGTGATGGATACCCCAATACTTTGATTTGATCATTATACAGTCTATGCATGTAACAAACACATGTGCCTGATCAGTATGTAAAATATTTTGTGTAAATAAAAATTAGAAAGAGACCAGAGAGCTAGTTTGCTGTTTTTTTACCATGTGAGACTACAACAGAAGTTAGCAGTCTCCAACCAGAAGAGGTCCCTCACTGAAACTCAACCATGCTGGTGCCCTTCAGCCTCCAAAACTGTGAGAAATAAATTGCTGTTGTTCACTAGCCACCTGGTTTATGGTACTTTCTTATAGCAGCTTCAGTTACGAAAAAAGGCAGGTGATGATAATAATATCTTACTTTTGTTTAATACTTTATCAAAAATTTTCCCAGCTTTTAAAAATTTATGTATTCAGCAAAGATTTTTAAGCACTGATGATGGGCTAGGCATTGCGCTAAGTGCCAAATGTGTGACTCAGACATAAGTCCTTCCTGCCCCCGTGATGAGACCATGTAATCACAATATAAAAACCCATGTGGGCACAATGATGGCCCAGAGGCAGGAGTGCTCAGCACCATCAGAGACAGAGAAGACTTCCTAGATGATGTGATACTTATTTAAGCTGGGGTTTCAAAGATAAGTAGGAATTTATCAGGCAGAAGAGATGGGAAAGAAATTCAGGGAGTAAGGGAAGCATGCACAAAGGCACAGAGAGTTGTCTAATGTGTTCCCCACAAAACCCCAGGAAGTAGGCATTTCCCAATCTCCCAGGTTTATAGATAAGGAAGTGGAGGCACACACGTTTTTCTCAGGTTACACACCTAACACAAGGCAGGGTGGAACCAAACCATGGGACTTAAAGTTAAAATACTTTGGTATTTTAACTTTAAGTCCCATGTCCTAAACTCTTACCATTACTGTCCAAAAAGTAGACACACTTTAAAACAATGAACACATGTAATCCACTCAATTTATCTTGACCATATTATTACTTGGCATCAAATGAGTTTTTTGTAATAAATAATGGTAAAATGTAAAACTCTAGATGACTCTGTCTTCTATGTGTAAGGTGTGCTCCATATAGGCAGAAACCATGTTACTTGTCTTCATCATTGTAGCTCTGGCTTCTAGTGCACTGTCTGACACATTACTGGTTCCCTAAAACATTTATTGAATGAATGAGTGAATCTCTGTCTTAACATTAAGCCAATGGGGAAAAGTCCTTTGATCTATTTAAACACTAAAATAATCCCTTAATTTGCATTCATAGCACTTCCATTTTATATGGTGTCCACTTTTCATTTTGACACAGAGCAGTTAGGACACACAAATGTGGGTCCCAGGAAAGAAGCCTCTTTCAGTGCTTTGAATAGGTAGGCATTCCCTCAGTGTGGGTTCATAGCTGTCGTTATTCATCTGAAACAACACATCTGTGTAGCTTAAACCTTCAGAGACTGGAAATTTATTACACATTAGTGATTACTTCAAACATTGGAGATTAATGAGGCATGAGGGATTACTTCAGACTTTAGTGATCTCAGGAGTTTAGTAAACACTGTGAGCTCTTCAGTCAGCATCGAAAGGTCTGATGGGGCCGCAGGACTTATTTATAGAAACTCTGGTTCTGCATCAGTGGTGACTCTACCCTTTTTACTTTGAGAGAGGATTTAGAAGATGTTCAGGGTGATTGCACACCAGTCCTTATCCCAGTGGTGTATCAAAATGATCCAGTGAGTCGCCTTTAGGAGTAATCACATTTTTGTGTGGTTATTCAGTCTTGTATCTGAAACAGAGGCTGAATGGTCACATGCATTTTGGTCAATGATTAGTTTTAAGCATTTACTATGTGCCAAAGAGTGCATTAATCGGTCACTGAAGTGGATAAAGAGGAAACAACACACGGCATAATCTCTGCTCTTACTAAGGATGAAAACCAAATGGGAAATACAAGAAAAGAGAAAACGAAGTCTTGAATCAAATGCCAAATAATCATGCATTGGAACTACAAGAAGGGACTGGTGCCAGAGTACCGAGAGTATCCAGGAAAGCTTGCTGGAGGAAGCAGGACTTGAGGTGTTTGTGTTCAGGTCGTCACTCCTGCCTGTAGACTTCTGTGATCGAGACACATAGAATGATACTCCTTGCCCCTTCCAGAATGGGTCTCATGAAACTATCCTTGGGCTGCTCATTCTTCCTGAAATAATTTCCCTCTACTATTTTGCCTGGCCAAATCTCTCTTCAAAGTCCAGTTCAAATATGGTTTCCTCTTCTGAGTCTTCCCCTACCTTCTTTGGCACCTGGACGAAGTCAATCATTCTTTTCTTTGCATTCCCACAGCCCCTTGTATGTGTCTTTAACGTAACTCTTAACCCCACTGTGGTGTAATGAATTGTTCATGTGTTTGTTTTTCTCACTCATTGGTGCCTGCAAGTCATGAGCTCTCAATAAATATCATTTATATGTACATATGGGCAAATTAACTGGAGAAGATCTTTCTAATTAGAGACCGGGAAAGGGAGGGATCTAGTAAAATGGACCCGGACTCTGAAAGACCTTTTAAAAGACAAGAGAAAGGAAGGGAGGAAGGGAAACAGGCAGGGATAAAGGGAGTAAGGGAGGAAGGGAGGGAGGGAAGAAGAAAAAGGTATGTTTAAGTAGGTTAAGGGAAAATATTGAATTTTTTAATGACTCAGAAAATAAAAATTCTCCATAATCCCACTTCTCAGAGATATTTACTATTAACATATTTGTGTTTCTCCAGCAGTTGTTCTATGCATATAAAATATGTCAGTACATTTTTCTACAATTTATATTCCTACCACTCATGTGGAAGAGGGCCCTCAAATCCAGTCAAGCAACAAATATTTATTGTATACTTAAGAATTACCATACGATGGTAAATAAAACAGACATTATCCCTGCCTTCCATGGATTTGCTGACGATTTGATTCTATACCTTGAAAATCTGAGAGAATCTGTCAAAAATCCTTTTGCACTGCTAAAGAACATTGGCAAAGTCTCAGGGTACAAAATTAATGTGCAAAAGACAGTCACATTTTTACATACCAACCACAAACAGGCAGAGAACCAAATAAAAAGCACAATTCCATCCACAATAGCAACAACAGCAAAAAGGAAATACCTCAGCATCTTCCTAATGAGAGAAGGGAAAGACGTTTACAACAAAAACTACAATACACTGCTCAAATAAACCAAAGATGACACAAATGGAAAAATATTCCATGCTCATGGATGGAAGAATCTACAATGTTAAGATGTCCATCCTACTCAAGGCAATCTACAGATTTAACGCAATATCCATTAAATTATCAGCAACATTCTTCTCAGACCTGGAAATGACAATACAGAAATTAATATGTAAACATAAACAACCATGAATAGTCAGAACAATCCTCAGCAAAAGAAAGAAAGCAGGAGGCAACACACTTCCAGACTTTAAACCTTATTATAAGGCTACAATAATCAAAACAGCCTGGTATTGATACAAGAACAAGTATATAGACCAATGGAACAGGATAGAGATTCTGAAAGCAAAACCTCAATTTCTCAACCAATTCATCTTCAACAGAGTCTCCATTGATAATCACTGGAGAGAGGAGAACTTATTCAGTAAATGGTGCTGGGAAAACTGACTGACCACATGCAGAAGATTAAAACAAGACCCCTACCTATCACCATACACAAAAACCAACTCTAAATGTATCAAAGACATAAATGTAAAACCTCAAACTATAAGAACCTTAGAACATGCAGGAGACACCCTTATGGCAATTGAAATTGGTGACCAATTCCTGATCAAAAGCCCAAATGCTCATGCCATAAGAGATAAGATAGACAAGTGGGACCTCATCAAACTGACAGGCTTCTGCAAAGCAAAAGAAACCATCAAGAGAGTGGGGAGACAGCCCACCGAATGGGAAAACAAATTACAAATTGTGTATCTGACGAAGGCCTAACATCAAGGATCTACAAGGAATTCAAATATGCCAAAAAGAAAAAAACAAACTGCCCTATTAAGTGGGCAAAAGATATGAACAGACACTTCTTGGAAGAAGACATATGAGCAGCCAACAATATATGAAAAAAATGCAGCCTCAGTAATCATCAAATAAATGAAAATTAAAACCACACTGAGATATCACCTAACTCCAGTCAGGATGGCCATTATTACTAACTCAAAAAACAACAGATGCTGGAGAGGATGCAGAGAAAAGGGAACACTTCTATACCTTTGGTGGGAGTGTAAACTAGTACAACCTCGGTGGAAAACAGTGTGGAAATTCCTAAAAGACCTAAGAGTTGACCTTCCATATGATCCAGCAATCCTCATTCTGGAAATATTCCCACTGAGAGGAACTCAAATCACTCTATGAAAAAGATGCATGTTTATTGCATGCGTTATTCACAATAGCCATAACATGGAGCCAACTGTGTTGCCCATCGAAAGTGGACTGGATAAAAAAAATGTGGCATATATACATGATGGATTATTAAGCAGCCATAAAGAAGGACAAAATTATGAACTTTGCAGCAACTTGGATGGACTTAGAGTCTATAATACTCAGTGATCTATCACAGAAACAAAGAAATGAGTACCATATGTTATCACGTACAAGTGAATCCTGAACAATTTTTATAATACTATAAGAAAGGGATTGGCAGTAGTGGGAAGCTGCCAGGGCAGGAGGTGTACACACTTCATCAAAAAAGGTACCTGATCACAAACCAGTTGGAGTGGGGACCAAAGTGAGGCCCAAACTTTACCTGTGTAATGGCCATTTCTATATCTAACCCTGAATTGTGCCCCATATCTTTAAAATAAGAAAAATATATAATAAAATAAAAGTAAAACTGTAAAAAAAATGAAATTGGAAAAACAAAACAAAATAATATCAAGTGCATGCCATGTTCATCATCCCTTTAGGAGAAAAGATTGTTCCTTCTACCCGAAGTTTCCAGTATTTGTGTCATGTGCCTTGATCACCTGGCTGAAATTGAAACTGAAATTGGGACCACCAGTAATTAGCAACAGCTGAACATAGTAATAATGGCTAAATATTTAATGAGCACTTACAGTGAGTCAAACACTATCCTGAGAACTTCACTTGATTGTTTTTATTTAATTTTCACAACAGTCCTAGGAGGTTGGCTAGAATATTATTAAATATATCTTAATAATAACACATACATAGGTGAAGAGATACCCTGACAGGATTAAAATCATGAGTAATAATCATCCAACTTTGAAAACATATGTCTCATCCCCAGACTGCACCATTACAGAGGCTTTGTAACTCATTCACTGTTGCAGACTGGTAAATAGAGTTGCTGGGGCTTAAACTCTGGGCCTTTCTGTTTCCTTCACTCTAGCATCTTCCTTCTATACCTGTAGCCTATGTGGTAGCCTTATCCTGCTCTATGGCTCGTTCTGTTTAATATTGGATGACTACTGACTCAATCACATCCTCTACCCAGTAGGGTGTCTGTGACACTTACTGAGAAAAAGGATGGAAGAAGCAGAAATATAAAAGAAGTAAAGACAGAAAAAATTCAGGAGAATGCGTGTCAGCAGAAACCAGGAAGGTTGAGACAATGACTGTGTCATCAGTACTAAGATGAGGTCACAGAAATGTTGGGACACACTAAACATCCCAGGAAGACAATCAACATTCCAGCTCACATTAAGCCTTATGGTGTGATATTTCCCCAAAAGTCGCCTGAGCACATTCCTTGCCCTGGCTCCCTCAGCAAACATACTACACAGTGATCTTTTGCTCGGGCAAGGATCAAGTTCCTAAGTCAATTACCATAGCAGAAAGTTAACTCTGACAAAATTTCTGGCACCAACAACACACGGAGTGTTCTTTAATTATTGACAAAGATTATCAGCACTACAAAATAATTTAGGAGATGATTTGACTGTGAATGGACATCTGCTAAAAGCTTATTTTACTTACTTATTGAGAATGAGTTTGACAGACTTATTAGAGTTCCAAATCTTTAGCTTCTTGAAATTCTCTCCCAGCATTAAATTAGGTCATCAATTGAGTACAGATTTAGTATTATGGTTTTTGCCCTAATGGAGAGTTATTTAAGGAGTATCATTTAAAATAATAAATATCTTTTGTTTCATTGGGAGGAAAAATTAATTTCTCCCTGTAAACAACATATGCTTCTTTTCAATATAGAGAAGATTTTAATAACTGGATAGATTTTCCACATTTTCTTAGCTGCCAAGAAAATCATAGCCAGTATAAAATGCAAAGGCAGTAACTAATGGATCTTAGATGTCTGGTACCATTCATATGGCTGCTATTTTCAAGTACTTTTGTTCTCATGTTTTTCTTAATGACCTGTTTTATATATTTTACTACAATATGTTATCTCCAGACCTTTTTGGAAGAGTTACATTGACCCATCTGAAGTTGCCATTAATCATTTTTAATTTACAAAATGAGCTATTCTAGTTGGTTCAATTTATGAATCAGAAATAAATCCAATATAGATATATGTACATGGGAAAAAGTCTCAAAGGGCATATGACAACATTTTAACTGTGATAGCCTGTGTTGGTGCAATCAATGTTTTTTATTTTCTTCATCCTGCTTTTTGTATTTTCTAAATGTTCAATGGACATTTCTCACTAACAGGGTTGCTTCTATCTTTTTGTCTCTGTCATAAATTGTGTCTTAAAATCCTGTACTTTCTTCTTTTTAAATGTTTTTTCTGTAAATATCTTGAGAGCAAGAAATTGTGTCTTATTTATCTATATATCCACTGTACCTGGTACAGAGGAGGACCTCAATAAATATCTGCCAGATTGAGTGAATAAATGTATTCAGGTCTGGCTTAGCCAACTCTGAACATGATATATGTGTAACTTTTTCTGCCCTGGCTTTAGTAACCAATTTTTCTAAAAATAATTGAATAAAGTATCAGAACGACTTCTCATATTTCACATCTTTACTTCCATTAATATACTAACCTTTGGATGACATACATTCTTATATTCTATGCAGGTGACATTTACATTTCTTCTAAGTTTTTTTCTGACCCAGCAGTGGCTTTTAGCATGACATGACTATAGCCCTAAGATCATACTTGGATGTTTTCCAGATTTCTTAAGTGGAATGGAAGTTATGTTCAAAGGATGTCCTTGACTCTTATCCTTTCTGGCTTGGAATTATTTCTTTTAATGAACTTTGTATCTATCCCAACTCTGCAGCAGATAATCTTGAGGTCATTTTGTCTCAGAACTTTACTCTGTGCCTTTCCTCAGCCAGCCTCTTCAGAGTCTACAGCAGGGGACCCCGATCTCTGGGCCGTGGACTGGTATCAGTCCATAGCCTACTAGGAACCAGGCCACACACCAGAAAGTGAACACCGGTGAAGCTTCATCTGTATTTACAGCTGCTACCCGTCACTCACATTACTGGCTGAGCTCTGCCTTCTGTCAGATCAGCACTGAAAAACCTGCTTCCATTTCCAGCACCCTATCTTTGTGAAGCAGGGTTCTCTGCAGTGACAGCAACCAAAACGAGATTATGGAGTAGACTGGACATAAGCAATACGCTTCGGGTGGCATTGTCTCCAATCACCCCCAGATGGGACCATCTAGTTGCTGGAAAACTAATTCAGGGCTCCCACTGATTGTGCATTATGGTGAGTTGTATAATTATTTCATTGTGTATTACAATGTCATAATAATAGATATAAAATGCACAATAAATGCAATATGTTTGCATCATCTAAAATCATCTACCTTCCCCTTCCCCCCATGGAAAAAATGTCTTCTGTAAAACCTGTCCCTGATGCTGGGGACCACCAGTCTACAGCACTCCTTTAAGAGTGATTCCCTGGGCCTGCAATGTGTAAGCAGCTCCACTCTCCCATGTACATGGAAGCAGTAGACTATTGATAAGACTGACACTTCATGAAATTTAGTGTGCACGCAAGTCACCTGGGGATCTTGTTAAAATGGAGATTCTGACTCATTTGGTCTGGGTTAAGGACTGAGATTCTGCATTCCAACAAGGTGCTGCTGGTGCTACTGCTCTGGGCCCACAGTTTGAATAGCAAGAATATAAGCCGTCTTGTATAGCCCTGGGTATCCCTAGGTGCTCCAACTTGGAGTCTGAAGAGGGTTCATCTCTAGCAAATGCAAGAGCCACAGGCTGCCAGCATTGCATCTGAATCCTGACCCAAGTCAGTAAAAGTTTTCAGTAGTTCTCCATTCCCTTCATTAGTCCAGATGTGCTCTGCAAGGTACCTCTTGGAAATTCAGGGTTCTCAGCATTCCCCATGGTATACCCTTCCTCTATGCTCTTAGTTGTCCTGTTATGCATCCTGTCCATTCAAGTTTCCAATTGAATTAGCTGACAGAAACCAATTAGAAGAACCAACCAATGCTCAACAATGTGTCATTGGACAATATGAATTAATGGGTTAATTTAAATTTGAAGACAAAAGTCTGTAGTTTACTTTCTTGTTCTGCCATTTACCAGCTATGGCTCTCTTCAAGTCAATTAATGCCTGTAATAGACTGCATAAATGACCCCCAAAGATGCTCACATCCTTATCCTCAGGACCTGTAAATGTTACCTTGTATGACAAAAGGGACTGGGGGGGGTTGTGATTACATCAGGGTCTTGAGATGGGGAAATCATCTAGGATTATGTATGTGTGTCCAGTGTGATCATAGAAATCCTTATAAAAGGAGGCAACATGAAGGAAGCAGAGATGGAGCAATCTGTCCCCAAGCCAAGGCTGTCTCTAGATGCTGAAAGAAGCAAGTAATGGGTCCTTCCCTGGAGCTTTTAGGAGGAACCAACCCTACCAATTCCTTGATTTTGGCCCTGTATGACTGATTTTAAATGTCTGGCTCCCAGAGTCATAAGAAAATATACTGTATTGTATTAACCCACTAAGTTTGTAATAATTAGAAAATTAATGCAATGTCTCTGTTTCTTACTTTGTAAAATGAGGTTAGAACTAGTGAGGCTAGAACTAGTAAGGCTACTAAAGGGGTTAACATATATGAAAGCATTTTAAGAATTCTGAAGCTATGGATCTCAGATCTTAGTGGATATAAGAATCACTTGAGGGCTTGTAGAATGGTTTTCTCTACCCAGAATTCTGATATGACATTTTTTAGTTTGAGCCTATGATTCTGCATTTTAAACAATCACCTCAAACTTTTAGATGTAGGTAGTTCATGGGCTCTAATGTGTGATGTTGATTAGAATTCAAGCCTTGTCATGGGTCAGCAGAGATTTTTAGAGAAAGGGTCCAGATCCACAAGGAGTCTCCCACGAATGAGATACCTCATCTTTACAGGTGTCCTCATATGGTATTGGGGGGTATTATTTCAGAGATGGCATCTATTAAATAAGAATGATGATTTTCCATGCCAGTGGCAGGATCTGGCAACCATTTCTGCAGCCTGAGGTCACAAAGCCATGATTCTCCTCTTCCATTCAGAGATATGGCATGTCCTCAGGGCAGTGTATTTGTTCTTCATGTGCCTCCTAATTGAGACTACTTGAACCAAATGCATCTTATCTACAAAAACAATGCTCAGAAAAAAGGACATACAAGAATTAAAAAAAATTACTTAAGTGAGGTCTATTTCATGCTAAGAACTAAGTTTCTGTTCTAAAAGAGCATATACTAAGTCATGGCATAGACATACAGTCATCACAGAGGCATGCATGTAGGGTTAAAAAGACTTAAAGAGTCTTATAGTACCATAATAAGAAGAGCCAACACTTAAAATAATAACTAATAATGTTAAAGTGCTTAGATCAATTCCTCATATCTATCCTTAAATATGGACCCTGTTGCATGAGCCCACAGGGAACGACTAATTTTGCTTGAGAATGGTTAATGTGTCAACTCAACTGGGCCGTGGGGTACCAAGATATTTACTCAAATATTATTCTGGGAGTGTCTGTGAGGATGTTTTTGAGACTAACATTTGACTAAGTAAAGCAGCTTGCCTTCCCTAATGCAAGTGTACTCCAACCAATCAGTCAAAGGCCTGAATAGAACAAAAAGGTTGATCCTCCACGGAATAAGAGGGTATTCGTCCTGTTTGACTGCTTTTGAGCTAAGACATTGCTTTTTTCCTGCTTTTAGACTCAAAATGAAGTATTGCCTGTTTCAGGGTCTCAAGCCTCTGGACCTTTGGACTGGAACTACACCATTGGCTCTCTTGGGCCTCAGGCCTTAACATTTGAACTGTAATTATAGCATTAGCTCTTACGAGTCTCCAGAAAACTGACTATAGATATTGGAACTTGTGTACCTCCATAGTCATGTCAATTTCTCATAATGGATCTCTATATCTCTTTATCTCTGCCCTGACCCTGTCTCTATCTCTGTCTGTCTCTGTCTCTGTCTCCATCCCCATCTCTGTCTCTGTCTCTATCTTTCTCTCTATAATCTATATCTATATCTCCTACTGGTTCTGTTTCTCAAAAGAACTCTAATACAGATAGGTACGTAGGAAGTCTTCCTAGAGGATGTCACTTTTCAGAAATATATTGAAACAATACATTATCTATTTATACATATTCAACCTTATTTTTGTACTCTGTACACTTTTCTAACATTCATTCATTCATTCATTTCAACATACATTTAGAGTTAAAATGAATTTAGTGAATGTTTATTGTATGCTAGACCCTTTGCTAGGCACAGAGATAAGATCAAAGAATAAGACATAGCCCTTGCTTCTTGAGTAAGTCAGGTTTGAAAGCAAAATACTGCAGAGCAATATCATGTGTACAAATAACCTTTTAAAAGTGGCAGTCCCAGTTTTACAAATTAAAAATACACAGTCCAGTTAGGATTGACAGATAAAAATATTGCATGAGACACACTTAAATTAATAAATTACTTATTGTTTGTTTGAAATTCAAATTTAGCTACCCTCCTTGTGCTTTTAATTGTTAGCTATGTCAACCCTTTGTCCAGTTCTCTCTGTACATTCAGAATGATAGAGACTGGGAAGACACGGCTCTCCTTAAGGTTCAGAAAGGTGGATGCCTTTCTTCTCTTCTTGTATCCTTACTCTCCTCTTCTTGGATTCAGCACCTACCCACCAGTACCCACCCCCTGGGATTTTACTGCAGACGATGCCTTCTCCACACCTGCTGACAGACAAAACCTCAATACATAGTTTCAGAACTGGTGTAGGAAACCTTGAGGGGACGCACAGGAATGTCCATGACTCTGCCTCTGGGGAGTGAAGGGACCTGCATCTCCTGATTCTGATTCTGCTTTGCCTAAAGTCTTACCTGTCTAGATTTGCTGCTTGATTGGGGTATTTTTAGTTAGTTGAGGCTAGGGCCTGGTTGGGGAAAATGTGAGCACTTTTCAGTGCTCTTACAGACAAGTGAAGGTTGAAAACAGGGTGCTTACAACAAGCTAGCCTGAATTTCCATTTTGGCGCTGTCACTTACTTGCTCTGTGAACCTCAGCAGGTGACATAACCTTCCTAAGCCTCAATTTCTTTATTGATAACGTGGGTATGATAACTCTGCTCTGAGGAGGAAATAAAATGATATATGCAAGGAACAGTGCCAAATATGTAAGACTATGTACTCAAAGATGGTGGTTATTAATAATACTTTGGGTTCTTTTTACAATTAGTTTTTGACTAGTTGTTTGTGTCAGATATGCTGGTGCAAACACTGTCGTGCACTTGGGTTTTTGTTTTTTTAGGTTTGCATTTGTTTCTTGAAATAAATCCCTGGGTATAGCATTATTAGGTCAAAGACTATCAGAGGCAGAGTACAGTTGCTGAACACAGGCTCTGAAGCCAGAACACCTGGGATCAATCCCAGCAGCCCCACTTCCTGGCTGTGTGACTGGAGGCAGGTTCCTTGACTTTGCCCTGTGATGATGTAGAATTTAAATCAGTGGTAGTTGTTATGAATATGTGATAGATCTTAGTACATATTGGACATGTACTATGATGAATCGATTACTATATTAACTAACCAATCAGACAAGAGCAGACCTTATTCTTCTTTGTATCTATGATATTTATTAACTGTGTTTTCACATTCTGTTTTCTGTTATACTGATTTTGTTTTGTCATATAGTTATTTTTCTATTTTGTCATATTTGTCTTTTCTGCTATAAATTTTCTGTTGCTTCAAGAAACAAAAGTTATATTCCATTTGCCTCATCTTAATGACTCTAACTGTGGCATTTTAGGAAATAAATGGAGGATATGCTTTGGGAACAGAAAACCTTCAGAGCATCCTCTATAAAGCATCAGTGATGGGAAATTGAGAGCAGTAGCAGGAACCAGGGACTTGGAGAACAAGATTGGCTTTGAATCTGGGGTAGCATAATTCAAGTAGTAGGATAGGAAAAGAATGAAAAGAATGTCAGATTCAGAATGAGAACACCCTTTTGTTAACATATCTTCAGCAAATAGACATAATACCTTCTGATCTAGTGCAAGTCATTTTCAAACAGTGTTTTAAAATTTTACCTAGCCCACCCATATGCTGTCACCAAAGTGAGCACTTGATAGAGAAGATACTTTAACAAGTGGGGAATTGTTTTGTTATTTGGGAGAGATGAACAAAAGGAATAAAGAGAAATGTGAATAATTGCCATAATGGCATACATTTCTACCCCTTTTTCTAGGACATACCATCTTCATGTGTAAGCATCTTTTATTTTGAGAATATAAAAATGGAAATGGATGTAATGATGTCTCCAGGACCAGTTGAAACCCACCTTTACCATTTCATAAAAATAGGCCAGTTAACGTGTCAGGATATCTCCTGAGCAAGATGGATGTGAAAGGATTGACTGATGAGCCTTTAAGGAGATCTCCTGCCACCACACAATCCCAGGTATTGTCCACTAGATTCAGGGTAACAGCTCACAGGTACTCCTCTTGTTCCACTGTAACATCAGAAGCAGAGGTGTGGTTCTTATTGGTTTATTTCTCCTCAAGCCCAACCAGAAGAGCAAAGGTTTAATTTGTATAGGATCATAGTTTTTATCTATTCAGGAAGACAAGACTAATGAAGTTGACTTAGTTACCTGGTTCTTAACAGTTTTTAAAACCCAAACATACTAAACATGATAGCATGCATTTTATTCCTCTTTCCAGGAGTAATGTGTAAAAAAAAATTGTTAGGAATAGAAAACTTCACATACATAACCACATCTGTTTTATCTTCCCTCTTCCTCTGAAGTTAGATAATCACAAATGAAACTTAAAGAAATGTTCTATACAGCAAGTCTGTTAGCTTCCCTCAATCTCAATTTCCTCACCTTTAAGATGAGAATAACTAATAATGTCAATGTCTACCCCCACAGTTGTAATAAATGTTAAATGAGATAATGCATTTTAAATTTCTTTGTAAATTACTGAAGTGCTTAAAATATCAATTCTTATTTTTACTAGATTAAAAATTTAAACCATAATTTCATAGTACTAGCAAAAACAAGAAAAATGACAAATATTTAGAAGCATAGTAAGGATGATAACAAAGCATTTCCATAACGTTCATTGAATAAGCATAGATAGGCATATTTGAATGTTAATTCTACTATATTTTATATTACAATTCATTAATTAAAAAAATTTATTGCTTATATTCTTATGTTTTTGGTAAGTTTGTTTTGTTCTCTTTTTTCTAATCTCTTAAATTAAGTGTTTAATTCATCTATTTCCATTCATTATTATTAATAATGAAAGAATTAAAAAATACAAATTTACATCTGAATGTAACTTTTCCATATCTCAGATGTTTCATATGTGGTGGTATTATTGCTATTTTAAGTAGCCTGTAATTTAATTTGATTTTCCCTTTGATTTAAATTACTTAGGAGAGAGGTTTACCATTTTCAAGAAGTTGGGTCCAAGCTAGAACAATCAGACAAGAGAAGAAAATCAAGGGCATTCAAATAGGAAAAGAGGAAATCAAATTATCCCTCTTTGCTGATGATATGATTCTATACCTTGAAAATCAAGAGAATCTGTCACAAATCTTCTTGCACTGATAAAGGACTTTGGCAAAGTCTTAGGGTACAAAATCAAGGTGCACAAGACAGTCACATTCTTATACACCAACAACAAACAGGCAGAGAACCAAATAAAAAGCACAACCCCATTCACAATAGCAACAACAACAAAAAAGAAATATCTCGGCATCTTTCCAACCAGAGAAGTGAAAGTGCTTTACAATGAAAACCACAAAACACTGCTGAAAGATGACACAAACAAACAGAAATATATTCCATGATCATGAATTAGAAGAATCAACATTGTTAAGATGTCCATCCTACCCAAGGCAATCTACAAACTTAACACAATACTCATTAAATTGCCAACATTATTCTTCTCAGACCGGAAATGACAATACAGAAATTCATATGGAAACATAAACGACCTACCACAAATAGTCAAAACAATCCTCGACAAAATAACCAAAGCAGGAGGTATCACACTTCCAGACTTTAAACTTTATTATAATGCTACAATAAGCAAAACAGCCTGGTGTTGGTACAAGAACAGGCATATAGACCAACGGAATAGGATAGAGATTCTAGAAACCAAATCTCAATTTCTCAACCAACTCATCTTTGACAAAGCCTCCACTAACAACCACTGGGAAGAGGAGAACTTATTCAGTAAATGGTGCTGGGAAAACTGACTGACCACATGCAGAAGATTACAATAAGACCTCTACCTATAACTGTACACAAAAATCAACTCTGAATGAATCAAAGACCTAAACATATGACACTCTTATGGAAATTGGAACTGGCAACCAGTTCCTGATCAAAATCCCAAATGCCCATGCCATAAGAGATAAGATAGACAAGTAGGACCTCATCAAACTGACAAGCTTCTGCAAACCAAAAGAAACCATCAGGAGAGTGGTGGGGAGACAGCCCACAGAATGGGGAAAAAATATTTGCCAAATGTATATCTGACAAAGCCCTAACATCTAGGATCTACAAAGAACTCAAATGTGCTGAAAAGAAAACAAACAAACAAACAGCCCTATTAAAAAGTGGGTATAAAAGATATGAATAGACAATTCTTTTTTCTTTCTTTTTTTTAATTGTAAAGATGTGGGGTACAATTCAGGGTTAGGTATACAAACGTTAATTATGCAGGTACTTTTGTTGGTGAGGTATGCCCCTCCCTCCCTGAGCAGTTTCCCTCAACTGCCAATCCTACACCCCCTCCCCTGGCAGTTTCCCACCACTGCCAATCCCTTTCTTATAGTATTATAATTTTTCAAATTTGCTTATGAGTGAGAACATAGATCACTGAGTATGATTGACTCTAATTCCATCCAAGTTGCTGCGAAGTCCTTATGTTTGTCCTTCTTTATGGCTGCATTATATTCCATTGTGTATGTGTACCACATTTAGAAAAATGCAGTCCAGCTTCGAAGGGCAGCATGGTTGGTTCCATGTTTTTGCTATTGTGATTAGAGCTGCAACAAACATACATGTGCAGGTATCTTTTTTGTAGAATGATTCGAGCTCTTCCAGGTATATTCCCAATAGGAAAATTGCTGGGTCATTTGGAAGGTCAATTTCTAGTTCTTTCAGAAATCGCCAACTGGCTTCCAAAGAGGTCGCACTAGTTTGCATTGCCACCAGCAGTGTAGAAGCGTTCCTTTTAAGCTTGTTTAATAAAACAAGCAATCTATTGTTGCTTGTTTTATTATTGATGGCCCTTCTTACTGGGGTTAGGTGGTATCTCAATGTGGTTTTGATTTGCATTTCTCTGATGGTGAGTGAGGCTGAGCACTTTTTCATGTGTATATTGGCTGCCCATATATCTTTTTTTGAGAAGTGCCTATTCATGGAATAGATAATTCTTAACAGAAGACATAAATAAAGAAAGGCATTAGCAGTAGCGGGAAACTGCTGGAGGGGAGGGCATACTTCATCAATAAGGGTACCTGATCTCAAACCAAGTGAAGCAGGGCCCAAAGTGAGGTCCAAACTTTCCTGTACAATGACCATTTGTATACCTAACCCTGAATTGTACCCCACATATTTATTTTAAAACATTTTTTTTATTCAGCTGCCATTTTCTTTCACCTCTGTAAACCATGTTAAATGAATACCTTCTTCTTGAGATTCTCTTCCCAGTTTTGAGTTATCATTTTATCCTGTTTTTCTTTCTTCCCTTGCTTCTTTTCTTTTCTTTTTAACTTTTAAACTTTTCATTTTAAAATTGTGGAGCACAATTCAGGGTTAGGTATATAACTATTCATTGTGCAGGTAATCTTGTTGATGAGGCATCCCTCCCCTTCCCCAGACAGATTCCCACTACTGCCAATCCCACCTCCCGGCCCCCTCACCCCCCCATTCTCCCTACTGTCAATCCTTTTCTTATAGTCTTATGATAGTTTTCAAGGTCCACTATGAGTGAGAACATGTGATACTCAGTTCTTTGTTTCTGTGAAAGATAACTCAGTATTATAGACTCTAAGTCCATCCAGGTTGCTGAGAATTTCATGATTTTTTTCTTCTTTATGGCTGCATAATATTCTATTGTGTTTATGTTTCACATTTTTTTAATCCAGTGCTGTTTTTATAGGCAGTATGGTTACTTCCATGTTCTTGCTATTGTGAACAGTGCTGTGATAAACATACCTGTGTGGGTATCTTTTTTATAGAGTGATTTGAGTTCTTCCGGGTATATTCCTAGTAGAGGGATTGTGGGGTCATATGGGAGGTTGGTTTTTACAACTTTTAGGAATTGCCACACTGTTTTCAACACAGGCTGTACTAGTTTACATTCCCACCAATAGTGTAGTAGTGTTCCCCTTTTGCCACATCCTCTCCAGCATGTTATTTTTTGAGTTATTGATGATGGCCATTCTGACTGGAGTTTGGTGGTATTTCAGTGTAGTTTTAATTTTCATTTCTTTGATAACTAGTGAGGCTGAAGATGTTTTCAGGTATCTGTTTGCTGCTCTTAAGTCTTCTTTTGAGAAGTGTCTATTGATATCTTTTGCCCACTTTGTAATGGGGCTGTTTGTTTTATTTTTTCAGCGCATTTGAGTTCTTGTATATCCTAGATGTTAGGCCTTTCAGACATACAGCTGACAAATATTTTTTCCCAGTCTGTGGGCTGTCTCTCTCCTCTTTTGTTGGTTTCTTTGGCTTTGCAGAAGCTCATCAGTTTGATGAGGTCCCACTTGTCTGTCTTGTGTCTTATGGTGTGGGCACTTGGGGTTTTGATCAGGAATCTTTTGCCAGTTACAATTTCCATAAGAGTGTATCCTGCATTTTCTAAGGTTCTTATAGTTTGAGGTTTTAAATTCAGGTCTCTGATCCATTTAGAGTTGATTTTTGTGATGGGAATAGGCAGGGGTCCTGTTTCAATCTTCTGCATGTGGTCAGCCAGTTTCCCAGCACCATTTACTGAATAGGTTCTCCTGTTCCCAGTGGTTGGTGGTGGAGGCTCTGTCAAAGATGAGTTGGTTGAGAAATTGAGGTTTTGCTTCTGGAATCTCAATTCTATTACATTGGTCTATATGCCTATTCTTGTACCAATACCAGGCTGTTTTGATTATTTTAGCTTATAATAAAGTTTAAAGTCTGGGAGTGTGATGCCTCTTGCTTTGTTTTTTCTGCTGAGGATTGTTTTGGCTATTCATAGTCATTTATGTTTCCATATGAATTCCTGTATTGTTGTTTCTAGGTCAGAGAAGAATGTTGCTGGTAATTTGATGGGTATTGCATTAAATCTGCAGATTGTCTTAGGTAGAATGGACATCTTAACAATGTTGATTCTTCCAATCCATGAGCATGGAATATTTTTTCACTTGTTTTTGTCATCTTTAATTTCTTTGAGCAGTGTTTTGTAGTTCTCATTGTAAAGGTCTTTCACGTCTCTGGTTAGGAAGATGCCAAGGTATTTCATTTTTTATGGCTATTTGAATAGAATTGTGTTTTTTATTTGGGTTTCTGTTTGTTTATTATTGGTGTATAGAAATGCAATTGTCTTTTGCATATTGATTTTATACCCTGAGTCTTTGCCAAAGTCCTTTATCAGTGCAAGGAGCTTTTGACAGATTCTCTTGGGTTTTCCAGGTATAGAATCATGTTGTCTACAAAGAGGGATAACTTGATTTCCTCTTTTCATATTTGGATACCACTGATCGCCTTCTCTTCTCTGAATGCTCTAACTAGGACTTTCAAAACTATGTTGAACAGGAGGGGTGACAGTGGTATCCTTGTCTTGTTCCAGTTTTCAGGGGAAATGGTTCCAATTTCTGTCTGTTTAACAGTATGCTGGCTGTGGGTTTCTTGTAGCTGGCTCTTACTATTTTGAGGTATGATTGATGTATGCTTAGATGTTTGAGGGTTTTTATCAGAAAGGAGTGCAGGATTTTATCAAAAGTTTTTTCTGCATCTAATGATATAAACATGTGGTTCTTGTTTTTATGTCTGTTGATGTATTTAATTACATTTATTGTCTTATGGTTGTTGAACCAGCCTTGCAATCTGGGGTTAATGCCTACTTGGTTGTGGTGGATGATTTTTGATATGTGTTGTTGAATGCTTTTCTAGGATCTTGTTCTGAATTTGAGCATCTATGTTCATCAAGGATATTGGCCTGCATTTCTCTTTCTTTGTTGGGTCTTTACCTGGCTTGGGTTTCAATGTGATGTTAGCTTCATAAAATGATTTGGGGAGAGTTCCGTCTTTCTCAACTGGCTGGAATACTTTCAGTAGGAGTCATATGAGTTCCCCCTTGTATGTTTTGTAGAATTCTGCTGGATAGGCATCTGGTCCAGGGCTTTTTTTTGTAGGCAGTTTTCTTATGACATAGTCAATTTCCTAGATTGCTATTGGTCTATTTAGGGTCTCAATTTCTTCTTGCATCATCCTGGGGAGGCTGTGTGATGTCAGAAAGTCCTCCATTTCCTTTAGGTTTTCAAGTTTTTTTTCCATATAAGTGTACATAGTAGTCTCTGACAATCTTTTTTTTTTTTTTTTTTTGAGTTGGAGTCTCACTCTGTCACCCAGACTGGAGTGCAGTGGCCGCTTCCGGCCACCGCAGCCTCGCCTGCTGGGCTCCGCGATCCTTCCGCCTCCGCCTTCCGAGTAGTCTCTGATAATCTTTTGAATTTCTTCAGGGTCAGTTGTGACTTCATCTTTTGTGTTTCTGATTGTGTTTCTTTGGACTTTTTCTCTCTTTTTCTTGGTCAGTCTAGCTACAGGACCATCAGTCTTGTTCATCCTTTCCAAGAACCAGCTTTTTGTTTCATTAATTTTTTGGTATTATCTTTTTGTCTTCTATGCCCCAGATTTGGGCTTTTATTTTGGTGATCTGGATTCTTCTGCTGAAGTTAGGTTTTTGGTGGTCTTGTTTTTCCAGCTTCCTTAGGTAACTTGTTAGGCTGTTAACATATGATATTTCCATTTTCTTCATGTGTGATCATGGAGATATGAATTCCCCTCTTACTGATTTCCTGGCATCCCAGAGGTTTTAGCAAGATATATCTTCATTTTCATTTGTTTCCAGGTATTTTTTAATCTCTGTTTTGATTTCCATTTTGATCCAGAAGTTGCTTAACATCATGCTGTTTAGTGTCCATGTCTTTGTGGATTTTGGGGGAACTTTGTTGGTATTGATATTTATTTTTATTCCACTGTGGTCTGAGAGGTACATGGCAAAATTTCAATCTTATGAAATTTATTTGTGCTTGATTTATGGCCAAGGGTGTGGTCGATCTTAGAGTACATTCCTGTGGTGATGAGTAGAATGTATATTCTGTGGTTGTTGGGTGGACTGTTCTGTAGGTAGCAATTAAGTCCATTTGGTCAACAGTCACACTGAGTTTTGGATCTCCTTGCTGATTTTTGTCTTGATGATCTGTCTAGGGTTGTGAGTGGAGTATTAAAGCCCCAGCTATGATAGTATTAAAGTCAATATCTTTTTTAAGTTTGCCTAGAAGCTGCTTTATGAAAGTTGGTGCACCTGTTTTGGGTGCATATATGTTTAGGATGTATATTTTTTGTTGATGGATTGAACCTTTTATCATTATATAGTGAGCCCTGTATCTTTTTAAGTTTTTGATACCTAAAAGGTTTTGTGTCTGAAATTAAGATCACAGCTCCTGCTTTCTTTTGTGTTCCATTTGCCTGAAATTTGCTTCCCATTCTCTTACTTTGAGCTGTGAATGTCCTTTCTGGTGAGATGAGTCTTTTGGAGACAATATATTTCTGCTTCATGATATTTTATCCATTTTGCCATTCTATGTCTCTACAGTGGTGCATTTATTCCATTCACATTCAGGCTAATTATTGAAATGTGAAAGTTTATCCCTGTCACGAGATTCTTATAGACTTGTTGCTGTTCCTGTTTGTTTGACTTTCTTTTGATTTTTGGGTTGATTCATGTGTTTTCAATCTTTTTCCTGCACTCTTGTGAAGGATGTTGTCATTCTTTTTTCCCTTTCTTCTGTTTTTAATACTTTCTTGTTTCTTGTAGAGCTGATCTAGAGGCAGTGTAAGTTCTTAGGGATTGAATGTCTGAGAAAGATTTTAATTCTCCCTCACTGATGAAGCTTAGCTTAGCTGGGTAGCTTATTCTTGGTTGAAATTGTTTATCTTTGAGAACTTTGAAGATTGGGCTCCAAGCTCTCCTAGCCTGAAGTGTTTCTGTAGATAAATCTGCTGCTATTCTAATTGGTCTATCCTGGTAGGTAGTCTGAGTTTTTCTCTTGCTGCCTTTAGGATTTTTTCTTTTATACCTTTTCTTTTATACTTTTAATTTGTTTAGGCAAATTACTATGTGTCTAGAAGTTGGTCTTCTCATTTTTTGTCTTGCAGGGGTTCTCTGAATCACTTGTGTTTGAATGGTTGCATCACTGATGAGATGAGGGAAGTTTTCTTGAATGATTTCATGGAATGTTTGTTCCAGGGTGGTCTCTGTCTCTCTTTCTGCCTGAGGTAGTACAATTAATCTTAGGTTTGGCCTCTTGAAATAATCGCTCATCTCTTGAAGGTTTTTTTCTGTCTTTTTAAGTTTCTTTTCTATGTTTTTGACAGTTGGAGTTAGTTCCATATTTTGGTCCTCAAGCTCTGAGATTTTCTTCTGCTTGGTTAATTCTGCTTTCCCTGCTTATCAGTTTGTTATTTATTTCATTCACTGTATTCTCTACTGCTGTTATCTCAGTTATCAACTCCATTTTTTCCTCTTGTCTCTCCTCTATTCTATTTATTCTCTCTATTAATGTCTTAATATCTGTGTTTGTAGTTTGAGATTAATCATTCTGGGGACTCCTCATTGTTTGCATTCTGAAGTCTGTTTTCTCAGGTCTTATCTCCCACGGGTCTGTGTGAGACCCATATTCTTCTTTTGGTTTCTCTTCATTTGTGTAGATTTTCCTCTCCCCCACTTTTTTTTCCTCTTCTTTAATTCTATTGTTCTGGGATGGGTAGGTGGTATTTTTTACCTCTGTTTGCTCAATCTTCTATTCTTCCTCCAGTGGATCCTCTGGCTTTGTTCAATTCTGAAACTGGACTGTGGGTTGGGGGCTGTATTTTTTGCAATTTAATTGAGGGGGAACTGTGATTCAAAACATATCTACATATCCCAGTATCCACTGACAGGTGTATGGGCACCCTGGAACCCACTTCCCACTGCCTTACAATCTGTCCATGCAGTGAGGATATATGTTTGCTCCCTGAACACAAAATGAGGTAAGAAAAAGGAAAAGAATGGATAAAGGAAGGAGGGAAGCAAAAGGAAGGTGGAGTGAGAGAAGAGTAAGAGGGAAAATAGACAGACGTACCAACTAACAAATGAAAAGGGACACAAGGAAGGAAGAGTTAAACAAACTAAAACATACAGACAATCATACAAACACACAAACCAACAAAAACTTTCCTATTGATGTACTCTTCTCATACACAAACAGGAAGTCTAAAGAAAAAAATCAATAAAATAACAGAAACAAAGCAAGTATGAAAATGTTATCAAAAGCAGAAAGAAAGAAAGAAAAAAACTAAAACAAAAAACAAACAAAAATGAGCAAAACAAACAGACAAAAAATAAAAAACAAAAACAAGGAACCAAACTCACTTTGAGGTCATTCCTGTAAGTCCAATGTCCTTCCAGCTCTGATCTCTAGTTCTCAGAGCAGGCTGACAAGGCTGCTCACATCTTGGGTCAGATGCCCCAGGACTACTGTGGAAGGAGGGTGGATCAGATCTGGACTCACCCAGCTTGCTGCCTGTCAAGTCTGCCACTCAGACAGGACCTGTCTGTGTCTGATCCTGCATGGAGGAGGGGCTTCTGCCTCTCCCAGTTTGATGAGATTACCTTTTGTCACAAGTTGGGGGATGGGTGGAGCTGGATGGGGCAATGCAGATCTCTGCTTGACCCTGGGACAGATAAAATGGCTGTGTTTGGCATTTCTTCACCAGTCATGGGGTTCCTCTCTGACTTCCCCCAATCTCCTCTCTCCATTGATTTGCTCTGGGGATCCAGCTGATTTTCTGTAAAAGGTGATGGTGTGGGCAAGGTGCCAGGTGATGAAAATCAGCTGGATTCTGCAGGCTCTTCTCAGGAGAGTCCCATGAATTTTGCACACATGCAGCTCCAATCTCAGGGTGATGGGGGCTTGCAGTCACCTTCAAAGGGGTGCCCTGGGTGCATGAACCTGAGTCTCTCCTCAGATGGACTTTCACTCTCCCACCAGCACAGGCCTACTCATGCAGAGAATCTTTATGGACACTTGCTTTTGTAGAGACTCTCAAAGTCCAACCTGTCTGGTGACCATCTTGTCAGCCAAAATAAAATTTTTAAAAAAATAAAATAAAAATAAAGAGTTGGATTTTTTGCTCATATTTCTTTTAGTAATTTCTACTACTATCATATGGTTGTCAGAGAATATTGATGGCATGTATTAAGATTTTCATTGTGGCTTAATATATGATTAATTTTTGTAAATATTCCTATGAGAACATGAAAAAGAAAAGTGCAGTATTCCAATTTTTTAGGTGTAGAATTTTACATACTGTACATATTTATTACATTACCTATTTAATTACATTATTTATCTTCTTTGTGTTGAGATTTTTCAAATGGATGATTTATAGGTGAACTTCAGAAGATCTGTGTGTGCCTTTTTATAGGGAAAAGGTTTACAGTTATTTCAGGTTCGCAACAGGCTCTGTGACCCTCCAAATATTAAGAAACTCTGTTTTACAGATCTACTTGATTTTTCACAGATTCAGAAATCAAACTACTGAATATAACTTAAAATCAACATTAAAAGTTATCATAAAAAGTAAAAATTATAACTATTTTATTAATATACAAGATTCCCATGACATACTCACATCAGTATTGACTATCCTTTCCTTGAATAGTGTTAAGTGGCTTTTGGTTATTTCATTTCAGACCTTGGGATGGGACTCACAAAGAAGTTGGATTTCTAAAGGATGGCAGGGAAAGGGACCAGGTCACTTTATTAAAATCTATTAGATCTGGAGTAAATTGGTCACATTTTCCCTGAGAGTTGTGCACTGGGTCCTTTGCAATCTCCTCCCATGAATTCTCCATCTCTTCCCTGAACTACTGCTCCTCAGCTGATGCTCTGAGGAGACAGCCCCATTTTGGAAAGCTAATCATGTTTGGAGGTGAATTAGTTCAAAGTCACATGCTTCCTTAAGGGAGACAAGAAAGTAAAATGCATCAATTTCCAGGATGGGCGTAACAACAACTTAATAACATGACAGCCAAATTATAGATGCAATTGGAGAAGGAAATATCAGCCAACAAGGAAGTTAATCCTTTTTAAACCATGTACATGAAGAATATAAAGCCCATCTTAAAACAAATTGGAGAGTTCTTAAAAGTAATGGTGAAGGTTGAAATGATAACCTATGCTCTACAAAAGTCATTTATGACTAATCCTGGGTGATATTAGAAATTCCCAGAGCAGACTTACCCATTTAGGTACCCAAACTGTGTTTCTATGTACATATGGCCCATGATACGTTCAGGGCCCATGAAAATATCTCAGTTTTAATTTCTTTTAAAAGCAGAAGAAAAAAATGACAATAATAATAATAATAATAATAATAATAATAATAATAATAAATGTTTAATAATGAATCCAGCCTGGATTATATTTTCTTTATGTCAGTGCAGTTGTAAAATATAATTTATTATTCTTAGAAGAGACCCATGAAGGCAAAAGTGCCAACATTCCATGAAAGTCAAATTGGGGCCCTGGAAATAAATATCCATTTAACATGGCAATTGGTCAGCATCCAAGCAGATACCTTGTGAATGTTGTTTGATGTGTGTGTATGCATGATTTTGAGGCATTGTCAGGAATAGACTATATTCTCTTAGTAGGATGGAAACCAAGACTGGCAGTCTTTTCATCTATGTGCTTCTTTCTTTCTGGTTGCTTCACTCTGGCTTTTTCTCTCCAAAAATTTTTACTCGCTCATTTCTTGCACATGGCCCAGTTGTCCCCAACCTCAACTCAGCATCAGGCCTGCCACTGATGTCCAGTCTTTGTGAATCTGAGTTTTCATTCTCTTGAGGGTATCTGCTACAGCAGCCTCTAGCCAGATGTGCCACACACATCTGAATAGCTGTGGCTAATCTTTCTTCCTCTGCCCAACAATCCCACATGCCCTTCAACCCCTATGGTATGTATAGCTGCCCCTTCTGCAAGATGTGTATCTTTAATTGTAAATCAATTACACTCACAACAGAAAACAATCACAGGAAGAATGAACTTACTGGTAAGCAGAGGTTTTTTGTTTTTTTAAATTAATCAATATTTTTTATTATGGTTTTGTGGGGTACAGTTAAGGGTTAGGTGTACAATTACGTTTCATTCAGGCACCCTGTTGATAAGAGGTGTTTTCCCATCCCCAGACAGATATTTGCTACTGTTAATCCCATCCTCCTTAACCCCCGTAGTTTCCCAGTACCATCAGTCATTTTCTTATAGTATTACATTGGATGTTCAAGGTCCATTATATGAGTGAGAACATGTGATACTCGGATCTTTGTTTCTGTGAGAGGTCACTCAGTATTATAGACTCTAGTTCCATCCAGGTTGCTGCGAAATTCATGATTTTGTTCTTTTTTACGGCTGCGTAGTATTCCATTGTGTATATGTACCACATTTTTTTAATCCAGTCCTCTTTTGATGAGCAGCATGGTTGTTTCCAGGTTCTTGCTATTGTGAACAATGCTGAGATAAACATACGTGTGCAGGTATCTTTTTTATAGAGTGATTTCTGTTCTTCAGGGTATATTCCCAGTAGGGGGATTGCAGGGTCATATGGAATGTCGATTTTTAGAGCTTTTAGGAATTGCCACACTGCTTTCCACAGAGGTTGCACTAGTTTACACTCCCACCAACAGTGCAGAAGTGTTCCCTTTTCACCACACCCTCTCCAGCAGCTGTTATTTTTTGAGTTGTTGATAATTGCCATTCTGACTGGAGTTAGGTGGTATCACAGTGTGGTTTTGATTTGCATCTCCCTGATGATTAGTGAGGTTGAGCATTTCTTCATGTGTTTGTTGGCTGCTCGGATGTCTCCTTTGAGAAGTGTCTGTTCATATCTTTTGCCCATTTTATAATGGGGTTGTTTGTTTTCTTCTTTTCAGTACGTTTCAGTTCCTTGTAGATCCAGGATGTTAAGCCTTTGTCAGACCTAGAGTTGACAAATACTTTTTTCCAGTCTGTAGGCTGTCTCCCTGCTCTCTTGATGGTTTCTTTGCCTTTGCAGAAGCTTGTCAGTTTAATAAGGTCCCATTTGTCTATCTTCTCTCTTATGTCCTGTGGGTTTCGGGTTTTATACAGGAATTGGATGCCAGTTCCAATTTCCATGACAGTATTTCCTTCCTTTTCTAAGGTTCTTATGGTTTGAGGTTTTACATTTAGGTCTCTGATCCATTTGGAGTTAACCTTTGTGCATGGGATAGATAGGGGTCCTGTTTCAATCTTCTGCATGTGGTCAGCCAGTTTTCCCAGCACCATTTGCTGAATAGGTTCTCCTCTCCCCATTGGTAGGTGGTGGGGGCTTAGTCGAAGATGAGTTGGTTGAGAAATCGAGGTTTTGCTTCTGGAATCTCAATTCTGTTCCATTGATCTATATGCCTGTTCCTGTACCAATACCAAGCTGTTTTGATGATTGTAGCTTTATAGTAAAGTTTGAAGTCTGGTATTGTGATACCATCTGCTTTGTTTTTCTTGCTGAGGATTGTTCTGGCTATTCTTAGACGTTTGTGTTTCCATATGAATTCCTGTGTTGTTTTTTCTAGGTCTGAGAAGAATGTTGTTGTTAATTTAATGGGTATTGCATTGAATTTGTAGATTACCTTAGGTAAGAAGGACATCTTCACAATGTTGATTCTTCCGATCATGAGCATGGGATATTTTTCCACTTGTTCATGTCAGCTTTGATTTCTTTGAGCAGTGTTTTGTAATTTTCATTGTAAAGGTCTTTCATGTCTCTGGTTAGGAAGATGCCAAAGTATTTCATTTTTTTGTGGCAATTGTAAATGGAATCGTGTTTTATTTGGGTTTCTGTTTGTTTATTATTGGTGTAGAGAAATGCAATTGTCTTTTGTACATTTATTTTGTAACCTGAGACTTTGCCAAAGGCCTTTATCTATGTAAGGAGGCCTTTGACAGATTCTCTTGGGTTTTCAAGGTACACAATCATATCATCTGCATAGAGAGATAACTTGACTTCCTCTTTTCCTATTTGAATACCTCTGATTGCCTCCTCTTCTCTGATTGCTCTAGCCAGGACTTCCAATACTATGTTGAACAGGAGGGGAGAGAGTGGGCATCCTTGTCTAGTTCCAGTTTTCAGGGGAATTGGTTCCAACTTTTGTCCATTTAGGAGTATGCTGGCTGTGGGTTTCTCGTAGATGGCTTTTAATATTTTGAGGTATGTTCCCCGTATGCCTAGATGTTCAAGGGTTTTTATCAAGAAGCGGTGCTGGATTTTATCAAAAGCTTTTTCTGCATCTAATGATATGATCATGTGGTTTTTGTTTTGACATCGGTTGATGTATTTAATTACATTTATGGTTTATGAATGTTGAACCAGCATTGCATCCCAGGAGTGAAGCCTACTTGGTCATGGTGGATGATTTTTGAGATGTATTGCTGAATCCGGTTTGCTAGGATCTTGTTGAGAATTTTAGCATCTATGTTCATCAAAGATATTGGCCTGTAGTTCTCTTTCTTTGTTGGATCTTTACCTGGCTTGGGTATCAATGTGATGTTGGCTTCATAAAATAATTTGGGGAGAGTTTCATCTTTTTCAATCACCTGGAATACCTTCAGTAGGAGTGGTATCAGCTCCTCCTTAAATGTTTTGGAGAATTCTGCTGGAAAGCCATATGGACCAGGCCTTTTTTTTGTAGGAAGTTTTCTTATTACGTAGTCGATTTCCTTGATAGTTATTGGTCTATTTAGGGTCCCAATTTTTTCTTGTTCCAACCTAGGTAGGTTGTGTGATGTCAGAAAGTCCTCCGTTTCCTTATGGTTTTCAAGTTTGTTTTCATATAAGTGTACGTAGTAGTCTCTAATGATCTTTTGTATTTCTTCAGGGTCAGATGTGACTTCATCTTTTGTGTTTCTGATTGTGCTTATTTGGTTTTTTTCTCGTTTTTTCTTGGTCAGTCTAGCTAGGGGACCATCAATCTTGTTTACCCTTTCGAAGAACCAGCTTTTTGTTTCATTGATTTTTTTGTATTATCTTTTTGTCTTCTGTGTCCTGGATTTGGGCTTTTATTTTTGTGATCTGGATTCTTCTGCTGAAATTAGGGTTTTTGTGGTCTTGCTTTTCCAGCTTCTTTAGGTGGCTTGTTAGGTTGTGAATTTCTGTTCCTTCCATTTTCTTCATGTGTGTTTGTAGGGATATAAATTCCCCTCTTACTACAGCTTTCAGGGCATCCCAGAGTTTTTGGTAAGATGTTTCTTCATTTTCATTTGTTTCCAGGTATCTTTTGATCCCTGTTTTGATTTTGTTGTTGACCCAGGAGTTGTTTAGCATCATGCTGGTTGGTGTCCATGTCTTTGTAGGTTTTGGGGGGACTTTGTTGGTGTCAATGTTTATTTTTATTCCACTGTGGTCCGAGAAGGTGTTTGGTAGAATTTCGGTCCTTTTAAAATTTGCTTATGCTTGATTTATGGCCGAGTATGTGGTCGATCTCAGAATATGTTCATGTGGTGATGAGTATAATGTTAATTCTGTGGTCATTGGATGGAGTGTTCTGTAGATATCCATTAAGTCCATTTGGTCCAAAGTCACATTGAGGTTCCGGATCTTCTTGCTGATTTTTTGTCCTGATGATCTGTCTAGGGTTGTGAGTGGGGTATTAAAGTCCTCAGTTATGATAGTGTTAGAGTCAATATCTTTCTTTAGTTTTCCAAGAAGTTGCTTTATGAAAGTTGGCGCACCTATGTTGGGTGCATATATGTTTAGGATAGATATATCTTGTTGATGGATTGAGCCTTTTATCATTATGTAGTGGCCTTCTGTATCTTTTTTGATTTTTAATAGCTTGAAGGGTATTTTGTCTGAAATTAAGATCGCTACTTCTCCTTTCTTTTGTATTCCGTTCGCCTGAAAGTTTGTTTCCCATCCTCTTACTTTGAGTCTGTGGGTGTCCTTTCTAGTGAGGTCAGTCTCTTGAAGGCAATAAATTGTTGCCTGATGATATTTTATCCATTTTGCTATTCTATGTCTTTTCAGTGGTGCATTTAGTCCATTCACATTTAGGCTAATAATTGAAATGCAAGAGTTGATCCCTGTCATAAGGTTCTTACAGAGTTGTTCCTGTTTATTTGTTGTCTTTCTTTGGGTTTTGGAGTTGGTTCATGTGTGTTTTTAATCTTTTGCCTATATTCTTGTGAAGAATGCTGTTGTTCTTTTTACTTTTTCTTCTGTGTTCAGTACTTTCTTAAGTGTTTCTTGTAGAGGTGGTCTGGTGGCAGCGTAGGTTCTTACGGATTGGATGTCTGGAAAAGATTTCAATTCTCCCTCACTAATGAAGCTTAGTTTGGCTGGGTAGGTTATTCTTGGTTGCAATTGTTTCTCTTTTAGAACTTTGAAGATAGGGCTTCAGGCTCTTCTGGCCTGAAGGATTTCTGTGGATAAATCTGCTGCTATTCTAATTGGTTTTCCTTGGTAGGTAGTTTGGCTTTTTTCTCTTGCTGCCTTTAGGATTTTTCGTTTTATAGCTACTTTGTTTAGGCGTATTATTATGTGTCTGGGAGTTGTCTTCTCATTAGTTGTCTTGCAGGGGTTCTCTGAATCTCTTGTGTTTGAATTTTTTCATCCTTGATGAGATGAGGGAAGTTTTCTTGAATGATTTCATGAAATGTTTGTTCGAGTGTGGCTTCTGTTTCTCTCTCTGCCTCAGGAAGTCCAATTACTCTTAGGTTTGGTCTCTTGAAGTGATCATTCATCTCTTGCAGGTTTTGTTCTGTCTTTTTGAGCTTCTTTTCTATGCTTTTGACAGTTTGGGTTAGTTCTGTGTTTTGGTCTTCGAGCTCTGAGATTCTTTCTTCTGCTTCGCTGATTCTGCTTTCCATGCTTATTAGTCTGTTGTTCATTTCCATCACAGTATTCTTTATTGCTGTCATTTCTGACATCAGCTCCTTCCTATTTTCCTCTTGTCTCTCCTCAATTTTTAAATTCCCTCCATTAATGTCTTGATGTCTGGGTTTGTTGCATGTAACCAGTCATTCTGGGGACTCTTCATTGTCTGTGTTCCAAAATCTGTTTTCTCAGTGTCTGATTTCCTAGGGGTCTGTGTAAGACCTATATTCTTCTTTTGGTTTTTCTTCATTTGTGCGGTTTTTTCCCCTCCCTACTTTTTCCTTCCCTCCACATCACCATCTTTAATTCTGTTATTCAGGGGTAAAGGGATTGGTTTTACTTCTGTTTGTTCAATCTTCTATTCTTTATGTATGTCCTCTTACTTTGTTCAATTCTGAAGTTTACCCGGAGGTTGGAGGTGGTTCTTTTTGCAGTTTTGAGATGTACTTAAGGGGAAAGCTGTGATTCAAAATCTGTCTGCAGGTCCTGGTATTCGCTGACAGGTGTGTGGATAATGTGGAACCCACTTCTCACTGCCTTGGAATCTGTCTGTGCAGTGGGGCTGTAGGTTTCCTCCCTGAAATAAAATGTGGTTAGCAGAGGGGAGAGAATGGAGCAGATAGTGGATTGAAGAGGGGAGTGGATAGATAGAGGAGTAAGGGGGGAAACAAATGAATGTGCCAACAAATAGAGAGAGAGGCCTACACTGAAATAGATAAAAACAATAGACCACAGCTACAGACTAACCAACTCTCATACAAAAAAAAAAAATCAAACATATAGTGATGCTAACATGCAAGCTAACCAACCACCTTGTTAGTGTGCTGTTCCTCTATACAAAGATATGGTTTACAGAGAGAAGAAAAGAGAAGAAAAGGAAAAGGAAAAAAGAAAAAAGAGAACAACACAGTAGGAATAGAATTAAGTCATTAAACTAATAGAATAAATGAAGCACACTCTGAGACATTTCGTTTAAGTCCAATGTCCTTTCAGGTCTGATTTCTAGTTTTCTTTTCAAGGTGGTAAATTAGTTTGCAGTTAGGGTCAGTTGCCCCTGATCTTCTGTGTAGGACAGTTCAGATTACTCTCCGTTCAGCACTTTGGTCTATGTCTTTATCAAGCTTGTTTCTCCTGTTTCGGTGTTGTTACCTTGAATCGCCAGCAGGTGGTGCTATCTCAGCTGCTCGCCCCAGAGTGGGTGGGGCCGGACAGGAACAAGATGGCTGCCTGCCTCCGAGCAGGCAACAGGAACCCCATGCCGGGCAGGCAGGACAGTCTTGGATGCAGGAGAGTGGCAGCGATCCCAGCAGATCTTCCCTGAAGGGGTTTGGTGTGGATCGCCTCAGCCCGGGTGTTGTGTTGTGCTATCCATCACAGAGGCCAAGGCGGCGGTGGTGATGGCAGTGGCGGTGGGGGGAGGGGCTGCGGCGGCGGTGGTGGCACTGTTTGCACTGCAGTAACTGTCCAGTCATTGCGATGTCCCAGTGGTGGCAACGGCCGAGCTCTTTCTGAAGAGCAGGTTGCGATGCCGGGGTCCCCAGTCCCCTGGGGCAAGAGTCAGAGGCCCACTGCAGATCTCCCTTGCAGAGGGCTTCAGACACTGGGTTGCCCTGTCGCCATCTTGCTGCTGTTCCAGCAGAGGTTTTACTGTAATTATGTCATATGCTTTCTCATGCCCTTGATTGTCATTTCACCACATATTCAACATGTGGGAAACAGAAAATGGAAATGCCATTTGCAGAGACTGTCCAATTTAGGCATCTCAGTTAAGAACTGTACTGCATAATCAGGCAGGGCTCCTGTTTTGAGAGTAAGCCATTCTCTGAAGGTGAACAAATATCCTGCTGAGTCCTTTTTGCTGGATGAGTGACCTATCTGAGTAAGTATCCACATCACATACATTTCCTGTCACTTTGCCATTGTAATATGCTTTATTCATTAATGATTATGTATCTGAGTAGAAGTGACTTTAATAGTAAATTGAACTTTAATTATCACACTGTCACACTCACTACATTTGTTGAATTTTAATACTCAATAAACACAATATTGTTTCACTATAAAGAAGTATGATGGGTTCATAGCAATTAGGTGTTACTAAGATGTATATTGTCTATCTCAAATACGATGAACTCTGAGATATAAAACTCATCTGCCATACTTTCAACTTATATGTGCCACCCTATTTAAATTGAAGAACATAAACCTTCAGGTCTTTTTTGATCAGAAAAAAGCTTTTGAGAAAAAAAGGAATTAATCAATGACACAGTTGTGTGCATGTATTTTTTAATGGTTATCTTACTTACCAATAAACAGAAAAAAATTCTGCCATGGATATTAATTAGTCAAGGTTAAATTGTGACACACAGACTGTTTAATATATATATGTATACACACACGTATTGAATTATATAAATACCTGTGTGTGTGTGTGTGTGTGTGTGTGTGTGTGTGTGTGTGTATACATATTTTAGATGGGACCTCACTCTGTTGCCCAGTCTGGCATGCAGTGGCATTATCATGATGATTGTGGCTCACTGTAGGCTTGACCTCCTGGGTTTAAGCAACCCTTCCACCTCAGCATCCTAAGTAACTGGGACTACTAGCCACCACACCTGGCTAGTTTTTTGATTTTTTAGTTAGAGAAAAGGTTTTGCTATGTTACCTAGGCTGGTCTCAAACTCATGGGCT
The DNA here is from genome assembly GCA_027257055.1 of Cephalopachus bancanus. Taxonomy (NCBI): domain Eukaryota; kingdom Metazoa; phylum Chordata; class Mammalia; order Primates; family Tarsiidae; genus Cephalopachus; species Cephalopachus bancanus. The sequence continues at coordinate 753,673 of JAPVLO010000020.1, forward strand.
CAAGCAATTTGCCCACCTTGGCTCCCAAAGTACTGGGATTACAGGAGTGAGTCACCATGCCCAGCTTGTATTCAGCAAGTTTAAAAGAAAGATATTTATTAAACGGTATTTTATGGTTTATTGTATCATTGGGAGGCAAAAAATTGCCCTCTATCCTGAACTTCCAAGAACAATTCCCAAAACGAAACTATGGAGCTGGGTCCAAGGAGCGATTGCTTCTGAAATGGTCAAGAGGCTGCAGATTCAGGAAGCTACTCTGCTGGCTTTCTGCTCCTGAACCACACATCCTCTCTGCCAGTATCACTGTTCACACCAGCAAAAAGATGTGGCATGTCTCTCTTACCATGCAGCTTAGTTCTAAATCAAAGTTTCACTTGGTTATACTTGACTGGTACAACTCCAGTTGCAAGAAAGCCTAAGAAATAGTTTTTAGACCTCTGCATGCTAAAAGGGAACTGGTTATGGGGGTTAATGAGCTAATTTAGGTGATGTACCACAGACATGTAATTGAGTGACCCTGAAAGCCTACGTAACATTAAAGGTAAAAATTAGATATGGTTATTTTTCCCCTTTCAGGATTGAAATTGTATTCATTATAATCTTTGTGTCATTGATCTATATATGGCCCTCTAATTAATCAATTAATAATATAAACATCATGGAGCACCCATCACCAAAATAAAAGCTAGGCCCTATTAGAACTACATCTAATAAAATATCCCCATACATCCCCTACCCTAGGAAACATTATCCTGAATTTCATGTTTTAGTGCATCTGTATGTATTCTCGCATATTACATTTTAATTTTAGTAGAATCTATACCATTATAAAAATGAAATTATATATTATGTAGTCTTTTGATTCTTACTTTTCAATTAATATTGTATTGCTAGATTCATCCATTTTTTTGCATTTCATTGTAGTTCACTCATTTCAATTGCTGTATTCTGTTGCAATTGAAATAAGTGAACTGTTATGTGAATAGTCATCCATTTTTCTCTTCATGGACATTTATACTGATTCAAAGTTTTGTTACTGTGAACAGTGCTGCATGAACATTCTTTTTTTTTTTTTTTTGAGTTGGAGTTTCACTCCATCGCCCAGGCTGGAGTGCAGTGGCACACTCACAACCACCGCAGCCTTGACCTGCTGGGCTTAGGTGATCCTTCCACCTCAGCCTTCCAAGTATCTGGAACTACAGGCATGCACTACCACACCTGGCTAATTTTTTTATTTATTGTAGAGATGAGGTCTTGCCAAGTTGCCCAGGCTGTTCTCAAACCCATGGGCTCAGGCTATCCCTCACCTTAGCCTCCCAAAGTGCTGGAATTATAGGCTTGAGCCACACTGCACCTGGCCAGAACATTCTTGTATATTGTCAACCTAAATAACAAACAGAGAGAGGGTCTCTAAAAGAAAACATGTTTATTTGGGAATAGAGCATTGCAATGGAAATACACATTCCACAGTCAACTATGTTAGTATTCAAGGAGGTAAAGGAAGACAAAGATTTCTAAAGGAAAAAAATTGAGGAGGATTGCCTAACTCTTTTGAAATAATTATCCTTGGCTATGAGATCAATGACAAGGGTGACACCAGTCTGAGGTTGGACAGGCAGTTGCTGGGCAGATGTCCTTGCAGAAGTATTTTCTGTGTAAGGTTGAGATAACCTTTGTGCAAGGTTGTGGTTTTTGCAGTCTTTTTTGTTAGCAGGCATACCCCTTCTTCATTATCTTACTGGCTTTATTTGTCAGGGTTTTCTTAACATTAGTGCCTCCATTTTTAGTCTGACAATTTTGCATAATATGTACTAGAAATTTTGGGATAATGTTTACCAAAGATAAAATTACTAGGTCATGGGGATGTTTTGAGTATGGATTGGATTATACATTTAAGATAATCAGGAATATGTAATTTTTAGACAAGTCAGATTGAACAGTAGTAAACTAGCATAATCATTTGAAAAACAAAGTATAATGGCTGTACTAATTTTCATTTCCATCAAGAAGTGTACAAGTGTTGTCCTTTCTCTACATCCTCACTATCATCTGCTATTTTTTGTCTTTTTGATAAAAGCTATTTTAACTGTGGTGAGATGATATCTCATTGTGATTTTAATTTGTGTTTCTCTGATGACCAGGATGAATAGATAAAAAATGTGGTATATATACACAAGTAAATATTATTAGGTCATAAAAAATAATGAAATTCTGTCATTTGTAGCAACATGGATGGAACTAGAGGTCATCATTAAGTGAAATAAGTCAAGCACAGAAGGGCAAATATTGCATGTTCTCACTCATGTGGGAGCTAAAAAGGTTGATCTCAGACTTCCAGCAAGATGGCGATGGGACTGATCAGTCTGTGAGAGTCTCCACAAAAGCCAGTGTCCATAAAGACTCTCTGTGTGAGTAGGCATATGCTGGTGGGTGAGTGAAAGTTTGTCTGAGGGGAGATTCGGGTTCATGCACCTGGGGCTCTCCTCTGGAGGCGACTACAACCCCCCACTGCCCTGAGATTGGAGTTGCTGATGCACAGGATCATCTGCCATTCTTGGGATTCTCCTGCCTAATATAGCTGATTCTCATCACATGGCACCTGGCCCACACCATCACCTGTGATAGCAAAGTGGCTGGAGCCCCAATTCAATCTGTGGAGAGAGAAGATCCCAGAGAGTTGGAGAGGAGCCCCACCCCCAGTGAGGAAACACTGACTGCAGCCGTTTTCTCTGTCTGGGACCAGGCAGAGACCTGCGTTGCAGCATCTAGCTCCACCCAGCCTCCAACTTGGGACCTAAGGTAATCTCATTAAATTCGGAGAGACAGAAGCCCCTCCCCCATGCTGGGTGAGTCCAGATCTGATCCACTCTCCTCCCACAGTAGGCCTGGGGCATCTGACCCAGACTGAGAGCAACCCTATTAGCCTACACTGAGAGCAGGGGCAGGGAGGGGCTGGAAAACAGAGCAGAAAGGAAGTTGTACTTATAGGAACCATGACAGAGTGAGTTTTTTTGTCTATTTGTTTTGCTCATTTTTGTTTATTTGCTTGTTTTAGTTTTCTTCTCTTTCAGTTTTCAATATTGTTATCATACTTGCTTTGTTACTGCTACTTTATTGCTTTTTAAAAAGACTTCCTATCTGTGTATGAGTATTTTTGAGGGAGAATATATTAATAGGAGGATTTTTGTTGGTTTGTGTGTTTGTATGATTGTCCATATGTTTTAGTTTAGTTTTTTTAACTCTTTTCTATCTTTGTTTGTCTCTTTTCATTTGTTAGTTGGTAGATCTGTCTGTTTTTCCTCTTACTCCTCTCTCTCCAGCATCCTCTCACCCCCACTCCTTCCTATTCTTTTCCTTTTTCTTACCTCATTTTGCTTTCAGGGAGCAAACCTATACCCTAACTGTGTGGACAGATCATAAAGCAGTGGGCAGTGGGTTCCAGGGGGCCCACACACCTGTCAGTAGATACTGGGATCTGAAGATAGATTCCAAATCACAGCTCTCCCCTCAATTAAATCTCAAAACTGCAAAAAGTACAGCCCCCAACCCACAGTCCAGTTTCAGAATTAAACAAAGCCAGAGGATCCACATGAGGGAAGAAAGGAGATTGAGCAGACAGAACTAAAAGCTACCCCCCCATCCCTGAACAACAGAATTAAAGAAGAGGAAAAAAAATGGGGGGGAAGAAAATCTACACAAATGAAGAAAAACCAAAAGAAGAACATGGGTTTCACACAGAACCCTGGGAAGTCAGACACTGAGAAAACAGACTTTAGAATGCCAACAAAGAAGAGACCCCAGAATGACTGATCTCAAACCACAAACACAGATACCAAGACATTAATAGAGAGAATAAATAGAATCAAGGAGAGCCAAGAGAAAAGAATGAAGGAATTGATAACTGAGATAACAGCAATAAAGAATACAGTGAATGAAATAAATAACAAACTGATAGACATGGAAAGCAGAATTAACCAAGCAGAAGAAAGAATCTCAGAGCTTAAGGACTAAAATGTGGAAGTAACCCTAACTGTCAGAAACAAAGAAAAGAAGCTTAAAAAGAGCAAAACCTTTAAGAGATAAGTGATTATTTCAAGAGGCTAAACCTAAGATTAATTGTACTTCCTGAGACAGAGAGACAGAGACCACCCTGGAACAAACATTCCATGAAACTACTCAAGAAAACTTCCCTAATCTCATCAGTGATGTGACCATTGAAATACAAGTGATACAGAACCCCTGCAAGACAACAAATGAGAAGCTCAATTCCTAGACACATAGTAATTTGCCAACACAAAATAGGTATAAAAGAAAAAATCCCAAAGGCTGCAAGAGAAAAAAGCAGACTAGGTATAAAAGAAAAAATCTTAAAGGCAGACTATCTACAGAGGAAGACCAATTAGAATAACTGCAGACTTATCCACAGAAACACTTCAGGCAGGGAGAACTTGGAGCCCAGTCTACAAAGTTCTCAAAGATAAACAATTTCAACCAAGAATTATCTACACAGCTGAGTTAAGCTTCATCTGTGATGGAGAATTAAAATCTTTCTCAGACATTCAATCCCTAAAAGCTTATGCTCTACAGGAATTGTTTGTTTGTTAGTTCATCTATTTTAAAAATATTTTTCCTTTGTGCATGATTGTGTATGTGAATATTTGATCTGCAACCCCCTCAAATTTTTTTCTTTTCTTTTCTGTTTCTTTCTTCTTTTATTTGTCATTTTCTGTTTATGTGTGTATGTGAATGATTGAATGTTCATCTTTCAATTTTGTTATTGGTTTGTTTTTGCTCTATTCCTTCTTCTGGGGTTTTTAGTTTCATTTTTTATTGTTTTAAGTGTATGTAAATATATGTGTCAGGGTTCGATGTGAATTCCTTTTATTTTTCCCCTGGTGTTTCTGTATTCTTTTCTCTTCACTTTGTGCTAGGCATGTGTGTGTGTGTGTGTTTAGTTTTATTGTTTTTTTTTTGTTAGTTTTGTTTCACTTTGTTGTTATTCCAGTTTGTTTTGGGGCATGTGTGTATGTCTGTGTGTGTGTGTGTTCAATTGTTGTTTTTTTTTTTTGCATTGGTTTCTGCTTTGCATTGTAATATAGAGTGGTGGTGAGGAGTGGGTCTCAAGGAACACATACCACAATAAGTGAATACAGTAATTTGCAAGTAATATCTGAATCCTAGCACATGATCCCCTATTTTATTCAATTGCAAAAACTACAAGAGGCAGCAAAGCTTCCCATCCACAGTCCTACTTCAAAATAGAACAAGTCCAGAGCCTGGATCAGGGGAGAATAGAGGGCTGAGCAGACATCAGAAGGGAAAGTCTTATCCACTGACACTAAATAATAGAACTAAAGAGAAAAACAAGAGATCTGTCACAAATGAGGAAAAACCAAAGGAAGATCTCAGGCAATTTCAAGTGTACCAAAGACAAAACTCCTGAAAATTCTTAACTTGGTGCCCAAACAATGGAAGTCACCAATGACTAGCCCCAGAATATGACAGGAATTAGGGAATGGATGGAAAGAGTGAATAAGACTCAAGAAAGACAAGATGCAACATTGAAAGATCTTGTAACAGAGATTTTGTTAATAAAAAGTTTCATTCAGGATATAAATAAAAAGATGGAAAGTGTGGAAAGCAGAATTAATCTAGCTGAAGAAAGAATCTCAGAACTTGAAATTAACCTGATCTGTAAAAAACATGGAAAGAAGACTCAGAAAGAAAGAACAAAGCCTACAAGAGGTATGTGCTTATATCAAGAGGCTGAACCTATACCTGATTGGTATCCCAGAAGAAGAAAGGGAAATAGAGAACAACTGGAAGCAAGTATTCCAGGAGGTAATTGAAGAAAACTTTCCCTATTTCACCAGATATGTGACCAGCCAAGCACAAAAAATACAGAGAACCCCCACAAGACACCAAATGAGAAGACCAACCCCTAGACACATAGTAATTCACCTACAAAATGTAGGTACAAAAGAAAAACAATCCTAAAGACAGCAAGAAAGAAAGGTCAGACTACCAACCAGCGAAAATTAATGAGAGTAGCAGCAGACCTGGCAGAAATACTACAAGCAAGAAGGGACTGGAGTCCTATATTCAAAGTTCTCAAAGATAAACAATTTCAACCAGAATTTCCTATCCAGTCAAACTCAACTTCATCAGTGATGAAGAATTAAAATCCTTCCAAGATATCCAATCCCTAAGAGATTATGCAGCTTCCAGACCAGCTCTACAGGAGACACTTAAAAAGGTATTTAGCACAGAAGAAAGAAAAAAAGAATGACCACACACTTTCCAAGAGAACAGCAGAGCACAGAATGAACAGAGAATACAGTGCAACAAGAAACTTGAAAACACACACATACATTAACCCCAAAGTCAAAAGAAAACAAGCAAACAAAGAAAAAAGTTTATAAAAGCCTCATGGCAGCAATAAACAATCACATTTCAATAATCAGTTTGAATGTGAATGAACTAAATGCACTACTGAAAAGACACAGAATGGCAAACTGGATAAGTAACCATGACCCAATTATTTGCTGCATCCAGGAGACTCATCTCACTACAAGGGACACACACAGACTCAAAGTTAAAGGATGAAAAATGAGTTTCCAGACAAATGGATCACAAAAAAAAGCAGGAGTTGTGATCTTAATATCAGATAAAACAACCTTCAAGCTATAAAAAATTTAAAAAGATGCAAAATGACACTACATAATAATAAAAGGTTCAATCCAGCAACAAGAAATATCCATCCTAAACACATATGCACCCAACACTGGTGCACCTGCATTTATAAAGCAACTAAGTAAACTAAAAAAAGATATTGACTCTAGCACTATTGTAATAGCCTGTAATAATGTGCTTGACATAAGTAACTACATTTTGTAACAAATCCTCCATCTTAACCCAGAGATGACCCCCTGTGTAACCTTCTCGTAATCACTGTTTGTAACCTTTCCATAATCAGAAGCCCACATTCTTATTCCCCTCAGTGCTTGGAAACTCCCTAATTGCAAATTATGTAGCTATCTGTACCTTTTCACAACCAAATGTTCTGCCAAAAATGTAATCATTAATGTACAGCTTTTGTGGTTTTTGCCTTTATAAACCCCCTCTGTTTGGGGTTGAGTTCTTTATGGCACTAGCTTGCTCTCAACTGCTGGCTAATAAAGGACCCAAATTCTACTCTCTGCGTGTTGGTGACTACAATCTGGCTATAACATTTGGAGGCCCTAGTGAGATTTGCCTACCTTGGAAGGCATTCTTGCACTGGTTCTCCCCAACCTGGTGGAGAAGTTATAAGGGAGGTGCCCCCTGAAGATGTTCAGGGGCCCCATAACCTCTCATCTGACTCAGAGGGAGTTGGAACAACTGCTAGCTTCCCATCACCTCAATAGAACCTGAATTCATCTGTACTCTCCTAGGAGGCAAGAATCTGTAATGTTTGTGGCCATAATTCTGTTTAAGGGAGTTATGGCCTAATGAGGCCATCCCTTGGACACTATTCATTAAACCAAGACAGTGGCTCAATAGAGTCCCAGTTCAGTTTCTGATTTCAGTTTCGATTTGCCTTTACTGATTTTATGATTTCAGTTTTGATTTGCCTTTACTGGTTTTTAACAACATGGGGTCTCAGACTTCTAAAAACTCCAGTTCTCTGGATTGCATGATAAAGAATTTCTCTGTTGGATTTGCTGAGGGCTATACTGTCTGCTTTTCAAAAGGCAGGCAGGTGACTGGCCTTTGTTTAATGCTGCATGGCCCTCCACAGGGTCTCTAGATGTTCATGTCATTGAGTCTGTTTGGAAGGTCATTACAGGGACTCCTGTTTGGAAGGTCATTACAGGGACTCCTGATGAGTTTCCCTATATCAACCAATGGCTATGCTTGGTTCAAAATCCATCCCCATGGTTAAAGACATGTTCCCTTGAAACTCCCAGTCACATCCTTGTTTCTAAATCTCTGGCCTGTGTCCCTCCTTTTCCATTCTCCCCAACTCCCACTTCCACTGGATTGTATCCTGTTTTAACCCCTTCTACTGAAGATCCCCTTGAGGACCCAGCTAGCTCTAACTCTAATACTCCGCCTTATAATTCTCAGGCTCCTTCACCTACCATCACCTCTTCCACCTCCCCTTTGTCTTTTCCACCTTTGGCTACCCATCTCTGATCTTGGACTGATCTGGCCCCTCTTCTTCCCCTCCAGGAAGCTCCTCCTCTACAGAGGGCAGATTGGATGGAGCAGCCCTCCTTTCTCCACCTCTGATCTGTATAACTGGGAATATAAAAATTCACCATTTTCAGAGAAGCCAAAGTTTCTCTAATGGAATCAGTCATGCACACTCATCGTCCCACCTGGTATGATTGCCAGCAGCTCCTTTTAACCCTATTTACCTCTGAGCATAGAAAGTGCATCAAAGCTGAGGCTTAAAAATCTATTCTAGCCTCAACTGCAGGTATACAAGAAGAAAGACAGGATATGTTAAATGAGGTTTTACCCTCTTCTCGCCTGGATTGGGATCCTAACATGTCGGCCGGGTCCAGGGCATTAGATACCTATCACCAGACTTTATTAGCTGGTTTAAGGGGAGCAGCCCAGAAACCTATCAATCTTTCTAAAACTACTGAGATTTTCCAGGGTCTTGAGGAATCTCCAGGGGGCATTTCTTGAATGCCTTAAGGAGGCTTTTCATACCTATATCCTGTTCAATCCCTCGGCCCCTGAGAATGCTTGAGCTATTAGTTTGCCATTTGTTGTTCAAGCAGCTCCAGACATCCAAAAAAAGTTACAAAAGCTTGAGAGCTTTGCAGGAATGAATATTTCTCAGCTAATTGAAGTAGCCCAAAAGGTTTTTAATAACTGTGATGCTGAGAAACAGAAACAGGTGACACAAGAGGAGATAAAACAGCCAGACATCAGGCGAGAATATTGGTAGCTTTCCTCCAAACTCCCCATCCTGACTCAAAACTGCCATGCCAGAGAAAAGAGGAAACTAAGAAAGAACAAAAGGGGATTAAGAATCCATTAATAATTCTCCACTTTCTGGAGAATACCTAACTTCCTCCAATTCTCCCACTGAGAATATCTTGTCAAGCTTACTTCTACAGTTACAGCAGGAGTTTCCTTCAGTCTGAGCGGAGACCAACCCACCAGGATTGGCAGAGCATCACCCTCCAGTCATGGTGAGTCTGTTGGCATTAATAATAATAATCCTTTAGCTAAGAATCAATGTGCATAGTGCAGAAAATTCAGTCACTGGAAAAAGGATTGTCACTGTTGCTCAAAAGCAGACAACCCAAAGCCAGTCCTGGTTCTTCCCTCTTGGGGGAACTGAAAATGACTTGGATTGAGGAAGCCAGGGCTCTTTTTCCCTTAGGCTTCCAAGAACCCATGGTAACCGCTACTATTAGGAGCCACCCAGTCCAACTTTTGGTGGACACCAGGGTAGAGCTGTCAGTCCTAAAGTCACCATTGGAACCTGTGTCAAGCAAACAAACTTCAGTTCAGGGGCAATGGGGGCAATTACCAATGGCAAATTTACTTCTAATCGAACTGTTGATTTAGGACAAAAACATGTCACTCACTCATTTCTCATAGCTCCGGACTGTCCGTTCCCTCTCGTGGGCCAGGATTTGCTTCAAAAGTTAAGAGTTACCATTGTGTTTTCACCTAACAAAACTGAAATGTTTGTTCTCACTGCCTATTAGATGCTTTTAACTGTTTCACTTTCTGGAGAATACCTAACTTCCTCCAATTCTCCCACTGAGAATATCTTGTCAAGCTTACTTCTACAGTTATAGCAGGAGTTTCCTTCAGTGTGGGCAGAGACCAACCCACCAGGATTGGCAGAGCATCACCCTCCGGTCATGGTGAGTCTGTTGGCATCAGTCACTCTTGTTCACATTCGCCGATACCCTATGAGTTTACAGGCCAGAAAAAAAATTGCTCCACACATAAAAGACTCTTACCAGCTAATATTTCAACACTATGCAAGTCAGCATGGAACACTCCTTTCTAGCCAGTATAGAAACTGGGAACTTCTGACTATTGACCAATTCAGGACTTAAGGGAGATCAATAAGCAGGTTGAGACATTCATCCTACCGTTCCAAACCCATACACATTGCTCAGCCTGCTTCCCCCTCCACATTGTGTGTACACTGTGCCGGATTTAAAATATGCCTTCTTTTCTATTCCCCTGTCCCCTGTCAGTCAACCCATCTTTGCTTTTGAATGGAGAGATCCTGATTCAGGAGGCACTATTCAGCTGACTTGGGCCCAACTGCCACAATGGTTTGAAAATTCCCCAACTCTTTTTGGGGAGGCCTTGCAACAGGACCTATCAGGGTTCTGTGTCTTGCACCCTGAATTTACTTTACTCCAGTATGTAGATAATCTCCTGCTCAAGGCGACAGACTTAGAAACTTGTTTAAAAGATACTAAGGCTCTGCTACAGCTCCTTCAAGATGTGGGCTATTGTGTATCAGCTAAAAAGGCACTGCTCTGCTTGACCAAAGTCTCCTATCTAGGACACCAGCTGAGAAAACATAAGTGAACCCTAACCATAGCCTGGAAAGAAGCCATTCTCCGAATCCCTGTTCCAAACTCAAAAAAACAGGTATGAAAATTCCTGGGGGTGGCGGGGTACTACTGGCTGTGGATCTCGGGATTTGCTGAAATTGCCAAGCCTCTATCCACAGCTACAGCAGGGGATCAACCCCTAAAATGGACTGCTATTGAGGAACAAGTGTTCCAGCCATTTAAAATGGCTCTTATGCAAGCCCTAGCCTTAGCCCTCCCAGATGTTACCAAGCCTTTCCACTTGTTTATTCATAAACAATGGGGAATTACAAAGGGGGTTCTTACCCAGACCCTAGGGTCCTGGAGGTGCCCAGTGGCTTATTTGTCCAAAAGATTAGACCCAGTTTTCTCTGGATGACCATCCTGTCTTCACCACCACTACAGCTTCGCCACCACCACTACAGCTGTACTGATTAAGGAAGTAGATAAGCTGACTTTCGACCAAAACCTGGCCCTAACAGTTCCCCATGCTGTTGAGACTTTACTCTGGGGAGCCTGTGGTCATTGGATGTCAAACGTTCGAATCATCCAATATCAGAGCCTCCTACTTGACCAGCCTTGACTAACTTTCTCTCCCATTCAGAGCCTCAACCCGGCAACCCTACTGCCTGATGACAATTCAGAAACACCAATTCATGACTGAGAGGATATATTGGCCATCTCTCAAGCCAGCCGACCTAATCTTCAGGACACTCCTTTAAGCCAGGCTGATGCTGACCTACTCATGGATGACAGCAGTCTGGTAATAGAGGGAGTTCGCAAGACTGGTGTGGCAGTAACCATGGCTCACGACATAAACTGATCAGAGTCCTTGCTCAGCAGCACATTGGTTCAAAAGGCTGAGTTAATTGCTTTGACCCAGGCCCTACATTGTGGACCTGGTAAATGGGTAAATATTTATATTAACAGTAGGTATGCTTTCACTACTCTCCATGTCCATGCCATGATCTGCAAGGAACAAGGACTTCTTTCCATGGTGGGGAAGACTATAAAGAACTAAGAAGAAATTTTAGCCCTTCTAGAGACTATATGACTCCCCAAGGAAATAGGCATCATCCATTGCAGGGGACACCAAAAATTGGAACTCCAAAAGCAACCAAAAACCACTTGGCAGATTAGGCAACCTGAGAGGCAGTGGAATTTCCAGTTGAGCCCCTAATTATTCTGCTAACTAAAACCTTTCCAGTTCCTTCTCTCCCAAAATAGTCTACCCACACCCAGGAAAAAAAGGAAAAAGCAGACCTGGTAGAAGCTCACAAACAGCCTACAGGATAATGGGTTAAAGACTCTAAAATTGTTTTTAGAGCAATCTGCAGCCCTCGGACATACCTTGGTAAAACAACTACATTCCATCACCTGCTTGGGAGGTACAAAATTGACTGAGTTATTAAATCATTATTATCATATCAATAACTTGAAAAGCCTAGTGCCACGGCAGCTGAAATGTGCCCTGTCTGTGCCCAAGTCAATGCAAAACAAGTCACAAGGCCATTGGATGGTATCAGGGCCTGAGGGTTAAACCTTGGAGAAAAATGGAAAATAGACTTTACTGAGGTAAAGTCCCCTCATGTGGGATATACCTATCTGTTAGTATTTGTAGATACTTTTTCTAGATGGGTAGAAGCTTTTGCTACAAGAAGTGAAACTGCTTTCATAGTTACCAAACTTTTATTAATTGAAATTATTCCTAGGTTTGGGCTCCCTCTCTCTATTGGCTAGGATAATGGTCCTGCCTTTACCTTGTCCATAGTTCAGCTGGTGAGTAAAGAGCTAAACATTGACTGGAGATTACATTGTGCTTACTGACCATAGAGCTCTGGACTGGTAAAACACATGAACCAAACTCTAAAAACCACTTTAACTAAATTAATAATGGACACTGGTGAAAAATGGATAAGCCTTTTGCCTTTGGCCTTTCTCTGGGTCTGATGCACCCCATACAAGGCTGGGTTTACCCCATATGAAATCATGTTTGGGAGACCCCCTCCTCTATTACCCCAGTTATGGGATCCCATTCTTGAAGAAATTACTAATCAATCTCTGTTAAAGTATCTCCAGTCCTTCCAACAGGTACAGGCTGCTGTCCACGCCGATGTCCATGCTGTCTTGCTGACTCTGTTTTCCACACCTTGTCATCTGTTTCAACTCGGAGACTTGGTCTTTGTCAAAAAGTTCCAGAAAGAAGGACTGACCCCTGCCTGGGACCCACAATTTCACCTTCAGTTCAGTTTAAGGTAAACCTTCCTGACCTGCTACAAATAGAAAAAAGAATGTCTTTTGGAAGACAGTTGGAAGCCTGTACAGTAGACAAAATCCTTACTACACTAAATCATGCACACAGAGGGCAACCCCAATTATGTAAAGAATGTAGACTTTTATCTCTGCCCCAGTAACCCCACTGACCATCATTGTAATCAGGAAAATGACTTCTTTTGCCCAGACTGGAAATGCATCACCATTGCAACTTACAGTGGGGGGTCTAATGACACATCTGAAATCACCCTTTGGTCGGATGCCAGCCCAGAACAACCTATACATATAAAGGTTACTAATCTTCATTATCCCTGGAGTACAGGAAATACCTGGGGTATATGACTCTACATGAATGGTTATGACTGTGGCACCTTATTCACCATCCAACGGTGCACATTTGCCTACAAAACCATGGCCAAACCAATAGGGCTGTTGGCAGAGCTGAAGGACCCCTTGTTCAGTTACCACCAGCCTCTGCCTCAGCCTCTGCCTTCTGCCAACCAAGTCACTACCCCAGATTCACCTCAACAGCTCCCAAGTTCACCTTGTTCACTTCCAAACCTGGCACGTCAACCCCCTAGTCTATTTCCTGTGTTAACTAAAATGCACCATCTACTTAATGTCACTATGCCCCAGTGGGCTTCAGATTGCTGACTTTGCTTAAAGCCAATACCCCCTTACTATGTGAGCCTAGGAGTTGAAACTCTTATCATCTGGAGAACTAACTGCTCTCCAGAAATGGTTCACATCACTCTAGGAAATGTAACTGGCAAAGTCTCCTGCCTTATAAATCCAGGTTTCAATCTAACAGCTTCTCTATTCTCTAATATTTATAACTAATCTCTCACCATAACCATGGCTAAATCCATGGTCTACATGGCCCCTGCCAGCACCCGGTCAGCTAGTCCTAGAGGCCTTATGAAATGTGCTACTACCAAAAAGTTAATCAATCAGACTACCTTATATACTTCTATTCATGTGTTACCTAAAGTTTATGCTTACAGCGGTCCCAAAGGAGCTCTCTGAGCATACATCAAGAAAATAGAAAGATCACAAGTGGAGAGCCTAACAAATCACCTAAGGGAGCTGGAAAGAGAAGACCACCAAAAACCCAACTTTAGCAGAAGAATCCAAATGACCAAAATAAGAGCCCTAATATGGGACATAGAAGACAAAAATATCAAAGAAAACATCAACAAAACATAAAGCTGGTTGTTTGAAAGAATTAACAAGATTGATGGATACTGTAGCCAGAATGACCAAGAAAAAGAGAGAAAAAGTCAAAATAAACACAATCAGAAATACAAAAGATCAAATTACAACTGGCTTCAAAGAAATACAAAAGATTAACAGAAATTACTCTGTACACCTATATGGAAACAAACTTTATAACCTAAATGAAATGGAGGACTTTCTGACATCGCATAATCTCCCCAGGTTGAAACAAGAAGACCTTGAGACTAAATAGACCAATAACAACCCAGGAAATTGACTCTGTCGTATGAAAAATACCTACAAAAAAAAAGCCCTGGACTCGGTGGCTTCCCAGCAGAATTCTACAAAATGTACAAGGAGGAGCTGATACCAATCCTATTGTATTCCAGGCAATTGAGCAAGATGGAATTCTCCCCAAATCATTTTACGAAGCTAACATCACACTGATACCCAAACTGGGTAAAGATCGAACAAAAACAGAGAACTACAGGTCAATATCCCTTATGAACATAGATGCAAAAATCCTCAACAAGACTCTAGCAAATTGGATCCAAAAACACATCTCAAAAATCATCCATCATGACCAAGAAGGCCTCATCCCTAGGATGCAGGGCTGGTTCAACATTCACAAGATGATAATTGTAATTAAGTACACCAACAGATGTAAAAACGAGAACCACATGATTATTTCATTAGATGCAGAAAAATGTTTGATAAAATTCAGCATCCCTTCTTAATAAAAAAGCCCTCAAACACCTAGGTATAGAAGGAACATACCTCAAAATAGTAAGTGCCATCTATGATAAACCCACAGTGAACATATTGCTAAATGGTCAGAAACTGGAAACATTTCCCAAGAAAACTGGAACAAGAAAAGGCTGCCTACTCTCACTCCTTATTCAACATTGTGTTGGAAGTCCTAGCTCGGGTAATTAGACATGAGAAGGAAATCAGGGGTATCCAAATAGGAAAAGGGGAAGTTGTTATCCTTCTTTGCTGATGATATGATCCTATACCCTGAAAATCCAAGAGAATCTGTCAAAAACCTACCTGCACTGATATAGGACTTTAAAAGTCTCAGGGTACAATATAAGTGTGTAAAAGACAGTTGCATTCCTATACAACAAAAACAAGTAGGCAGAGACTCAAATTAAAAGCACAATCCCATTCACAATAGCCGCAAAAAAAAGAAATACCTCTGCATCTTCTTACTAAAGCAGTGAAAGACCTTTACAATGAGAACTACAAAACTCTGCTCAAAGAAATCCAAGAAGACACAAACACATAGAAAAATATTTCATGCTCATGGATAGGAAGAACCAACACTGTTAAAATGTCCATCCTGCCAAAGGCAATCTACAGATTCAATGGAATGCCCATCAAGTTACCAATATCATTCTTCTCAGACCTGGAAATGACAATACAGAAATTCATATGGAAACATAAACAACTACAAATAGCCAAAAAAATCCTTGGCAAAAGAAGCAAAGCAGGAGGTATCACATTTCCAGACTTCAAACTTTGCTATAAGACTACATTAATCAAAACAGCCTGGTATTGGTACAAGAACAGGCACATAGACCAGTGGAACAGGATAGAGATTCCAGAAGCAAAGCTTCAATTTATCAACGAACTCTTCTTTGACAAAGTCTCCAATAACAACCACTGGGGAGAGGAGAACCTATTCAGTAAATGGTGCTGGGGAAACTGGTTGATCACATGCAGGAGATTGAAACAAGATCCCTACCAATCATCATGCACAAAAATTAACTCTAAATGGATCAAAGATCTGAACATAAAACCTCAAACTATAAGAATCTTAGAAAATGCAGGAGACACCCTTATGGAAATTGGAATTGGCAACCAGTTTCTATTAAGAACCCTAAATGCCCATACCATGAGAAATAAGGTAGACAAGTGGGACCTCATCAAACTGACGAGCTTCTGCAAGGCAAAAGAAACCATCATGAGAGCAGGGAGATGGCCCACAGAATGGGAAAAAATATTTTCCAACTGTATATATGACAAAGGCCTAACATCTACAATCTACAAGTAACTCAAATGCACCAAAAGGAAAAAAACCAAACAGGCACATTAAAAAGTAGGCAAAAGACATGAATAGACACTTCTCAAAAGAAGATATACGGGCAGCCAACAGACACATGAAAAAGTGCTCAGCCTAACTTCTCATCAGAGAAATGTGAATCAAAACCACATTAAGATACCACCTAACCCTAGTAAGAATGGCCATCAATAATAAAACAAACAACAGATGCTGGCAAGGATGTGGAGAAAAAGGAATGCTTTCACACTGCTGGTGGCAATGCACACTAGTGCAACCTTTTTGGAAGACAGCGTGGTGATTTCTGAAAGAACTAGAAATTGACCTTCCATATAACCCAGAAATTTCCCTATTGGGAATATATCTGGAGGAACTCAAATCATTCTACAAAAAAGATACCTGCACATGTATGTTTGTTGCAGCTCTATTCACAATAGCAAAAACATGGAACCAATCATGTTACCCATCGAAGCAGGACTAGATTTTAAAAAAGTGGTACAATATAATATGCAGCTATAAAAAAGGACAAACATAATGACCTCACAACAACTTGGATGGATTTAGAGTTGATCATATTCAGTGATCTATCACAGAAACAAAGAACAGAGTACCATATGTTCTCACTCATAAGTGAACCTTGAACAATTATTATAATACTATAATAAAGGGATTGGTAGTAGTGGGAAACTGTCAGGGGAGGGGTGGTGGGATCGGCAGTTGAGGGAAACTGCTAGAGGAGGGAGGGGCTTACCTCATCAAAAAGGATACTTGCTGTAATCAATGTTTGTATACCTAACCCTCAAATCTTTATAACAAAAAAGAAGTATTAAGCACAGAAACAAAGAAAAAAAAGAATGACAATGCCCTTCACAAGAATGCAGGAAAAGGATTGAAAACACACACGAATCAACCCAAAAATCAAAAGAAAGAAAACAAAAAACAGCAACAACAACAACAATTCAATAAGAACCTCATGACAGGGTTAAACTCTCACATTTCAATAATTAGCCTGAATGTGAATGGGCTAAATGCACCACTGAAAAGACATAGAATGGCAAAGTGAATAAAATATCATGAGGCATCAATATATTATCTCCAAGAAACTCATCTCACCAGTTCGGACATTCACCGACTCAAAGTAAGAGGATGGGAAACAAAATTTCAGTTGAATAGAACACAAAAGAAAGCAGGAGTCATAATCTTAATATCAGACAAAATACCCTTTAAGTTCTCAAAAATTTAAGAAAGATATGGAAGGTCATTAAACAATGATAAAAGTTTCAATCCATCAATAAGAAATATCCATCCTAAACATATATGCACCCAAAATAGGAGCATCAACTTTTATCAATCAGCTTCTAGGTAAACTTTAAAAAGATATTGACTCTAACACTATCAAAGCTGGGGTCTTAAATACTCCACTCATGACTCTAGACAGATCATAAAGACAAAAAAATCAACAAGGAGATCCAGAACCTCAACAGACATTTGATCAAATGGACTTAATTGATAACTACAGAATACTCCACCCATCAACCACAGAATATACCTTCTACTCATCACCACATGGAACATACTCTAAGGTTGACCACATCCTTGGACATGAATCAAGTATAAACAAATTTCACAAGGTTGAAATCCTGCCATGTACCTTCTCAGACCACAGTGGAATAAAAAATAAATATCAACACAAAGTTTCTCCAAATTCCACAAAGACATGGACACCAAACAGCATGATGTTAAACAACTCCTGGGTCAACATGGAAATCAAAACAGAGATTAAAAGATACATGGAAACAAATGAAAATGAAGAAACATCTTACCAAAACCTCTGGGACACCATGAAAACAGTACTAAGAGGGGAATTCATATCTTTTCAAACACAAATGAAGAAAATTGAAAGATCACAACTTAACAGCCTAACAAATCACCTAAGGGAACTGGAAAAACAAGACCATCAAAACTCTAACTTCAGCAGAAGAATTCAGATCACCAAAATAAAAGCCCAAATTAGGGACATAGAAGACAAAAAGATAATACAAAAAAATCAATGAAACAAAAAGCTGGTTCTTTGAAAGGATAAACAAAACTTATGTTCCCCTAGTTAAATTGACCAAGAAAAAGAGAGAAAAAGCCCAAATAAATGCAATAGAAATGCAAAAGGTCAAGTCACAACTGACCCCAAAGAAATATAAAAGATTATCAGAGACTACTATGTTCACTTATATGGAAACAAACTTGAAAACCTAAAGAAAACAGAGGACTTTCTGACATCACACAACCTCCCCAAAGTAGAAACAAGAAGAAATCTAGACCCTAAACAGACCAAAAACAATTCAGGAAATTGACAATGTCATTAGAAAATTATCTACAAAAAAAAGCCATAGGCCAGATGGCTTTCCAGCAGAATTCTACAAAACTTACAAGGAAGGACGGATACTAATCCTACTGAAAGTATTCCAGGCAATTGAAAAAGATGGAACTCTTCCCAAATAATTTTACAAAGTTAACATCACACTGATACCCAGACCAGGTAAAGATCCAACAAAGAAAGAAAACTACAGGTCAATATCCTTGATGAACATTGATGCTAAAATTATCAACAAGATCCTAGCAAATCAGATTCAACAACACATCTCGAAAATCATCCACCGTGACCAAGTAGGCTTCACCCCTGGGATGCAGGGCTGGTTCAACATTCGTAAAACCATAAGTGTAACTAAACATCAACGAATGTAAAAACAAATACCACATGATTATATCATTAGATGTGGAAAAAGCTTTTGATAAAATCCAGCACCCCTCCTTGATAAAAACCCTCAAACATCTAGGCATAGATAGAACATACCTCAAAATAGTAAGAGCCATCTACGAGAAACCCAGTCAGCATACTGCTAATCAGACAGAAATTGGAACCATTTCCCCTAAAAACTGGAACAAGACAAGGATGCCCACTCTTACTCCTCCTTTTCAACATAGTTTTGTAAGTCCTAACTAGAGCAATCAGACAAGAGAAGGAGATTAGCAGTATCCAAATAGGAAAAAGAGGAAGTCAAGCTATCCCTCTTTGCAGATGACATGATTCTATACCTGGAAAACCCAAGAGAATTTGTCAAAAACCTCCTTGCACTGATAAACGAATTTGGCAAAGTCTCAGGGTATACAATTAATGTGCAAAAGGCAGTTGCATTTCTATACACCAGCAGAACCCCCCCCCAAAGCACAATCCCATTCACAATAGCCATACAATAAAATCAGATACCTTGGCATCTTCCTAACCAGGGATATGAAAGACCTTTACAATTAAAACTACAAAACACTGCTCAAAGAAATTAAAGATGACACAAACAAATGGAAAAATATTTCATGCTTATGGATCGGAAGACTCAACATTGTTGAGATGTCCATCCTAACCAAGGCAATCTGCAGATTTAATGCAATACCCATTAAATTGCCAGCAGCATTCTTCTCAGACCTGGAAATGACAATACAGGAATTCATATGGAAACATAAATGACCATGAATTGCCAAAACAGTCCTCAGTAAAAAAAAAGCAGAGCAGGAGGTATCACACTCCCAGACTATAAGCTCTATTATAAGGTTACAATAATCAAAACAGCCTGGTACTGGTACAAGAACAGGCATACAGACCAATAGAACAGGATGGAGATTCCAGAAGTCAAACCTCAATTTCTCAAGTAACTCATCTTTGACAAAGCCTCCCCCACCAATGACTGGGGAGAGGAGAACCTATTCAGTAAATGTTGCTGGGAAAACTGGCTGACCACGTGCAGAAGATTAAAACAAGATCCCTACCTATCATCATACACAAAAATCATTGATCCATTTATGGATCAAAGAACCTAAATTTAAAACCTCAAACTATAAGATCCTTAGGAAATGCAAGAGACACCCTTATGGAAATTGGAACTGGCAACCAATTCCTGATTAAAACCCCAAGTACCCATGCCATAAGAGATAAGATAGACAAGTGGGTCCTCATGAAACTGACAAGCTCCTGCAAAGCCAAAGAAACCATCAAGAGAGCGGGGAGACAGCCCACAAAATGTGAAAAAATATTTGCCAACTGTATGTCTGATAAAGACCTAACATCTAGGATCTACCAGGAACTCAAATGTGCTGAAAAGAAAAAAAAACAAACAGCCCCATTACAAAGTGGGCAAAAGATATTGATAGACACTTCTCAAAAGAAGACATAAGAGCAGCCAACAGATACATGAAAAAATGCTCAGCCTCCCTCACTAGTCATCAAAGAAATGCAAATTAAAACTACACTGAGATACTACCTAACCACAGTCATTGTGGTCATCATCAGTAACTCAAAAAACAACAGATGTTGGAGAGGATGTGGCAAAAAGGGAACACTTCTAGACTGTTGGTGGGAGTGTAAACTAGTACAGCCTCTGTTGGAAACAGTGTGGTGATTCCTAAAAGACCTAAAAATCAACCTTCCATATGACCCCATAATCCCACTCTAGGAGTATACCTGGAAGAACTCAAATCACTCCATAAAAAAGATACCTACACACATATGTTTATCATAGCATTGTTCACAGTAGCAAGAACATGGAACCAATTGTGCTGCCCATCAAAAGAGAACTGCACAAAAAAAATGTGGTACATATACACAATCGAATATTATGCAGCCATAAAGAAGAACAAAATCATGAACTTCACAGCAACCTGAATGGAATTAGAGTCTATAATACTGAGTGATCTTTCACAGAAACAAAGAACTGAGTATCACACGTTCTCACTCATAAGTGGACCTTGAACAATTATTGCAATACTATAAGAAAAGTATTGGCAGTAGGGGGAAACTGTTAGGAGGGGAATGGGGAATTAGGATTTAATTAGGATTAGTAGTGGGAATCTGCCTGGGGAAGGGGGAGGCACACCTTGTCAACACGAGTACCTGCATAATGAACATTTGTATACCTAACCCTGGATTGTACCCTCCATCTTAAAAAAAATTGATCTCATGGAGAAAGACAGTATAGTGGCAGTTGCTGCAGGTGAGGAAGTGTAAGGAGGAGGATGAGAGAGATTAGTTAATGGGTATAAAAATACAGTTAGAAGGAATAAGGGCTAGTGTTCAATTGTGCACACACAGTACGGTGACCATAGTTAAAATCAATTAATTGTGTATTTCAAATAGCTAGAAGAGAAGATTTGAATTATTTTCAACACAAAGAATCATTATTTGGGTTGATGAATATCTCAGTTTCCCAGATATTGTCATTACACTTAGGATGCATGTATCAAAATATCAAATGCACCCTCATAACTATGTATGACTATTAAGTGTTAATAAAAAATGAAGCATAAGACTTAGAGTCTTTTCTCAATGCACCTATATTCCATGTAAAGAAACAAGTCCATTGAAATCTTACCATTCCCTTTAGCTGCTGAAGCACAAAGCTACTCTGGTACACCGTAATTGTTGCTTGTTGTTAAGGGCAGTCCTCCTGCCTCCTGATGGTAAGGATTAATTACTCATGTCATGTTCTGACTCCTTACCTTGCCCGCTGGTTTTGGCAAAAGGAGCTTGAAGAGACTGGGTGACATTCATAGCTTAAAGTGCAACAGGACCTTTGCTTGTCCCCTGGTAGAAATATTTTACATCTTGCTAATCAGAACTTCTAGCTACCCAGAGCCTAGAGTTGTGGAAATGGAAGAACTGAGAATGGTAAATGAGACTACTCTGCTGTCATTCCTTAGTTTCTGGACCCATGCAGTCTACATATCAGAGACATAGCACCGTATAATGGTCATTGGTTTAAGGTATATACTGGGCCCTAAAGGATGGAGGTCCATACATGTAAAGCATCAAAGAGCTGTTCCATTGCTGTATCAAGTCAACATCTTCTGGGTGGTAATATGAAATAGGACCAATGGATCTCATGATACAGGTCCCTTTGCTGTAAAGCAGATGCCTTGGTCAATTGCCATGTTATGTGGGATCTCAGTTACTCCATGCCCTCAGATGGTGCTTGCTGAAGGAAGGCAGGCAGGAAAGGGAAACCCATACTATGAATATACATCAATTTGTGTCACCATGAAATACCAGGGTCAAAGTGGTCCCATTTAATCATTTTTCCATAAAGTGACCATTTGGTCTCCTCCAGGAATGTTGCCCTATTACAGGGGGCTTCGTCTTGTCCCCTGTTGTTGGCAGATTAGACATTTCACAATGACAGTGATCATATCTGCCTGGATAATAGGAGTCCATGTGTAGCCTCTAGCCCTGAAAGCATAGCTCCTTGCATCACAAAATCATTTTGCAAGTGCTGAGCTGGCCAAGTCATGCTGTCACTTGGTGGTTTAGTGAAAGTTCCACAGCAAATGTTCTTCAGTGTAAATTAACATGTCATACAAATATCTCCACACTTTTGTATTTTTTAAATTTTTTGGGGGGTGGGGGTTTATTTCTTTTAAAAAAATTTATTTTGAAGATGTGCAGTACAATTTAGGTATACAAATGTTCATTATGCAGGTACCCTTGACATCACCGCACTTAGTGCCCACTCCCCTAAGGTCCATAAACATGCCTCTTTTTCAGTTCTCTTGGGGATTCACCTTCCAATCTTTCTCTTTCCAAACCACTGACCAGCCAGTCAAGATATATGCCATAACCCCTGAATTTGTAAGTGTGTATACTTATAAACATAAAACATATACTGCATGTGTGATAGTGGTTCGATTATAAACAGAGCTGAAAAATTTCAATAGCCTGGTAATTTTTTTCCCTCAAAACATGTAATGCCATACTGCAATGCATTCCTCATGCGTCTGTAGTGATATTGATATAAACAAACTTACTGCACTGCCAGACATATAAAAGAATAATACATACAATTATATACAATATATAATAAAAACTTGATAATGATAATAAATGTGTTGAACAGCTCATGTAATTTATTGAATAATGTACTGAAACTGGAAAATAGAATGGTTATATTAGTTACTGAAAGTATAGTTTCTACTGAATGCTATCACCACCTCACCTGGTTTGAGATCAGTTTTGCTTATTGATGAAGTGAAGGCAGCTACTTTCAACTGAAGGTAATTTCTGGAGAAGGCCTGTGAGCTGACAGCTGGCAATACTACTAAAAGTTGGGGAGTTTATTCATCTTGAAGGGGACATCTGGGTATTGTCTAACGGCATCTACTAAAATCTCAAGAGTACTTTCTCTGGAGCCACTTAAGTACTATCTGAAAATTCTCTCCTACTCTGCATCCAGGCTATCACCTCCTCAGCATCTTGACTTTTTTTTTTCCTCAAAATGTGTTTCATTCCATTTAGCATTGGAACATTGATTCTAAGAGCAGTTTCCCCAAAAGAATTTCATAGTCAGACAAAGTTGGGAAATGTGGCCTAACTTACCTCATTCTTGCAGGCTTATATACACACTCACTCACACCAGGACTCGCATAGTCCGACTGGTTTGGCTGCCATATTCCCGACCTCCTCCAGACTTATAAAACATGTTAAAATGTCTGAAAAGACTTACAGTACAACAATCTGTTTCCTACACTCATGTTTTCAAAACTTTTTTCTTTATTTTTAGAGACTTTAACTCTATAAAAAAATTTCGGCTGAGGCTCTTTCAATTCTTGAAAAAATTCTTCTTGGCTTCCACCTTTCAAGCATTTTTCTAATTGATTGTCCTTCAACCAGGTAATGAATGCTTATCTTTCTTTTCACTCTCACTTCTCTGAGCCTGACCTAAGTCTCTGTGACCTTTCAAATCTAGACTATTGCAATAGTCTCCTGCCAAGGACCTTCTCTCGAGTTTCTCTCACTTTTAGTCTTTCACAGAGATCTGGGGAAAATCATTGGCCTAGAACTGTGGTCTCTGCTAAGCAACCACTAGTCACATGTACAGAAAGACAAAATACACACTGATGAAGCAACTTGAATGAATAAGAAAATAATAGATGAATCAAATCCTGTACTTATGATAGACTGTAATAGTGTGATTAAAATTGAATATGTAAATGTGGAAGAAAAATAGTTCTTTATTCTCTGACATCCAATACACAATTTCAAATCCAGAGATAAGGGAACTGTTTTATGGTGATTGTGTTGCCTTGCCCAACACTATGCCAGATAGAGGTTTAAGAAATATTTTCTCAATTCTAAAATAGTAACAATTACAAAGTGGAACTCTATTCTTCTGATTCATCAGTAGTCGCAGAACAAGCAGGGGGCCAAAGTCAGATTTCTTTTAACAGAATTACCTGGAGTGTATAATGGACTAAATAAAGATCACAAGAAGTAAACATCAAGGTTAAAAAAATTAATCTTTCAGTTTTATTTTGGGAAGGTACCCAACATGCAGCTCTCTTGACTTGTATAAAGGATGATATTGATCTGTAAGATTTCATAAAAGGTGATGGCCTCTCTCTAAAAGATATGGGTCTTATCAGCATGTGGGTTTCCCAACAGCCAAAATTTTCATGCAAATATGGATGAAAGGAATTCCACATTTTAGCTTACAAAAAGAAAAGCAAGGGGGAAGACACAGCCTGAAGAATGAGGGATTGGGATGTCCAATAGCTGGCTGTATTTCTATTTACTAATTAAATGAACATGTAGCCTAAGGAAGCAGAGTAAGATGATTATAGAATTCAATAGGCAAAATGGATGAGGGAAGCATTTGAGTGAAATATTATGCATGGCCTCAGAGTCTGGGCTTCCAAGTGAGGAAGACAATGGGGAGTAGATGGGGCTCTGGCCAACTATGGAGTTGGCTCATACTCAGACAGCTGTATAAAAAAATCACTGTGGTTATTTCCGGATAGCAGGATTTTAGGTGGTTTTAAAATGCTCTTCTTATGGTGGATTTAATTCTTATGTGATACTTACTGAACATTTCTAAAATTACAACTGAGAAGTTCCTTTTCAGACACTGGAGGATATACCAGTTAGCTTTTACTCTCTAACAAATCGTCTTAAAACTAACCAACTTGGGCAGCAGGGTTGGGCTCTGGCTGGGAGTCGGCTGAGGGAGCGAGGGCGGGGAGTGCATGCACGTACCCTGACCGTCAGCCTTGGCAGTTCGCTGTCTCTCTGCCCGCCTCCTACCAAGATCCTGTTCAAACCCCTTGGTCCTTCCCGGCCCGCACTCCCTCCTCGCAGGCCCTCAGATGGCGATGGGGCAACCCGGTCTGTGAAAACCTCTGCAAAGGAGAACTGCAGTGGGTCTACGACTCTCGCCCCGGGGGCTATGGACCCCAACATCACAGCCTGCTCTTCATACGGAGCTCGGCCGTTGCCACCGCTGGGGCATTGCTGCAGAGTAGACAGTCACTGCAGTGCAAACGGTGCCACTGCTGCTGCCGCAGCCCACCACTGGCATAGCACATTGCACCACCCGGGCCAGAGGCGATCCACTTCATTCCTTCAAGCCCCTTCAGGGAAGATCTGCTGGGATTGCTGCCACCTCTCCTGCGACTGAGACGTCCTGCCTGCCGTAAGTCTCCTGCCGTCTGCCCTGAGGCAGGCAGCCATCTTGCCATCTTTAGCCTCTGCCGTCCCTGTCCGGCCTCACCCCCTCTGGGGCGAGCAGCTGAGATAGCACCACCTGCTGGCGATTCAAGGTAACAACATCGAAATGGGAGAAACAAGCTTGATAAAGACATAGGCCAGAGTGGAGAACAGAGGGTGATCTGAACTGTCCTTCACAGCAGACCAGGGGCAACTGACCCTAACTGCAAACTAATTTACCAGCTTGAAAAGAAAACTAGAAATCAGACCTGAAAGGACATTGGAATTAAACAAAATGTCTCAGAGTGTGCTTCATTGATTCTATTAGTTTAATGACTTAATTCTATTCCTACTGTATAGTTCCATTTTTTCTTTTTCCTCTTCCTTTTCTTCTCTCTGTAAACTATATCTTTGTTTAGAGGAACAGCACACTAATAAGGTGGTTGGATAGCTGGTATGTTAGCATCACTGTATGTTTTATTTTTTTGTATGAGAGTTGGTTCGTCTGTAGCTGTGGTCTATTGTTTTTATCTATTTCAGTATAGGCCTCTCTCTCTATTTGCTGGCACACTCGATTGTTTTCCCTCTTACTCCTCTATCTCTCCACCCCCCTCTTCAACCCACTGTCTGCTCCACTCTCTCCCCTCTGCTAGCCACATTTTATTTCAGGGAGTAAACCTACAGCCCCACTGCACAGACAGATTCTAAGGCAGTGGGAAGTGGGTTCCAGATTATTCACACACCAGTCAGCAAATACCAGGACCTGCAGATAGATTTTGAATCACAGCTCCCCCCTTAAGTAAATCTCAAAACTGCAAAAAGGACCACCCCCAACCTACAGTGCAACTCCAGAATTGAACAAAGTAAGAGGGCATACATAAAGAATAGGAGATTGAACAAACAGAAGTAAAACCAATCCCTTTACCATTGAATAACAGAATTAAAGAAGATGGTGACGTGGAGGGAAGGAAAAAGTAGGGAGGGGGAAAAACCACACAAATGAAGAAAAACCAAAAGAAGAATATAGGTCTCATGCAGATCCCTGGGAGATCAGACACTGAGCAAACAGATTCCAGACACAAACAATGAAGAGTCCCCAGAATGCTTGGTTACATGCAACAAACCCAGACATCAAGACATTAATGGAGGGAATTTAAAAAATTGAGGAGAGACAAGAGGAAAATAGGAAGGAGCTGATGTCAGAAATGACAGCAGTAAAGAATACTGTGATGGAAATGAATAACAGACTAATAAGCATGGAAAGCAGAATCAGTCAAGCAGAAGAAAGAATCTCAGAGCTCGAAGACCAAAACACAGAACTAACCCAAACTGTCAAAAGCATAGAAAAGAAGCTCAAAAAGACAGAACAAAACCTGCAAGAGATGAGTGATCACTTCAAGAGACCAAATCTAAGAGTAATTGGGCTTCCCGAGGCAGAGAGAGTAACAGAAGCCACACTGGAACAAACATTTCATGAAATCATTCAAGAAAACTTCCCTCATCTCATCAAGGATGAAAACATTCAAACACAAGAGATTCAGAGAACCCCTGCAAGACAACAAATGAGAGGACCAACTCCCAGATACATAATAATTCGCCTAAACAAAGTAGGTATAAAAGAAAAAAATCCTAAAGGCAGCAAGAGAAAAAGGCCAGACTACCTACCAGGGAAAACCAATTAGAATAGCAGCAGATTTATCCACAGAAACCCTTCAGGCCAGGAAAGCCTGGAGCCCTATCTTCAAAGTTCTAAAAGAGAAACAATTTCAACCAAGAATAACCTATCCAGCCAAACTAAGCTTCATTAGTGAGGGAGAATTGAAATGTTATCCAGATAGCTAATCCCTAAGAACCTACGCTGCCACCAGAACACCTCTACAAGAAACACTTAAGAAAGTACTGAACATAGAAGAAAAAGAAAAAAGAACAACAACATTCTTCACAAGAGTACAGGCAAAAGATTAAAAACACACATGAACCAACACCAAAACCCAAAGAAAGACAACAAACAAACAGGAACAACTCTGTAAGAACCTTATGACAGGGATCAACTCTTGCATTTCAATTACTAGCCTAAATGTTAATGGACTAAATACACCACTGAAAAGACATAGAATGGCAAAATGGATAAAATATCATCAGGCAACCATCTATTGCCTCAAGAGACTGACCTCACTAGAAAGGACACCCACAGACTCAAAGTAAGAGAATGGGAAACAATCTTTCAGGCGAACGGAATACAGAAGAAAGGAAGAGTAGCAATCTTAATTTCAGACAAAATACCCTTCAAGCTATTAAAAATCAAAAAAGATACAGAAGGCCACTACATAATGATAAAAGACACAATCCATCAACAAGAAATATCTATCCTAAACATATATGGACCCAACATAGGTGCGCCAACTTTCATAAAGAACTTCTAGGAAAACTAAAGAAAGATATTGAATCTAACACCATCATAACTGGGAACTTTAATACCCCACTCACAACCCTAGATAGATCATCAGGACAAAAAATCAGCAAGAAGATCCGGAATCTCAATGTGACTTTGGACCAAATGGACTTAATGAATATCTACAGAACACTCCATCCAAAGACCACAGAATACACATTCTACTCATCACCACATGGAACATATTCTAAGATTGACCACATACTCGGCCATAAATCAAGCATAAACAAATTTAAAAGGACCCAAATTCTACCATGTATCTTTTCAGACCACAGTGGAATAAAAATAAACATTGACACCAACAAAGTCCCCCCAAAATCCACAAAGACATGGACACTAAACAGCATGATGCTAAACAACTCCTGGGTCAATGATGAAATCAAAACAGAGATCAAAAGATACCTGGAAACAAATGAAAATGAAGAAACATCTTACCAAAAACTCTGGGATGCCCTGAAAGCTGTAGTAAGAGGGGAATTTATATCCCTACAAACAAACATGAAGAAAATGGAAGGAACAGAAATATAAAACCTAACAAGCCACCTAAAGAAGCTGGAAAAGCAAGACCACAAAAACCCTAATTTCAGCAGAAGAATCCAGATCACCAAAATAAAAGCCCAAATCCAGGACATAGAAGACAAAAAGATAATAAAAAAAATCAATGAAACAAAAAGCTGGTTCTTAGAAAGGATAAACAAGATTGATGGTCCCCTAGCTAGACTGACCAAGAAAAAATGAGAAAAAAACCAAATAAGCACAATCAGAAACACAAAAGATGAAGTCACATCAGACCCTGAAGAAATACAAAAGATCATTAGAGACTACTATGAACACTTGTATGGAAACAAACTTGAAAACCTTAAGGAAATGGAGGACTTTTTGACATCACACAACCTACCTAGGTTGGAACAAGAAGAAATTGAGACCCTAAATAGACCAATAACTATCAAGGAAATCGACTATGTAATAAGAAAACTTCTTACAAAAAAAAGCCCTGGTCCAGATGGTTTTCCAGCAGAATTCTACAAGACATTTAAGGAGGAGTTGATACCAATCCTACTGAAGGTATTCCAGGCGATTGAAAAAGATGAAACTTTCCCCTAATCATTTTAAGAAGTCAACATCACATTGATACCCAAGCCAGGTAAAGATCCAACAAAGAAAGAGAACTACAGGCCAATATCTTTGATGAACATAGATGCTAAAATTCTCAACAAGATCCTAGCAAACTGGATTCAGCAATACATCTCAAAAATCATCCACCATGACCAAGTAGGCTTCATTCCTGGGATGCAAGTTTGGTTCAACATTCGTAAAACCATAAATGTAATTAAATTCATCAACAGATGTCAAAACAAAAACCACATGATCATACCATTAGATGCAGAAAAAACTTTTGATAAAATCCAGCACCCCTTCTTTTTCTTTTCTTTTTTTTTTTGAGTTGGAGTCTCACTCTGTCGCCCAGACTGGAGTGCAGTGGCCGCTTCCGGCCACCGCAGCCTCGATCTGCTGGGCTCCAGGGATCCTTCCACCTCAGCCTTCCAAGTAGCTGGAACTACAGGTGTGCGCTACCATGCCCGGCTAATTTTTGATTTATTGTAGAGATAAGGTCTCACCTGCCCAGGCGGATCTCAAACCTGCGGGCTCAGGCAATCCACTCACCTCAGCCTCCCAAAGGCGTGGGATTACAGGCTGAGCCACCAAGCCCGGCTTTAGCACCCCTTCTTGATAAAAACCCTTGGACATCTAGGCATATGGGGAATGTACCTCAAAATAGTAAAAGCCATCTACGAGAAACCCACCACCAGCATACTCCTAAATGGACAAAAATTGGAACCAATTCCCCTGAAAACTGGAACTAGACAGGGATGCCCACTCTCACCCGTCCTGTTCAACATAGTATTGGAAGTCCTGGCTCGAGCAATCAGAGAAGAGGAGGCAATCAGGGGTATCCAAATAGGAAAAGAGAAAGTCAAGTTATCTCTCTTTGCAGATGATATGATTGTGTACCTTGAAAACCCAAGAGAATCTGTCAAAAGCCTCCTTACATTGATAAAGGCCTTTGGCAAAGTCTCAGCATACAAAATAAATGTACAAAAGACAATTGCATTTCTCTACACCAATAATAAACAAACAGAAACCCAAATAAAAAACACAATTCCATTCACAATAGCCACAAAAGAAATGAAATACCTTGGCATCTTCCTAACCAGAGACGTGAAAGACCTTTACAATGAAAATTTCAAAACATTGCTCAAAGAAATCAAAGATGACACAAGCAAGTGGAAAAATATCCCATGCTCATGGATCGGAAGAATCAACATTGTGAAGATGTCCATCTTACCTAAGGCAATCTACAAATTCAATGCAATACCCATCAAATTACCAGCAACATTCTTCTCAGACCTGGAAAAAACAACACAGGAATTCATATGGAAACACAAACGTCCAAGAATTGCCAGAACAATCCTCAGCAAAAAAAAGAACAACAGCTTGGCATTGGTACAAGAACAGGCATATAGATCAATGAAATAGAATTGAGATTCCAGAAGCAAAACCTCAATTTCTCAACCAACTCATCTTCGACAAAGCCCCCACCTCCTACCACTGGGGAGAGGAGAACCTATTCAGTAAATGGTGCTGGGAAAACTGGCTGACCACATGCAGAAGATTGAAACAGGACCCCTATCTATCCCCATGCACAAAGGTTAGCTCCAAATGGATCAGAAACCTATATGTAAAACCTCAAACCATAAGAACCTTAGAAAAGGAAGGAAATACCCTCATGGAAATTGGAACTGGCATCCAATTCCTGAACAAAACCCAAAACCCACAGGTCATAAGAGATAAGATAGACAAGTGGAACCTTATTAAACTGACAAGCTTCTGCAAAGGCAAAGAAACCATCAAGAGAGCAGGGAGACAGCCTACGGACTGGGAAAAAGTGTTTGCCAACTCTAGGTCTGACAAAGGTTTAACATCCTGGATCTACAAGGAACTGAAACATCCTGAAAAGAAGAAAACAAACAATCCCATTAAAAAATGGGCAAAAGATATGAACAGACACTTCACAAAAGAAAACATCCGAGCAACCAACAAACACATGAAGAAATGTTCAACCTCACTAATCATCAGGGAGATGCAAATCAAAACCACACTGAGATACCACCTAACCCCAGTCAGAATGGCAATTATCAACAAGTCAAAAAATAACAGCTGCTGGAGAGCGTGTGGTGAAAAGGGAACACTTCTACACTGTTGATGGGAGTGTAAACTAGTGCAACCTCTGTGGAAAGCAGTGTGGCGATTCCTAAAAGCTCTAAAAATCGACATTCCATATGACCCTGCAATCCCCCTACTGGGAATATACTCTGAAGACCTCAAATCACTCTATAAAAAAAATACCTGCACATGTATGTTTATTGCAGCATTGTTCACAATAGCAAGAACCTGGAAACAACCATGCTGCCCATCAAAAGAGGACTGGATTAAAAAAATGTGGTACATATACACGATGGAATACTATGCAGTCATAAAAAAGAACAAAATCATGAATTTCGCAGCAACCTGGAAGGAACTAGAGTCTATAATACTGAGTGACCTCTCACAGAAACAAAGATCCGAGTATCACATGTTCTCACTCATATAATGGACCTTGAACATCCAATGTAATACTATAAGAAAATGACTGATGGTACTTGGAAACTATAGGGGGGAGAGGGAGATGGGATTAACAGTAGCAAATATCTGTCTGGGGATGAGGAAACACCTCTTATCAACAGGGTGCCTGAATGAAAAGTAATTGTACACCTAACCCTTAACTGTACCCCACAAAATCATAATAAAAATATATTGATTAAAAAAAACTAACCAACTTACATTTGTAATATATTTGCTCCCAATCCTATGGGTCAGCAATTGGACTGGGTTCAGGTGAGATGGCTTTTCTGTTCTCCATATGGTGTTGGCTGAGATCATTCATACATCTTGCGATAGTTATGTGTTGGCAGGGGTGATGGAAGTAACTTAATATCCAGCAAGTTAGCTTAGGCCCATTTACGTGGTAGTGATCACAGAGTTCCTAAGAAAACCAAGAGAAGGCAAGTCCCAATGCACAAGTCATTTTCAAGTCTCTACTTTCACTTCTTCTGCTTATATTCCATTGGACAAAACAAGGCGTATGGCCAAGCCTTAATTTAAGGGGTGGAAAAAATAGATTCCAGTTTTGATGGGAAAATTGACAAAGACATGTTACAAAAGGGCTTACACAGGGATGAAAGAAATTTGTGTTGATACTTGAAATATCTTACAGTGAATAGGTTATTCAAACTAACTTTGAAAACAACTAAAAATGCTAGACACAGTTTGTCAAATCTTTTTTAAATTAATTAAAGTGCTGACAGGGTTGTAAAAAATTACCATACCAAAACCTATGAGAAAACAGGAACTCAGAGAGATTGGCAGAGCATGAAAGGTACTTTTATCTTAAGGATATTTGGCAATCCAGAAAAACTTGACCTTTGCTTTTAATGTATCATAGAGTGAAGGGGACAGAAATAAAAGCCCAGAGCCTACCTAAAATGTGAGATCTAAAGGGAGACTGCCTAAACATTAAGTTGGAATGCCAAATATTTATACCTTCAGAAGGATGGACCAAAGCAAATCTGTCCTCATCATGCTCCACAAAGAGCTGCAGAGAAGGTTGCATTGGTACTGATAAGAATGCTCAGCCTGTAATCCCAGCACTTTGGGAGGCCGAGGTGAGTGGATTGCCTGAGCCTGAGGGTTCAAGACCAGCCCAGGCAACTTGACAAGACCTCGTCTTTACAATAAATAAAAAATTAGCTGGGCGAGGTAGTGCACGCCTATAGTTCCAGCTACTTGGAAAACTGAGGCAGAAGGATTGCTGGAGCCCAGCAGGTTGATGCAGGGGTGGCCATGAGTGTGCCACTGCACTCCAACCTGGGCAATGGAGTGAGACTCCAACTCAAAAAAAAAAAGTAATGTGACTATGCAATGAGGGGAAAGAGAAATAAATTCCAAAGTAACTGGCCTTCACACAGCTTTGCTACCCAAGTTTATTTCACCTACGTGGTACAAAATATCCTGTGGGGGCCAACCCCTGCAGGTTTTGGGGAGTCCCTGGAAAGATGTGGTGGCATCGGCAAAACTGGAAGGGATAGATAATAAAAGAAAGAAAGAGACTGGACTCTGTCTAGTGCAGAAGCCGATTCTGTAGGAGGGATAGATATAAGGAGAAAGAAAGAGAAAGAAAGAAAATGGACAACTGTTCAACGGATTGAGCAGAAGCCGTTTAATGGGACAAACCATAATCCTTTTATCCCAAATTTTCACAGGTTAAATCACAAGACTTTCACGTGAACACAAAACCAGGTGGATGAGGGATATACCCCACCCACCAGGTGTTTCCTCAAGCATGAGGAAGGACAATCCCAATTAAATCACAAGACTATTATGTGAACACAAAGCCAGGTGAGGGCATCCCTCACCCACCAGGCGTTTTCCCAAGCATGAGGAAGGACAATCCCAAAATTATCTCACTGTTCCTTATGCTTGGTAAGTGTTCCTCAAAAGCAATACAACAATTCTAACATCATGATATTCTGATAATCAATAACTTCTACAGCTTATGCATACACAGCACCTAATGACTAACTTAAATCTAGTCCCTTTCTGTCCCAAGCTAATTCTACCTGCACTACAGAAACTCTTAATTATAGCTCAAACCAGTTCCTAAAGAATGTGGCCCAGTCCAAAGATCACGCTGGGCCGTTTCTAGGAACAATTGATTACAATCTCTTAACAAAATGACTATTCTAAAATCCTATATATCTATCTTAATTTCTATAAAAGTTTCTAATTCCTGACCTTAATATATAAAGCTGATCATCAGCAATAAAGCTTCTAAAAATAAAACCCAAATATAAACTATAAATTATACTAAGGCCAAAACCCACAAGAGTAGAAAATGGGAATAATGAAATTTCTAAAGTTAGCTGTATTCTTATTAAACCTCAAAATATCATGTTTGATCATGCTTGAACTAACATAATTTCCTGACATAGCATGACCTATTATACAATACTTTCTATGAGTAAAGTAAATTCAATTTCTATAATAAGTAGAAAAACCCTACACTAACTGTAGCTAAAAACTGGTTTAAAAGAATGCAGCCCAGTCCAAAGTACACGGTGGGCCCTTAGGAATGTGACCCAGTGCAAAGTTCATGCTGGGCCATTTCTGGTAATTCTAGATAATCTTCTATACCATCTAAAGCTGAAAACAGCTCTCAATATGTATATACTAATTCTACAAATATACTTTTAAATCTTATAAAGAAGCTTGTACCATATAGAAGGCTCCCAAATGTGACCTGAGTTTGAATTATATTTAATACCTAAGCTGAAACTGCAGTTCATGGGAAACAGGAGCAATGAGTTTCTAGAGCTAGCCATGCCTGTCACAGTCACAGAGCCTTCAACTTAGGTCAGCAGAGTTCCTTTTGGCTAAATAGAAAAAGGGAGAAGGGAATGGGATCAACAGCTCCCAAATACATCCTAGTGGTCTCAGGGTCCACAGCCCACCTTGATCCTTAACGTTCAGGTGGGCCTCCGTGGCTGGCTCCCAACAATATCCAAGACATAAATTTAGTTTAAAGTAGTGCCAAAATAGGCTGGGTGTGGTGGCTCACGCCTGTAATCTCAGCACTTTGGGTGATTTAGGTGGGAGGATTGCTTGAGCCCAGGAATTTGAGACCAGTCTAGGCAACATAGTAAAGCCTCATCTCTACAAAAAATAAAAAA
Source organism: Cephalopachus bancanus (assembly GCA_027257055.1). Taxonomy (NCBI): domain Eukaryota; kingdom Metazoa; phylum Chordata; class Mammalia; order Primates; family Tarsiidae; genus Cephalopachus; species Cephalopachus bancanus. Next base: position 788,588 of record JAPVLO010000020.1, read on the forward strand.
ATAAGCCAGGCATGATGGTATGTGCCTGTAGTCCCAGCTACTTGGGAGGCTGAAGTGGAAGGAACCTGAGCCTGAGAGGTTAAGGCTGTGGTGAGCCTTGATCATGCCATTGCATACAGCCTGGACAACACAATGAGATCTCAACTAAAGAAAAAAACGTTCCAGACTCTTCAAAACACAGTCAACAAAATGAAAAATAGATAAATAAGATGGCATCAAGCTAAAAAGTTTCTGTACAGCAAAGACAACCTGCAGAATGGGAGAAAATATTTGGAAGTTATCCATCTGATAAGGGGTTAATTCCAAAATATATATGAAATTCAACAATTCAATAGAAAGAAAATAAATAACACAATTTAACAGGTACATAAAAATTCTCAGTATCACTAATCATTAGGGCAATACAAATTAAAGTCATAATGAGATATTACCTCATACCTATTAGAATGGCTTTTATCCAAAAGATGAAAGACAACAGTGTTGAAGAAGATTGGAGAAAGGTACCTTGTATATATTGTTGATGGGAATTAAATTAATATAGCCATTACAGGAAATGGTATGATGGATTCTTGGGGGAAAAAAAAGCTAAACTGAAAATAGAACCATATGGTCCAGTAATCCATTTCTGGTTATACATTCAAAGGTGCTAAAATAAAAACATTGAAGAGATATTTGCATTCCCATATTCTTTGCAGCATTATTCATAATAGTCAAGTTATGGAAACATAACTAAGTGTCCATCAGTGAATAAATGGATAAAGAAAATGTGGCATGTGCACAAAATGGAATCAGATTCAGCACTAAAAATGGGGGGAAATTCTATTATTTGGCACAACATGGATGAATCTAAAGAACATTGTACTAAGTTAAATAAGACAAGCACAGAAAGACAAATATTGCATGATCTCACATATATGTGGAATCCAATAAATTTGAACACAAAGAAACAGAGAGTACATCAATGGTTACCAGCAACTGAGATTGAGTAGGGGGAGGAAGGAAATGGGGTGTTGCTGATCAAAAAGTGCAAAGCTTCAGAAAGACAGAAAAGTGGGAGTTGTTAATCAAAAGGTACAAAGTTTCAGGTATAGGAGGAATAAATTTTGAGATTTTTTTGCACACCAGGGTGACTATAGGCAATATATATTGATAAGAGTAAATTTCGAATCTCAACATTTTGGGTTTCATCATAAAAAATGATAGGCAAGTGAGGTAATGGATATGTTAATAAAATTGATTAATCAGCCACATTGTACACGTGTATCAAAAATATCACATTGTAGCCCATAAATGTATATAACTATGTTGTCAATTAAAGAACTAAAGTAGCACTAGGCGGGTAAATCCCTAGCCATCAGGAAGGAGCAATATCATATCCTCTCTGGGGAAAGTCATCCTCACTGTAAATCTCAAAGAATTCATAATTTTTCAAGAACAATGACCAGTATAGAGTCAAAAATAAACATCTAAGGAAATAAAACCCCATGAGTTAGATTCACCAGAGGCAAACTGACCCAGACAAACTTCAGATACTGAAATTATCAAATAGGGATAATAAAACAACTATGCCGTCCATATTTATTATTAATTTTTATTTTTAGATTATATGTTTTTCTTTTTTGTATAAACTTAACAGGTAAAAGTGCAGATTTTTTGTTTGTTTTTTTAACATGGGTATATTGTGCAGTGGTGAAGTTGGGGCTTTTAGTGCAGCCATCACCTGAATAATGTGCATTGTACCCATTTTTATTTTATTTTATTTTATTTTTTTTTGAGTTGGAGTCTCACTCTGTCGCCCAGACTGGAGTGCAGTGGCCGCTCCCGGCCACCGCAGCCTCGACCTGCTGGGCTCCGGCGATCCTTCCGCCTCAGCCTTCCAAGTAGCCGAAATTACAGGCATGCGCTACCACACCCGGCTGATTTTTTGATTTATTGTAGAGATGAGGTCTTGCTGCCCAGGTGGGTCTCGAACCCGCGGGCTTAGGCAATTCACTCACCTCAGCCTCCCAAAGGCACGGGATTACAGGCTGAGCCACCGAGCCCGGCTTGTACCCATTTTTAAAGAAATTAAAGGATAAGTTTGAAAATATCTTTAGGGGACAGAGTCTATGAAAAGTGACCTAATATATTTGAAGAAGAACTAAATGGACCTTCTAGAAATTGAAAAAAGTCTAATAAAACTCAACGTAGGAATTTAACAGGAGATTAAAAACAGTTGATGATACAATTGGTAAGCTGGGATATATTTGAATAAATTAACAAGAATGAAGCACACAGAGACAAAAAGATGGTAAATATGAAAGAGAGGCCGAGAGAAATGGAGGGTAGAGTAAGAAAGCCTAATACATACTTAACTGGAGTTCCAGAAAAAGGAGCCAGAAAGTAGGGTCATGAGCAATATTTAAAGAGATCATAGTTAAGAATTTTTTAAAACTAAAAAAAGTAAGAAGGATAAGCAATAATAAATGCATTATAAGCAAATCTTAGTGAAACTGTGAAACACTAAAGACAGAAAAAAATTTAAAAGCAGACACAGATAAAATATTACTTTTAAAGGAGCAACAGTTGGACCAAAAGCTGACTTTTTGCCCCACAAATGGAAGATGGAATATTTTCAGTATGTTGAAAATAACTAGATATTATACCCAGTTAATATTTTCTTTCTAATATGAGGGGGAAAATATTTTTAACTAAGAAAATCTGCCAAGGTTTAACACAACCAGAGTCTCATGCAAGGAAATCCTAAACAATATACTACAGGCAGAAGGAAATAATATCAGATGAAAGGTCTGAGAAGTGAGAGCAAAGAAAGTAATAAATGAGTATATCTAAACAATAATGCTACATTATCAGTTTAAAAAAAAGAAAAATTCAAATACATGACTATAATACACATATGAGCTTGGTGGGTAAGAAAATTGGGTTAAACTATTCTAAGGCTCTAATATTGTCTATGAGGGGCAAAGTATTGGTTAATTTTGGAGTTTGATAAGTATAAATGTAATATTATTGTGTAAGGAACCACTAAAAAAAAGGAATAGCAGGTATATATTCTATTCCAGTAGAGGAAAAATATAGAATGATAAAAAATAATCCAAAAAGACAAAAAAGGATAATAACAAAGAGGCTAGGTGGGCATATAGAAGCACAAAATAAGATGCTAAATGTGCGTGAAATATAAGTTAATGAATTGCTTCTATTAAAACTGTGTTAGTCCAAACTGAAAACTACTTAGATGTTCATCTACAGTAGACTGGATAAATTGTAGCATAGACACACAATTAAATATTATAATACAAATAAAATAAAGCAAAACAAAATAAGACACAACAAACTGCAGCTATGCACAACAGCATGGATAAATCAAACAAAAAAATACTGAGCAACAGAGCAAGGCACAAAAGAATATATTCCATTTAAATAGAGTTCAAAATAAGCAAAATTAAGTTACTTAGTTTAGGGGTACATGTATAAGTGGCTAAACTACTTAAAAAGTAATGACACTATTATCATTAGAGATATAATAATAGCTACCTTTGGGAGAAAGGAAGGGTTATGTTCAAGAAAAGTCACATTGGGTGTAGGCTCTAGAATGCTGGCCATGTTCTATTTTTTTAATCCTGCAAAATGGTCACTTTGTAAATATGTGTAAAAATGCACATGCAACACTTGTATGAGGGCAGGTTATATTTAAAATAAGATGATGCTTTAAATCATAAATTTGAAATGGTAGGGGAAGTGAATATTCTCAAGTAATATGATTTATTGTCAATTTTGTATTCTATGCATTATATAATTTTAAGAACATGCAAGGCACTGTATTAAGTGTGCTGAGGGACATATTTTTGATTTTAGGAAATTTGTAATCCATATAGTGGTCTCTAACTTTTTCAAGTTTGATGATGCATTTTTTAACATCAAAAATGTAAAACCCCAGGAATTAGGTATTTTGGTAGCTGTTACTTGAGGATCTTTAATTGGGGGTGCAAGAGGCTTTTATTAAATCAATAACATCTTTCAGCTAATTTTTATTTGATCATTTTATCAATCACAACAGCATCTATTTGTAAAACAATAGAATGTATCCATGTGTGCCAAATATTTCATCTGTCATTTCACTGGTAATGCTTTATGTACGTATTCATTCATTTATTAACAAAACTCTATTGAGGCCTACTTCTAGCCTGACACAATGTCTATAGATTCATAGACCCCAGGCAGTATTTCTAAACCCTTTCTGCACAGGTCTACCTTACCCAGGTTGAGAATCATCAATTTATATTACCTGGTCATAGTAATGTCTCTGTGCTGAGAACTTTACACAAATGCCCTAAAGGGACACAGATTTTGCCATAGCAGTTAAAGAGGTGCTGATGCAAAGTGATGTCTGTGTGCACAGATACAAGATCTGACAATTAAGTTTGCGATCTTGCCACTGTGCGCTTATGTTGACAGCTCTGTACAAACAACTCGGTAAGGTTTCATAACCTCGGTATACCAGTGTCTCACAGTTGTTTTCATGCTGACATGTAGCAGTGTCTTGCTGAGTGGTGTTCATTGTTGTTGCATGTTTTTGTGTGCCACCATGAGAATATTGGAGCTTGTGTTAAAGCAAAATACAAACATTAAATTTCTTGTTAAACTTGGCAAGAGTGGAAGTGAAACCAGGAACATGTTAGTCCAAGTTTATGGGGATAATCTTATGAAGAAAACAGCAGTGAACAAATGAATTAAATGTTTTTCTGAGGGGGGAGAAAGTGTCACTGATAAGGAGAGGTCTAGACAGCCAGTAAAAAGCAGAACTGATGAAAACAATGCAAAAATTCATGAGTAGTGTGTCAAAATTGTCGGCTGACTGTGAGAAGCATAGAAGACCAAATAAACATTGGTAAAGAATTAAGAAAATCTTAACCGAAAATCTTTGCAAGAGAAAGATGTATGTAAAAATGATCCCAAAGGAGCTCTTGCATCACAACAATACACCAGCTCACACAGCACTGTTTGTGAAGGAGTTTTTTTTTTTGTTGTTTGTTTTTTGTGTTGGAGTCTCACTCTGTCGCCCAGACTGGAATGCAGTGGCTGCTCCCGGCCACCGCAGCCTCGACCTGCTGGGCTCCGGCAATCCTTCCGCCTCAGCCTTCCGAGTAGCCGGAATTACAGGCGCACGCTACCACGCCCGGCTGATTTTTTGATTTATTGTAGAGATGAGTTCTTGCTGCCCAGGCGGGTCTCGAACCCACGGGCTCAGGCAATCCACTCACCTCAGCCTCCCAAAGGCGCGGGATAACAGGCTGAGCCACTGAGCCTGGCTGTGAAGGAGTTTTTAACCAGTAAACAAATAACTGTATTGGAACACTTTCCTTACTCACTTGATCTGGTCCCCAATGACTTTTTTCTTTACCCAAAGATGAAGGAAATATTGAAAGGAAGACATTTTGATGACATTCAAGACATCAAGGGTAACACGATGACAGCTCTGATGGCCATTCCAGAAGAAGAGTTCTGAAATTGCTCTGATGGGTGGACTAGGTGCTGGCATTGGTGCATAGCTTCCCGGGGGAGTACTTGGAACGTGGCCATAGTGACATCCAGCAATGAGATATGTAGCACTTTTTCTAGGATGAGTTCGCAAACTTGTCAGGCCATGCACCTATAAGAAACCAAAATTGATATTGTCTTGTTTCTTTTCTTTTTTGGAGACAGAGTCTGATGATCTGGCTCTACCACCCAGTCTGGAGTACAGTACAGTGACACAATTATAGCTCTCTGGACCTCCTGGGCTCAAGAGAAATGTCTACCTCAGCCTCCTCAATAGCTGAGACTACAGGCACACTACCACACCCAACTGATTTTTTTTTTTTGATAGAGACAGAGTCTGGCTATGTTGCCCAGGTTGGTCTCGAACTTCTGGCCCTTCAAGCAATACTCCTGCCTTGACTTCTCAAAGTGCTGGGATTATGGACATTATCCATCATACCCAGCTGAAGCTTAATATTTTTCTTTTAGGATATTGTCCCTTTTATCTCTATAGCAGTCATTATTTGTCTATGGTTCATCACAAGCATTGGACATTGCTCTGGTTCTCAAGTGTATTTTGTTTTTGTATATTAATTTCAATCTTATGTATTTTGTCAAGTTCATTCCCAGCTCTGCCCCTTTCTTTAGTGTAGCATAGGAGTTAAGCGGATGGGCTGTAGATCGAATCTTCACTCTTAACGTATCCCTCTGTATTAGTGAAGAGCCTTTGAACACAAGCACCAGAAAGCTTAGCTCAAACTGTTGTGCTCATGCAACTGGGATGTCAAGGACTGGCAGGCAGAGCTGACTCCAGGTGGGACTTTATCCAGGATGCCGTCCAATACCTCCTGTGAGCTTGCTCGTCCCATCCATCCTTGCTTTCTTCTGTGTAGACTTTGTTCTCAGTGAGATTGTATCCACATGGTGGCAGCAGTAGCCTGTCCACAGAATGCCCTCCTCATTGTAGAATGAAATATCTTCGTTGCAAGAACACATTCCTTCTCAACTCTAACACCTAGAACACTGAGATAATTTTTAAGAAATACAGAATCTGGCAGAGTATCTTGCCAAAAGAATATGAAGAAATGTTATAGGCTACAAAAATATATTATTTTCAATATCTTTCTAATGGTCATATATTATCATTACTATATCACCCCTTAAAAGAAAGCAAAAAAGAAAAAAGAGAAAAATTAAAAGAGCATGCTTTACTATTTATTATCCAACGCTTTGCTTTTTTCTTTGGTGACTTAAGATTCTATCACTAAAAATTAGGTTTGTAGGAGAAAGTTTTTCTGATTTTTAGTTACCAGTTGAAGTGGTTTCTATCCAGGAGACATTGAAGATAACAGTGCTATTCAGGAGCAATTAATCATTTAAAAGTCACAAAAAGAAAAGAGAACAAGTTGGCTGCTCAAAGTCATCTGCCTTTAAAAGATTATACAGACACTGATAGAAACAGATTCAAAAGTTTTCTGCTTATTGAGTTAGTAAGCCACCTATCATAATGACGTCACTCATTGGCATATTCCTTTTATTCCTCAAAATGAATTACAGAGCACTTACCAATACATAAGCATAAATACATGTACTGCAAGTGATTAGTCATGGTTTTGGTATAATCAGTCCTTCTTAATCAGTTTACTATTCATGCTTCTCTTGATAAATATTAAGCTCATATTATGCACCATGCCCTGCCTACATGCTGGGGAGACGACTTCCCTTGCCCTCAAGCCCTCAAGGGGCTCCCGTCCTGGTGAGGGAAGCCTGGGAAATGCCTTAGCCAGAGTACCTGGCATCCTGCCTGTGCTAGTACCTGCCTGGAGGTTTGTTTTTGTTTTTATTTTCTCTCATCTTCTGTTAGGTTTTATGCATATACAGTCTACTTTAAGTGCTGCTCTACCCTAGTCCTCACTAGTCCACTGCATGAACTGCTTCCCTGTAGTTACATTGATTTGCAGAGTTCTCAGACCTTGTGTCTGAGATGGTTGAAATTTCAGCCTTTTGTACTATAACTGCATGTTTCACCATCTAATTCTGTTCCCTTTCACTATGCTACAAATCCATACAGCAGCAGGTTTAGTCTCCCTCAAGTATGAATGTACTCTGAAAAAAATGTTCTCTGCTCATGAAAGTCTTCTGCCAAAGATCTTGTTCTTCAGAAAGAGGGCTTTTATAGATTTCCTGAATTAAATAGAACAACAACAACAATCTCTTAGGAGCCTGAAGATATCCTCCTTGGACAGAAGTTTTCCCTGTGACCTCGCCATCAAATATATCCCATTCCACCATCCCTGCCCAAGTCCCTAGTCTCTGGATTAAAATTTATCTTTTTGTGTTCCCAGGGGAATACACCAAATACAGTGTACTTGTTCACCAAAATACATGGACAATGATGTTTATAGTAGTAATTCATAATAACCGCAAACTGGAAACAACACAAATGCTCATCAACAGTAGAATGAATCATGCACTCCTACACTTAGACAATAAATTATGTTCTAAGTACGCTGCAAGGTTTTTCTTTTTCTCGAGCAGCTAAAACAAGCACTGGCTTCAAGATAAGCAATATTAAAACAGTTATAACTCATCCAGCACACAGATACTGACTAACTACTGAACCCCTGTTCCACCAACCATAACTACAACTTTGATTAGACAAGAGACTGATGTCAGAAATTTTCCCTAATAAGAAGACCACCAACAATGGACTGGTCCTGGTCAGTTTACAGAGATTGTGCACATGTGTCCCTTTGTGTCCCAGAAGATCATTTGATACATAAGGACTAATTATAATACATTTAAATGCTAAGTCTCCACTTCAAGGTAAATATGAGCTGTATATGACATGTTTATTTGTTCAGTATTCATGTGTCAGGACCAGCTTCCTGAATGTTTATAATTCCTCCTGTAACCTGTTGAAAATGTATGTTTAGACAATCTGTTAATTTCTGGTCAGTATAAAGTTCTTATTCAACCCCTCTTCGTTTCAAGGGCCTGTTTCTGGTCTTGTCTGGAATGGTGCCCCACTCAGAATAGGTGCCAAATAAATGCCATTCGAACAAATGAATGAAAAAAGGAGCAATCAGGGATCTCCTGTCATTTTGTAGGAGCTTTGGTAAGTCATGGATTTTAAGAATTAAAAAGGACCTGAACAGTCTATTTCTCTCACAAGTGGTTTTGGCTTGAATATCTCAGTCTAAGGTTTAAATTAGTGGTCAGTAATAAAAAGACAAAAGAAGGCAGCACTGATTCATGGATTTTTACTTTAGGGAGTACTAAGGCTTCTGGAATAATGGATGGTAAAAGAACAGTTTCTAGGGGGAAAACATAGATTCCTATGATAGTTTTTTTGTTTTCGGATATAGAATTGGAAAGGATCCCAAAGAGATCATGTATCAGGATGTCATCTCTCCTCTGACTGTACAATACAGAAATCCTAAGTTGATAACAACAATACTCCACATTTGTATGGTACTTCTAGTTTCCAAAGTGCAGTCAAAGACATTCCATTAACTCTCACAAGGATGTAGGTATTACTTACTGCTATTAAAAAGAAGTTACTAGCCCAGAAATAATGGATGCTTGTTGACTTATAGAAGTTCAGTTACTTTAAGACAGAAATATGGAATGTCCTTCAAGAAGGTTCCTTCACAAAAATACATACTCCATTTATTTAGTAATAGGGAGAATTGTTGAGAATGAATTGGTGCCTTATCTTTTTGAAACTACAAATTTATCAGTATGAATTTCTTAGGTAACTTTAACCTCATCCTCCCAAGACAATAGCAAGGAGAGTCACCAACGTAGGGGAAGAGGTCTGGTGCTTGGTGGAAAAGTGAGGAGTGGCCATACCCTGGAGGCCCCACCCAGGGAACGGGAAGAAGGGAAAAGGATGGGTGGACTGCATATTCCGGCCTCACTTTGCATCTGTGCATCACTTGCAAGCAGCACAAGATGGAGGAGGAGCTAGGTGCATGGATTCTACTGGTGGGGGTAGAGAGATTTCTGTTAGGGTATAGCTACCCAGACCAGCAAGCTCCACTGATGGCAAAAGGCCAGAGCTCAATCTCCAGGCACAGAGGCAGCAGGAAGGGCCAGAGACTTCTCACTTCCATTTTTCTCAGCTGCATATACCCTGGGATTTTGATGTGATCTGCAGGAGATGGAGGGAAATTTAAAAACTAATGTTGGGTTGGGAGTGGTGGCTCAAGCCTGTAATCCCAGCACTTTGGGAGGCCAAGGTGAGAGGATTGTCTGAGTCCATGGGTTCGAGACCAGCCTGGGCAACTTGGTGAGACCTCATCTCTACAATAAATAAAAAAATTAGTGGTAGTGGATGCCTGTAGTTCTGACTATTTGGAAGGCTGAAGCAGAAGGATAGCCTGAGCCCACTGAGTTGATGCTGGGGTGGCTGTGGGCGTGCTACTGCACTCCAATCTGGGCGATGGAGTGAGACTCTGACTCAAAAAAATAAAAAAAATTTAAAAAATAATGTTGGGTCCCTAATGAACACAGATGCAAAAATTCTCAACAAGATTCTAGCAAATTGAATCCAACAACACATCTCAAAAATCATTCATCATGACCAAGTAGGCTTCATCCCCAGGATGCAGGCCTGGTCCAACAACTGCAAGACCATAAATGTAATTAAATACATCAACAGATGCAAAAACAAGAACCACATGATTATATCATTAGATGCAGAAAAATCTTTTGATAAAATCCAGCATCCTTTCTTGATAAAAACCCTTAAACACCTAGGCATAGAAGGAACATACCTCAAAATAGTAAGCACTATCTACAATAAACACATAGCCAGAATATTGCTAAATGGACAGAAATTGGAAACATTTCCCCTGAAAACTAGGACAAGACAAGGCTGCCCATTCTCATTCCTCTTGTTCAACACTGTGTTGGAAATCCTAGGTAGAGCAATTAGACAAGAGAAGGAAATCGGGGGTATCTAAATAGGAAAAGAGGAAGTTAAGTTAACCCTCTGTGCTGATGGCATGATCCTATCCCCCCAAACCAAAAAGAATCTGTCAAAAACCTGCTTGCACTGATAAAGGACTTTGGCAAAGTCTCAGAGTACAAAATAAATTGCAAAAGACAGTCACATTCTTATACACAAACAACAAGCAGGCAGAGAACCAAATACAAAGCACAATCCCATTCACAATAGCCACAAAAAACCCCGAAATACATCAGCATCTTCCTAACCAGAGAAGTGAAAGACCTTTACAATGAGAACTACAAAACACTGCTCAAATAAATCACAGAAGGCGCAAACAAATGGAAAAATATTCTATGCTTATGGATAAGAAGAATCAACATTGTCAGATGTCCATCCTACCCAAAGCAATCCACAGATTCAACACAATACTCATTAAATTAGCAACATCATTCTTCTCAGACCTAGAAATGACAATACAGAAATTCATATGGAAACATAAATGACCACAAATAGCCAAAACAATCCTTATCAAAAGAAACAAAGTGAGAGGTATCACACTTTCAGACTTTAAAGTTTGCTATAGGACTACAATAATCAAAACAGCCTTGTATTAGTACAAGAATAGGCATATGAATCAATGAAACAGAATAGAGACTCCGGAAGCAAAACCTCAATTCCTCAACCAACTCATCTTTGACAAAGCCTTCACCAACAACCACTGGGGAGAGGAGAACTTATTCAGTAAACAGTGCTGGGAAAATTGGCTGACCACATGCAGAAGACTGAAACAGGACCACTACCCATCACCATACACAAATATCAACTTTAAATGGATCAAAGACCTAAACGTAAAATCTCAAACTATAAGAACCTTAGAAAATGCAGGAGACACTCTTATAGAAATTGGAACTGGCAACCAATTTCTGATCAAAACCTAAAGAGCCCATCCCATAAAAGATAAGATAAGCCAGGCTCGGTGGCTCAGCCTGTAATCCCATGCTTTGGGGGACTGAGGTGAGTGGATTGCCTGAGGCCGCGGGTTCGAGACCTGCCTGGGCAACTTAGCAAGACCTCATCTCTACAATAAATCAAAAAATTAGACGGGTTTTGTAGTGCGCGCCTGTAGTTCCAGCTACTTGGAAGGCTGAGGCGGAAGGATCGCCGGAGCCCAGCAGGTTGAGGCTGCGGTGGCCGGTAGCGTGCCTGTAATCCAGTCTGGGCAACAGAGTGAGACTCTAACTAAAAAAAAAAAAAAGATAAGATAGACAAGAGGGACCTCATCCAACTGAAAAGCTTCTGCAAAGCAAAAGAAACCATCAAGAGAGAAGGGAGACAACCCACAGAATGGGAAAAAAATATTTGCCAACTGTATATCTAACAAAGGCCTAACATCCAGGAACTACAAGCAACTCAAATATGCTACAAGGAAAAAAAGCAAACAGCCCCATTACTAAGTGGGCAAAAGACATGATTAGACACTTCTCAAATGAAGATATACGGGCTTTCAACAGACACATGAAAAAGTGCCCAGCCTCACTAATCATTAGAGAAATGCAAATCAAACCACATTGAGATACCACCTAACCCCAGTAGGAATGGCCATCAATAAAACAAACAACAGATGCTGGCTAGGATGCAGAGAAAAAGAACGTTTCTACACTGCTGGTGGGAATGCAGCTAATGCAACCTCTGTGAAAAATAGTGTGGAGATTTCTAAAAGAACTAGACATTGACCTTCCATATGACCCAGAAATTCCCCCACTGGAAATATACCCAGAGGAACTCAAATCATTCTACAAAAAAGATACCTGCGCACACATGTTTATTGCAGCACTATTCACAATAGCAAAAACATGGAACCAACTGTGCTGTCCATCAAAACTGGACTGGATAAAAAAATGGCACATATACACAATGGAATATTATGCAGCCACAAAGAAGGACAATTATATGGACTTCGCAGAAACTTGGATGAATTTAGAGTCTATCATATTCAGTGATCTATCATAGAAACATGTTCTCACTCATAAGTGGACACTGAACATTTACCATAATACTATAAGAAAGGAATTGGCAGTAGGGAGATACTGCCCGGGGGGGGGGCAGCACACAACATCAATTAGGGTACCTGATCTCAAGCCAGGCAAGTGAGGACCAAGCTTTGCCTGTACGATGACCACTTGTATATTTAATCCTGAATTGTACCCCACATCTTTAAAATAAAAAAAAAGAAACTTAAACCCCAAAACATTAAAAAAATGAATATTGGACTTATTACTAATCTTGGTACATTGATTTATTGCAGAAAAATAAAGACATCCAATGGGTAGGGACCAGATGGTCACCCCAAAGCAACCACCTGGCGCCTCTCTCAGGAGCAAACCAAGGAGAATCCCAGCACTCAGAGAGTTTGAGATGAAGGGTGCACCCCACAACCCACAGAGGAACAACTTGCAGAAACTTGGATGGATTTAGAGTCTATCATCTTCAGTGATCTGTCATAGAAACATGTTCTCACTCATAAGTGGACACTGAACATTTACCATAATACTATAAGAAAGGGATTGGCAGTAGGGAGATACTGCCTGGGCGGGGGTGGGGAGGCGGGTGTGGCAAGCACACAACATCAATGAGGGTACCTGATCTCAAACCAGGGGCCCACGGAGAGCAAGATGGAGAGAGAAGGGGGACCTGCTATGATACCAGGAAGTCCCTGCCTCACCAGGGTCGTGTGGGAAAGAGTGCAGCCTCCGAACATGGGGAAATTAGGAACTCAGTGCTCCTGCTGCAAAGAGAGGCTCTCTTTTCTCACGGGACAACAGTCTAACACAGAAACAGTCTGGGTACAGCACAACTGGGCGCTGATAAAGCCCACATGGAGCAGGGAGCCCATTCCAGCTCTGAGCACCTACAGCCAAACCATTCCAAAAAACGTGCCCTTGGCAGACAGTGCTTGCCAGTTTCCAGGTCAGGAGGGAACGGAACCCCAGCGGCCTTCACTTGCCCCAAGGGCAAATTCACTTGCACCCAAGGGCAAATTCCGCACTGCTGCAATTGTTTTCTGGGCAAGCTGCAGCAAGTGACCCTGCTGCCGAAGGAACTTTAGAATTCTGAATGACAGTCTCTAGCAAGTGAAGGGATGCTAGCAAGGGCCCGATTGCACCAGTAACCTCTTTCTCCCTGAGTGAACACTTTCATGCAATAGACAGCACTGGCATTCCTATAGTGCTGCCACAAGTGTCCCGGGCACCGATTCTCTTCCTGATTCCCTCTGAATGCACACAGTTAGAAAGCTGGAACTCAGACCAGTCCGAGCCCAGCCCTCAGGAAAAACTCTTCTTGATTAAAAATCCTTGAACACGTAGGAACCGAAGGAACACGCCACAAAATAATAAGAACCATTTATGACAAACCTGTAGCCGACATCATATCTAATGAGCAGAAGCTGGAAGCATTCCTCCTGAGAACAGGAGCAAGACAAGGATGCCCACTCTCACTCCTCCTATTCAACATAGTACTGGAAGTCCTAGCAAGAGCCATCAGGCAGGAGAAAGACATCAGGGGTATCCAAATAGGAAAGGAGGAAGTCAAGCTATCCCTTTATGCAGGTGATATGATTTTATACCTAGAAAACCCTAGAGAATCTTGGTGGGGGGGCCTCCTTGCACTGACTGATAAATGACTTTGGTAAAGCCTCAGATACAAAATCAATGCAGAAAAAAACAGTTGCATTTCTATACACCAACAACAAGCAGACTGAGAACCAAATAAAAAACACAATCCCATCCACAATAGCCACACACAAAAATAAGATATCTCGGCAGCCACTTACCCAAAGACCTTTACAATGAAAACTACAAAATGCTGCTCAAAGAAATCAGGAATGACACAAACTAATGGCAAAACATCTCGTGCTCATGGATTGGAAGAATCAATATCATCAAGGTGTCCATTCTGCACAAGGCAATCTACAGATTCAATTTAATTCCTAGCAAATTGCCAGCATCATTTTTCACAGACCTAGAAAAGAAAATACAGAAAATCATATGGAAGTTTAAAAAAAAAGAGCGCAAATGGCCAAAACAATCCTTAGCAAAAAGAAGAAAGCTGGAGGTATCACACTTCCAGACTTCAAACCTTACTACAAGCCTGCAGTAACCAAAACAGCATGGTACTAGTACAAAAATAGATACACAGACCGAAGGAATAGGACAGAGAATCCGAATATAAAATCATGAACCTTCAACCAACTCATCTTTGGCAAAGTTGATGAAAACAAACATTGGAGAAAGGAAACCATATTTAGCAATTGGTGCTGGGGAAACTGGCTAGCCACATGCAGAAGAATGACATTTGATTTCTACCTATTACCATATTCAAAAATTAACCCCAAATGGATCAAAGACTTTTGATGCGAAACCTCAAACTGTAAGAATCTTAGAAGAAAACTCCTGGACACAGGCAATGAATTCATGGACAAGTCCTCAAAAGCAAATAAAGCAAAATATTAAATTAACAAGCTAAAAAGTTTTTGCACAGTAAAAGAAACCTCCAAGAGAGTAAAAGGACAACCAACAGAATGGAAAAAAATATTTGCAAGCTATGCATCCGACAAAGGCTAACATCCAGGATCTATAAGGAACTCAAAGTGAAAGGAAAACAAACAAACAACTCCATTAAAAAATGGGGAAAGGATATGAATAGACATTTCTCAAAGGGAGACATATAAGCAGCCATAAAACAAATGAAAAAAACGCTCAGCCTCACTAGTCTTCAGAGAAATGCAAATCAAAACTATAGTGAGATACCACCTCACATGTTAGGATGGTCATCATTAAAAAGTCAAAAAACAACAGATATTGGCGAGGCTGCAGAGAAAATGGAATGCTTCTACAGTGTTGGTGAGGATGTAAGCTAGTTCAACCTTTGTGGAAAGCAATGTGGCATTTTCTCAAAGAATGAAAAATTGAGCTACCATATGACCTAGCAATCTCACTTCTGGGAATATATCCAGAGGAACATAAATCACTCTACCAAGAACACACTTGCACACATATGTTTATTGTAGCACTATTCACAAGAGCAAAAAATGGAACCAACCCAGATGCACATTGAAAGTGGACTGGATAAAGAAAATGTGACACTTATACATGATGGAATACTACACGTCCACAAAGAACAAAATCATGTCCTTTGCAGCAACATGGATACAGTTGGAGATCATCATTCTAGGTGAACTGCCACAGAAACAAAAAACTGAATACTGCATGTTCTCACTCATAAGTGAGCCCTAAACATTGAGCACACAAGCACAAGGGTGAGAACACAAATGATGGACACTGCTTAAAAAAAAAAAAAATGGAGGAAGGGAAGTGAAATAAGGGAAGTGAAATATCCTTTGCCCATTTTTTAATGGAGTTGTTTGTTTGTTTTCCTTTCACTTTGAGTTCCTTATAGATCCTGGATGTTAGCCTTTGTCGGATGCATAGCTTGCAAATATTTTTTTCCATTCTGTTGGTTGTCCTTTTACACAACCACCCACTGGGTACCAGGCCCACTCCCAAGGGTAGAGAGGGTTCGTTGGAAGCCCAAACCTCACATGCATGCAATTCATTTATGTAGCAAATTCTCACATATAACCTACAACTCTAAAATAAATAAAAATTAAGGAAAAAAAGAATTCCACTTTTAAACTACAACTTCAACCCATGCCCAAGAATTCTGGTGTGCTCATCTGGAAAGCCTGCCCTATGGAATTCAGATTGGCTGAACCAGCCTCTACAATCACATGTGCAAGCCAATATTCTGAAATAAATCTTTTAATACATAAAAAAGTCATACGATGTTTCTTATACTTGCAGGGTCATGGAACAATTGTACCTCTGTTAATCTTCATTTAAAAGCATTTGCTGAGCACCTATTGTGAGCCAGACTTTCTAACAGGTGTTAGGGATGTAGAAAGTAGTGAAGAACAAGACAGGAATGGCTCCTGTCTTTGAGTAGCTTGTCACATTTATTGGGAGAGATAGACAATTAAACAAGGAGTAACAATACGGTGTGTAGAGTATTGCAGTAGGAGAAGCACAGAGATCAGAGGCACCTGAGAACAGGGCTGCACAACCTAGACCAGGGCCATAGACAGCATCCTGGGAAGCCATGTCTAAACTGAGGCCTGGAGGATTCTGTCCTGCCTCATAGCACTTCATTCCCATCACCACTAAGCTAAGCACTTACCACAAGTACACAGCCTTTGCTATTTTCAAATCTTTCACAAAGTTTTGAGCTCCCAGAGGTCTTAGGGCATGATGTAAATTATTTTTTAGTATCCCCAGTACCTCCTATAGAGCTCTGACACATAGTAGGCTTTCAGTGCATAGCTGCTAAGTGACACAAACATGGAATAAGTTAATGAATGATGGGAGTCCTAATTGCACTGTACAGCAGAAATGCTGATGTTCATCTGCAAAGGGTGCAGACTGGTGCTGTAGTTTAGCAAAGCAGCTTCACTACTCTGCCTTTCTCCACAAAGCCAGTTGATAAGCATTCACTAATTAAGAACACACTGCCACTCTGAGGGTGGCTTGGGTAGTGCTAGAGAGGACATGGATGCCTGCTTGGTTCACGGGTTCAGGCTGGTGAGAGCACTAGTTAGGTAGCCTCCTCAGTGAAGAGGGGAAGGTCCGACTCTCATGGTTCCCCCTAACTTGGGCAGCCTTCAGTCCCACTGCAATGCAAGGGCATGGAATCTTGTCTTAAAAATGCAGGCTGGCTAAGAAAACAACCATGCTTTCGTGGCATGATTCTGGGGACACAGAGAAATTGAGCCACATTTCTCTCTTCGTGTGTAGGTTGGAGAGGAGGGATCCAGTCAACCCCACCCCTCCCATTGTCCTGGAAGAGCTGCCCCAAGTTGACCACCTTATGTGAGCATGAAGCTGACACACCCTCAACATCACAGATGGTAGAATACTTTAGCTGAAACATTGGTGACACTCATTGGTGACACTCATCTCCTTTCCATGGAGCTTTAAATGCTAGTAAAGCCCCTGGACCAGCACCCTGGAAGGGAATAATAGGCTAACATCCCGAGTACCTTCCTCACTGGTCTCTTGGCCATTACTGTGTGGTCTGTGCACTCGAAGCAAGAAAACCTGTATTCTATCCCCGGCTTTGCTGATTTCTATGCATTAAATCTTGGGCTAATCAATTAATCTCTTTGAACCCAAGTTAGCTGATCTATAAAATAAATACTGATATACCTGACCGTCTTTCAGAGTTGTTGAAAGAATCAAATGTCATAACATACCAAATGCCCTTTGTGAACTCTAAAGCATCATATACATGCAAAGTATTATTCTCATATCTAACATATTTGAAAACATTGTATAAAATCATGACTTCAGAGGAGTGTATTTTATGTTGTAGAGTCATCACTGCTTTCTGCTTGTTCATCCTTGGTCAGGGAAACCACCAAACTAAGTCTCTTTTACCTCATAATCTCATTTATTTTGCTGATTAATTCATCCAAAATGCAAAATTCAGCATCAAAAATTATTTACTGAGTGCCTACTCTATGCTAGGACCTGTTCCAGGTGCAGGAGACACCACAGAGATTAAGGTAAACAATTCCCTGCAGTGGGAATAATGCAGGAGTAAAATGGCAGTCTCTGCCCCTAGGAGCTTACAGTCGAGTGAGGGAGGCAGATATAAAACACCAATCATACGAATAAATATGTGTGTGGCAGAAGTCAACTCTCATTAAGTATATACAAAAAATGTGTAATATTGTTGCTATTGTCTCGTCCTTACAAATCCTCAACTGCTAGTGGGAAAATTAACTAAATGTCCAATATTATTAAACTTCATTCAATCCAATATTTTAAACAATTCTGAATTAGACAACGCTCAGAATTGCCCGTAAAATGTTCAGCTTTTCAGAGTGCTCTTCCCTCCCTTTGTTTTGGTTTTAAAATTAGCATCTGGGTCCATGGGGGGTGGGCTGGGGTGGGATGGGGTAGAGTGGGGGGTGGGGGGAGTTGTAGGAAGGAAGTGTTGTTTCCAGAACATGAAGCTGGGGTCCTCTAGTGTGTCTTCTGGTCTTCAGAGAAGTGACTCTTGTCCACCTGACTGCTGGTGAAGTTGATGCTAGTGTTATTCAGACTTCAGTCTCTCTTTTGGTTCTGTCAGATCTTAAAATTAACCTCTGGCTGACTTGGCCTCTCCTCTGTATCTTCTGGTGGCAAATCCCAGGTCTCTGTCGTATTTGTTCTCCAGCCTGTTGACTTGACAATCTAATCCTAACCTCTACTGTGAGGGTCCCCTCACCCTGGCATGGCTGACCCAGTGGCAAACTCACTGACTTTTCACTCAGCACCCATTCAACTTGAGAACTGGTGGGACTCAGAAAAGTTAATTCTTGGGACCTCTCTCTTCTGGACCACAGCACACCACTAGCTTTGTCACAACTGCCCAGAGACCTAAGTGAGAAAGGGTGATAAATCTCTTATCCATCTAATGAGTTGTCCCCAAAACAGCACAGATAAGGAATAGTAGAACCTGTACATCTTGTCCTGCTGTCTGCCTTTGCATTTTTCCATCAGTGCTCAGGGCTGTGAAATGGGTGGGTATTTTTTTTTTCTTCCTTTGCTTGACATCTGCTCATCATATCATTGGTGAGTCTCATAGCTTCACTAAATACCCTTCAGGAGAACTTGGATGCTACGTTCTTGTTCCCAATGAACTTTTTATCCCTACTCACTACCTGGTCTCCTGCAGCTGCTGTTAATATGCCAGGACCCTACCCCTCTACCTGCAAACCTCAAAGCACCATAATACATTGCTCTTGTGTGGAATAAACTCTTCTTTAAGGTTAGGGGGTGGTAGTGAGGGGATAAAGCAAAACATAAAATGAGAAACAATGACATCAAATGGCAAAAAGCACTGGCCTCTAAGACCCTCAGTTGTCCCAACCACAGTGACACATTTCCAACTTTTTCATGAAGTCTCAGCCTGCCAAAATTTCCTAGGACTTGTTTCACTTCCTTCTCTCCAAACATTTCTCTCAATTTTCCCAATCTAAAGACACTCATTTACTGTCCCCTAGGAAGCTAGCCTATAATTCTATTATGAGGATAAATCTAGCTCCTTTTTATCAGATAAACTGAAAAGTAGACTAGAATAATGATTAAGCTCATGTGTGTGTTTTTTTTTTTTTTTTGAGTTGGAGTCTCACTCTGTCGCCCAGACTGGAGTACAGTGGCCACTCCTGGCTACCGCAACCTCGACCTTCTGGGCTCCGGCGATCCTTCCGCCTCAGCCTTCCAAGTAGCCGGAATTATAGGCATGCGCTACCACGCCCGGCTGATTTTTTGATTTATTGTAGAGATGAGGTCTCGCTGCCCAGGCGGGTCTCAAACTTGTGGGCTCAGGCAATCCACTCACCTCAGCCTCCCATAGGCTCGGGATTACAGGTTAAGCCAACGAGCCCGACTAAGCTCATGTGTTTTAAAGGCAGCCTTCTGCCCACATTCAGATTAGGTCTTCACTGAGTATTAACTGTAATTTTAAGGAGTTACTCATCCTTTCTATACTATAGTTTCCTCATCTGTAAACTTGGAATGGTCATAACTCCTACTGACTGGGGCTATTGTGAGGATTATAAGAGGAAACACATATGTAAGATGCTCATACCTATCTATCCTCTACAAAGTAGCACTCAATAAACAGTAGATGTTATTCTCTCAACATCCTCCTTTCTAGACTAGCCTAGACCAAAGGTTCTCAAACTAGCACACATCAGAATTATCTGGAGTTCTTGTTGAAAGACAGTTTGCTGGGATCCAGAGCTTCTGATTCAGTAGGTCTGGTGTGGGGCCAGAGAATTTCCATTTCTAACCAGTTCTCTGATACTGCAGTGAAACTGGTCCAAGGACTTTATTTCGAGAACAACTGGCCTAGACCATCTTTTCGATTTTCAAGAAGTACCATTAAGTTGTTTTTCTTGGCTTCACACTCTTAGACACAGGCAGAAGCATCAAATTATATTTTGTATGGAGCCTTCCTTTATCCATAGGCAGAAAATAATGTATTTAGTGTGCTGAGTATTCTGTAAGAAAGAAGAGGAAATAAGAATATATATGTATGTATATATGTATGTATACATATGTATGTATATTCTTTTTTACAAAAAAGGAAACTTAGGAAGTCAAAACAGAAACTAGTAGAATTGTTTACCTGAGTGGGGTAGAAAGAACATGAGAGTGTGACATTCCTCTGAGTACACTATTTTTTTTTTTTGTATATAGTTTTGGCTGTTGGAAGCTTGCTAGTATTTTCATTTTTAATGTTTTAAACATTTTTAATGTTTTAAATCAACATACCTGAGGAAAGGCACCTAGAGTTGAGTAAAAACAGAAACAAGTTAAACTAACAATATAGCAAATAGATGACAGAACTACATGGAAGGAAAAAAAGAGAGTGACCACAAGTCACTCTGAACACAGTACTTGGATATATACCCTCAGTCTAAAGTCAGAAAGAGGTATATTGTTTTGGTAATGACAGTGGTGTAGCAATTCTGAACCTGTTTAGTTTTGAACCTGTTTTAATTTTAGATTTGAGCAAATGAGTAAATATGGTGACACTTCTGAGAACCAGGTTTCCTGCTGTGGGAGAAAGGTGATATTAATTATGGAATGGGAGGAGATAAGAAAGAACCTGTGATATTGGCTTAGAATTATAGGTAGAGGCTGCGGTGACCGGGAGCGGCCACTGCACTCCAGCCTGGGCGGTAGAGTGAGACTCCAACTCAAAAAAAAAAAAAAAAAAAAAAAAAGAATTATAGGCATTAGTATAAAATCATGATTTTTTTAAATTAAAAAATAATATACATGTACACATGTATAACTTTCCAAGCTTTCTCTGCTGAAAGGATCTAGAAGTAGTGCTACCCCAGTTATAATGAACACACCTAACACCTGAAACTTAGTTTATAAATACCATTCTCATTTAAAAATAGCTGACACTAGGGCTGGGCATAATGGCTCACACCTGTAATCCCAGCACTTTGGGAAGCCAAGGCAGGAGGATCACCTGAGCCCAGGAGTTAGTGACTAGCCTAGGCAACATAGTGAGATCTCATCTTAGGGGGAAAAAAATAGCAAGGCATGGTGGAATGTGCTATTAGTACCAGCTATTTGGGAGGCTGAGGTGGATTGCCTGAGCCCAGGAGGTCAAGGCTGCAATGAGCCATGATTGTGCCACTGCACTCCAGACTGGGTGACAGCAAGAGATCTAACTCAAACAAACAAGCAAAACAAAACAAAAATCTGACTCTAAAATATAAGATAAGTAAAAGATAAAATTAGAACATTTTGTTTTAGCAGAAAATAAGGAAATGCTTTAAAAAATAATGGATAAGGAATGTTAAAAAGATAGAGAAAGAAGCTTGAAAGGACTTTAACCTAACCAAATTACTGAGCAAAACCCAACCAAATAAAAAACCCAAATAAAGTAAAGAATTATGACAGCAGAATGATTTGAGTTCCTCCAGGTATGTTCCCAGAAGGGGGATTGCTGGGTTGTATGGAAGGGTCAATTTTTAGATCTTTTAGGAATCACCACCCAATGGAATATTATGCAGCCATAAAGAAGGACAAAATTATGAACTTTGCAGCAACTTGGATGGATTTAGAGTCTATAATACTCAGTGATCTATCACAGAAACAAAGAACCAAGTACCACATGTTCTCACTCATAAGTGGACCCTGAACAATTATCATAATACTATAATAAAGGGATTAGCAGTAGCAGGACATTGCAGGGGCGGGGGGGGCACACTACATCAATAATGGTACCTGATCTCAAACCAGGCAAAGTGGGGACCAGAATCAGGCCCAAACTTTACTGTACAATGACCATTTGTATACCTAATCCTGAATTGTACCCACATCTTTAAAATAAATAAATAGAGAGATAGATTTTTTTAAAAAAAATAATTATGACAGCAAAGGATTAAAACACTTTGGGGGGAAAAACCCAATAAAAATTCATGAGTCCTTAGTGATACCAAAACAAACAAACAAACAAACAAACAAACACATAAATGATAAGAATAACAGGAAAGCTTTTGTTTGTAATAGAACAACAGCTAGTAAACGTAGAAGAAACAATAGAGTTTGAAAATCACCACTTTGCAACATCATGGTAGTATTTGGTTTAGATCAGAATCAAGGACTGTTAAAACTATTGGGTAAAACCTTGATGAGATGTGTATATTTATACAGCCTGAAAATTTCCCCTCACAGATTATTTATTAACTACAAGAGGGAAAACGTATTTTACAGGGTACAACACTGTAGCTCAGTGACCTGAATTTAATTATGAGGAAACTGTCAGTCAGGCTCAATTGAAGGACAAACCACAAAGCAATTGATCGACATTTTTCAAAAGTAACAATGTCAGAAGAGACAAAGACATACTGGGAATCATTCCAGATTAAAGAACATTAAGGAAAACAACTAAACGGAAAGTATGATTCTCTAATGAATGCCTGATGAGTAAAACAATATGTTGCAATAAAGAACATTACTGGGGCAACTGATAAAATCTGGATGTAGGCTGCATATTCCATAATGGTATCGTATCATCATTAGGTTTTTTGAATGTTCATTGCTCTGTGTAAGAGGATGTCCTTGTTTTTAAAAGATGAATGCTAAAGTATTTAGAAGAACAGCGGCAACTTGCTCTCAAATGATTTGGCAATAGCACCAACAATAACATAGTATAGATGGGGAGAGAGAAAGCAATTATGGTGAAATATTAGCAATTGGTAAATCTCAGTGAAGGAGATGCAAGTTAATTGTATTAATTTTGCCACTTTTTCTATAAGTTTGAAACTGTTACAAACTAAAAAGATAATACAAATTTGAAAAACCTTTAAATGAAGGTCTCTCCTCAATTAGATGGTATAAAAAAATCATTCTGCCTTTTAATCCAGGGGTCTCCCACTTTTTCACCATTACGTTTTTCTTTTGATAACTTTTAGTTCCCTAGCTTAGGGAGCTGGTGGAGGAGCAGGTTTGGGTGAAGGTGATGGGTAAAATTTCATGCGGTGTTTGAAGTGTCTCAGGGAATGAGACAGGACCTCAGGGGAAAGGTTTAGGCCAAAGATATGACACTGGGTGTCAGGTGGTACTACTTCTTTGAGAGTTCTCTTGTGGGAAGCTTGGAGAATAAGAGTGGAACCTATAAAGGAGACAAAGAGTAAATGGTGGGAGAAACAAGGGGAGCCATGACTCAGAAACTGTGGAAGGATAAATTTCAATATGGAGACCTAAAATTCCCCTGGATTTAACAAGTAGGTGATCCTTGGTAGCCTGAGCAAATTCCAGGGGAAGGTGAGTGGGACTAATGGTGAAACCATATTGGAGTGCATTGAAGAGTCATTGTGGAGGGTGAAATGTGGTACAAACATACCTTTCCGATAAGCCTATTTGGAAGGGTAAGAGAGCAATATAGATGAAAGTAGATTTCTTATTTCAGTCTTTAGAGCTGGAAGGGATTTGCTCTCGGAGAGTGGGAGGCTAGAGGAAGGGGAAAGGGAAGTACCCACATTAGCAAGAGTACAGAGGAACCAGAGGGCAGAGACACAGTGGTGGAACTAATCCTGAGTAGAGAAATAATATATCTTCTTAGCCAGGGGTCTTTGAGCCCAGGGCCCTGCCTTCTCTGTCTTGATCTCTCTCAAAACCAAACCAAATGATTACCTTCTTTCCTAACATCTCTCCTGATGTACCAACCATACGATCCTGGTAAGCAGGGTTCTGATTTGGGTAGAGCTCAGAAATTGGAGTCAGAAAACAGTTTTAATTTATTTCTTTTTCTTTTCTTCCCTTCCTCCTTCCCTCCCTTTCTCCTCCCCACTCCTGCTCCCCTCCCGCCCTTCCTCTTCTCCTCTCCTTCTCTCCCTCCCTCCCTTCCCCTCCCCCTCCGCTCCCTTTCTCCCTTGCCCTCTTTATCTCCTTTCCCCCTCCCTCCCTCCTCCCTCCCTCTTTTCTTGACTCCCTGACTGTGTATCCTTTCTGAGCAGCAATTTCCTCATCTTAAAATGGGAAAAGGTTCTCTGTCTCATAGGTTTTTCTGATAATAAAGTGTGATAATGTATGAAAACATTTTAGAAAGAGAAATGTGACTAGGTAACTTTTTGTTGAGTGTGGGTTTGTTGTAGTCTGTTTGTAATTATTGTGGCAAAGATTTACCCAGCAGTTACTTGTCGAAGGCGTACCATTTGCCAGCCCGTCTGCTCTTAGAACCCAGCACCGTTCCAGTGACCTAGAAGTTGCTGAGAACCTTCTCTACAGCCACCAGTTTGGAACTAAGCAGCTCACACAGGATTTGCTGTTTTGGATTTTTTTTTTTTCTAAAGGTGCATCTGCATAGACATGGACTCTGTCACCAGAAGCTTAGTATTTTGACTAACTGTAGAATGAAAGTCAAGGGAGGCCAGCTGGCAATTACTGAAACATGACCTATGGCTTGATAGCACAATGAGTCTGTTATTGAGAATGGGTTATAATAATCTCATTTTCCACTAGGTGACAGCAAAGCCCATAGTATTATCTTAATCATTGTTCAAAAGTTTTTGAGAATCTTCTGAAAAAAGCAGTGGATTTAATTATTGTTAAAACTATGACGTACAGCCTCGAGATGTTGTCATTACTCTCCCAAGACAACTAAATTCCAGTCTTTAAGAACCAATTTTAGTTCTTGACATTCTAAGTCACTTGAATTTACGAAAACAACAACAACAGTAAAAAGAGCTAACACTGATTTAAGCATTGACTATGTGACAGACACTGTTATAAATGTGCCTGGCTCCTGATACTACCTACTTCTTAGAGGCTTCACAGGGACCACAAAACTCCCCTCCTTTAATAAAGAACTAAGTTTTCCCCAGTCCCCCTTATTTCGTTGTGTTTTTATTTTAGGGTTGTGGGGTACAAGTGAGGGGTTGCAACATAAGTAGGCTGCATACAGGTGAAGTCTGGGCTTCCAGGGCCCTCTCTCCTCTAGTAGTGTGCCAGGTACACATTGTGTTGCTACATGCCCCTCTCTCTCCTCCCTCCCTCCTTCCCCTACCTGTGTTCTG
Source organism: Cephalopachus bancanus (assembly GCA_027257055.1). Lineage (NCBI taxonomy): Eukaryota > Metazoa > Chordata > Mammalia > Primates > Tarsiidae > Cephalopachus > Cephalopachus bancanus. Next base: position 814,210 of record JAPVLO010000020.1, read on the forward strand.
AGACTACTGATCCCACCCTTGTGCTAACATGATTAGTGTTCAGGAGCCTTCTGAGTGAGAACATTCCAGGTCAGCTTCTATAACCATAGCACTAATTACATAAATATATGCTCACAGCTAACTGACTGGGAGAGGTGAAGTTTGGTTAAGCATGTTGATGGTTTAGTCAAGGATACTTTATAGGGTTTTATGAATAATTTTCAATTACAAATATGCATGTGTACTCCTTGAATCTAAAATTTTAAAAATTGTGTCTAAAAAATTGGTATTTCTCAGAGCATTTATCTTCTTGGCAGATAACTTTCGCTCTTAGACTCATATGAACCCTTGGATGTGTTCCTTAGACTCATGTGGAACCTTGGATGTGGTGGCTCATTCATCTGGGGACTGTCTGTTGGGTTTGTGGGGTAAACCACTGGAGTATTTTTAGAGGGTTTAAGGCTAAGATGCTAGGAAGAATGAGTTCAACTCATGACAGTACAAGGCCTTAATGATCAGGGGTAAAAATTATGGCATTTGACCCTGTCCCCAGTCTCTGAGTGCTTGCCTTGGTCCTAAGCAGAGCAAGGACTGAAAAATAAAATGACAGGGCTATTCTGGTACACACTGATGCATAATCAGGCCTGCTTTATTTGTTTTTCTATCAGAATATAACATAGAAACCAGGGAGCCATTTTAGTTGGCTCCAACATGACTACCCATAAGCGTTTTCTTTCTTTTTTTTAATAATTAATCAGTATTTTTTATTATGGTTTTGTGGGGTACAGTTAAGGGTTAGGTGTACAATTACGTTTCATTCAGGAACCCTGTTGATAAGAGGTGTTTTCCCATCCCCCGACAGATATTTGCTACTGTTAATCTCATCCCCCTCCCCCCCATAGCTTCTCAGTACCATCAGTCATTTTCTTATAGTATTGCATTGGATGTTCAAGGTCCATTATATGAATGAGAACATGTGATACTCGGATCTTTGTTTCTGTGAGAGGTCACTCAGTATTATAGACTCTAGTTCCATCCAGGTTGCTGCAAAATTCATGATTTTGTTCTTTTTTATGGCTGCGTAGTATTCCATCGTGTATATGTACCACATTTTTTAAATCCAGTCCTCTTTTGATGGGCAGCATGGTTGTTTCCAGGTTCTTGCTATTGTGAACAATGCTGCGATAAACATACGTGTGCAGGTATCTTTTTAATAGAGACCTAATGATTTGTGTTCTTCAGGGTATATTCCCAGTAGGGGGATTGCAGGGTCATATGGAAGGTCAATTTTTAGAGCTTTTAGGAATTGCCACACTGCTTTCCACAGAGGTTGCACTAGTTTACACTCCCACCAACAGTGTAGAAGTGTTCCCTTTTCACCACACCCTCTCCAGCAGCTGTTATTTTTTGAGTTGTTGATAATTGCCATTCTGACTGGAGTTAGGTGGTATCTCAGTGTGGTTTTGATTTGCATCTCCCTGACGATTAGTGAGGTTGAGCATTTCTTCATGTGTTTGTTGGCTGCTCAGATGTCTTCTTTTGTGAAGTGTCTGTTCATATCTTTTGCCCATTTTAAAATGGGGTTGTTTGTTTTCTTCTTTTCAGTACGTTTCAGTTCCTTATAGATCCAGGATGTTAAGTCTTTGTCAGACCTAGAGTTGGCAAATACTTTTTCCGAGTCTGTAGGCTGTCTCCCTGCTCTCTTGATGGTTTCTTTGGCTTTGCAGAAGCTTGTCAGTTTAATAAGGTCCCATTTGTCTATCTTCTCTCTTATGTCCTGTGGGTTTCGGGTTTTATACAGGAATTGGATGCCAGTTCCAATTTCCATGAGAGTATTTCCTTCATTTTCTAAGGCTCTTATGGTTTGAGGTTTTACATTTAGGTCTCTGATCCATTTGGAGTTAATCTTTGTGCATGGGGATAGATAGGGGTCCTGTTTCAATCTTCTGCATGTGGTCAGCCAATTTTCCCAGCACCATTTACTGAATAGGTTCTCCTCTCCCCATTGGTAGGTGGTGGGGGCTTTGTTGAAGATGAGTTGGTTGAGAAATTGAGGTTTTGCTTCTGAAATCTCAATTCTGTTCCACTGATCTATATGCCTGTTCCTGTACCAATACCAAGTTGTTTTGATGATTGTAGCTTTATAGTAAAGTTTGAAATCTGGTATTGTGATACCACCTGCTTTGTTTTTTTTGCTGAGGATTGTTCTGGCTATTCTTGGACGTTTGTGTTTCCATATGAATCCCTGTGTTGTTTTTTCTAGGTCTGAGAAGAATGTTGTTGGTAATTTAATGGGTATTGCATTGAATTTGTAGATTGCCTTAGGTAAGATGGACATCTTCACAATGTTGATTCTTCTGATCCATGAGCATGGGATGTTTTTCCACTTGTTCGTGTCAGCTTTGATTTCTTTGAGCAGTGTTTTGTAATTTTCATTGTAAAGGTCTTTTAAGTCTCTGGTTAGGAAGATGCCAAGGTATTTCATTTTTTTGGTGGCTATTGTGAATGGAACTGTGTTTTTTATTTGAGTTTCTGTTTGTTTATTATTGGTGTAGAGAAATGCGATTGTCTTTTGTACATTTATTTTGGATCCTGAGACTTTGCCAAAGGCTTTTATCAATGTAAGGAGGCCTTTGACAGATTCTCTTGGGTTTTCAAGGTACACCATCATATCATCTGCATAGAGAGATAACTTGGCTTCCTCTTTTCCTATTTGAATACCTCTGATTGCCTCCTCTTCTCTGATTGCTTTAGCCAGGACTTCCAATACTATATTGAACAGGAGGGGAGAGAATACATAAATACATATTTATGCTATGAATACATAAGATGACATTTCAAAAGGTACAATAGAGCATGTAGCTAAGAAGCAAGTTTTTCCTCTCACATCTGTTCCACACAGAAAACCACTGTGATCACAGTTCCCAGTTTCCAGTGCTGCTCAGCTTCAGCAGCCTGAGGATGTGCTTGATAGGGTGGCTGTGGAGATGCTGGCTCTTGACAGAGGGAGCAGCAAGGAATAGCTCAGATAAGAGGGAGGGAAGTACATGTGACGCCTCCTGATGACTCTCAGGGGCCAAGAGATCACGGAATGTGGAAAAATGAGCCAGAAATATTGGGGAATTCATTATAAGAAGGCTTTATTTGTACCCGCAGGCTTGTGCAGCCTGGGCAAATTTAGTGAACTATTATTATAGAAATAGCATATGTTCTCAGATAGAAATTAAAAAATATAGATAAGTATACCTCCCTATTTAAATATGTGTGTGTGTATACATCTACATTTATATATATGATGAAGTTTTTCCTGGCAATAGGGAGCCCAAGCCTCAGTCTTCCAGTCTTATAGCAACCTAAGAATCACCAAATGATATCTCCAGAGAAGTTGAGACTTGTAAGGTCACAAGCAATCTTACCCCACAATGTGAACTGGACCACAAGAAGGAGCATCTATTGCAGAGAGGCAGCCAAACTAGGCAAGTCACTCCCCAGCTCCTAGCACTGCCCTGATGTGCTTTCACAAGGGTAAACATGTGTATCGGTTGACCCAGGACAGCCTCAGTTTGTACCCAGCATAATTATTTTAAAAGTCTTGTGCAATCTTAAAAACTGCCCTAAGTGTGTCAATAAGGTGTTTGATCTCTCTAAATAGAGCTCCTTTGTGCTTCTGCTCCCCCAGTGGAGCACCTTCAGGGTACTGGAACAGTTGAGTTGGGGTGGTCTACCTCTGAGCTGGGGTGGTCTACCATATTTCAGACCCAAAACTGCAACCACTTTCTCTCCTTGGGGTCTCTTCTGGATATGGCAGCCTCCTGTTTCTGGGGTTCTTGAACACAAAATCCAGACAAGAGAACTCCCTGGCCTACTTCTAAGATTGTTGTCCTATTCTCCTTTTCTTCAAATGAGACCTACCCTCAGTAGCTCAGCCATAATTTACTACTGGGAAGGGTAACCTCTCAGGACAATTCTTTTGTCTTTTTCCTACACCCTAGCATGTCACCTGCAACATAAGAAAAAAACAAAACAAAACAAAATTCTCCCATAATACCCAACTAGAAATGTCCAGAGGTTTATAATTTTGGAAGCACGTTCTTCTGGATATACTTATGTAAAGTCTTGTATTAGTTCTAGTTGTTTTTCATCTGATTTTCATAGTTTTCCTGAGTGGACAATCCTGACTTGCAACAATAACTTTTCCAATATTTATATATTTAATCTTTGGAAAATTTTTATTTTAAGGTGTAATACTTCTAGGGTATTATTGAACAATTGAATAATGACAATGACTTTAGTAGAATGCATCTAGTATTCTACTGTTAAGTAGATGTGTGCTATTGATTTAGGACAGAAATTTATGTGAAGGGAGTATCACCTAAGTTTACCAAAATAATTATCTTTATTGTAACTTATAGACTAAATGTCAGTATCTTGATCTTTGTTTTTGTCCAGATGAATGACAATGGAATTAGACATTTGCTTTACTCAGACATCCAACCCTTTCCCCTCTTATCTACCATAGAATATTAAATCCATAAATCATATAAAATATGGTTTTCCAGGATGCAGGGCTGGTTCAACATTCACAAGACCATATGTAATTAAATACATCAACAGATGTAAAAACAAGAACCACATGATTATATCATTAGATGCAGAAAAAGCTTTTGATAAAATCTAGCATCCCTTCTTGATAAAAACCCTCAAACATAGAAGGAACATACCTCAAAATAGTAAGTGCCATCTACAACAAACCCACAGCTAACGTATTGCTAAATGGACAGAAACTGGAAATATTTCCCCTGAAAACTGGAAAAAGAAAAGGCTGCCCATTCTCACCCCTCTTGCTCAACATTGTGTTGGAAGTCCTAGCTTGGGTAATTACACAAGAGAAGGAAATCAGGGGTATCCAAATAATAAAAGAGGAAGTCAAGTTATTCCTCTTTGCTAATGATATGATCTTATGCCTTGAAAATCCAAGAGATTTTCAGCAGAAAATCAGAAACCTGCTTGCACTGATAAAGGACTTTGATAAAGTCGCAGGGTACAAAAAAAAATTTGCAAAAGACAGTTGCATTCCTGTACACCAACAACAAGCAGGCAGAGACCAAAATAAAAAGCACAATCCATTCACAGCAGCCACCAAAAAAATGAAGTACCTCTTCATTCTCCCAACCAGAGAAGTGAAAGACCTTTACAATGAGAACTACAAAACACTGCTCAAAGAAATCCAAGAAGATACAAACAAATGGAAAAATATTCCATGCTCATGGATAGGAAGAATCAACATTGTTAAGATGTCCATCCTACCAAAGGCAATCTACAAATTCAATGCAATACTCATCAAGTTACCAACATCATTCTTCTCACACCTGGGAATGACAATACAGAAATTCATATGGAAACATAAACAACTATGAATAGCCAAAGCAATCCTTAGCAAAAGAAACAAAGCAGGAGGTATCACACTTCCAGATTCAAACTTTACTATAAGGCTATAGCAATCAAAACAGCCTTGTATTGGTACAAGAACAGGCACATAGACCAATGGGACAGGATAGAGATTCTGGAAGCAAAGTCTCAATTTCTCAACCAATTCATCTTTGACAAAACCTCCAACAACAACCACTGGGGAGAGGGAACCTATTCAGTAAACAGTACTGGGAAAACTGGTTGATCAACATGCAGAAGACTGAAACAGGACCCCTACCTAACACGATACACAAAAATTAACTCTAAATGGATCAAAGACCTAAATGTAAAACCTCAAACTATAAGAATCCTAGAAAATGCAGGAGACAATCTTATGGAAATTGGAACTTGCAACCAATTCTTGATCAGAACCTTAAGTGGCCATACCATAAGAAATAAGATAGACAAGTGGGACCTCATCAAACTGACGAACTTCTGCAACGCAGAAGAAAACATCAAGAGAGCAGGGAGATAGCCCACATAATGGGAAGAAATATTTGTCAACTGTATATCCGACAAAAGCCTAACATCTAGGATCCACAAGGAACTCAAACGTGCTGAAAAAAAAACCAAACAGTCCCATTACTAAGTGGGCAAAAGACGTGAATAGACACTTCTCAAATGAAGATATACGGGCAGCCAACAGACACATGAAAAAGTGCTCAACCTCACTATTCATCAGAGAAAACAAATCAAAACCACATTGAGATACCACCTAACTCCAGTAAGAATGGCCATCCCATCAATAATAAAACAAACAACAACAAATGCTGGCGAGGATGTGGAGAAAAAGGAACACTTCTGCACTGCTGGTGGCAATGCTAACTAGTGCAACCTCTTTGGAAGACAATGTGGCAATTTCTGAAAGAACTAGAAGTTGACCCTCCATATGACCCAGCAATTTCTCTGTTGGGAATATACCCAGAGGAATTCAAATCATTCTACAAAAAAGATACCTGCACATGAATGTTTGTTGCAGCTCTATTCACAATAGCAAAAACATGGAACCAACCATGCTGCCCACCGAAGCTGGATTGGATAAAAATAATATGGTACATATAACAATGGAATATTATGCAGCCATAAAGAAGGACAAACATGGACTTTGCGGCAACTTGGATGGTATTTAGAGTTGATCATAGTGATCTATCACAGAAACAAAGAACAGAGTACCATATGTTCTCTCTCATAAGTGGACCTTGAACAATTATTATAATACTATAAGAAAGTGATTGGTACTTGTGGGAAAAATACCGGGGGCGGGGATTGGGATTGGCAGTTGAGGGAAACTGCTAGGGAGGGAGGTGCACACCTCATCAACAAGGGTACCTGCATAATCAACGTTTGTATACCTAACTCTGAATTGTATCCCACATATTGAAAAAAAAAGTATGGGTTTTGGGATCAAACATACCAGAGCTGAAGTCTAGCTTGGAGACCATGCTAACTTTTCTGAATTTTATTTTTTTATCTAAAAATTAGAGTAATACTTATTTTACAGAGTTGCTGCATTAACTTTATTGCCTAGAATATAGTAATTACTCAATAAATGTGTTGTTGCAGTTATTATTAAATAAAAATATCCTCCAATAGGATCAGAGAGTGGAACATCTGCTTAGAAAAGACTTTTGAGTTAATAAAAGAGAAAATTCGAAGATTACCTTAAATCAAGTTCACTGAAGTCTTTTCTTGAAAGGTGGTAAGATACCAACTGTTCCGGTTTGCTCAGGATTGAGGAATTTCCAGAATGAAAGACTTTCAATTCTAAAATCAAGAAAGTCCTGGGAAAAATCTGGAAAGGTGATCACCTAAATTGTGATGATATTTGGTTACTTTCCCGTTTCCTTTTCATCAGGCAGTCTTCTCTAGAAGATAAAAATAGAATTAAAGAAAATTATCAAAGACCTGCTAATAGACAACATCTTAATAGTAACATCATCATCTTAATAATAATAATAGTAACAACAATACTATAATAATAAGCCACATTTAGAAGGAACTTTCTAGCAAATCAGGAAAAACACTACTGGGGTGATTTTAACAAAGGACTTGCTCTTTGAGTGGTGAGAGAATGCTAAGAAACTGGTTATTTCAGCTGGGCTCGGTGGCTCAGCTTGTAATACCGTGACTTTGGGAGGCTGAGGTGAGTGGATTGCCTGAGCCCGCGGGTTCGAGACCCGCCTGGGCAGTGAGACCTCATCTCTACAATAAATCAAAAAATCAGCCGGGCGTGGTAGCGCGCGCCTGTAATTCTGGCTACTTGGAAGGCTGAGGCGGAAGGATCACCAGAGCCCAGTAGGCAAGGCTGTGGTGGCCGGGAGCGGCCACTGCACTCCAGTCTGGGCGACAGAGTGAGACTCCAACTCAAAAAAAAAAAAAAGAAACTAGTTATTTCAATGGGAGAGGAGGTAGAAAAGAGAAACTAGGATAGTTGATATACTTCAGATAGAAAAAATCTGGTGCTCCTGTTCCCCCATAAGGAAGTGTGGAGGGACTCAGCTCCACATTAGGTGTGAGAGGAAGAGGAAAAGGTACAAAGTGAGGTGACTGATTCCCCTCTAGACAATTTGGAGCAAAACCTGGGGGTGACACTGCCTTTATGGACTGCTGCCAGGGCAGATGCTATCTACCTGTGTCCTGGCCTGGACCTGGCTGAGTCATTTCCCAGACTGCTCCGATGGGTGGGAGTAACCATAGCCAAGGAGGACACAGAAAGATCAGGGTCAGAACTGGGATCCCTGGGTTACAGCCCTGCTGTGGACAGAGAATGAGAGGAGGAGGAGATGAGGAGCCAAGATTAGGAGCACAGTGGGAATCAGGTCATTGCTGGGTAAACTCAAGAGACTCAGGACATAGCAGTAGATATGACCAGGGCACTGGTAGCTGATTCTTATTGGGTGCTACTCAGGTTGTGGGTTCAATGAAATAATGAACATAGATGCATATCTCCGCATGGCACATAGCTAAAGCTTACTGTGGATTTGCTATTTTTAGTTTTTGTACCTCTGAAAATAATTAACTAATTTCTCCTGGTATAACAACAGATTAATAAAAGTTAAGAAATTGATTTCTTTACTGGGAATAGAAGTTGAGAAGTTGTGTTTGTCCCACCAACATTTTTTAAAAATTCAGATGGAAAGTATAGAAAGATCAGTGTTTGCTTCTACAGTGGTTGTTGTAAAAAACAAACAACGATGCCAGCAGCACATCTGTCAGGAGGAGATCACCAATGATCCTTCCAGGGGTGGCATCCTGACCTGAGTTTACTCATGAAGGCCAAGAACCCTAATTCTATCCACCCATGGAGAAAAAAATGTATCGCTAGGGGTTAGTTTTGTCCTTTAATCAAACTTATAAGAGTAATAGATAAACCAATGTATCTTTTATTTGTTGCTTTAAATTTTGTCGGTTTTATTTTTATTTATCAATGAGGTCCCAAAAATGAATAAATAAAATAAATGAGGGCCATGCATGGGGCAATGGTGACAGTGTATCACTAAACACAGATATCGAATAGGCAATTAGCAGTGTTTGTCCAAACCATGGTGTCAGTTTAGTAATTTTCAAGAGAAAGTACTATCAAAATACTGGGGTCTTTATGGTCAGTGCCAAACACTGAAAAGTCCAATCAAAATTAGAAACCAGTTGATTTATTCACTTAGAAAAAATGACTACATTGAGTCCAGGATGCAGAGATCTCTTTGACAAAGCACAGTCTTCTTTAAGAGAAAAGCTTAACTGTAATCAGGAAGCAGTCACTACGAGTGTAGAGCACAGGCCTTAAGAAAGTTGACTTGTGGTCAGGCGTGATGACTCAAGCTTGTAATCCCAGCACTTTGGGAGGCCGAGGTGGGAGGATTGCCTGAGCTCAGTGTTTGAGACCAGCCTAGGCAACTTAGTGAGACCTCGTCTCTACAATAAATCAAAAAATTAGCCAGGCATGGTGGTGTGTGCCTGTAGTTCCAGCTACTTGGAAGGCTGAGGTGGAAGGATCGCCTAAGCCAGCAGGTCGAGGCTGTGGGGGCCATGAGTGTGCTACTGTACTCCAGCCTGGGTGATGGAGTGACACTTTAACTCAAAAAAAAAAAAAAAGAAAGAAAGAAAGAAAGAAAGAAAGTTGACTTGTGATGGCATCAGGATAAGAAAGTTTCCCACCCACAGGACTGGAAATACTGGCCAGTTCACTGCCTGTCTTGGACAATGCTGAGATGTGCATTACTAACATTTCCCTTGGCTATTTTTCCTGCTTTTTCTACACTTGCCCAACTCACAAAAATTCCTTTTTTACGTATGCATTCTTTGCTTAGCTAAGTTAATATATTCCTTTCTATTACAGACTATCAGACCCACAGGCAAGTTATTTCCTTTTTAAAGTTGTTGTATATCACTTGCTTTTATTTATGGCCTATTGATTTCATCCTTTTTCCCGTCCAAGCACCTTACATTCTTCTGACCACTTCACTGACACCCCTAGATCCAGAGAGCAACTGTTCTATCTCCTTTTTTAGACATTAATCTTATTTTATGCTCTATCTCGGTAATTCCACAAAGTCTTTAAGACTTCCTTCTCTTCAATATGTTGTTGACAAAAACACTTTGTCCCTCACCTAAGTCACTGTGCTGTTAATTATCTCCTTTTTTGGCATCTTTTTTTCTTTTTTTAAATCAATATTTTTTATTATGATTTTGTGAGGTACAGTTAAGGGTTAGGTGTACAATTACGTTTCATTCAGGAACCCTGTTGATAAGAGGTGTTTTCCCATCCCCAGACAGATATTTGTCACAGTTAATCCCATCCCCCTTCTCCCCCATAGTTTCCCAGTACCATCAGTCATTTTCTTACAGCATTACATTGGGTGTTCAAGGTCCATTATATGAGCGAGAACATGTGATACTCAGATCTTTGTTTCTGTGAGAGGTCACTCAGTATTATAGACTCTAGCTCCATCCAGGTTGCTGCGAAATTCATGATTTTGTTCTTTTTTATGGCTGCGTAGTATTCCATCATGTATATGTACCACATTTTAAAATCCAGTCCTCTTTTGATGGGCAGCATGGTTGTTTCCAGGTTCTTGCTATTGTGAACAACGCTGCGATAAACATACGTATGCAGGTATCTCTTTTATAGAGTGATTTGAGGTCTTCAGGGTATATTCCCAGTAGGGGGATTGTGGGGTCATATGGAAGGTCGATTTTTAGAGCTTTTAGGAATTGCCACACTGCTTTCCACAGAGGTTGCACTAGTTTACACTCCCACCAACAGTGTAGAAGTGTTCCCTTTTCACCACACCCTCTGCAGCAGCTGTTATTTTTTGAGTTGTTGATAATTGCCATTTTGACTGGAGTTAGGTGGTATCTCAGTGTGGTTTTGATTTGCACTTCCCAGATGATTAGTAAGGTTGAGCAATCTTCATGTGTTTGTTGGCTGCTCGAATGTCTTCTTTTGTGAAGTGTCTGTTCATATCTTTTGCCCATTTTATAATGGGGTTGCTTGTTTTTTTCTTTTCAGCACGTTTGAGTTTCTTGTAGATCCAGGATGTTAAGCCTTTGTCAGACCTAGAGTTGGCAAATACTTTTTCCCAGTCTGTAGGCTGTCTCCCTGCTCTCTTGATGGTTTCTTTGGCTTTGCAGAAGCTTGTCAGTTTAATAAGGTCCCACTTGTCTATCGTCTCTCTTATGACCTGTGGGTTTCGGGTTTTGCTCAGGAATTGGATGCCAGTTCCGATTTTCATGAGGGTATTTCCTTCCTTTTCTAAGGTTCTTATGGTTTGAGGTTTTATATTTAGGTCTCTGATCCATTTGGAGTTAAACTTTGTTCATAGGGATAGATAGGGGTCCTGTTTCAACCTTCTGCATGTGGTCAGCCAGTTTTCCCAGCACCATTTACTGAATAGGTTCTCCTCTCCCCAGTGGTAGGTGGTGGGGGCTTTGTCGAAGATGAGTTGGTTGAGAAATTGAGGTATTGCTTCTGGAATCTCAAGTCTATTCCATTGATCTATATGCCTGTTCCTGTACCAATACCAAGCTGTTTTGACGATTGTAGCTTTATAGTAAAGTTTGAAGTCTGGTAATGTGATACCACCTACTTTGTTTTTTTTGCTGAGGATTGTTCTGGCTATTCTTGGACGTTTGTGTTTCCATATGAATTCCTGCATTGTTTTTTCCAGGTCTGAGAAGAATGTTGCTGGTAATTTGATGGGTATTGCATTGAATTTGTAGATTGCCTTAGGTAAGATGGACATCTTCACAATGTTGATTTTTCCAAATCATGAGCATGGGATATTTTCCACTTGTTTGTGTCATCTTTGATTTATTTGAGCAGTGTTTTGTAATTTTCATTGTAAAGGTCTTTCACATCTCTGGTTAGGAAGATGCCAAGGTATTTCATTTTTTTAGTGGCTATTGTGAATGGAATTGTGTTTTTTATTTGGGTTTCTGTTTGTTTATTATTGGTGTAGGGAAATGCGACTGTCTTTTGTACATTTATTTTGTATCCTGAGACTTTGCTAAAGGCCTTTATCAATGTAAGGAGGCTTTTGACAGATTCTCTTGGGTTTTTAAGGTACACAATCATATCATCTGCAAAGAGAGATAACTTGACTTCCTCTTTTCCTATTTGGATACACCTGATTGCCTCCTCTTCTCTGATTGCTCTAGCCAAGACTTCCAATACTATGTTGAATAGGAGGGGTGAGAGTGGACATCCTTGTCTAGTTCCAGTTTTCAGGGGAATTGTTTACAATTTTTGTCCATTTAGGAGTATGCTGGCCATGGGTTTCTCGTAGATGGCTTTTACTATTTTGAGGCACGTTCCCTGTATGCCTAAATGTTCAAGGGTTTTTATCAAGAAGGGTGCTGGATTTTATCAAAAGCTTTTTCTGCATCTAATGATATGATCATGTGGTTTTTGTTTTGACATCTGTTGATGAATTTAATTACATGTATGGTTTTATGAATATTGAACCAGACTTGCATCCCAGGAATGAAGCCTACTTGGTCATGGTGGATGATTTTTGAGATGTATTGCTGAATCTGGTTTGCTAGGGTCTTGTTGAGAATTTTAGCATCTATGTTCATCAGAGATATTGGCCTGTAGTTCTCTTTCTTTGTTGGATCTTTACCTGGCTTGGGTATCAATGTGATGTTGGCTTCGTAAAATGATTTGGGGAGAGTTCCATCTTTTTCAATCGTCTGGAATACCTTCAGTAAGATTGGTATCAGCTCCTCCTTAAATGTCTTGTAGAATTCTGCTGGAAAGCCATCTGGACCAGGCTTTTTTTTGTAGGAAGTTTTCTTATTACGTAGTCGATTTCCTTGATTGTTATTGGTCTATTTAGGGTCTCAATTTCTTCTTGTTCCAACCTAGGTAGGTTGTGTGATGTCAGAAAGTCCTCCACTTCCTTAAGATTTTCAAGTTTGTTTCCATACAAGTGTACGTAGCAGTCTGTAATGATCTTTTGTATTTCTTCAGGGTCAGATGTGACTTCATATTTTGTGTTTCTGATTGTGCTTATTTTTTTTTTTTTCTTGTTTTTTCTTGGTCAGTCTAGCTAGGGGACCATTGATGTTGTTTATCTTTTCAAAGAACCAGCTTTTTGTTTCATTGGTTGTTTGTATTATCTTATTGTTTTCTATGTCTTGGATTTGGGCTTTTATTTTGGTGATCTGGATTCTTCTGCTGAAATTAGGGTTTTTGTGGTCTTACTTTTCTAGCTTCTTTAGGTGGCTTTTTAGGTTGTGAATTTCTGTTCCTTCCATTTTCTTAATGTTGGTTTGTAGGGATATAAACTTTCTTACTACAGCTTTCAGGGCATCCCAGAGATTTTGGTAAGTTGTTTCTTCATTTTCTTTTGTTTCCAGGTATCTTTTGAGCTCTTTTTTGATTTCATCATTGACCCAGGAGTTGTGTAGCATCATGCTGTTTAGTGTCCATGTCTTTGTGGGTACTGGGGGGAGTTTGTTGTTGTCAATGTTTATTTTTATTACACTGTGGTCCAAGAAGGTACATGGTAGAATTTCGGTCCTTTTAAATTTGCTTATGCTTGATTTATGGCCGAGTATATGGTCAATCATAGAACATGTTCCATGTGGTGATGAGTAGAATGTGTATTCTGTGGTCTTTGGATGGAGTGTTCTGTAGTATCAATTAAGTTCATTTTGTCCAAATTCACATTGACGTTCCTGATCTCCTTGTTGATTTTTTGTCCTGATGATTTGTTTAGGGTTGTGAGTGGGGTACTATAGTCCCCAGATATGATGGTGTTAGAGTTAATATCTTTCTTTAGTTTTCCTAGAAGTTGCTTTATGAAAGTTGGCGCACCTATGTTGGGTGCAAATATGTTTAGGATAGATATTTCTTGTTGATGGATTGAGCTTTCTATCATTATGTAGTGGCCTTCTGTATCTTTTTTGATTTTTAATAGCTTGAAGGGTATTTTGTCTGAAATTAAGATCGCTACTCCTCCTTTCTTTTGTATTCCGTTCACCTGAAAGTTTGTTTCCCATCCTCTTACTTTGAGTCTGTGGGTGTCCTTTCTAGTGAGGTCAGTCTCTTGAAGGCAATAGATGGTTGCCTGATGATATTTTATCCATTTTGCCATTCTATGTCTTTTCAGTGGTGCATTTAGTCCATTCACATTTAGGCTAATAATTGAAATGCAAGAGTTGATCCCTGTCAGAAGGTTCTTACAGAGTTGTTCCTGTTTGCTTGCTGGCTTTCTTTGGGTTTTGGTGTTGGTTCCTGTGTGTTTTTAATCTTTTGCCTGTACTCTTGTGAAGAATGTTGTTGTTCTTTTCTCTTTTTCTTCTGTGTTCGGTACTTTCTTAAGTGTTTCTTGTAGAGGTGTTCTCGTGGCAGTGTAGGTTCTTAGGGATTGGATATCTGGAAAAGATTTCAATTCTCCCTCACTAAAGTATCTTAGTTTGGCTGGGTAGGTTATTCTTGGTTGAAATTGTTTCTCTTTTAGAACTTTGAAGATTGGGTTCCAGGCTCCCCTAGCCTGAAGGGTTTCTGTGGATAAATCTGCTGCTATTCTAATTGGTTTTCCATGGTAGGTAGTCTGGCCATTTTCTCTTGCTGCCTTTAGGATTTTTCCTTTTATAGCTACTTTGTTTAGGTGAATTATTATGTGTCTGGGAGTTGGTCTTCTCATTTGTTGTCTTGCAGGGCTTCTCTGTATCTCTTGTGTTTGAATTTTTTCATTCTTGATGAGATGAGGGAAGTTTTATTGAATGATTTCGTGAAATGTTTATTCCAGTGTGGCTTCTGTTTCTCTCTCTGCCTCAGGAAGTCCAATTACTCTTAGGTTTGTTCTCTTGAAGTGATCATTCATCTCTTGCAGGTTTTGTTCTGTCTTTTTGAGCTTCTTTTCTATGATTTTGACAGTTTGGGTTAGTTCTGTGTTTTGGTCTTCAAGCTCTGAGATTCTTTCTTCTGCTTGACTGATTCTGCTTTCCATGCTTATTAGTCTGTTGTTCATTTCCATCACAGTATTCTTTACTGCTGTCATTTCTGACATCAGCTCCTTCCTATTTTCCTCTTGTCTCTCCTCAATTTTTAAAATTCTCTCCATTAATGTCTTTTTTTTTTTTTTGAGTTGGATTCTCACTCTGTCACCCAGACTGGAGTGCAGTGGCCACTCCCGGCCACCGCAGCCTCATCTGCTGGGCTCCGGCGATCCTTCCACCTCAGCCTTCCAAGTAGCTGGAATTACAGGCATGTGCTACCACGCCGGCTGACTTTTTTGATTTATTGTGGAGATGAGGTCTCGCTGCCCAGGTGGGTCTCGAACCCGCGGGCTCAGGCAATCCACTCACCTCAGCCTCCCAAAGGCGCAGGATTACAGGCTGAGCCACCAAGCCTGGCTCATTAATGTCTTGATGTCTGGGTTTGTTGCATGTAACCAGTCATTCTGGGGGCTCTTCATTGTTTGTGTTCCAGAGTCTGTTTTTTCAGTGTCTGATCTCCCAGGGGTCTGTGTGAGACCTATATTCTTCTTTTGGTTTTTCTTCATTTGTGCGGGTTTTCCCCCTCCCTACTTTTTCCTTCCCTCCACGTCACCGTCTTCTTTAATTCTGTTATTCAGGGTTAAAGGGATTGGTTTTACTTCTGTTTGTTCAATCTCCTATTCTTTATGTATGCCCTCTTACTTTGTTCAATTCTGGAGTTGCACTGTAGGTTGGGGTTGGTCCTTTTTGCAGTTTTGAGATTTACTTAAGGGGGGAGCTGTGATTCAAAATCTATCTGCAGATCCTGGTATTTGCTGACAGGTGTGTGAATAATCTGGAACCCACTTCCCACTGCCTTGGAGTCTGTCGGTGCAGTGGGGCTGTAGGTTTACTCCCTGAAATAAAATGTGGTTAGCAGAGGGGAGAGAATGGAGCAGACAGTGGGTTGAAGAGGGGGTGGAGAGATAGAGGAGTAAGGGGGGAAACAAATGAGTGTGCCAACAAATAGAGAGAGAGGCCTATACTGAAACAGATAAGAACAATATATCACAGCTACAGACGAACCAGCTCTCCTACAAACAAAAATAAAACATATAGTGATGCTAACATACCAGCTATCCAACCACCTTATTAGTGTGCTGTTCCTCTATACAAATATATGGTTTACAGAGAGAAGAAAAGAGAAGAAAAGGAAGAGGAAAAAAGAAAAAAAGGAACAATACAGTAGGAATAGAATTAAGTCATTAAACTAACAGAATCAATGAAGCACACTCTGAGACATTTCATTTAAGTCCAGTGTCCTTTCAGATCTGATTTCTAGTTTTCTTTTCTAGCTGGTAAATTAGTTTGCAGTTAGGGTCAGTTGCCCTGGTCTGCTGTGAAGGACAGTTCAGATCACCCTCTGTTCACCACTCTGGTTTATGTCTTTATCAAGCTTGTTTCTCCCGTTTTGGTGTTGTTACCTTGAATCGCCAGCAGGTGGTGCTATCTCAGCTGCTCAGTCCAGCGGGGGTGGGGCTGGACAGGGACGGCAGAGGCTGAAGATGGCAAGATGGCTGCCTGCCTCAGGGCAGATGGTAGGAGACTTACGGTGGGCAGGATGTCTCTGTTACAGGAGAGGTGGCAGCGATCCCAGCAGATCTTCCCTGAAGGGGCTTCAAGGACTGAAGTTGTGGATCACCTCCAGCCCGGGTGGTGCGATGTGCTACCGGTGGCAGTGGCGGTGGCTGTGGCGGCTGCGGCGGCAGCGTCTGCACTGCAGTGGCTGTCCAAACTGCTGCGATGCCCCAGTGGTGGCAACGGCTGAGCTCCATATGAAGAGCAGGCTGCGATGTTGGGGTCCGTAGCCCCCGGGGCGAGAGTCAGAGACCCACTGCAGTTCTCCTTTCAGAGGTTTTCACAGACTGGGTTGCTCCATCACCATCCTGCCGGAATTCCCCTTCTTTTTTTGTATCTTAATTTACTTATTCCACTGGCTCTAACTACAGTCTACAAACACAGTTAAGCCTCCTCTCCCCCCAAAAGCCTACCTGCAAGCTTGCTACTCTCATGCTCCTCCTCCCCCTTCCTCTCCTGCTTTTCATAGTTACAGGATAGGGAGCAACATTGTCGTCATCTGTCATCACTCTCTCCCACTTATAAGTGCCCTGCAATCTGGCTCCCACAGGTTTCACTGTACAGTGGAATTTGTTTCTTGGAGTAGTGCTAATTTTCAGGGACCTCTTCTTATTGGGTCTAGAGCTAGACCCAGAATGGGGTGACTGCCTGGCTTTGCTGACATTGCTCCCTTGGCCATAGCTGGTTGTTTTATGGAGAGAGACATACACTTAATCTGGGCCAATCACTTAAGCTGTCCCCTCTCCTGGAATTTGGAACTTAAATTGGAAAGGCATGGAATTTGCTGGAACAGAGTTGTGTTAATAGCTGTATCACCTAGGGAGAGGGGCTGTGGGTTCCTAGAAGGCCCTCAGAGCTGCTCTGTTTCCTGTCCTTCCTGAGTCTTGAGTGTTCATTTCTTCTCTTAACTCTCCATGATCTGTCCCAGAGCCCTCCCTTAGACACTGACTTTAAATTCTTTTTTTTTTCTGTTTAAGCTAGTGAGAGTCAGCATCTATCCTTGCAACCAAAAGACTTATGCAATCACTCTCTACTCTCTTTGACAATTCAGAAGTCTTGGATGCTAAAGCATACCCTTCCCTGCTGAAAATCCCTTTCTCTATGTGTTTGCTGCCTCTTAGTCCTGTAGCCTTTTCTCAGACTCCACCCTCACTCCTCTTCTTTCCCATACATCTGAATGGGAAGCTTCCTAAAATTTCATTCATGGAAACCTTTTTTACATTCTCATTTATTCAACTCAACAAAACAATTTTTTTTTGAGTTGTAGTCTCATTCCATTGGTCAGGTGGGAGTGCAGTGGCACACTCACGGCCACCCCAGCATCGACCTGCTGGACTCCAGCGATCCTTCCACTTCAGCCTTCCAAGTTGCCGGAACTACAGATGCACCCTACCACGTCCGGCTAATTTTTGATTTATTGTAGATATGAGGTCTCATCAAGTTGCCCAGGCTGATCTTAAAACCACGAACTTGCTGGGCTTGGTGGCTCAGCCTGTAATCCTGTGCTTTGGGAGGTGAGTGGATTGCCTGATCCTGTGGGTTTGAGACCTGCCTGGGCAACTTGGTGAGACCTCATCGCTACAATAAATCAAAAATTAGCCAGGCATGGAGGCGCATGCCTGTAGTTCCAGCTACTCGGAAGGTGGAGGCAAAAGGATCACTGGAGCTCAGCAAGTTGAGGCTGTAGTGGCTGGGAGTGGCCACTGCACTCCAGTCTGTCCAGTCTGGTGACAGAGTGAGACTCCAACTCAAAACAAAAACAAACAACAAAACAAACAAACAAACAAACAAACAAACAAACAAACCATGAGCTCAGACAATCTACTCACCTTGGCCTCCCAAAGTGCTGGGATTACAGGTTGAGCCACTGGGTTTAGCCCACAAAACAAAATTTGAATGAGTCAGGCACTTTATCACCTCAATTCAGAAAATTTCAAATGGACATAGTTGAGCATCTAGACATCCAAGTTCTAGATACATATTTCCAATTGTCTAAACATACATTTTGGATCCATCTCCACTTAAGATCACCTATTGTCATTTCAAATTCAATGTATTTAAAACCAGACTCAGGATTTTTGTCTTCAAATATGATTATTTTTCTATCTCTATCAAGAACAGTACTATACTCCCCAGCATGGGCTTAAATATCAGAGTCATCTCTTACTTTTTTCTTCCTTCTGGTCAAAGCACAGGCCCTGCCAAATTCGACCCTTCACACATTGTCCCCAGCAGAACATTCTCACCGTCACTTCACACTAAGCCTCCTGAGGTTTCACTTGCTGTTGTAGGGGTTTATTAACCCTGCTATCTAGCTGTGTCCCCACCCAATCATCCTCCACACTGCTTCCTAAAACTCAGATCTAAATGTGATTGTTACCAGAAGATAAATCTTTAATAATTCCATAGTCCTCTACTGGGATGTTCATCAAAGTTTTGATGAAGTACAGATTCTTGCATTGCAAGTAAGACTTCCTAAATCAATTTCCAGGAGTGAGGCATGGGCATATGTACTTTGAGAAAGACTCCTGAGAGATTCTGATGTAGACACGTAGTTAAGAGTCATTGCTTTAACAGAATCTCAATGTCTACTGAACAAACCTCAGATTTCTCATTGTGATATTTAAGGCACAAAATTTTGCTTCAAGTATTTTCCTCCTTTATTCCTTACATATCCCAAAGTCTGGACAAAAATGATTGTAATATTTATTGTTTCCTGAATGCCTTCTATCATCATGCCTTTTATTAGTCAGTTCTTGCCACTTAGAATACCCTCTCTCCATTTCCATTTCTCTCAATTACATCTTTTCCTCAAGGTCAATCTTACATGAGATTAAGTTAGATTAAAATGGGTTTAAAGTATTTAGAATAGTTCTTGAGTCATAATAAGCCCTCCATAAATACTTGTTGATGTTGTTATGATGATGAATATCTTCTACCTTCATGAAGTAGGCTTTCCCTCCTTTGTGTTTCCATTGCACGTTTTCTCTACTCCTTTCAGGGTGCTTGTAGATTCTGTTTAGCTTTTTGTACCTGTCTGTCTTCATCTGATAAAATGCAACCTTGCTAATGAACTCTGTTTTGGCCAAGAACATCATTCAAAACATAATAGGTGCTCAACAAATTTTTACTCATTTTAAATTGAGTTCTACATTAATCACAATAGCACAAGGGAGGGATCCACAGTCACAGGACACTGTTGGTGGGTGGGGGGAGGCATGTAACAACATAAAAGGTACTGTTATAGCTGGATTGTGAGAAATGATGCCAACACTCAGAGAAGGTCAGATTATGAGTCCTTTATTCATGCCAGTGACTGAGAGTGGACTAGTGTCCCAGATAACTCTCGGCAGCAAACAGAGAGAGTAGTGGGTTTTTAAAAGGTAAACATTATGTAAGCTATACAGTTTGACTGATATTTCTTGGCAAACCGTATGATTAGTAACGGGTAGTAAGGGGGTATGGATGGTTATAGAATTTATGCAACTAGGGAGTTTCCAATCACTGAGGGACACAGGAATATGGGTGTGAGGTATGTTTATGAGAAGGTTACATAAGGGGTTCTTCTCTAGGTTAAGATGGAAGATATATTACAAAATGGAGTTACTTACTTATGAAATAACTTAAGTAAGTTATTTCAGCAGCTATTACAGGTTTTGCAGATAGATATTTCATTCCCCTCTTTTAGTTGTTTATGAGTCAATGCGTTGACTTATCTGTCATAAATATATTATTATACTGGGGTCTCATATACATAAGTTTCACAGAACTGATTTGCTGCTTGACAAAATGGATAATCCAACTGATTATGCAGGGTCCAATAAGGAGACCAAGGAGAAGAAATATGAGGGGTTCAACTAGACTAGTACAAGTGTAGTTAACCATGGGTTCCAATTAAATAAAGCCTGGAACCAGGATTTATTTGTTCTTTTTCTTTTTGTCATTTGTCTAAATTTTCTTGGCCCTTTTGGAGGGTATCTTTAATAACTTCTGATTTGTTGGCATAAAAACAATAAGCTTCTCCAAGGGTTACATGGAGTACCCATTGGGATAGGAAAAGTAAATCTAGGCCTCTATGATTCTGAAGGACAACTTCAGCCAAGGATTTCACCAGGTCTTGGAGGTGGTCCATAGCAAATTGCAGATTCCCCAGGTCGCCATTAATTTCTTGGTTAAGGTTAGATAAACCCAGTTCTCTATGGACAAGGACAGCAGTGCCAATTGCAGCTGTTCCTGCTATACTTAGCCTGACTACAGCAAGTATTACCAATGGAACAGTGCATTTTGAACGAGCCATTGGAAGACCAGGGGGATTAAGCAGAAGAGTTCCCTCAGGACCACTATAAGTATAAACTTGAGGCAGTACATGAACAGTAATTAACTTTTTGGTAGTAGCACATTTTGTAAGGCCTACAGAACTAGCTAACCAGGTGTTGAAAGGGGCCATGTAGGCCATGGATTCGGCCATGGTTAGGGTGAGGGATAAGTTACAAATATCAGAGAACAGAGAAGCTGTTAGATTGAAACCTGGAGTTACAAGGCAGGAGGCTTTACCAGTTACATCACCTAGAGTAATGTGAACCATTTCCAGAGTGCAGTTAGCTCTCCATATGATAGGAGTTTCAATTCCTAGGCCCACATAGTAAGGGGGTTTGAAATTAAGCAAAGTCAGCAATCTGAAGTCATCTGAGGCACAGTAACATTAAGTAGACAGTGTATATTATTCAACATAGGAAAAAGACTAGGAGGTTGATAAGCCAGGTTTGGAAGTGGTTATGGCAAACTTGGAAGCTGTTGAGATGAACCCGGGGTAGTGGGTTGGTTGGCAAAAGGCAGAGGCTAAGGTGGCTGATGGTGACTGGACAAGGGATCCTTCAGCTCTGCCAATGGCCCTATAGGTTTGATCATGGTTTTATAGGTGATTGTTTGCTGCTAGTTGGTGAATAAGGCACCATAGTCATACTCATTAATATAGAGTCGTATACCCCAGGTATTTCCTGTACTCCAGGAATAATGCAGAGGATTGGTAACCTTTATATATATAGGTCATCCCGGGCCAGCACCCAGCCAAAG
This sequence comes from Cephalopachus bancanus, assembly GCA_027257055.1. Taxonomy (NCBI): domain Eukaryota; kingdom Metazoa; phylum Chordata; class Mammalia; order Primates; family Tarsiidae; genus Cephalopachus; species Cephalopachus bancanus. The sequence goes on from JAPVLO010000020.1 coordinate 835,795, forward strand.
GGTAATTTCAGAGGTGTCATTAGGCCCCCCACTGTAAGTTGCAATGGTGACACATTTCCAGTCTGGGCAAAAGAAATTGTTTTCCTGGTTACAACTGTGGTCATTGGGATTACTGGGGCAGAGATAAAAGTCTACATCCTTCATATAACTGGGGAGTGCACACTGTTTGCATGATTGGCTATAGTAATGATTTTGTATATCGTGTTTACCATACATGTTCCTTCCTTCTCTATTTGTGCCAGATCAGGAAGGTTTACTTTAAGCTGGACTGGGGGTGAATTGTGGGCCCAGTTTTGGATTGCTAGGACCTTTCCTGATGTAAAAGAGGTTAAAGAAAAGATACAGGCAGTATAGTAAGTTATTCCAAGAGGGGGGAAGCAAATTAAGAAGCAACACCATAACTTAGTAGGGTAATAACACATCCTATGCAAAGGAGATAGGATATTATTAACAGAGACTTTTTGCCACATTTCCAATCTGCAGGAGCTATAACAGGCAATTCTGCACCAAAACCCAAAACAAGTGGGATTACAAAAACAAGAGGTATAATTAGCAACCAGTCTGTTTGAGTCTCATGGTTTAGATGTACACCAAAAGGTGACCTTGAGAATGTTCTTGGAGTCCTTGGTTGCAGCCCAGGTGGCTGAATGATGGCTGTCTTTCCTTGATGAATGAGGGTGTGGATATCTGGGGTCCCTTGCCACCACAGCACAGTCAATGACATGAACTGGTGGAGTTAGGTCAGTTTCCCTGGCCCTTTTAACTTGGGTGTGATGAAGCCAAGCTGGTATCCCATCAACCTTGATTGCTGTTGGAGTGGTGAGGATGACGAGAAATGGTCATTTCCAGGTAGGATAAGTCCTTCTTTCTGGAACTTTTTGATGAAAACCAGGTCATCAGACTGGGATGGATGACAAAGCATGGAGGATGAAGTGGGCAAAACAGCACGAGTATTGGAGTGTACAGTTGCCTGGACCTGTTGTAGAGACTGGAGATACTTTAGCAGAGATTGGTTAGTTATTTCTTCTAGAGTGGGATTCTGCAATTGGGGCAACAAAGGAGGGTGTCTTCCAAACATGATTTCATATGGAGTAAGCCCAGCCTTATATGGGGTACATCAAGTACGGAGAAGAGCTATAGGCAAAAGATTTACCCATTTTTCACTGGTTTCTATTATTAATTTGGTTAAAGCAGATTTCAGTTTGGTTCATGCGTTCTACCTTCCCAGAGCTTTGTGGTTGGTAAGCACAATGAAATTTCCAGTTTATGTTTAGTGTCTTACTAGCCAGCTGCACTATGGATGAGGTGAAGGCAAGACCATTGTCAGAGTCAATAAAGAGGGCTTTTTAACAACCGAGCCACCGGTCTTCTCCATGGCCCTAGGGTCTGAGTGAGTACCCCTTTTGCAATCCCTCATTGTTCATGAATGGACAAGTGGAAAGACTTGGTGACATCTGGAAGGGCTAGAGCCGGGCTTGGGTCAGGACCATTTTCAACTGCTAGAACACTTGTTCCTCAGTAACAGTCCCTGCTGTGGCTGTGTACAGAAGTTTGGCAATTTCAGAAAATCCTGGTATCCATAGCTGACAATACCCTGCCACCACCAGGAATTCCCATACCTATTTCTTGGTGGTAGGCATGGGGATTTGAAGAATGACTTATTTCTGAGCTGAAGTTAGGACTTGTTTACCTTTTTTAAAGTTGGTATCCCAGGTAGGAAACTTCAGTGGAGCAGAGCTGTACCTTCTTTGCTGATACTCGATAGCCCAAGTCTTGAAGAAGCTGTAGCAGGACCTTGGTACCTTGTAGATAAGTGTCCTGGTCTGCAGATTCAAGGAAGAGATGATCAACATACTGGAGTAAAGCACATTCAGGGTGTAGGGCATGGAACACTGACATATCCTATTGCAAGGCTTCCCTGAAAAGAGTTGGGGAGTTCTTGAAACCTTGTGGTAACCAGGTCCAGGTTAACTGACTGGTGTTCCCTGAGTCAGGATTTGTCCATTCAAAAGTAAAGATAGGTTGACTGACAGGGGATAAAGGAATGGAGAAGAATGCATCCTTTAAATGCAGTACAGTATATACCTGATTTTGAGGAGGAAGCAGGCTGAGCAAAGTATACGGGTTAGGAACGGTAGGATGGATAGTTTCAACTTGCTTATTAACTTCTTTTAAGTTTTAAACTGCTCGATAAGCAGAGGATCCTGGTTTCTGAACTGGCAAAAAAGGGATGTTTCATGCTGACTTTTGTGGGGTTAAAATATTAGCAGCTAAGAGTCTTTTGATATGAGGAGCCATTCTTTTCTGGGTCTGTAAACTCATAGGGTACTGATGAACGTGAACAGGAGTAGCTGATGCTATTAAACTTACTACCACTAGAGGGTAATGTTTTGCCAGTCCTGGTGGTTGGTCTCTGCCCAGACTGAAGGAAACTCCTGTAGAAGTAAACTTGATGGGGCATTTTCAGTAGAGGACTTAGAGGAAGTTAAAAGATATTCTTCAGAGAGCAGAACTGTTAGGAGCATTTTATAGGCAGTAGGAATGAACATTTCAGTTTTGTCAGGTGAAAACACAATGGTAACTTTTAACTTTCAAAGTAAGTCTCAACCCATAAGAGGAAATGGGCAATCTGGAGCTATTAGAAATGAGTGAGTTACTCACTTTTGTCCAAAATTGACAATCCAGTTAGAAGTGAACTTGCAATTAGTAACTGTGCCTGCTCCTCCCTGGACTGAAACCTGCCTGTTAGACACAGGTCCCAATGGTGTTTTCAGGACCGAATGTGCTGCCCCAGTGTCCACTAAGAGTTGAACTAGGTAGCCCCTGATAGCTGCTGTTTCCATGGGCTCTTGAGGGCCTAAAGAGAAAGAGCCCTGGCCCCGTCAGGTCAAATTATTTCCAGCCTCTTCAGCAGATGGCAGGACCAGAACTGGCTTAGAGTTTTCTTGTGGGTGAAGGAGGCAATCTTTGACCCAATGCCTTAGTTCCTTGCAATAAGCAGACTGGTTCTTTGCCAACCAAATTGTCTGGGTTTCTGACCCTCTTGGCCCTTCTGGTTATTGAACTTTTGATGGGGAGGCTTGGAATCACCCCCTGAGGTCTGGAGTGCTGTTACCAGGATTTTGACTTGTCTTTTTGAAGCCTTGTCAGCTGCCTGCACTGCCTGCTTTTGTTTCTCAGCATCTCGGTTATTATAAACTTTGTGGGTTATTTCAAGCAGTTGAGAAATATTCATTCCTACAATGCCTTCCAGTCTTTGTAACTTCTTCCTAATGTCTGCCTGAGCTGCCTGAGTCATGAATGTGAGATTTATAGTTTGAGCATTCTCGGGAGCTGAGGGATCAAAAGGGGTGTAGGTCTGAAACACCTCTTGGAGGCACTCAAGGAATGCTTCTGGAGACTCCTCAGGTTCCTGGAGAATCCCAGTGGTTTTGGAAAGATTGATAGGTTTTCAAGCTGTCCCTTTTAATGCTGCTAATAGAGCCCAGTGATAGGCATCCAATGCCCTGGATCCTGCTGAGGTGTTAGGGTCCCAGTTTGGGCGAGAAGGGGGAAAGTCTCTATCTTAGTTTGTGTGTGTGTGTGTGTGTTGTGTGTGTGTGTGTGCGCGCGCGACGCATGACCCAGTAGAGTTCACAATAAACTTCCTGGCCTCAGTTCTAATGCATTCCGTTCTTCAGCAGTAAACAAAGCGACAAGGATCTGTTGACAATCATCCCATGTGGGACAATGGGTGTGCATAACTGATTCCATTAAAGAAATCAAGACCTGTAGCTTAGCTGAGAATGGGGGGGTTCTGATACCTCCAGTTATACAAATCAGAAGAGGAAAAGGGCCTATATACCATAAACAACCACCCGGTTTGATCTGCCCCTGATGTAGGAGGAACTTCCCAGAGGGAAGGAGTGGGGCTGGATCAGTCCAGGACTGGAGTTGAGCAGCCAAAGGTGGAGAAGACAAAAAGGGGATAGAACTGGAAGCAGCCTCAGCTGCAGCTGGGGCTGGGGACAGCTGTGGGCAAACAGAGGTGGTGGAGGTAACAGTGGGTGAGAAAGCCTGGGAAGCATATGGTGGATGGTTAACGTTAACTGGATCATCAAGAGGATCTTCAGTAGAAGGGGGCAAAACAGGATACAACCCAGAGGAAGCAGAGGGGCAATCTTTGCCTCAGGCAGTGGTGGCTTAGGTGAAGGAGAGTCCATGACATGAGGATTAGAAGCTCCTGGCCATTTAAGAGATGAATAGACCAGGACTCGACTGGTGGTTTCAAGAGAACATGCCTTTAACCAGGGTGGTGGGTTCTGGACCAAACCGAGCCACTGATCAATATAGGGGAACTGATCCAGATGGCCAGGATTCCCTGTCCTTCAAAACAGATTCGGTAATTTTAACATCCAGAGACACTGTAGAGGGTCATCCTATTTTAAATGCAGGCCAGTCTATATTACAGAAAGTTTGGAGTCTGTCTTTTGAGAGGTGGACACCGTAGTCCTCAGCAAATGCAATAGAGAAATTCCTTAGCATACAGTCCAGAGGACTGACTGATTTTGAATTCTGAGATCCCATGACACACAATAAAAAAGTGGTACAAAGACAAACAGACAGACAAATGACACATCCAAACCAAAATGAAAGATACAAATCCTTAGAACACCTCAGGACAGAAAACAGAGAACTCTATTCAGCCAATGTCTTGGCTCTGTGAATAGCGTCTGAAGGGCAGCCTTGTCAGGTCATTTCTCCCTTAACCAGAAAAGAAAACAGAAACCACAATCTCAAGCTAGCAAACAGAAAACCCCAAAAATCTTATCTTCTAGGAGATTATAAACAGACTCAAATTCCTTTGCAGTAACAGCCTCAGGGCAGAAGATTACAGATCCTTGGCACAGCCTCAGGGTAGAAAACTACAGATTCCTTGCACAAAATTAAGACCATAAACAAAATAAATTAAACAGGACAGAGTGTTATTGGTAAACAAAGCAAATTTTACCTTCTAGAAGAATAAGATGAATAAAGGCCAGCAGAAGTTTTTGACCTGTGGACCAGTCCGAAGGTACAGCAGATGCAAGCCCTGTAGCAAAAAGCACATCAATCAAGCAAAGCAAGGAAAGAGGCCAAGGATGACAGGGGTTTATATTAGAGGATAGTAGAACTTGTGAGCAATTTCTAGTTTTGGACAGCTCTAGTTGTTTTGGGTTGAAATGTGCTGCTTATGAAAAGAGTTTCTGGTGGCTGAGACTTTGCATGTTATTTTCCTGGCTCTTACATGTTGCAGTTTCCCTTTGAGTGCTGACAACACTCAAAGAGGCCCGGGGACACTGGATGACCAGTATTTATGTGCACTCCCCGGACAGGGCAACCCTTAGGAGCACTGAGAGAACTTTCCAACTTCCAGGCAATCTGCCTCTAGGACCATCTCCTCTCGTCTAATCACCTTCTGGGATCTGGCATGGATTGTGCCCGCTGAGCACCTGATCAAGACTGGGGCTTTCCAGAATTCACAGAATCCTGTATAACTAAAATGAAGTAGTTTCTATGAGTCCATTGCACATCACAGGAATTGATCCCTGACACCTTGGGGAGTTCCTCAGTCGCCTGAGAGATCTGTTTGCACAGACCGAAGGGAAGAGTACCTCTTATCTTCAACCTAGACCAGAGTCTGGGTTCATAAGAGTGGAGTTCCCTATTTTCCTGAGGATCTTTGCTGCCTACATGAATATTATACAAACAAAAAGGAGACAGTAACACTCAGGAAAACATGATATGAGACAAAGAATAATTATCCAAGAGAAACAGAGACTTACCAACATAAGAATAACAAAGCAGCTGGCTTTTTAGCAAATGCAAATTCAAATAAGAGCGCTAAGGGGTCAGCTCAGCATTTCTCTGGCACCTACAGAGTGGCCCCGGAGGACCCAGACAAGAAAGCTCTCCCCCCACCCCGTTAGTGATTAAGAGAGTACCCAAACTGAAACCAGATACCGACCCAAGACTTTATTCAGCAAAAAACAGAGTTTAAGGAGTGGCCTCATCAGGCTTCAACCTCCTTAACAGAAATGTGGCCATAAACATAATAAACAGATTCTTACCTCCTAGGAGAACACAGATAGACTCAGGTATTTTTAAAGTGTGAGGAAGTCAGCAGTCGTTCCATCTCCCTCTGAGTCAGTTGAGAGGTTATGGGGCCCTGGAATGACTCAGGGGGTGTCTCCTCTATAACATCTTCACCGAACTGGGGAGAGCAGCAGCGAGGCCTCCTTCTGAGGTTGGCGAAATTTCTCACTGGGGCCTCCAAATGTTATAGCTGGATTGTGAGAAATGACACCAATATGCAGAGGTCAAATTATGAGTCCTTTATTGACACCAGTGACCGAGAGCAGACTAGTGTCCCAAATAACTCTCGACAGCAAAAAGAGTGAGTAGTGGGGTTTTTAAAGGTAAACATTACATAAGCTGTACAGTTTGATTGATATTTCTTGGCAAACCATATGATTAGTAAGGGGCAGTAAGGGGTACAGATGGTTATGGAATTTACACAACTAGGGAGTATCCAGTCACCTAGGGGTACAGGAATGTGGGTGTGCAGTATGATTACGAGAAGGTTACATAAGGGGGTCATCTCTAGGCTAAGATGGAAGATCTGTTACAAAATGGAGTTACTTATGTTAAGTAAGTTATTTCAGCAGGTTATTATGGGTTTTGCAGATAGATATTTCAGTACCTGGTCCTAAACCAGGGGAAGTGAGAACCAGCTGGAGGCCCAAATTTGACCCATATTTACATTGCCTATGTACCTAATCCTGACTTGTACCTCACATCTTCTATAATAAAATAAAGTTATAAAAAATAAATTTAGTTCTAAATCAAGAACCATCCAGAACCAGATGTTCAGAGGCATTTCCTGCCTGCTTGCCCAGCATGCTTTGTCTCTGAGCTGAGCAGGGAAGAAACCTGACTCAGAGGCCTTTAAAGTAAAAGTGCATTTAGGTGGCAAAAGAATTTCAGATTAGAGCTGAGGCAAAGGAGATATTAACATTTGTTGAGTACATACTCTCTGCCAGGACACTGTGGTCTGTTTGCCCTTGGAGCAGCTGTGTAGTGGGGAGCTGCTTCTGACCTATTCTGTATTCTTTGCTCCCATTGTTTGCTTAATGTAACATTTATGCCTGATATTTGCTTAGCATGCCTCTCAAGTTGTTTCTGAGCATTGTAAAAAGGAAATAGTTCACTGGGTGGCAACACCAGGCACTCAACACTTGGGACCAGAAGAGTTATGCATGGTAGAATTTGTGACTGATAAGCTGGAAGTGCTCCTTGAAAAATATGACCTACTTTTAAGACTCACAAAAATTTGCTGTTATCATCAGCTAGGTAGCTGTTTAAGTGGTTTTGGAAGAAAGGTGAGTTTCAAAAACTGTTAAGCCTTCCCTAGATCCACACTCCTGGGAGATGTGAGGATTTTGGCTCATGGCTTTGTGTCTCTGTGTACAGTACCAGAGATGTAGACATGCTTTGCTGTGAAGAGGGATAGAAATCACTAGCTCCCGAACACATGCTTCCATGTTGGATGATAGTTAGGGCTATAAGAAGGGAAGCCATACAACTTATTGTTCAAATGGGGATATTTGGCACACAGAGTACCCTGGGACCTTAACTATCAGAGAATAGGTCACCCTTATGCTGGGAATAGATGCAGTGACAGCCACTCCTTTCAACTTCAGATAAAATGCCAAAAGATAAACATACGTGTGCAGGTATCTTTTTGATAGAGTGATTTGAGTTCTTCAGGGCATATTCCCAGTAGGGGGATTGCAGGGTCATATAGGAGGTTGATACTTAGAGTTTTTAGGAATCACCACACTGCTTTCCACAGAGATTGCACTAATTTACACTCCCACTAACAGTGTAGAAGTGTTCCCTTTTCATTACACCCTCTCCAGCAACTGTTATTTTTTGAGTTATTGATAATTGCCATTCTGACTGGAGTTAGGTGGTATCTCAGTGTAGTCTTAATTTGCATCTCCCTGATGATTAGTGAGGTTGAACATTTCTTCATGTGTCTGTTGGCCGCTTGGATGTCTTCCTTTGAGAAGTGTCTGTTCATGTCTTCTGCCCACTTTGTAATGGGGTTGTTTGGTTTTTTTTTCTTTTCAGCATGCTTAAGTTTCTTGTAGATCCAAGATGTTAGGCCTTTGTCAGGCCTGGAGTTGGCAAATACTTTTTCCCAGTCTGTGGGCTGTCTCCCTGCTCTCTCGATGGTTTCTTTGGCTTTGCAGAAGCTTGTCAGCTTAATGAGGTCCCACTTGTCTATCATGTCTCTTATGGCCCATGTGTTTTGGGTTTTGTTAAGGAATTGGATGCCAGTTCCAATTTCCATAAGGGCGTCCTGCATTTTCAAAGGTTCTTATGGCTTGAGGTTTTACATTTAGGTCTCTGATCCATTTAGAGTTAATTTTGTGTATGGGGATACATAGGGATCTTGTTTGAATCTTCTGCAGTGGGCAGCCAGTTTTCCCAGCACCATTTACTGAATAGGTTCACCTCTCCCCAGTGGTAGGTGGTGGGGGCTTTGTCAAAGATGAGTTGGTTGAGATATTGAGATTTTGCTTCTGGAATCTCAATTCTATTCCATTGATCTATATGCCTGTTCCTGTACCAATACCAAGCTGTTTTGATTATTGTAGCTTTATTGAAGTCTGGTAGTGTGATACCTCCTGCTTTGCTTTTTTGCTGAGGATTGTTCTGGCTATTCTTGGTTGTTTGTGTTTCCATATGAATTCCTGAATTGTTTTTTCTAGTTCTGAGAAGAATGTTGCTGGTAATTTGATGGATTTTGCATTAAATCTGTAGATTGCCTTAGGTAATATGGACATCTTCACAATGTTGATTCTTCCAATCCATGAGCATGGGATATTTTCCCACTTGTTTGTGTCATCTTTGATTTCTTTGAGCAGTGTTTTGTAGTTTTCATTGTAAAGGTCTTTCATGTCTCTGGTTAGGAAGATGCCAAGGTATTTCATTTTTTTGTGGCTATTGTGAATGAGATTGTGCTTTTTATTCGGGTTTCTGTTTGTTTATTACTGGTGTAAAGAAATGCGATTGATTTTGCACATTTATTTTATACCCTGAGATTTGCCAACGTCCTTTATCAGTGCAAGGAGGCTTTTGACAGATTCTCTTGGATTTTCAAGGTACACAATCATGTCATCTGCAAAGAGAGATAACTTGACTTCCTCTTTTTCTATTTGGATACCCCTGATCACCTTCTCTTTTCTGATTGCTCTTGCCAGGACTTCCAACACTATATTGAACAGGAGGGGTGAGAGTGGTCATCCTTGTCTTTTTCCCATTTTCAGGGGGAAATGGTTCCAATTTTTGTCTGTTTAAATATGCTGGCTGTGGATTTCTCATAGATGGCTTTTACTGTTTTGAGATATGTTCCATGTATGCCGAGATGTTCAAGGGTTTTTACCAAGAAGGGGTGCTGGATTTTATCAAAAGCTTTTTCTGCATCTAATGATATAATCATGTGGTTTTTGTTCTGACGTCTGTTGATGTATTTAATTACATTTATTGTCTTGTGAATGTTGAACCAGGCTTGTGTCTCACGGATGAAGCCTACTTGGTCATGATGGATGATTTTTGAGATGTGTTGTTGAATCTGGTTTGCTAGGATCTTGTTGAGAATTTTGGCACCTATGTTCATCAAAGATATTGGTGTGTAGTTCTCTTTCTTTGTTGAGTCTTTACCTGGCTTGGGTATCAATGTAATGTTAGATTCATAAAATGATTTGGGGAGGCTTCCATATTTCTCAATCACCTGGAATACTTTCAGTAGGATTGGTATCAGCTCCTCCTTGAATGTCTTATAGAATTCTGCTGGAAAGCCATCTGGTCCAGGGCTTTTTTTTGTAGGTAGTTTTCTTATTACATAGTCAATTTCTTTGGTTATTATTGGTCTATTTAGGGTCTTGATTTCTTCTTGTTTCAACCTAGGCAGGTTGTGTGATGTCAGAAAGTCTTCCATTTCCTTAAGGTTTTCTAGTTTGTTTCCATACACATGTACATAGTAGTCTCTAATGATCTTTTGTGTTTCTTCGGGGCCAGATGTGGCTTCATCTTTTGTGTTTCTGATTGTATTTATTTGGGCTTTTTCTCTCTTTTTCTTGGTCAATCTAGCTAAGGGATCATCAATCTTGTTTATCCTTTCAAAGAACCAGCTTTTTGTTTCATTGATCTTTTGTATTATCTTTTTTGTCTTCTATGTCCCGGATTTGGGCTTTTATTCTGGTGATCTGGATTCTTCTGCTGAAGTTAGGGTTTTGGTGGTCTTGCTTTTCCTTCTTCCTAATGTGACTTGTTAGGCTGTTAATTTGTGATCCTTCCATTTTCTTCATGTGGGTTTGTATAGATATGAATAACTCTCTTAGTGCCGCTTCCATGGCATCCTAGAGATTTTGGTAAGATGTCTCTTAATTTTCATTTGTTTCCAGGTATCTTTTAATCTCTGTTTTGATTTCATTGTTGACCCAGGAGTTGTTTAGCATCATGCTATTGAGTGTCCATGTCTTTGTGGGTTTGGCAGGAACCTTGTTGGTGTTGATGTTTATTTTTATTCCACTGTGGTCCGAGAGGGTGCATGACAAAATTTCAATCTTTTGAAATTTGTTTATGCTTGATTTATGGCCAAGTATGTGGTCGATCTTAGAGTACATTCCATGCGGTAATAAGTAGAATGTATATTCTGTGGTTGTTGGGTGGAGTGTTCTATAGGTATCAACTAAGTCCATTTGTCAAGAGTCACATTGAGTTTCTGGATCTCATTGCTGATTTTTTGTCTTGATGATTTTTCAAGGGTTGTGAGTGGAGTATTAAAGTCCCCAGTTATGATGGTGTTAGAGTCAATATCTTTCTTGAGTTTTCCTAGAAGCTGCTTTATGAAAGTTGGTGCTCCTATGTTGGGTGCATATATGTTTAGGATAGATATTTCTTGTTGATGGAGTGAACTTTTTATCATTATGTCATGGCCTTCTTTATTTTTTAAATTTTTGATAATTTAAATGGCATTTTGTCTGAGATTAGGATTGCAACTCCTCCTTTCTTTTGTGTTCCATTCACCTGAAAATTTGTTTCCCATCCTCTTACTTTGAGTCTGTGTGTGTCCTTTTTAGTAAGGTGGGTCTCTTGAAGGTAATATATTTTTGCTTGGTGATATTTTATCCATTTTGCCATTCTATATCTTTTCAGTGGTGCATTTAGTCCATTCACATTCAGGCTAATTATTGAAATGTGAGAGTTGGTCCCTATCATAAGCTTCTTATTGAGTTGTTGTTGTTGTTCCTCTTTGTTTGTTGTCTTTCTTTTGGTTTTGGAGTTGGTTCGTGTTTGTTTTACTCTTTTTCCTGTGCTCTGTGAAGAACTTTGTTGTTCTTTTTTCCATTTCTTCTGTGTTTAGTGCTTTCTTAAGTGTTTCTTGTAGAGGTGGTCTGGTGGTAGTGTAAGTTCTTAGGGATTGGATATCTGGGAAAGATTTTAATTCCTTCTCACTCATGAAGCTTAGCTTGGCTGGGTAGGTCATTCTTGCTCAAAATCATTTATCTTTTAGAACTTTGAAGATAGGATTCCAAGCTCTCCTAGCCTACAGGGTTTCTGTAGATAAATCTGCTGCTATTCTAATTGGTCTTCCATAGTAGGTTATCTGGCCTTTTTCTCTTGCTGCCTTTAGAATTTTTTCTTTTATACCTACTTTGCTTAGGTGAATTATTATGTGTCTGGGAGTTGGTCTTCTCATTTGTTGTCTTACAGGGGTTCTCTGAATCGCTTGTGTTTGAATTTTCACATCACTGATGAGATGAGGGATGTTTTCTTCAATAATCTCATGGAATGTTTGTTCCAAGGTGGGCTCTGTTTCTCTTTCTGTTTCAGGAAGGCCAATTACTTGTAGGTTCTTTCTCTTGAAGTAATTGCTCATCTTTTGAAGATTTTGTTCTGTCTTTTTAAGCTTCTTTTGTAAGTTTTTGACAGTTTGGGTTAGTTCTGTATTTTGGTCCTCAAGCTCTGAGATTCTTTCTTCTGCTTGGCTAATTCTGCTTTCCATACTTATCTGTTTGTTATTTATTTCATTCACAGTATTCTTTACTACTGTTATCTCAGTTATCAACTCCTTCCTAGTTTCTTTTTGTCTCTCCTCAATTCTTTTAAATCTCTTCATTAATGTCTTGATATCCAGGTTTGTAGTTTGAGACCAGTCATTCCGGGGGCTCTTCATTGTTTGCATTCTGAAGTTAGTTTTCTCAGTGTCTGCCCTCCCAGGGGTCTGAGAGAGACCCATATTCTTCTTTGGTGTTTCTTCATTTGTGTAGATTTTCTCTCTCTCCTCCTTTCCCTCCACTTCTTTAATTCTGTTTTTCAGGGATGGTGGGGTTGCTTTTACTTCATTTGTTCAATCTTCTGTTCTTCCTTATGAGGGTCCTCTGGCTTTGTTCACTTTTGAGGCTGCAGTGTGGACTGAGGGCTGTGCTTTTTGTAGTTTTGAGGTTTAATTGAGGGGAAAGCTGTGATTCAGAATCTATCTGCTGATCCCAGTATCCACCAACAGGTGTATGGGTACACTGGAACTTATTTCCCCCAGCCTTACATCTGTCCGTGCAGCGGGGTGTAGGTTTGGTCCCTGCAACAAAAGGAGGTACGAAAAAGGAAAGTAATGGATGGGGGGGTGTCAAGAGGAACTTAGAGAGAGAGAAGAGTGAGAGGGAAAACACACATACATACCAACTAATGGGTGAGAAAGAGACACAAGGCCAGAGAACAGTGAAAAACAGACACACAAACAAAATTCCCTAAAGCATACCGGTACCACACAAACTGACCATTAAAATCATGTCTTTTGATGCGTTTTTCCCCAACACAAACAGGTAGTCTAAATCAAAAAGCTAACAAAAGTGTGCAAAACAGTCAAAACGATAAAATCAAAAGTCAAAATAAGAAATCAGACTGACTCTGGAATCTTTCCTGAGTGTCTAAAGTCTCTTCAGCTCTGATCTCTAGCCTCTCCCCTTTGCTTTCATTGCAGGCAGATAGATTTACTCGCAGCTTGGATTTATTCCTTTAGCTTGCTGCCTGAGAGGTCTGCGACACTGAGTTGCCTGTCTCTGATTCAGCATAGGGGAGGGGCTTTTGTCTCCTGTTTAGCGATGTTACCTTAGAAGCCAAGGTGGGTGGGACAATACAAATCTCTCCCTGGAAAATGGCCGAGGTGGGCAGCTCCTCTTTCGTGGATCCTTTCTCTCCACTCATCCAGGTCTGTGGGCGATTCACTATGATGGGCTGTGGTGGCATGTGAGGCACCAGGGATCAGCTGCACAGCTGGCACTGGATCTGGTGTGCCACCAGTGGCCTGGGGTGGAGGAGGGGGCTGGGAGTTTCCTCTTCTGGAGCTGAGAGCAGCTGACCAGCACCTCCTTAAGATATACTGTTCCCTTACACAACCATGGGGTCGTATGCTGGGTGCCTCAGCCAGAGTGGTGAGTGGCTTTGGGCCCCTCACAGGGTACTTCAGCCATAAATGGAGCTGATATCTCTGAGGGGTGGGTGCCTAGAGCCTCCCTGCGTGATGGAAGTTTGAAATAGGGCTGGGCAGGGGCCCAGAACCCAGGGTGGAGAGCAGGAACTCTGGGGAGTGAGCACCAGGAGCCCAGTCAGGGTGGATCAGTGTAGCCAGCAAGGGAACCCAGATCTCCACAAGGCAAATCCAAGGGCCTCCACAGGTGGTGGCTTGGCACCAGGTGAGACAATGTAGCTGGGGAGAGAGCTGGGATTTCCACGCTGCCAGGGCTGGGACCATCTATAGTGGAGCAGCAGCAGCTGGGGCCACAATAGCAGGCCTTGCTTGGGGCCGAGAGTCTCCGGGCCTTGGACTGGTGCAGCTGGCAGTGGGCAGCAGGGTGGGGAAGGAAAGTAAGAGTCTTTTTGGGAACTCACGTTTGGAGAATGCCATCACCATCTTACTGGAACGTATCATTTTCTTTTTAAATGGTATCTCTTTTTCAGGATCCCTTGTCTTAAAAAATTTGGAGGGCATGGGCTGGAATGCAACCTTCTAGCTGGAACTTATTTTTCCTGAATGGAAACTTTCTAAGTTCCATGTCACTTTTTTTCATTACCAAAATGCAGGTTATGTTGGTACTTTTTTTCTCTAATCAATTGCACTGCTGATCTCCATCTCTTAAGCAGACTTCCCTAATGAGGAATAGTACTTTTGCTTCCCAGTTTGGTTGGCATTCACAACAATGTTATTAAGTAGTGAGCCAGCTCCTTGAATCACCATGAAGAGTATTACAGGTAGCAGGAATTCCAGGATTCCTCATGCAGAACATGTGGTGGGTGACCTACTTACCATAAGTAAGTCTTTCACACACTTCCTTTGAACTGTGATGAAAGGAGACTACACAAAAGTTGACAGGAACAGCCTGTCAAATTAAGTCCCAAATGAGACCTTGATATTAAAATCCTGAAACAGAGAGGATATATCAAGTTAAATTTACATGTGAGGATCATGAGTTCTTAGCATCCAGAGAAAACCCAGACTTTTTTACTTGGCATGATAATAGTTTTATTTAAAGACAACACAAGGAAAATAATTTCCTTGTAGGCTAATATCTAACCAGTACATAATGCTTAGAATGGAAAAAAAAGCAAATTTTCAAAATTACTCTTTCTTTTGAGCCTTTGGGTATACACTTAGGATTTATTAAAATGTGAGTTAAGTCTTTTACCATTTATGCGAAATACCCAAAGAAATAAGTAACATGTGGGAAAATAAGAGTGTGCTTTCCAACACTCACCACAAGTCACTTTTTTATTAGCCTTCAAAAGTAACGTTTTCAGAGGACAGTGTTTAAAAATATGTTCATAGTGACATTTGTGTCAAAGCCCTAACAGTGAAGCTCAGTTACCCAATTTCAGGCTGATCTTCCTAATCTTTCATTAGCTGTATGAGAATGAATACACAGAAATGTACAATGCTGACATGACTAAATCATGCCACTGACCAGTGGTCAGAACTGTGAATGGCTTTCACAAACAGCCATGAGGTAGAGTGGTCCAGGACACATGTCCAAAAGTTGCAGTCAAATGTGATTCCCATCTCTGGGGCTTTGGGCAAGTTGCTTAGTCTGTCTAAGCCTTGGGGTTATTTTGCATTTATCTACAATGTACATTGTGATGTTTTGATACATATACACACCATGAAATAAGTATTTTTTGTAGTGTGTGTGTAGAAAGAACATTTAAGATCTACTCTCTTAGCAAATTTTAAGTATGAAATACAGTATTATTAATATTTTTTGAGTCAGGGTCTCACTCTGTCACATAGGCTAGAGTACAATGGCACAGTCACAATTCTCCACAACCTTGACCTCCTGAACTCAGGCAATCTTTCTGTCTCAGCCTCCCGAGTAGCTGGTACTACAGGCACATGATATCATACCTGCTTAATTTTTTGATTCTTTTGTAGAGACAAAATCTTGCAACATTGCCCAGGCTAGTCTCTAACTCCTAGACTCAAGCAATCCTCCACCTTGGCCTCCCAGATGCTGGTATCACAGGTGTGACCCACCATGCCTGGCCAAAATCCATAGACTCCATGCAATACCTCAGATCTTCATAAGTTATTCATTCTGCATGACTGAAACATTAACTCTTTGACATTATCTCCCTATTTTCTCCAACCACCAGCTCCTGGCAACCATATTCTACTCTCTCCACCTATAGAGTACAACTTTTTAAGGTTCCAATATAAGTTATATCATGCAGTATTTTTCTGTGTCTGGTTTATTACATTTTGCATAATGTTCTCCAGGTTTATCCATGTTGTCACAAATGACAGAATCTCCTTCTTTTTAAAGGCTAAATAATATTTCACTATGTATGTATATATATATGTTCATATATATACACTTCATTTTCTTTATTCATTCATCCATCAGTGGATACTTGGGCTGTTTCTGTACCTTGGCTATTGTGAAGAATGCTGCAATGAACATGGGAGTGCAGTCCTCTGACATACTGATGTCATTTCCTTTAGATATATATTTATAAATTTTTCAATTTTCCTCCTGTCATTAGTTTCGAACTTCATACAATTGTGTTTGAAAAACAAGGTATATATAATCTAAAATTCTTGAATTTGTTAAGACTTGAGTTGTGGCCTAACATGTGATCTATCCTGGAGAATGTCCTATTTGCACTTGAGAAGAATGTGTGTTCTGTTGCTGTTGGAATGAATGTTTTCTATATGTCTGTTAAGTCCATTTGGCTCAAGTTGTAGTTCAAGCCCCATGTTTCCTTACTGATTTTCTGTCTGGTTATTTACTCATTTTTGAAAGCAAGATATTGAAGTCCCCTACTATTCTTATATTGTTGTCTATTTCTCTCTTTGAATTTATTAGTGTGCTTTACATGTTTAGGTGTTGTGCTATTGGTTGCATATATATTATAATTGCGATATCCTTTTGGTTAATTGATTTCTTGACTATTATATAATGATCTTCTTTGTTTCTATTTACAGTTTTTTTTCAATAATCAATTTTTTTTATTATGATGTTGTGGGGTACAGTTAAGGGTTAGGTATACAAATACGTTTCATTCAGGCACCCTATTGATTAGAGGTGCTACCCATCCCCAGACAGATATTTGCTCATTAATCCCATCTCCCTCCCCCCCATAGTTTCCCACTACTGTCAGTCATTTTCTTATAGTATTAGATTGGATGTTCAAGGTCCATTATATGAGTGAAAACATGTAAAACTCGGACCTTTGTTTCTGTGAGAGGTCACTCAGTATTATAGACTCTAGTTCCATCCAGGTTGCTGCAAAATTTATGATTTTGTTATTTTTTATGGCTGCGTAGTATTCCATCATGTATATGTACCACATTTAAAAAATCCAATCCTCTTTTGATGGGCAGCATGGTTGTTTCCAGGTTCTTGCTATTGTGAACAATGCTGTGATAAACATACGTGTGCAGGTATCTTTTTTATAGAGTGATTTGAGTTCTTCTGGATATATTCCCAGTAGGGGGATTGCGGGGTCATATGGGAGGTAGATATTTAGAGCTTTTAGGAATTGCCACACTGCTTTCCACAGAGGTTGCACTAGTTTACACTCTCACCAATAGTGTAGAAGTGTTCCCTTTCTCCACACACTCTCCAGCAGCTGTTATTTTTTGAGTTGTTGATAATTGCCATTCTGACTGGAGTTAGGTGGTATCTCAGTGTGGTTTTGATTTGCATCTCCTTGATGATTAGTGAAGTCGAACATTTCTTCATATGTCTGTTGGCTGCTCGGATGTCTTCCTTTGTGAAATGTCTGTTCATGTCTTTTGCCCATTTTATAATGGGGTTGTTTGTTTTTTTCTTTTCAGCATGTTTGAGTTCCTTATAGATCAAAGATGTTAAGCCTTTGTCTGACCTGGTGTTGGCAAATACTTTTTCCCATTCTGTAGGCTGTCTCTCTGCTCTCTTGATGGTTTCTTTGGCTTTGCAGAAGCTTGTAAGTTTAATAAGGTCCCACTTGTCTATCGTCTTTCTTATGACCTGTGGGTTTTGGGTTTTGTTCAGGAATTGGAGGCCAGTTCCGATTTCCATGAGGGTATGTCCTTCATTTTCTAAGGTTCTTATGGTTTGAGGTTTTACATTTAGGTCTCTGATCCATTTGGAGTTAACCTTTGTGCTTGGGGATAGGTAGGGGTCCTGTTTCAATCTTCTGCATGTAGTCAGCCAGTTTTCCCAGCACCATTTACTGAATAGGTTCTCCTCTCCCCAGTGGTAGGAGGTGGAGGCTTTGTCGAAGATGAATTGATTGAGAAATTGAGGTTTTGCTTCTGGAATCTCAATTCTATTCCATTGATCTATATGCCTATTCCTATACCAATACCAAGCTGTTTTGATGATTGTAGCTTTATAGTAGAGTTTGAAGTCTGGTAATGTGATACCCCCTGCTTTGTTTTTTTTTTTGCTGAGAATTGTTCTGGCTATTCTTGGACGTTTGTGTTTCCATATGAATTCCTGCATTGTTTTTTCTAGGTCTGAGAAGAATGTTGCTGGTAATTTGATGGGTATTGCATTGAATTTGTAGCTTGCCTTAGGTAAGATGGACATCTTCACAATGTTGATTCTTCCAATCCATGAGCATGGGATATTTTTTCCACTTGTCTGTGTCATCTTTTATTTCTTTGAGCAGTGTTTTGTAGTTTTCATTGTAAAGGTCTTTCATGTCTCTGGTTAGGAAGATGCCAAGGTATTTCATTTTTTTGTGGCTATTGTGAATGGAATTGTGCTTTTTATTTGGGTTTCTGTTTGTTTATTATTGGTGTAAAGAAATGCGATTGTCTTTTGCACATTTATTTTGTATCCTGAGACTTTGCCAAAGGCCTTTATCAGTGTAAGGTGGTTTTTGACAGATTCTCTTGGGTTTTCAAGGTACACAATCATATCATCTGCAAAGAGAGATAATTTGACTTCCTCCTTTCCTATTTGGATATCCCTGATTGCCTTCTCTTCTCTGATTGCTCGAGCCAGGACTTCCAATACTATGTTGACCAGGTGAGAGTGGGCATCCTTGTCTTGTTTCAATTTTCAGGGGAAATGGTTCCAATTTTTGTCTGTTTAGGAGTATGCTGGCTGTGGGTTTCTCATAGATGGCTTTTACTATTTTGAGGTATGTTCCCCGTATGCCTAGATGTTCGAGGGTTTTTATCAAGAAGGGGTTCTGGACTTTCAAAAGCTTTTTCTGCATCTAATGATATAATCATGTGGTTTTTGTTTTGACATCTGTTGATGTATTTAATTATATTTATGGTTTTACGTATGTTGAACCAGACTTGCATCCCAGGAATGAAGCCTACTTGGTCATGATGGATGATTTTTGAGATGTGCTGTTGAATCCAGTTCTCTAGGATCTTGTTGAGAATTTTAGCATCTATGTTCATCAAAGATATTAGCCTATAGTTCTCTTTCTTTGTTGGATCTTTACCTGGCTTGGGTATCAATGTGATGTTGGCTTTGTAAAATGATTTGGGGAGAGTTCCATCTTTTACAATCGCCTGGAATACCTTCAGTAGGATTGGTATCAGCTCCTCCTTAAATGTCTTGGAGAATTCTGCTGGAAAGCCATCTGGACCAGGCTTTTTTTGTAGGTAGTTTTCTTATTATGTAGTAGATTTCCTTGATTGTTATTGGTCTATTTAGGGTCTCAATTTCTTCTGGTTCAAACTAGGTAGGTTGTGTGATGTCAGAAAGTCCTCCATTTCCTTAAGGTGTTCAAGTTTGTTTCCATACAAGTGTGCGTATTAGTCTCTAATGATCTTTTGTATTTCTTCAGGGTCAGATGTGACTTCATCTCTTGTGTTCTGATTGTGCTTATTTGGGTTTTTTCTCGTTTTTTCTTGGTCAGTCTAGCTAGGGGACCATCGATCTTGTTTATCCTTTCGAAGAACCAGCTTTTTTTTCTTTGATTTTTTTGTATTATCTTTTTGTCTTCTATGTCCTGAATTTGGGCTTTTATTTTGGTAATCTGGATTCTTCTGCTGAAATTAGGGTTTTTGTGGTCTTGCTTTTCCACCTTCCTTAGGTGACTTGTTAGGCTGTTAGTTTGTGTTCCTTCCATTTTCTTCATGTGTGTTTGTAGGGATATAAATTCCCCTCTTACTACAGCTTTTAAGGCATCCCAGAGATTTTGGTAAGATGTTGCTTCATTTTCATTTGTTTCCAGGTATCTTTTGATCCCTGTTTTGATTTCTTCATTGACCCAGGAGTTGTTTAGCATGATACTGTTTAGTGTCCATGTCTTTGTGGGTTTTGGGGGGACTTTGTTGGTGTCAATGTTTATTTCTATTCCACTGTTGTCCGAGAAGGTGCATGGTAGAATTTTGGTTCTTTTAAATTTACTCATGCTTGATTTATGTCCAATTACGTGGTCGATCTTAGAATATGTTCCATGCTGTGATGAGTAGAATGTGTATTCTGTGGTCTTTGGATGGAGTGTTCTGTAGGTATCAATTAAGTTCATTTGATCCAGAGTCACATTGAGGTTCCGGATCTCCTTACTGATTTTTTGTCCTGATGATCTGTCTAGGGTTGTGAGTGGTGTATTAAAGTCCCCAGTTATGATGGTGTTTGAATCAATATCTTTCTTTAGTTTTCCTAGAAGTTGCTTTATGAAAGTTGGCGCACCTATGTTGGGAGCATATTGTTAGGATAGATATTTCCTGTTGATGGAGTGAACCTTTTATCATTATGTAGTAGCCCTCTGTATCTTTTTAAATTTTTGATAGCTTAAATGGTATTTTGTTTGAAATTAAGATCGCGACTCCTCCTTTTTTGTGTGTTACATTCACCTGAAAGTTTGTTTCCCATCCTCTTAGTTTGAGTCGGTGTATGTCCTTTCTAGTGAGGTGAGTCTCTTGAAGGTAATATATTGTTGCCTGGTGATATTTTATCCATTTTGCCATTCTATGTCTTTTCAGTGGTGCGTTTAGTCCATTCACATTCAGGCTAATTATTGAAATGTGAGAGTTCATCCCTTTTATAGAGTTCTTATAGTGTTGTTGTTCTTCCACTTGGTTCTTTTTTGTCTCTTCTTTGTTTTGGGGGTTGGTTCATGTATATTTTATTCTTTTTCCTGTACTCTTGAAGAACATTGTTCTTTTTTCCTTTTCTTCTGTGTTTAGTGCTTTCTTAAGTGTTTCATGTAGAGGTGGTTTGGTGGCAGCATAAGTTCTTAGGGATTGGATATCTGGGAAAGATTTTAATTCACGGATGAAGCTTAGCTTGGCCAGGTAAGTTATTCTTGGTTGAAATTGTTTATCTTTTAGGACTTGAGGATAGGGCTCCAAGCTCTCCTACCCTGTCAGGTTTCTGTAGATAAATCTGCTGCTATTCTGATTGGTCTTCCATGGTAGGTGATCTGGCCTTTTTCTCTTGCTGCCTTTAGGATTTTTTCTTTTATGCCTACTTTGTTTAGGCGAATTATTATGTGTCTAGGAGCTGGTCTTCTCATTTGTTGTCTTGCAGGGGTTCTCTGACTCTCATGTTTGAATTTTTGCATCACTGAGTAGATAAGGGAAGTTTTCCTGAATGATCTCATGGAAAGTTTGTTCTAGTGTGGTCTCTGTCTCTCTTTCTGCCTCAGGTATGCCAATTACTCTTAGGTTTGGTCTCTTGAAGTAATCGCTCATCTCTTGAAGGTTTTGTTCTGTCTTTTGAGCTTGTTTTCTATGTTTTTATGAGTTTGGGTTAGTTCTATATTTTGGTCCTCAAGCTCTGAGATTCTTTCTTCTGCTTAGTAATTCTGCTTTCCATGCTTATCAGTTTGTTATTTATTTCATTCACAGTATTCTTTATTACTGTTATCTCAGATATCAGCTCCTTCCTAGTTTCTTCTTGTGTCTCCTCAATTCTTTTAATCTCTCCATTATTGTCTTGATGTCAACGTTTATAGTTTGAGACCCTTTCTTCTGGGGGCTCTTCATTATTTGCATTCCAAAGTCAGTTTTCTCAGTGTCTGTCTTCCTGGGGGTCTGGGAGAGACCCATAGTCTTCTTTTGTTTTTTCTTCATTTTTGTAGATTTTTCTCTCTCTCCCCCTTCCCTCCCCTTCTTGAATTCTGTTTTTGTCGGAAGGTGGGGTTGCTTTTATTTCTCTTCTGCTATATCCTGTTCTTCCTTATGAGGGTCTTCTGGCTTTGTTCACTTTTGAGGTTGGAGTGTAGGCTGCAATCTGTACTTTTTGCAGTTTTGAAGTTTAATTGAGAGGGAAGCTGTGGTTTAGAGTGTATATGCTGATTCTAGCATCCACAAACAGGTGCATGAGCTCACTGGAACCTATTTCCCTCTGCCTTACAATCTGTCTGTTCAGCAGTATGTAGTGTTGGTTCCTAGATTAAAATGGGGGTATAAAAGAGGAAAATAATTGAGGAAGAGGGAGTCAATAGGAAGTTAAAGAGAGAGAAGAGTGGGAGGGAAAACAGACATACATACCAACTATTAGGTGAGAAAGAAACACAAGGCCGGAGAGAAGTGGAGAAAGACATGTAAGAAAGATTCCCTAAAGAATACTGATAGCTACACAGTAACAGACCAATATAAACATGAAACAGTGTAGGTCAGAAGGCAAACAATGAATGTGATCAAAATAAACAGTCAAAATGATAAAATCATAAGTCACAATAAGAGATCAGACTAAAATCACTTCAGCTCTGATCTCGGCCTCTCTCCTTTGTTTTTCCATTGCAGGCAGCTAGGTTTACTCACAGCTTGGGTTTGGCTGCCTGGGAGTTGCTTTTATCTGATTCAGCTTAGGGGGTGGGGCTTTGTCTCCTGTTTAGCAACCTTACCTTAGGAACCAAGGTGGAGTTTGTTGATAGGTGGGCAGGGCAATGGAAATCTCTGCCTGGAGAAAGGCAGAGGCAGATTCTCTTTTGTAGCTCCCTTTCTCTCCGCTTGTGTAGCTCCCTTTCTCTCCGCTTGTCTGGGTCCCCAAGCTTGGGGTCATGGGCTGAGTGCCTCAGCCAGGGTGGGCCTGGGGCTCCAGAGCGCCAAAGCTCCAACGGGCAGGTGGTGAGTGGCAAGAGTGGCTCTGGGCCCCCACAGGTTACTTCAACCAGGAATGGGACCAGTGTCTCTGAGGGACGAGTGTCCAGAGCCTCCCTGAGTCACCAGCAGCTTGGTGACGATGAGAGATGATGTAGCCAGGGAGCTTGCTGAGACCCGAGACTCCCACTCACGTGGTGGAACAGCAGCAGCAGGGGGCCACAGTATCAGGCCCTGTGTGGGACCAAGGGACCCCAGACCTCTGACCAGCGCTTGCTGGTGGTGGGCTTGAATCGCCAGCAGGTGGTGTTATCCCTCGCTCCAGATGGTCTTTATCTCAGCTGCTCGCCCGCCCCTCAGGCACTGATGGTGTGATGTGGAATGTCTGCTTTGGTGGCAGCGGCGGCAGCAGTAGCAATGGTGGCGGCCGTGGTGGGTGGGCCACTGGCACAGGCGGTGCGATGTGTAATGGCTGCCTCTGTGCGGTGGCTGCCTCGGAGGAAGTGGCTGCTCGGCTGCCTCAGAGGAGGCGGAGGCTCGGCCGCCTCAGGCTCCTCCGCCTCGGAGGAGGAGGCGGTGGCGGCTCCACCCCCTCGGAGGGGGGCAGTGGCACCTCCGCCGCCTCGGAGGGGGGTGTGCCTCCGCCACCTCGGAGGAGGCCGCGGCTCACCCCAGGCACTGGCGGTGTGATGTGGAGTGGCTGCCAGTCGGAACGGCAGCAGCAGCCACCACAGTAGCTGCCCAGACCTTGGCGATGCCTCAGCAAAGTCTACCTTCGAGCTCCGTGTGAAGAGCAGGCTGCAGATGATGGGATCTGCAAACTCTGGGGTGAGAATCAGAGTCTCTTTGCATTCTCCTCAGTGGAGAGATTCACAGGCAGTGCTGCCCCATTGCCATCTTGCCCCACTTCCTCATATTTACAGTTTTTAACTGAAAGTCTATTTTGTCTGATATAAATATAGCCAACTTTGCTTTTTTGGTTCCCATCTGCATGGAGAATCTTTTTCTATTACACTACTTTCAGTCTGTGTGCATCCTTAAAATGGAAGTGAGTCTCTTGTGGACAGCATATAGTTGGATCTTGTTTTTTATTCTACTCTGTGTCTTCTGGATGGAGAATTTTCTCTATTTATACTCAAAGTTTTTAACCCCCAGCCCTGCCCCACTGCCAATGGGAGAAAAATGGAGCCTCCACAGACAATTTTTCCAGGATAATTTACAATCTGATGTCCTAGCCCTGGGACAGTATATCCTCAGTAGGACCCTTCTGGGACTGGCCATGGGGATGGGAAATGAGAGGAGAGGAGGGAATTTCAGAAAATTCTGTTTCCAATTTAACTGCCCCTGAAGAAAGGGGAAAGGCTGGAAATGACAGACAGGCAGGTATAGCATGTGGCATATGAGAGGACGCCCCACTTGGCACCCATATACCACTCTATCCAGAATGCTTAATTTTCTTGGTCAGAGGCATGGGTGTTTTGCCAAAACCAAGACAACAGCTACTTCAGTAATTGCTGTACTCCTACCTGAAAAATACTAGCCTGTATCAATTAATTGACCCCAACAAAGTTATTGAGACAGTAATGAAAGCCCATAGGATTCCAAATTTTGAGAACTTTTTGAGATGAGCATGTGATTTTCCATCGCCTAAATAAATATTTCCGAAGATCATGTGATAACAAAAACAACAGCCATTTAGACTGGGTCAGGGTCTTGACTCTAATATTGGATTTTGAGCAAATTGCTTAGAATCTCTTAATCTCAGTTTCTTCATGTGTAAAATGGAGATAACACTTAAAGGTTTTTCTGTGTGTGTGTTTGTTTTTTTAAGAACAGTCAATGAAATTCTGCATGTGCATTTATAAGGGACTTGCTAGGAAACAAGTGGCATTGATACACAAATGGCTAATTAAAGGGAGCTCATAAAGAAACCATCTAACGGGCAGGTGCAATGGAATGAATGTGTGTGCCCCCCACCCAGCCCCCAGATTACTATGTTGAAATCCTAACCCCTGATGTGATGGCATTAGGATCTGGAGCCTTTGGGAGGTAATTAGATCATGAAGGTGGAATGGGATTAGTGCCCTTATAAAAGAGACCCCAGAGAACTCTCTCCCCTTCTTTCTGCCATGTGAAGATACAGTGAGAAGTGGGAAGTCTATAATTTGGAAGAGGACCCACCAGAATCCTACCATACTGGCACCCTGATCTCATACTTCCAGCCTATAAAACTATAAGAAATAAGTTTTTACATTTATAAACCACACAGTCCATGGTACTTTGTTATAGCAGTCCAAACGGACTAAGATTAAGCAGGTTTTTAGGAATATCAACAAGGAATAATGTAGTATCCTAGGGTAGGCAATGAGAGAAAGAGTACTTCTTCCTCTAGGTCAGGACAGGCAACAGAAAGGAAGGGGTCTGACAGAAGCTGTTGCCTTCAGAGAGAGATATAGCCAACCTACAGTGAGGGCACTAGGGGTTATTTCATCTCTGTCCTATGATCTCCTTCTCCTACTGCCAATGACAAAAACCTAATTGGAATCCAGAGTTCAAGGGAGCTCACTGAAACATGCTATACAGAATAGCCTTCCAGAGCATAGAGCTAGACAGAAAAAAAATAAAAAGCGAATCTGGAGGGGAAATGGAAGACAGAAGAAGGTACTTAGTATGTTGTTTGGCACTGATAATAGAGTTTATCCTTGAACAACACAGGGATTAGATGCACCAACTCCCTGCACAGTTGAAAATCTGCATATAGTTTTTGACTGCCCCCAAACTTAACTACTAATAGCCCACTGTTGACCAGTAAGCCTTGCCAATAACATAAAAAGTCAATTAACATATTTTCTATATTATATGTATTATATACTATATTTAAACTATAAATAATCTAGAGAAGAGAAAATGTTAAGAAAAAGATCACTGTTTATAGTGATAAGCAATTTACTAGAGAGCTGAACTGCTCACATGGAGATGATTAGCATCAACAGCATTTTAAGATACTTGTAACACCTGAGCTCACTGCAATAACAACAGGAGGTAGCTATGAAATTATTACAGTAGGACAGTGTGTATTCATTAATTTTATGCAATTATGATTGAATATTGCATTTTTACATTTGTTTACATTTCTCTTAACCAAGAATGATGCCATGTATGGTCTGTGTTTGTATGTGTAAAATTTGGTCAATTTTAACTTTTTATACAATAGATTTGCCTATGTTTTATGATAGTAAATGATAAGTAGACTGGTATCTCATATATTTTATGCATTTATGACATGTTAACTTTTTCTTAATTTTTAAATATTTCTAGG
Organism: Cephalopachus bancanus; assembly: GCA_027257055.1. Taxonomy (NCBI): domain Eukaryota; kingdom Metazoa; phylum Chordata; class Mammalia; order Primates; family Tarsiidae; genus Cephalopachus; species Cephalopachus bancanus. The sequence goes on from JAPVLO010000020.1 coordinate 861,702, forward strand.
TTACACAGTTCATCTGCGAGTTTTTCAATTGTTGCAAATCTCCAAAAAATGTTCAACATATTTATTGAAAAAGATCTGTGTATAGGTGGACCTGTGCAGTTCAAACCCATGTTATTTAAGAGTCAATAATTGTAGTTACAATTATTTTAATAAAGAGAATACACAGGCTCACTTTCAAATTCTAGCACCATCTTTGGAGATAATCCAAGAGCTTTTCAGAAATGTCTGAAGCTTTATAAATGTAAACTTTCTGAAGCTTTCATCAATATGCTGTAGTCTGCTTATTGTCAAGAGGATTTTTCCGGTAACATTATTTCATATGCCGAGTTGTACATATTGTGATTACAAGTTTAACAGTATTGTCACAGAATTCTGTGAAAAGATGCTAAATATGGTAGATCTGTAAATTCCACTGTTAACAGTTTTTCAGGTTGGATTTCCTTTTTCTCTAGTATGTTATGCTTTACTAGGAAACGCTCCTTGGATCAGTTAGTGAAGCAATTGGTGTTTCCATTTAATGTCTTCAAAAAATTCCACATCGTGTAAAAAACTCACCTCTTCCCAACCCAAATGAAACCAGACTTATAATTGATAATTGGTGATATATATGTATGTGTGTGTGTGTGTGTGTGTGTGTGTGTGTGTGTGTGTGTACTATATGTAAAACTTTAGCTATCTGTATCATTTTTCTTTCCTCCAGCATTTGGTTTTCTGTTTTTGTTTTTAGTCTGTTAGATCAGTCCCAAAAAGGGAAAGCTAAATAAAAGAAAGTTATTAGTAATAAGAGTAAGGTTATCAGGAATAATTATCACAACAAAGAACCTCTTAAGAGAACCAGTGCTGGTCTCAGTTTCATTAACAGAAGAGAGAAGTCATTAAGGCAGATGTTAATTAGAAGATGGTGAGAAGCTTGTCTCAATTTCTGTAGAAAATAGAGTAAAACAGCCATAGAATACAAAATGGGTAATATTTTACTTGGAGGAATCAAAGTAGTGTGGTCATCTAAGATTTGATCTGCTCAGCTTCTCCTTTTGCAAATTGTTCCCTACTCCACACTGTCATCTATATGGTTCCATCAAGAACTACCACAATATATGACTTTCCAATACTCACTGATCCAAGGTCATTCAATTACAGTTCTTCTCTGGGAAATTTTAAAATTGAAACTGATAAAAAGAGACCAGTACCTTTCTGGACACCTAAACTATAAGACATAGAAATTGAGAGTTTTTAGGAAACATATTTCCTACCAAGTAAAATCGAGACAAAGGAGTTCTGCAGCAAAAATCCGCATAGATGCTCAAGCAAAGATACAGAGAAATGTGATCACTGGAGGAGACAGAGGCTCAGACACATCAGGATCAGTTGTCCTGCGCCCAGTCTCATCACCTCTGTCCTGGGCATCTCAATATTCTAATTAAATCCCCTTTTTGGCTTCAGCTAGTTTAAATTGGCCTTCATTGCAATAACAAAAGTCTCTGGTTAAGATGCTCAGTTTATTTAATGCTTTATATGAATCAGGCAATGTTTTAATGCTTTATGTACTTCATCTCAAATTTTCACAACAACCTGTAAAGTTAGTAATATTATTTTGCATATGAAGAAATTTTAGAGATCGGACTGCTTAATAGAAAATTCTATGTAGATGTTCCACAGGTGTGTAAAACATATTTCTCCCTCTGTAAAATAGGAAAGTCTGTTCTCACTCCCTAAGATGTTTTTCTCCCTGCACACACCTGGCCAAACTTGATTCATCAGCTTCGGTGTCCTCAGAGAAGACTGTCCTGCCCACCCAATCTAAAGTAGGTTCTCTGATAGCACCCTAGCATTTTATATATCAGGTAATTTCAATTACATATTCCATATTTTGTTTCATTCTGTTCTCTCACATGCTCCTGCACTAGACTATAATAGGTAGTGACCATATCAACATTTTTGCCATTGTAGCCCTGCGTTCAGCACAAGGACAGACACAGGGAAGGGAAGGTGCCCCACAAATATGTTTGAATAAAGTAAAGACTTGTAAATATTTCCATTCATGTATCTATGAAGCTATACTCAATAACTTTCAGCAAGCCGGGCTCGGTGGCTAAGCTTGTAATCCCGCGCCTTTAGGAGGCTGAGGTGAGTGGATTGCCTGAGCCCGCGGGTTTGAGACCCGCCTGGGCAGCGAGACCTCATCTCTACAGTAAATCAAAAAATCAGCCAGGCACGGTAGCGCATGCCTGTAATTCTGGCTACTCAGAAGGCTGAGGTGGAAGGATCGCCGGGGCCCAGCAGGTTGAGGCTGCGGTGGCCGGGAGCGGCCACTGCACTCCAGTCTGGGCGGCAGAGTGAGACTCCAACAAAAAAAAAAAAAAAGAATAACTTTCAGCAACTACTTATTGAGCAACTAGTATATGCAGGGTACTGTGGTAGGCCATGTTGAGACAAAGACAAGAAATGGCTCTCTCCTGTAGAGTTCATAGTATAGCATAAGGACCAAACGGGGATAACCATAATACAGGGAGAGAAGTGTTATAACAGAGATATGAACAAACTGCTGTGGTTGTAAAGAAGGGTAGTAATTGAGATATGATTCCGGAAGTCAAAGTCAGAAAAAGAAATTGCCAGGGTTCAAGTGGTCAGTTTTTTTTTTTTTTATAATGTCTCCATTCTGATACAGCTTTATCTTGTGCTTCCCTCTAATGTATAAGGCCTGGAGCAGAAGTCACAGTAAATATGTCCTTGAGTAGTGATGCATGAAAGCCATAACTCTCTACTCTTGAGTCTTATGATCATCCTTGGCACTTGGCTTATCTCCATTTTACTCTGTAAAGACATTGAGCATCAGCTCAAGTCTCTCCAAAGAAGTCCTGGTCTGTACTACAAGTCAGACTTTTTCCCTCCATGTCTCCAGATCTACTTTCCCTGAAGCGGAAATTAGGGGAATGCAGAAAGGATAATGTTCTCCCTCCCTTCCTCTCTTCCTCCCTTCCTTCCCTGGGGTGCACAGTGGCATGATCACAGCTTTGGCAATCCTTCTGCCTTAGCCTTTCAAGTAGCTGGAACTACAGGTGCATGCTACCATGGCAGGTTAATTTTTTGATTTATTATAGAGATGAGGTTTCACCAAGTTGCTCAGGCTGTTCTCCAACCTGTGGGCTCAGGCAATCCCCTTACCTTGGCCTCCCAAAGTGCTGGGATTACAGGCTTGAGCCACTGTGCCAGGCCGATGTTCTTCTTTCAAGACAGTTTCATGTGTTCTCGTTACAGTAAGTGGTTTATGGAAAATTACCTGAGTGCTATGATTTCTGTCTGATGGCCATCTTCTCTCCTGCTGACCAGGTGACCCACCCCAACACAGGTTAGAGACCACTGATCTAGTTGTGTTCCAGGACAGATCTCTGCTTTTAAAAAATCTTTCCTGCATCTTTGTTATTTGTCAGGAACACTTCAGATAAAACCTCCCTTTGGGATCGGCATGTATATGTGTGTTATGTGTATATGTATAATCGGGGTTAACTTTAAAGGGAAAAAATAATTTTGGCTAATCACCACTATCACTAGTCATCTAGTGAAAACCTACAAAGGACACAATGGAAGGAAAGATGTAGATATTGTGTAACTGTGTACCTTTTTAATCTCAAAATTTTAAATATGTAACACTATCACCATGTAGCTAGAGTATGGGCTCTTTAAGTCAAACCCCCCCCACCAAAAAAAAAAAAGACTCTTCTAAAACAACCCACCTGGGTCTGGTGTCCTGACTTTAAAGAACTATGAAATGAAAAAAGTGAAAGCAATTTCAAAATTAAAATAAACATTTTCATTTCAAACCAAAAGCTTGCTTCATCCTTTGATTAATCAAACACTGATTGATACCTCCACAGGTACCAATCAAATCAAATTGGCCACCCCCTGAGACCCACTCTGCATATTAGCTGAGAGCTTCTGCTCTGGCAGCAGATAGAATTCCACCTCTTCCATTTACTGGCTTATTGTCCTTTGACAAGTTACTTACTTCTATGTGCCTTAGTTTCTGCCTCTTTACAATGGATATGAACATTATATTATCTCACAGGTTGTCATCACAACGAACGGTAACATATGTGTGGTGCTTAAGTACACATAGACACTACATTAGTATAATTACTTTTAAGCTAAATTTTCTTTCAGCACCGCGGTTAGCGTCAAAAATCCTGAAGGGCATTGAAATGTCCTTAAAGTCAAACTGTATACGATTAAATTAAACTCTACTTGAGTATGTTCTGTATCTTCAAATAAAGGAACAGGGAGGCCGATAACCAAAAAGTAGTGGGAACCCAAGCACCGATGGACAAACCCTATCCTGCTTTGCATTCTCCAAGGTGAACGGAACGCTCCAGCCTTGCAAACGGATGGGCCCCAGAAACGTAGAGACCTGGGGAGCTCTGGGCTCCCACCCCCAGGTGCCTCCAAGACGTCCCTCCTGTCGGGTCGCCAGCCGCTCTCCAAGCCCAGCTCCGCCCCACCTTGCTGCAGCCCAGCATTTTGCGCCCCGGCCCGCCGCGCCAGGTCGCCCACTGCGCATGCTCCCCGCCGAGGGGCGGGGCGGGGGAAGCGCCGGGGCGGGGCGGGCGGCTGGGTGACCGCGGGGAAGGGGAGGCCCTGGCCTGACGCCGGCCACGCTGCGGCGGGGGCGCGACCACCGGGGCGGCGTCGTCCTGGAGCCCCCGGAGAGATGGAAGCGGCGGCGGCGCCGGCTGCGGCCGAGGCGGCGGGATGCGAGGAGCTCGGTGGGTGCTCCGTGGGGACCAGGCCGACTAGGGCGCGGTTGGGCGGCAGGCGCCTGGGCCTCCCCGTGCCGCGGCGAGTCCGCATCCGGGTTCAGGGTTCCAGTTGTTTCTCGTTGGGAAGGCGCGGGATCCGGGAGGCGTCGTTCCGTGTGTGTGAAGGGTCTGGAGGTTGCGGGTCTGGCATGGGTGCGAATTTAAAACCCAGCAAAGCAGACCAGCCCGGGACGTCTAGATGAGCGAGGCTTGATTGCTAACTGACCCAGAGTCAGCATCTGCCCAGGAACCGGCTGTGTGCCAGGGAGCTGGGCCCCACGAAAGCCAGGCCTGCAGAAGACGTGTGCGCCAGCGTGCTGTGGGCGGGGCCGGCGCCGTATGCTCTGTCAAGGACAGAGAGAGCCAGCGCTGGGCTCACTGTTTTTCTCCAGTGGTGCTTTAGAAGGAAATTGTTGCTGTGCTTTTCTTTTTTTCATAAATTTTTAATTTTAAATATGTGGGGTGCCATTCGGGTATACAAATGTTCGTTATGCAGGTACCCTTGTTGATGAGCTGCCCTCCCGTTTCCCCAGTTTCCCACTACTGCCACTGTCGCCCCCACCCTCCCCTAGCAGTTTCCCCCTACTGCCAATCCCTTTCTTATAGTATTACGATAATTGTTCAAGGTCCACTTATGAGTGAGAACATGTGATACTCGGTTCTTTGTTTCTGTGATAGATCCTCAGTATTATAACCTCTTAGTCCATCCAAGTTTCTGTGAAGTTCATAATTTTGTCCGTCTTTATGGCTGTGTAATGGTCCATCGTATATATGTACCACTTAAAAAAAAAAGATCCAGACCTCTTTCGATGGGTAGCACGGTTGGTTCCATGTTTTTGCTATTGTGACCAATGTTTCAATAAACATGCCTGTGCTGGTATCTTTTTCATAAAGCTATTTGAGTTTCTCAGGGTATATTCCCAGTAGGGGGATTGCGGGGTCCTATGGGAGGTCGATTTTTAGGAATCACCACACTGTTTTCCAGAGGCTGTACTGGTTTACACTCCCACCAAGTGTAGAAGAGTTCTCTTTTTGCCACATCCTCTCCAGCACCTGTTGTTTTTTGAGTTATTGATAATGGCTGTCCTGACTGGAGTTAAGTGGTATCTCAGTGTGGTTTTAATTTGCATTTCTTTGATGACTAGTGAGGCTGAGCATTTTTTCATGTACTGGTTGGCTGCTTGTATGTCTTCTTTTGAGAAGTGTCTAGTCATATCTTTTGCCCACTTTGTAATGGGGTGGTTTGTTTTTTTCTTTTTGGCATGTTGGAGTTCCTTGTAGATCCTAGATGTTAGGCCTTTGTCAGATACACAGTTGGCAAATATTTTTTCCTATTCTGTGGGCTGTCCTTCCACTCTCTCAGTGGTTTCTTTGACTTTGCAGAAGCTTGTCAGTTTGATGAGGTCCCACTTGTCTGTCTTATCTCTTATGGCATGGGCACTTGGGATTTTGATCAGGAATTGGTTGCCAGTTCCAATTTCCATAAGAATGTCTCCTGCATTTTCTAAGGTTCTTATAGTTTGAGGATTTACATTTAGTTCTTTGATCATTTAGAGTTGATTTTTGTGTATGGTGATAGGTAGGGGTCTTGTTTTAATGTTCTGCATGTAGGCAGCCAGTTTTTCCAGCACAAATTACTGAGTAGGCTCTCCTCTCCCTAGTGGTTGATGGTGGAGGCTTTGTTGAAGATGAGTTGGTTGAGAAATTGAGATTTTGCTTCTGGAATCTCTCTTCTGTTCCATTGGTCTATATGCCTGTTCTTATACCAATACCAGGCTGTTTTGATTATTGTAGCCTTATAGTAAAGCTTAAAGTTTGGGAGCGTGATACCTCCCACCTTGTTTTTTTTTTTTTTTTTGTTGAGAATTGTTTTGGCTATTCATGGTCGTTTATGTTTCCATATGAATTCCTGTATTGTCATTTCCGAGTCTAAGAAGAATGCTGCTGGTAATTTAATGGATATTGCTTAAAACTAATGGTTGTCTTGGGTAGGGTGGCCATCTTAACAATGTTGATTCTTCTAATCCATGAGCATGGGATATTTTTCCATTTGTTTGTGTCATCTTTGATTTCTTTGAGCATTGTTTTGTAGTTTTCGTTGTACAGGTCTTTTACTTCTCTGGTTAGGATGATGCCAAGATAGTTCTTTCTTTCTCTTTTCTTTTTTTTTCTGAATGGGATTGTGCTTTTTATTTAGGTTTCTGTTTGTTTATGGTTGGGGTATAGGGATGCGACTGACTTTTGCACATTTATTTTAAACCCTGAGACTTTGCCAAAGTCCTTTATCAGTGCGAGAAGATTTTTGACAGATTATCCTGTGTTTTCAAGGTATAGAATCATGTCGTCTGCAAAGAGGGATAATTTCACTTTCTCTTTTCTTATTTTGATACTCCTATTTCCTTCTCTTGTCTGATTGCTCTAGCTAGAACTTCCAGTACTATGTTGAACAGGAGGGTGAGAGTGGCATACTTGTCTTGTTCCAGTTTTCAGGGGAAATGGTTCCTATTTCTGTCTGTTGGCTGTGGGTTTCTCGTAGATGGATCTTACTGTTTTGAGGTATGTTTCATCTATGCCTAGGTGTTCGAGAATTTTTATCAAAAGGGGTGCTGGATTTTATCAAAAGTTTTTTCTGTGTCTAAGGATATAATGATGTGGTTTTTGTCTTTACATCTGTTGGTATATTGAATTACACTTATGGTCTTGTGAATGTTGAACCAGCCCTGCCTCCCAGGGGTGAAGCTTGCTTGGTCATGGTGGATGATTTTTGAGATATGTTGTTGGATTCAGTTTGCTAGAATCTTGTTGAGAATTTTAGCATCTACATTCATCAAGGATATTGGCCTGTAATTCTCTGTCTTTGTTTTATCTTTACCCGGTTTGGGTATTAATGTGATGTTAGCTTCATAAAGTGATCTGGGGGAAATTCCATCTTTCTTGATTGTCTGGAAGACTTTCAGAAGGATTGGTATCAACTCCCCCTTTGAAGTTTTGTAGAATTCTGCTGGAAAGCCATCTAGTCCAGAGGTTTTTTTTTTTTTTAAGGTAGTTTTCTTATGGCATAGTCAATATCCTGGGTTATTATTAGTCTATATAGGGTCTTCGTTTCTTCTTGTTTCAACCTGGGGAGGTTATGTGATTTAAGAAAGTCCTGCATTTCATTTAGGTACTTGTGTACATAGTTCTGGAAGTTCTGGTAATCTTTTGTATTTCTTTGGGGTCAGTTGTGACTTGATCTTTTGCATTTCTGATTGTGTTTATTTGAGCTTTTTCTCTCTCTTTCTTGGTCAGTTTAGCTAGGGGTTCATCAATCTTGTTTATCTTTTCAAAACACCAGGTTTTGGTTTCATTGGTTTTTTTGTATTATCCTTTTGTCTTCTATGTCTTGAATCTGGGCTTTTATTTTGGTGATCTGGATTCTAGGGTTTTGGTGGTCTTGCTTTTCCAGCTTCCTTAGGTGATTTGTTAGGCTGTTAACTTGTGATCTTTTCATTTTCTTCATGTGTGTTTGTAGAGATATGAATTCCCTCTTAGTACTGCTTTCATGGCATTCCAGAGATTTTTGTAAGATGTTTCTTTGCTTTCATTTGTTTCCAGGTATCTTTTCATATCTGTTTGATTTCTGTGTTGCTCCAGTTGTTTAACATCATGCTGTTTAGTTCCATGTCTTTGTAAGTTTTGGGAGAACTTTATTGGTGTTCATATTTATTTTTATTCCACTGTGATCTTGGCACATGAAGGTGCATTGCAGAATTTCAGTCTTACGGACTTTGTTTATGCTTGATTTATGGCCGAGGATGTGGTTGATCTTAGAGTACATTCCAAGTGGTGATGAGTGGAATGTATATTCTGTGGTTGTTGAGTGGAGTGTTTTGTAGGTATCAGTTAAGTCCATTTGGTCAAGCGTTACATTGAGGTTCCAGATCTCCTTGTTGATTTTTTATCTTGATGATCTGTCTAGGGTTGTTAGTGGGGTGTTTAAGTCCCCAGCTATGATAGTTAGTGTTAGAGTCAATATCCTTTTTAAATTTACTTAGAAACTGCTTTAGTAAAGTTGGTGATCCTGTGTTGGGTGCATATATGTTTATGGTGGATATTTCTTCTTGATGGATCGAACCTTTTATCATTATTAGTAACCTTACATATCTTTTTAAATTTTTGGTAGCTTAAAGGGTATTTTGTCTGATATTAAGTTTGCAACTCCTGCTTTCTTTTGTGTTTTGTTCTCCTGAAATTTTGTTTCCCATCCTCTTATTTTGAGACTGTGAGTCCTTTCTGCTGAGAGGTGTCTCTTAGAGACAATATATTGTTGCCTCATGATATTTTATCCATTTTGCCATTCTATATCTTTTCAGTGGTTCATTTGTCCATTCATATTCAGGCTAATTATAGAGATATGAGAGTTTATCCTCGTCATGAGGTTCTTATAGAGTTTTTTGTTGCTGCTGCTGTTTGTTTGTTGTCTGTCTTTTGATTTTGGGGTTGATTCATGTATGTTTTCAATCTTTTCTGCATTCTTGGGAAGGACTTTGATGTTCTTTCTTTCCTTTCTTCTGTGTTTAATACTTTCTTAAGTTTTTCTTATAGAGCTGGTCTGGAGGCAGCGTAAGTTCTTAGGGATTGAATGTGAAGAATTTTAATTCTCCGTCACTGATGAAACTTAGCTTAGCCAGGTAGGTAATTCTTGGTTGAAATTGTTTATCTTTGAGTATTCTGAAGATTGGACTTCAAGTTCTGCTGGCCTGAAGTGCTTCTGTAGATAAGTCTGCTGCTATTCTAATTGGTCTTCCCTGGTAGGTAGTCTGACCTTTCTCTCTTGCTGCCTTTAGTAATTTTTCTTTTATACATGCTTTGTGTAGATGAATTACTATGTGTCTAGGAGTTGGTCTTCTCATTTGTTGTCTTACAGAGGTTCTCTGAATCTGTGTTTAAATGGTTGCATCACTGAGATGAGGAAAGTTTTCTTGGATAATTTCATGGAATGTTTGTTCCAGGGTGGTCTCTGGCTCTCTGTCTGCCTCAGGGATTCTAATTAATCTTAGGTTCGACCTCTTGAAATAATCACTCCTCTCTTGGAGGCTTTGTTCTGTCTTTTAAAGCTTCTTTTCTATGTTTTTAACAGTTTAGGTTCCATATTTTTGTCCTTAAGCTCTGAGATTCTTTCTTCTGTTTGGTTAATTCTGCTTTCCATGCTTATCAGTTTGTTGTTTATTTCATTCATTGTATTATTTATTGTTGTTAACTTGGTTATCAACTCCATTCTTTTCTCTTATCTCTCTTCATTTCTATTTAGTCTCACTATTAATATCTTAATATCTGGGTTTGTGTTTTGGACCAGTCATTCTGGAGGCTCTTCATTGTTTGAGTTCCGAAGTCTGTTTTCTCAGTTGCTATTCTCCCAGAGGTCTGTGTGAGACTCATATTCTTCCATTGGCTTTTCTTCATTTGTGTTTGTTTTCCTTCCTCTTTTTTTAACCTCTTCTTTAATTCTGTTGTTTAGTTATGGGGGATAGCTTTTATTTCTGTTTGCTCAATCTCCTATTCTTCCTTTTGTAGATCCTCTGGGTTTGTTCAATTCTGAAGCTGGATTGGAGGTGAGGGCCTGTGCTTTTTGCAGTTTTGAAGATTTAATTAGTGTGGAAACTGTGATTCAGAAGTTATCTGCAGATCCCAGTATCTGCTGCCAGGTGTGTGGGCCCCCTTGAACCCACTTCCCACTGCCTTACAGTCTGGCCATGCAGTAGGGGTGTCTGTTTGCCCCTTGAAAGAAAAATGAGATGAGAAAAGAATGGAAAAAGGAAAGAGGAAGATGAAAGGGAGGTGGAGACAGAGAAGAAGAAGAGGGAAAACAGACAGGCATAACTAACAAATAAACAGAGAGACAAACAAAGACAGAAAAAACAAAAAATACAAAAACATACAGACAGTTATACAAACAAGCAAACAAAAACCCCCCGTTGGTGTACTCTCCCTCAAAAATACACATACATAAACAGAAAATCTGAAAAAAAAAACATTAAAATAACAGAAACAAACCAAGTATAAAAACATAAGCAAAAACAGAAAGAGAAAAGAGAAAAAAGATTAAAAAAAAAAAGAAGAAATAAAAAATTCTCTCTGTGGCCCTTTCTGTGACTCCAGGTTCCTTTCAGGCCTCTAACAGCTCTGATCTCCAACCTCTCCCCTCTGTTCTCAGCACAGGCTGATAGGGTTGTACTCAGTGTGGGTCAGATGCCCCATGGACTACTGTAGGAGGAGAATGGATCAGATCCAGACTCACCCTAATTTCTGCTTCTGCTGTCAAGTCTCTCAATCAGTTCTGACGTGTCTGTGCCACTGGAAGAATATGAGTCTCACACAGACCCCTGGGAGGATAGCAACCTAAGATTTTGTTTTTGTTTTGTTTTGTTTTTTGAGTTGGAGTCTCACTCTGTCACCCAGGCTGGAGGGCAGTGGCCGCTCACAGTCACCGCAGCCTCGACCTGCTGGGCTCCGGTGATCCTTCTGCCTCAGCCTTCCAAGTAGCTGGAACTATGGCGTGCGCTACCACACCCGGCTAATTTTTTTGAATTTATTGTAGAGACGAGATCTCGCCAAGTTGTCCAGGTGGGTCTTGAACCCACGGACTCAGGCAGTCCACTCACCTCAGCCTCCCAAAGGCATGGAATTACACGCTGAGCCACCAAACAGACTTGGAGAGACAGACACTCCACCTCCACACTGAGATGAGGGAAGTTTTCTTGGATAATTTCATGGAATATTTGTTCCAGGGTGGTCTCTGTCTCTCTGTCTGCCTCAGGGATTCCAATTAATCCTTGGTTGGGGCAATGCAGCTCTCTGCCTGGTCCTAGACTTGAGAATATGGTGCCCACAGGTGTCTTGTTACTGGTGTTAGAGCTTTATTCCATATTTTTACGATCTGCCTCCTCCAGCCTGTGCCTGGTCTGCTACTGCAGGTGACAGCAGGGACTGGGTGCCAGTTGGTGAGGGGCAGCTGTTCTCTGCTGCCTCCTCTCAAGAGAACCTCAAGTACAGTAGATGATCCTGTGTGCCTGGGTCTCCAATCTCAGGGCGATGGTGGAGAGCCCTGGGTCTGAGTCTCCCTCAAATGGACTTTCACTCACCCACTGGCACACACCCACTCACGCAGTCTTTATAGACATTCGCTTTTGCGGAGATTCACTGTCCGACCTATTCTGTCACCATCTTGTCTGGAAGCCCCTCTGCTTTGCTTTTCAATGCAGCAGTCCCTTTGGAGTCTCCACCCAGATGAATCCTTACTTACCCCTTACTGCCCCAGGAGTGACAACAGGGCGTGCCGACCAGAGGAACAGGAGATACCTGTAGCTAACTCTCTTGGCGAAGTTCGTTTTCTGGCTTTCCTCCGACCTTGTCGTTTCATGGTGCCAGAGGGTGTTTGTTCATGGTTACCTGGTGTCCGAAAGAAAACAAATAAGGATCTGGGTTGTAAATTGATGGTCCTCCCAGTTATGTGCACCATACATAGAGATATTTTTTAAATTTGATGCCGAATAATGAAATGTAATCTTCAAGAAAGAGGTTGAGCTTTAAACAATATCTTATTGCAAGTAACTAATAGTTGTTGTTCCTGTAATGATGTGGAGGTCACTTTGCAATTGACTTTTAAAAAGTTGTAATGATAGAGACAATAGACTTAGCATTTTTGTGTGTGCTTTCTGTGTGCAAGTACATAGATTTACCTATGTATTGTCGTCTTTAATCCTCACAACAGTTGGATGAGATAGGTGCTGTTGGTGTCTTCATTTTATAGACATAGTAATTTTAAGCTCATTAGTGACAGAACCCAGAAATGAAGCCAGGTTTATCTGATTATTAAGTTTGTTAATAATCTGCCCTGGTGAGAATGTCGGGAAATGGGTATTCTCGTGTATTGCTGCTAGGAGCAAGATAATTATACTTGTAATTAAAAATGTATGTATCCTTTGAACCAGGAATTCTACTTTTAGAATATTTCCCAAGGAAATAAGTAATGTAACAAATATTTTTATCAAGAGTTCTTCATTATAGTATTTATGATAGAGAAAAGCTGGTAACTAAATGTACAATTAAAGGAAATTGGTTAGGTAAGTTGTGGTATACATGTAGTCATATACTGCCCAGCCATTAAAAATGATATGGAAAGATGTTCACCAGGTATATTTATACTAACTGAAAAAAAGTTTCAAACTATTTCAGTTTGCTTGAAGTTATATTTGTGCATTAATTTAACACATATTCATTGAGCTTCTCCTGGACCCTTTTTTTTTTTGAGTTGGAGTCTCACTCTGTCACCCAGACTGGAGTGCGGTGGCCGCTCCTGGCCACCGCAGCCTCGACCTGCTGGGCTCCAGCGATCCTTCCGCCTCAGCCTTCCAAGTAGCTGGAACTACAGTGCGCGCTACCATGCCCAGCTGATTTTTGATTTATTGTAGAGATGAGGTCTTGCTAAGTTGCCCAGGAGGGTCTTCATCCTGCGGGCTCAGGCAGTCCACTCACCTCAGCCTCCCAAAGGCGCGGGATTACAGGCTGAGCCACTGAGCCCAGCTTCTCTGGACCCTTGAGATAAATGATGAACAAAACAGATCAAGTTTTCTTTTCTCATGGAGCTTTTATTTAGTAAGGGGAAGTAGTAAAAGACAGTAACCAGTTAATTGAATGTTAAGTGACAAGTGCTGTGGAAAATGAGCAGGGTAAGGGAAATCAGAAGTGAGGGTGGAGGCTGGACAGTTTACAGTATTTTATAATGTGTTCAGATGAGCCTTATTGAAAAAGTGCCATTTGAGCAAAGACTTACAAGTGATGAAGGGAATTAACCAGTGGGTATCTGGGAAAAGACTAATCCAGGCCGAAAGAATAACTCAAGTAAAGGTGGGACTAGCAAGAAGGTCGAGGTGCCTGAAGCAGAGTGATGGAGGCAGTGAGGAGGTCAGATTGTGTAGGGGTCTTGCAGGTTGTTTGAAGACTAACTTTGACTCTGAGGCAATGGCAAACTAGTGCAGGCATTGAGCAAAGGAGTGACATGATTGGACTTAAGTTTTAAAAGGATTACACTGGCTGCTGTTTGAAGTGGGAAAAAGAAGCAGGAGAGTGTTCAGGAAAGAGAAATGTAGGTTCTTTAAAGCTTTTGGTAGTGGCTGTGGACATGAATAGAAGTGGTCAGTTTCCTAGGCATGCTTCACAAGTAGAACTAGCAGGCTTTCATAACAGATTGGTTGCAGGTTGAGAGTAAAACAGAGGAGACAAGGATGACTACAGGGACCTGAGTATATAGAAAAATGAAAGTGTTGTCAACTGGGATGTTATGGTGGTTTTATAACATGCCTACATTTTCTTTGATGTTTTTCTCTTAAAGAGAAGAAAATTTCATTCTCTTGAGCATGGATTGAACTTAGTAACTTATTTCTAGTGACTAGAGATGCTAGTAGAAGTGATGATGTGTGACTTCAACACTATATGGTAAAAGGCAGTGTACCTTCTTTACTTTTTCTTTTTGGATCACTCACTGGGAAGCCAACTGCCATGTTGTTAGGTTACTCAAACAACCCTGAGGAAAGGCTCATGTTATACAGAACTAAGACCTACTGACAGTGGCCATCAATTGTTAGCAGCAGTAGATAACCAGTACAGAAGGGTAAAGTCACAGGAAGAGCAGGTGTGGTGGTGGGATCAACTGAGCTTGGGGCATGTTAAGTTTGGATGCCCACTAGCCAGCAAAGTGCAGATGTCAGGTTGGCAATCAGATTTATGTCCAGAATTAGTGAGAGGTCAAGTCTGCAGATATACATTTGGAAGTCATCAGCATGTATATAGTATTTAAAACCATGAGACAGAATGAGAGCATATGGGAGTGAGTGCATTTGTGTCTGCATGCATGTGTGTGTACTTAAAATGTTAACAGTGGTAATTCTGGGAAATTTCTAAGTAATTTTTGATTTCAAAAATGTTGTTTATTGATGTATTTTCTGATTTTGTTTGAAGTGACCAAATATTACTCTATTACTCAATTTTTAAAGGAATTTTTTTAAAAGTGTGTGAAAAGCTCTGGTAGAGATGCTAAGATACAGGTATATACATAGCCTAAGGTCTGCACTCCATAGACCATGGGCATTACTGGAAGGTTTTTTACTGTGGGCATTTTCTCCATGTCAGAAATGAACAAGATAGCTACTGTTCTTATTTTGTATCTAGATAGTAGTTTATAAGTTTAGGTGGAAACATTATGTTATTTTTAAAAAGAAACAATTTCTACTTTCTTTTAGTTTGTCCGTTGCCAAAATATAAGTAATTCCCTTTATTTTGCTATTGCAATAGTAATATACATTTATTATTTTCTTTTTTCCCCCACATCTTCCACAGTGTGCCCCAAAGGGGACTCATAATTCTGTTGTCCATCTATATCCTTGTAAATGTATTCACATTTTGGTATATTTACTTTCCTGTCTTTCTATTTAACTATTAAAAATATTATTGTGGTCATACTGTGACTATATAGTTTTTTTCCACTCTTTTTCTTCTTTTACTAAATTTCACAACCTAATTTAATGTCAGTGTAATATATAAAGTGGATGTGCCATAGTTAATTTAGCAATTTGCTGATTGCTGCACATTTTGGTTGCTTTCAGATTTTCAGTATTTATAATGTTTTGTTTCAGTTAACATCCTTTTCTCTGTATACCAACTTACCTGAAATAGAATTACTAGGTGAAAGGAATAAACATGTTTAAAAATTGAATACGTATGGTACTGCTAAATTAATGTGGTTTTAAAAGATGTCTACAATTTGAAGCTACTAGGTTGATCTTTAGGTTGGGAAATTGAGGTTGAAACAATTGTCTGGACATATAAGAGGCACACAAGTACTGTCTAATTTAAGAATGTTCCATTTGAATACTCCTAAGCTGTTGGTGGGGAATGCAAGCTAGTTATACCCCTGTGGAAGGCAGTTTGGAGGTTTCTCAAAGAACTAAAAATAGACTTGCTGCTCAACTCAGCAATCCCACTCCTGAGTATATACCCAAAGGAGCACAGATCACTTTACCAAAAAGACACCAGCGTGCACATGTTTATCACAGCACTGTTCACAATAGCAAAAACATGGAACCAACCTAGGTGTCCACATCTGGTGGAATGCATTGGAAAATGTGGTACATATACACCATGGAATACTACATAGCCATAAAAAGAACAAAATCATGTCCTTTGCAGCAACATGGATGCAGCTAGAGACCATCATCTTGAGCAAATTATCGCAGAAATAGAAGACAATACCACATGTTCTCCCTAATAAGCAGGAATTAAACACTGTATGCCCCTGGCACAGGAATGGGAACAACAAACACTGGAGCATTCCTAAAGGTGAAAGGAAGAGGGCAGGTAAGGGCTGAGACCTACCCTCTGGGTATCAGGTTCACCACCTGGATAACAAGCTTAATAGAAGCCCAGGCCTCACCATCACACAATATTCCTATGTAACAAACATGCACATGTACCCCCTGAATAAAAAAAATTTTTTTAAAAAAAGGTTTTTCCTGTCCTGACATTGCACTAGTATTCTAATGTAAATTTGAGATAAATCCCCAGAGTGTCTAGGAAAAAACTAGTAGTTATTTCATCTTGGTTGTGCAGAACACAGAAATGATTCTTAGTCAGACACAAAGTTGAAAATAGAACCTGAATTCAAAATTTCAGGATCTCACTCATAATCTTCAAGCAGTTTGTCTAAATTATGATTTGCCAACTACTGTGAAGATAAATTGACCTCCTGCCCTTCAACTATCACCCTTCAACTCTCAATTTTTTTGTGTAATCACTAAGTTGACAAAGGTAAGCTTTTCTTGACGATTTAGATTTGTAAGCTTTAAGATCATGAGAACTCAGTCAAAATGTTAAAATTCAACATTTGTGTGCCAGACACTTTTCTAGGTGTTGGGGTACAAATGAGAATAAAAATAAAAATAAATAAAATCCTTTTACCTGTAAAAAAGAATGTTTCCATTTGCATGCACCATTATTTATACATGTGGTATATTGTATAATACACCATACAATAGATGATGTGTATAACAACAATTGTATAATACTAAAACAACCTAGTTGATTCTTCTTACTTAGCTATAATTTCTCTACTTGTAAATAGAAATAATTGTGTCTAGGTAGTTTGATATCCATTGCTTAATAGTGTTTTATTTTATAAGGCATTATTCTTACCTATAGTAGTAATCAAAGCATTTTTCAGAGCTGCCCAGTTCAAGTATGTGACCAAAAACTACAGCAAGACATTAGAGAGAATAGATATGTGTAATGTAAATTGGATTATGTATTTTAATTCCTCTGGGGTGAGTGTTTAGACTTTACTTCATATTTTCTTGACTCTGTTGGAGCTTTCACCTATGTTGGGTTGCTGAGTACTTGTCCCTTCCACTAGTCTTTGTCTCCTCTGCCACATACTCAATCTTATAGCACAGTGTCTAGCTCATAATTACTCAGAATTATTACTTACTATTATTCTCATTTCTTGTCAAAGATTGGTGTTTTAAAATCTTATTCAGCTTATTTTCTTCTCGTATGTCATTATGTAGGAAAGGGAAGAAAACTAGTATTTATTGATTATTTTGTGCCATGGTCTGGACTCTATGATTCATACATTGTCTCATTCTTCATATTATATATATATATATATATATAAAGCATATGATGTATAGAATAGCTTCCTATACTTTAACATTTGTGATTATGATGTCATAAAGCCCTGTGAGGCAGATGTTATTAGTCTAATTGTACATAAGAAAAAGTAGGCTGGAGGAAGCTGGTTAAAACGTAGGTTACTAGAAAAAAAAGAGTGTAGGTTAAATGATGTCACTCCTCTGTTCAAAACTCTTTGGTGCTATGATGTCCTGTGCGATAGCTGTTAATATGTGGTTCTTGAGCACTTGAAATGTAGTTTGTCTGAATTGAAATATACTGTAAGTGCAAAATATATGCTGTATTTTAAAGACTTAGTATGAAAAATAGAATGTAAAATGTCCCAATTTTTAAATGTTGATTACAAATAGAAATGATATTTTAGATATATCAGGCTAAATAAATTATATTTTTAAAGTTAATTTCACCTGTTTCTTTTTCTTTGTGTTTGAAATGTGGTTGCTAGAAACTTTTATATTTATGGCTTACATTATATTTCTGTTGGATAACACTGCTCTAGTGCCTTCTCTGTCACTTAGAATGGTTTCCAAGGCTATAGAATCTATTTTCTGTCACCTGGAATCTCATGTCCATTCTTCCCCTTGCTTGCTGCTCTCTGCCTGCTCGGACTTGCCTCCTGTTCCTTAAACACACCAGGCTCTCTGCATCCTGACAGTTTTTGCCTTTGCTCTTCTGCCGTCTGGATTTCTCTACCCCAGATATCCACGTTGTTCATTCTTGTTCCTACTTCAGGTCTTCTTTAAAATGCCACTTTCTCAGTGAGGCCTATTTTCGCTGTCCTGTCTAAAATTACAGGCGCTTTGTCAATCTCTCAGCACTTAACATTATCTAGTTTATCTGTGTTTTACTTATTATCTTATGTGTTGTCTCTTTCCCTCACTAGAATTTGAACTCCATAAAGGCAAAGTATTTGTTTTTTAATAATTGCTCTATTCCCAGCATCTACTGGTTGTTAACATATTGGGACCTCGTTAATATTTGTGAAATTGAATATTATACAATTGCAGCCTCTTTTATTGAATACATTCAGTCATGAGTCCCAGATCTTTTGTGTTGAGGGGCTACTGTACTGTCAGATATTGGGTAGAAGATGACAGTCTATTAATAGGGGCCCTGGAGAAGGGCCAGAAACCAAGGAAATTTGTTGAAGTACTTGTACCTCTTGAGCTCAACTCCTGTAGTGGGCATAAAAGCCATATTAGTCCTTGCCATCCTTTTCCCTAGCACATCAGAAGTTTAGCCACGGGAGTCTGTGTGCCAAGAAAAACAACTCTAGTCAGCACTTTCATCTGTATGTCTTTCTGGAATTCCCCAGAGTTTCCCAGGGAGTGTCTGGATATTGAACCTTGACTCTATACCTCACTGCCTTCCATCTCTTGTGACTGAAATAACGAAGGGAAGGTTGTGGTGGTGGTGATGAGTGCTTTCTTTCTTGAACTTGAGCCAGGAACCTTTCATAGGAAAGGGACTGCAGTTCTTGACAAGACTGATTTGAGAATCTTTCAAGATTTCCAGCTTAATCTTCTGCCGTATACATACACCTTCTGTTTCAGTCACATTCAGCCAACCTAAAGTTTGTCAAGCAGGCAGTGTATTCCAGCCTGGAATGCCCTACTCATTTTTGTGACTAATGCCAATACTAATACCTTGCCTAAAAATTAAACAGTTAAATGTAAGAAAACAATATTACTGCATTTTTCTGTACTGTATACCTAAATTGGGAATAAAATACAATTTAGCATTTTATATTACTATTACCTAGAACTTCTAAAAGTTATAAATGACTAGTTGACTCTATTAATCTAATGCTCAGAGATCTAGGCTTAAATGTTTGTATTTAAAGATACAGCTTCTTGGTTATTAAGTGTTTTCTAGGTGTTTGTAGTTAGGTGTCTTTTGATTTATTCTTTAGATTCAGGAGCTATTTTGTATCATTCACTCTGAAATGTTAAGTCTTAAAACCTGATTGCTTCACATATTCTTAATTTACTTACTTTAACAAATTTGTTCCTTAATATTTAATGCTACCTCAATAATGTGGACTGAAACTGGGGTGAATGTCTTAGAGGCTTTTTCAAGTGTAGTTTTAAAAATTATATTTAAGCATACAGTTAGAACTTTTAATTTGTCACTTTGTAGGGTTTTGCTTTAATGGTACAATCAAAACAGTAAGTGTGTATTTCTTAAATTTCTAACACTGTTAAGGAGTATTTTTCTCACAAATGATTTCAATTTTTAAAAACTCTTTTTAATCTCATTGTAACAAGGTTAGTTAAAGGAGCTTTCTGCAATAATTAAAGTAAAAATTTTTATGGTTACATAATGTATTTATGGAGTACATGCAATATTTTGGTGCAGGCATACAATGTATAATGATCAAATTAGGATAATTGGGTATCCATAACCTCAAACATTTATCATTTCTTTGTGTTAGGAACATTCTAAATACATTTTTCTAGTTATTTTGAAATATACAATGAATTCTTCTTAACTATAGTTGCTCTGTTGTGCTTCCTGAACACTAGATCTTATTCCTGCTATCTACTTGTATTTTTGCACCTAGGAATAATTAAATTGTTATTAAGGTTTTATGTGTGAGGAATGAGACAAATGGACTTAAAGCAAATAAATATGTATATGAAAAGCTATCTTTCACAATAAGTGATGTTTAATGTTTCCTACCACATAACATTGACCACATAACATTGAAAAGTAAAGAATTTAAGAACTAGGGAAAGTGTAACTGTAGGGGATTACTCTATTGAACAAATTAAATAAGACACTTATTAAACAATCTAAGTTTGTTAAGAGTGATGGAGAGTCCAACTAGCTTTTACTTGAGAATCTGAGTGAACACTATAATACTGTCTTAAAAACTTGATTCTATGAATTACAGAACTTAGAATTTTAAATCATCTTAACAATTCTAGGTTTTTAGGCTTACCTAAAAAGATATTTAAAAAAATAAATCAGATGATGCCATTAAAAGTAAACTTATCATTTGGAGTTCATTTTTTTTTTATAGTTATGAGAAAACTTACCTTTCCCCTGACTTTCCATTGCTGCTGTGATCTCTCAGGCAGTGTGCTTCAAATAACAGATTGTTCAGCGTTTAAAATATTGGTAATGATAGTTATCATTATTGAGAACAGATAGTGTACTTAGTACAGCACAGAACATACTGCACAGCCCTTGGCAGAAAGAAATTAGAAAATTCAAATAACTGACAGTTGGATAAACTAAATGAATAAAAGCAAACGAACTCAAGACTTGGCAAGAGCAATGGAGTACACTTAGCAATAAAAATACTAACATGTTTGTAGTTGAAACTGAAGCTGAAACAGCTAATAATGTTGGTTGTTATGGGTTAAATAGTACCCCCTGCCGAAATTCATATGTTGAAGTAATAACCCCCAGTATCTCAGGATGTGACCTTACTTGGAAATAGGGTCATTGTAGATAAGGTTAAGATGAGGCCATGATAGAGTCAGCTCAGTGCCTAATCAAATATAACTAGTGTCCTTATAATAAGGGGAGATTTGGACACAGACATGGTTTTAGGAAGAATGTCATGTGAACTTAAAGATGAATGTCGATAAGCCAAGGAGAGAGGCCTGGAACCCAGCTTTCCCTCCCAGCCCTCAGAAAGCACCAACTCTCCCAAAACCTTTTTGGACTTGCCTCTAGTATTTTGAGACAATACATTTCTGATGTTTAAGCTACTCATGTTATAGTACTTTGTGATGGCAGCCCTAGCAAACTAATGTGATGGTTTTACAATACAAAGTATCAATTTACTTTGTATGGCATTCAACAGAAAAGGATACAGGGTCTGTTCAAATGAAAAATGAAGATAATTTATGTTAATAAGTCTCTATCTCAGAATGCTGAGGCAAAGAGATCACCTGAGCCCAACAGGTCGAGGCTGCAGTGGCTGTGAGGATGACACTGTACTCCAGCCTAGGCAACAGAGTGAGACACCTACTCAAAATAAATAAATCAATAAATCTTTGTAGTAAATATGAGATAGTAGATTTCTTAGTGGACCTTATGCTGCGAAAACACTTAATTTTTCACTGTGCACAGGTGTAGACTTTGCCACCTATGATATTGGAAAACAAACAAACACAAACAGGAAATCATAAAAAATAATCTCTGTAGAATGTCCTAAAGATTAAAGGTTTAGAAAAACAATCCAAAGGCAAAGCTGGGGAATTTGAATTATAGAAAATTCTCATTAATTTGGACTCCAGGAATTTGGAACTTTTGATAATTTAGTGAATTTTACTATTGTGTCTTAGTTACATTATTAGAGGAAGAATATTTAAGTCATTTTATATACCGTTTTTAAGCATCTTCCAGAATCTTAAAGCATCACTATACTCTTATGAAATATGACGATATGCTGAATTTCAGTTGGCACTGGGCTAATGGTGGCTACTACAACACATTCTCCTCCAAAACTTGTAAATTCAAGCAGGAACACAAGTAAGCCATTCATAAAATTGCTCTTTTTAGCATTACTAAGAGAACAAGAATGCCAGAAACTTCAAATCATCTGCAAATAGAGAAAGACACAGCAAATTTCAACGTTCCTGTTGCTGCTGTAAGCATGGAGAATTGGGCAGAGGAATCTTTAAAATCTGGAAAAAAGGAGAGGGAGAGGAGACCAGAGGAAGCCCAGTGAAAATCTTCCTCAGAAAGAGAAAGTCTAAAGTGTAAAAGTCTAAACAGAGGTCAGGTTTAGAAGTTCATAGCTCACAGCTCTGAATACAGAAAAAGAATCTGAACATGAGCGGGACTGAGGGGGCAGCCTTGACAAAACATTACTTCTGGAAGAAGAAGATACATAGAACAGTAGTGATCCCCTGCAGATACCTGACAATGGAAGGAAATAAGGAAATAACAAAGAAAATTGAGGGTCCTGCAGACGTGAAAGAAAACCAAGAGCATGCCACTTATTCTTCCTCATTCCTAGCAGCTCAACGTCATTCATAAAATAAATAAAGCTTCACTATAGTGACAGAAGAGAACACTCTTTTTAAAAATTGTTATTTTAAAGATGTGGGTTAGGTATACAAATGGTCATTATGCAGGTACCCTTGTTGATGAGGTAGAAGAACACTCTTGAACTAGTATTCCTGTGCATGAAATGCTTAGAAATAAGAAAAACCACAAATAAAGAATAAAGTAAAAGGTGTCCAAAGGAGAACGTATTGAATGAAAATTTAATGTCATTGAAAAAAGATAAGAAGAGTGAATATGATGAGGTAAAGAAAGACATCAAGAGGGTCAGAGAGAAAGCAATTGAAATGAAAGGCAAAGAAGATCTAACACGCATGTAATTGAAATCCTAAAGAAGAAAAAAAGTTGAACCAAACAAATATTTAAAACTGTAATTCAAGAAAATGTTCTTGGGAAGATTGACTCAGAACTAACAACCCCAAGATGTATTGTAGTAAAGCTATTGGGCTTTAAAGACAAAAAAGAAAGGATCTTCAGGAAAAATAACAAGTTACTTAGTGCCTGAGAAAATTAGACTGGCATCAGATTTCTTAAAAGGAGCGTATAAAGGGGAGCAGCAGTTTCAAGAAATTCAAGGATAGAAAGTGTGAGTCAAGGATTTTATTATCTAGTTGTTCTTCAAGTATCCAGGCTATTGAAACATGCAAAACTCGAACAATACTGTGCCCATAAGACCTTCCTGAGGAATTTGCTAGAGTAGTGGTTCTCAAAGTATGGTTCTCCAGATCAGCAACATCAGCACCACCTGGAACCATGTTAGAAATTCACATTCTCAGGCTGATTCCAGACCCTGAGTCAGAAACTTTGGAACGGAATACATCAGTTTGTGTTTTTACAAGCCCTACAAGTTATTCTGATGTATACTCTACAAGCAGATGAACTTCTTCCAGTCAAAGGATACTTGAGGAAATTTTGGCATAGAACTGACAGTGAATTTTGGTAGTGATTGTAGATATAAGTCTAAGAAATGGGTAGAAATATGATTGGGAGAATAGTGTATGAAGCATATGTATTGCCAGAGTAGAAAGAATACAACTAAAAATTGAGAGAATAAGGGACAGCGACAGGAGAAAGTAGAGTAAAATTATTAATTGTTGTGTAGATAATAGGTGGAAGTCAGAGAATACCACTTAAAGCTGTCAAACAAGGTAGTAAAAAAAACTGAGGAAAAAAAAAAGAATTAAGAGCATCATAAAACATATAATGGTAGAGAAACTAGTAGAACAACTCAGTTAAATGCAATATGAGATCCTGAACTGAAGAAAACACAATGTGAGATCCTGAACTGAAGTAAACTTGCTAAGAGGACTTTATTGGTAGTTGATGAAAGTAGAATGTAGATTAAATAATTGTATTAGTGTTAACCTGTATTTGGCAACTAGTGTGACTATTCAAGAGAATATTCTTAGGAAATTTCATGCTAGTGAATAGGATAAAGTGGTAAAGGGCAAAGTTTGGTCCTAAAATATTGTAACAGCTTTATAGTTTTCTTAAAGCATTTAAAAACATGATTATTATTTACCTATACAGTATGATTTGAAGCTAACCAGAGATGAAGACATCTTTGAATATTTCTTTACATCTCTCATCATACAATTCTATGATCATTTACTACAAACCCCATGTAGATAAAGCAGAAAAAGTTTTGCATTGCGTATATAAGCTTTTCTAATTAATCTAAACAGAACATACAGCAAATAAATTTAGTTGTTTCTTTTTAAATACACTAAAACTTAGGACATTAATGTGAACTGACTTTCTCAGGGTAGAACTAGTAAAGATGAGTACAAATGGTATTTCTTAGTATTTTAAAACTCATTTATGTCAACTTTATTCCAATTTTCTAAACAACGGTGAAATACTCTTTTCTTTTCTAAGATATGGATGTAATGAGGCCCTTGATAAATGAGCAGAGCTTTGATGGTACATCGGATGAAGAACGTGAGCAAGAGCTTCTACCAGTTCAGAAACATTACCAGCTCCATGGCCCGGAGGGCATCTCGTGAGTGTTTTGGTTTATGTTCTGTGTCTCCTTTTCATTCGGTATGTACTTTGTAATCTTCTTATGGGCAAGGCATTTTACTAGATACTGCAAGATACAAAGATGCATAAGACACAGTGTTCACCTTCAAGAAGTTTATAGACTATTTGGGAAAGAAGAAACATTTAAATCACAAAGTAGTATATAGGAATTACTGCACTGATGATGTATATGGAGCACAGTGCATCTTGAAAGTAAGGGAGATCTGATTGAGACGAATAAGTATGTTCAGAGAAGTAGTTTCTGAAATGATAAGGAGTTAGGCATTGGAAGGTGGTAAACACTTCTTCATGATGAATGTGTAGTATGAAACAAAGTAATGGAAATAGGAAATATTGGATATTTTTAAACACTTTTTTTGGACATTTTTCATTAATAGATTTGTTTTTATTATAATAATTAATGCAAAATAGCATGAAATTCAGTTGATTAGAAGAGTATAAACAAAAAATTTAGACAAACTTTTTTTAAAAGACAAGTTTAAACTTTTTGCTCTTCTTAGTTTCAATTTATTTCTTCTTGGTCAGAAGACCTCTTTCAAATGATTTCTCTAAACTATGTTTAGGCCAAATTCCTTAGGGAATTCATGATGACTAAAAGCTAACTAGTACTTATCTTACCTGATGATACCTATAGTTTTAAAACTTATATTCTTTTTCTTTAAATTAACTTCTTCCTAGGTTGATAGTCATAGATCAAATGTGTTAATAGCATGATTACGTAGGCATTATCAATTAGTTACTGTCTTACCAGCTTAATCTTCAACATTGATCTGAAAATCATAGCAGCAAAGTATCTTATGATAAAATTACCTTTTCTTTATGTATTACTTTATTGTGTGCAAAAACGCTTTCACTTAACTGATTTATTCTCCACAATAACTCTTGGTATTCCATTTTTAAGTAGCAAAGATAGGACTTGAACCAAGTATGACTCCTGGCCCAGGTTGAATGGAAATGTTATTTGATTCCTTGCTTAGATTAATTTTCAGTTCCCTTTTAATACTAAAACCATGTTCATGTGATTTTATTCCAAAACATTTGAATCTTATAACTTTTACTTTTCAGATTTGTACAAACTCTTATGCATCTTCTTAAAGGAAATATTGGAACTGGCCTTTTAGGACTTCCATTAGCAATAAAGAATGCAGGAATAGTGGTAAGACTTATCTTTGTGATCTCTAGCTAATACACAGTCTAATTTATAGCCAAAATTACCATAAGCTAACATCTAGCCTAGTCAGATACAATCTGGTCAGGTCACATTTAGATGATCATTTAGCTATTGAATTCATAAAATTGTATTAACTATGATAATACCTAACAAAAAATGATTTTTAAAAATTTCTATCTAATTACTTTGTAATATTTAACAAATCTCCCCACAATCCTAAATCAATATTTAACTTTTTTTCCAGGTATGGCTTTATCTTACTACTCTTTTGAATCTGCAGAGAGTTAAACAGTGTACTCATATCAACAAATATAGAGCAGATTATTTGTATTGTGAAATTGTATAGTTTTTTAGACTCCAAATAGAATACACAGTTTTCAGGCTTAAAGAATAATAATTAAGAAAATGAATAACACTTTTAAAAAAATTTAAAGCATTGTTAGAGATAATTATTGTAATTATTATAATTACTGAGAAACTTGATAGGAAAGAATTCATTTATGAAGTAATGACACTATATTTAACCTTTTTTTAATGGCCCAGTTTCTGAAAAACAGTTTTAACTGTTTCTCTGTATTTGACTATTTTATCTATCCTCATTAGAGTAACTTAAAGATTTTTGATTTTCTAAAAATAAACCTTAGCAATATTTTGGTTGTATCTCGATAGCACAGGCATCATTTTTATTTTAGTAAATAAATACTTGACATTTTATGTACCACTTTTTGAAGTAATTATTTTCTAAACATGGTTTCTGACACCTAGTAATTACTTAACAAGAGTCTTTATTTATTTATTTATTTATTTATTTATTTTGAGTCGGAGCCTCACTCTGTCGCCCTGACTGGAGTGCAGTGGCCGCTCCCGGCCACCGCAGCCTCGACCTGCTGGGCTCCAGCGATCCTTCTGCCTCAGCCTTCCAAGTAGCTGGAACTACAGGCGCGCGCTACCACACCCAGCTAATTTTTGATTTATTGTAGAGATGAGGTCTCACCAAGTTGCCCAGACGAGTCTTGAACTCGCGGGCTCAGGCAATTCACTCACCTCAGCTTCCCGAGGCGCGGGATTACAGGCTGAGCCACTGAGCTCGGCTAACAAGAGTCTTTAGAAGAAATGGATTACTCGCAATCCCAATTTGATATTATGCTTTTCAGTCATTTAGATAATGATGTACAGTTGCATATAATTATAATGGTGGAACACTGATAGTTGTATACTTGCCTTCTGGTATTAAATATGATATTTTAGTCTATTCTACTTTGTGACATATATATACATATACATACACACACATATACTCTATAGGTTTTAGTAGCCATATTGGTAAAATGGAATCATACGCGTTTGTCTTAAATATTACTTGAAGTTCTTTCTGTAAGAAGTTTGTTTGTTTTTCCTTATGCAAATGACTATTTAATCATTTTGCCCAACTTATTGCTTATAAGGTTACTCAATTTTTGTTAAACCTAAATATTTAAACCTTATAACTTTTCTCTTCTACAGCTTGGACCAATCAGCCTTGTGTTTATAGGAATTATTTCTGTTCACTGTATGCATATATTGGTACGTTGCAGTCACTTTCTATGTCAGAGGTAAATGTGGATTTGTTAAGCCTATTTATTTTAAAGCTGTTAGTTTAGAGCATCAGATATTTACTGTGCTTTGTGTTTCCTTTACTTTGTTATGTAAATAAGTCTATGATAATGAATATGGAATAGGGTGACATTTCATGTAACTTAAATATGGTTAGAATATATTTATTTTGAAGAAGTAGCCTTATTAATGAAATTGAATAGTTTCTCTTATTTAGTGGAAATAGAAAAAAGTCAGGAAAGGTATATAAAGGCAATGGAGGCAGGGGTTTGACTTAGTATAACAAAATGGTCTTAAGATTGTTATTAATTGTTTTTGGTATAATGCCATTGGTGTTCTTTACTGATGTATGGGTTAGTAGATAGTTATAACAATACTTTTGTTTCTTATTTTTGTATCATGAAAGGCTTCCACTGGACAATAAAAAAATAAATATTGCCTATTCCAGTAGACTAGTCTTGACTCTTTTGGTTATGGTATGCTCTCTTAAACTTTGAATAAAGTATTTATGATCTTTAATAATAATGCATACTTGAAGAAAAGTGAGAAAATGGAGAAATAATACCTACCTCATGGGACTGTTTTGAGGATTAAATGAGGCAGTTTATGTGAAAATGTGTTGTAGAGCCCTATACAGATGTATTATTAAGTAATGCTGTTCTAAGAGTAATTTAGACATGAACAATGTAGTTGATATTTTTAGGTACTGGAAATACTTAACTCAGTGAAGCACAAATATTAGGTTATCTAGATTCTGCAGTTATATAAACTTTAGCAGTAGATAAAAATTAATACACCGGTAAAAGGATATAAACAGTTAAAACTTCATGAGACCTGCTTGAGGAGTATGCACATCTTCAGATTTTGGAAACTAGATTGTTAGTGCCTAGCCCAGCATTTATTAACTCCCATTTACTTGATGTTCTTTTTAAGGGTCTTTAACCAACTTAAAGATGTATTTTCTCCTTTTGTATGTGTGTCATTAAATTATAGGTTTAAGAAGTCAACATTAGGTTATAGTGACACTGTGAGTTTTGCTATGGAAGTGAGTCCTTGGAGTTGTCTTCAGAAGCAGGCATCCTGGGGACGGTAAGTATTTGCTTGTTATTAATATCTGGTTGTTGAAATTATATAAATTTTCACGTATTTTAGTCTGATAAGATACACTAATAAAAGTATGATAAAGTTGGGAAATAAACATAAATAATCTTTAAAGTTAGGCAGACATGGGCTCAACTTTACTATTATTTAGTTTTATGACCTTGGTCAAATTATTTATCATTTTGGTTTCTCACTATAAAATGAATTTTAATAATGTGCACTTTACAGGATTATTATGATAGATTAAATAAAATGATATTTATGTTAAAATAAGATGGTATTTATATAGCATAAATGGAAAAAATCAGGAAAGTTCTATAGAGGTAGTGGAGGTCACCTCCAATGAAAATCATGTCCAGTAATTTTTTAAATAAAGGAAAAATGAAAGAATCTCATTATTTCAGATAAAGTTACAATCTAATTATTTCAGATAAAGTTATAGTGTTTAGTTATATGCTCATAAGACATCTGAGATATGGATATATTTTTGTATAACTATTTTATTGCCTTATTATTTAAATTTAGCTTTATCATTGGTGGCTTTGGCTAGTCAAAATCCAGTGGACATAGGACTAGAAAAATAAGAATGCATGAGCAATCAACAAAGTGCTAAATAGCTACAAATGATGTGTGAGGTGGAAATTAAAAGAAAAAAAAAACGGGCCAAGCTCAGTGACATGTGCCTGTAATCCCAGTGCTTTGGGAGGCCGAGGAGGGAAGATTGTTTGAGTCCAGGAGTTTGAGGTTATGATGAGCTGTATCATGCCACTGCACTCCAGCGTGGGCAACAGAGCAGGACGCTGTCTCTAAAAATAAATGAATAAATAAATAAAACAAGAAAATAGTGTTAGTAGTTTATGGTTAAATATGGCCTTTTTGGGGGTTTTCAGGAAGTCAGATTTGTTTATGAGCTGCTCAGAACTCCTGATATACGAGTAGAAGGAAGGAAATGGAACCTAATGCCCTAGGGACTTGCCCCCAGAATCCTGTCTTCTTCTTTCTTCTGTCCTGGAGTAGAAACAGTTATGTCTATTTGTTCTGTGAAGAATGCCTTTCAGATACAATTGTCTGGAATGATTATTGGTGGAACACTGAAATCAAAGGTGGATGAAGAAATATTAAGGGAATACTTTAATGTAATTCATCAGAGAGAAGAGACTTGGATTTACTTCAGAGTACCAAGATAACTTACGTATGAGATCTCTGAAGAACCATGGAGAATGGTAGAGTTATGGCAAGAATGAAGAGAGGAAAGGGCCATTTTGATTTTAATGGGAGGAGGAGGGTCTTGTAGATCTTGAAGACCATACTGTTTGTTTCTGATAGTCAGAGAAGAGACTAATGAATTAGTGACTGCATGCTATAATAGTCACTCATTACTCCTAGACCAAAATGAAGACATATGGGCAATATATTAATAATATGTAGGCAGATTTGTAACTTTGTTACCACCATACCCAAATAATGCTAATTTGACTGATGTCTCTGGTTATACCCTTTTCCTTCACTTGTACACTATTTTATGTAGCTGGAATTTTCTAGAATACAGTCGTTCCTTGGTATCTGTGGGTGATTGGTTCTAGGACCTGTCACTGATAGCAAAATCCAAGGATGTTCAAGTCCCTTATATAGAATGATGTAGTATTGACGTATTATTTGCAAACATTTTCCTGTATACTTTAAATCATCTCTAGCTTGCTTATAATACTTAATACAATGCCTACACATCATGTCATTTTTGTGGATTCAATTTAGTACATTGTAGTGTGTTGCAAATTTAAGTTTTGGTTTTGGCAACGTTGTGGAATTTTTTTCCCCCAAATATTTTCTATCTGGTTAAATCCATGGATGCAGAACCCACAGATATGGAGGGCTGACTGTAGCTCACTAAAAGTAAGAACAGAGAACAGCCACTGGAGAGGTGTCTCATAGCAGAATTTAGAGCTATGTTTCCAATCCTCTTCCATTCTACATTCTTTGTTTGTTTGTTTGTTTGAGTTGGAGTCTCACTCCGTTGCCCAGGCTAGAGTACAGTGGCACTCTCACGGCCACCCCATCGTTGACCTGCTGGGCTTCGGCGATCCTTCCGTCTCAGCCTTCCAAGTAGCCGGAGCTAAAGGTGTGCACTAACATGCCCAGCAAATTTTTTTTATTTATTGTAGAGACGAGGTCTTGCCAAGTTACCCAGGCTGGTCTTGAACCTGTGGGCTCAGGCAATTTACTCCCCGCACCCTCCCAAAGTGCTGGGATTACAGGCTGAGCCACTGAGCCCAGCCCATTCTACATCGTATTAGTGATTTGGAAAGTAGAGAGCGTGCTCATATTTGTAGATGACATGAAGCTGGGAAGGATAAAAAATATATATACTAGGCTCACCTGAAAAAAGATCTTGAAAAGTAGGGGAGTTGGGCTTAATCTGAAAGATGAAATGATTTTATAAGCAGATATCTGTAAACTGCTGAATTTCAGAAATAGATAATGATAATTCTAGTGACTCGACATACTGATCATAAATGTGTAATCTTTGTAGAAAATATTTTAAATGTTTCTTATTTAAGGAAGCAAAAAGAACATATGCTATTATAAAATACCTTAAAATAGTTAAGAGTGGTAAAATATATTAACATTTCAGCAGCTCTTATTGATAATTATTGTGGATATCTCTTTTCAGGAGTGTAGTGGACTTTTTTCTGGTGATAACACAGCTGGGATTCTGTAGTGTTTATATTGTCTTCTTAGCTGAAAATGTGAAGCAAGTGAGTATTTTATTCTAGTGAAATCATTTTTTTCTAATGCCCTAGTTATGGCATCATATTTCTTTTGTGGAAGCAGTGGTTGAATATTAAAATTCGTTTCTTTCAGAAATAATCCTCCTTTGTAGATTTTCCTTTAGTCTTCTATTTTGTTAATTAGACTTCTGCTGTTATTGTAGGTTTTACTGTTTTTGCCATAATATCAATAATGCTTGTTCTTTCACATCAGAATATGACATAATTTATTGATTGTTAGTTACTTGAAACTTAGATCTCAAAGGCATATACATAGATGCTGTAGGAGCATTTTCTTTACATTAAGGTACTCTAATATATATATATATATATATGTATATATATATATATATATAATAAGGCTTTAGCCAGCAGCCTAAAAAAATGAAGTAAAAAAATGAATGTTTACTACTAAAACCCAGTAGTTACTGCTACTGTCTAAAAATATACCTTGTGTAAAAATAAATAATTTTTGGCCGGGTGCGATGTTTCACGCCTGTAATCCCAGCACTCTGGGAGGCTGAGGTGAGAGGATTGCCTGAGCCTACAGGTTTGAGAACAGCCTGGCGAGACCTCAACTCTACAATAAATTAAAAAATTAGCCGGGTGTGGTGGCGCATGCCGGTAGTCCCAGCTATTGGAAGGCTGAGATTTGGCATTGGAAGAGGTCATCAAATCAAACCCTCTTTTATAAGAGTTATTTTAAAGGGTCATAACTAGTTAGTAATCAGAGTTGAGTTTCCAGATCAATGTTCTTTCTGGTGTACCATGTCTCAGTATCTACAATAGTTTTGTTTGTATCTGGAAAAGCTTCAAACCTAGCTTAAAACAGTATCATATATAAATAATATGAAAACTTCCTCAACTGTCCCTTCCATACTTCCCATTTTTTCATCTCTTGCCAGAATGTATTGATTTTTCTCCTGGCTTCTGTAATACTTTTAAAAATAGCCTTGCTCATAATGTTCTGAAGCTAATTAGCAGGTTATTTTTCAGCACCAGACTGCAAGACCTGTGAAGGAAGGGACTGTTATTATATCCATTGTGTTCACTACTGCAAACTAGCATCTGAGAGTCCTAGATTATCAGTACTCGATATGGCTATTGAATTGGAAAGGAAATGAACTCACTAGGCTGGGAGCATTTTCTTTTCATCTCTTTATTCTCAGACCTAGTACAGTACCTGGTTTATTGAGCAAGTTTTCAGTAAAATTTTGTTGACTGAAAGGGTTTCACCCATCTGCCTAGTTTTCCCCATTGGTGATTTCTGCCATTGTCCTCGCTTGCATCCTTTTCAGACACCCTTTCTCCCATTTTCTCAGTCAACATTTCTCTCTCAGCACCTTCCTGATTGTTTTAGCTTGGTTTCTCACTTCCATAGCTATTTCTTCTGTGTCTATGAAAGGAATAGTCAGGAGATTACCTCTTAGATGCTGTCCACATCTGAGTCCCAATAAATTACATAGTTTTTCTTTTTAGCCTCGTTATTTCTGTTTCCAAATATCCTCCTTCTAAATTATTTTTTCTGTCCTTTATTTTCCTACATACTGGCAAACAAGTTCTTATACAAACTTTTCTGGAAGACAAATCTGGACCATTGCCATTCGTTTAGATACAGGTGTTCCTTCTACAAATTGTAACTGTAGATTAGAGCGAAAGACTAGTGAGAGCAAGAAGAGATGAGTGATGTGGAGGGAAGAGAAGAGAGTAATGTTTAGTCATTAGAATTCATTAGAGTCCTGGTTTTACTCATCTGTGTATCAAAATAAAGTATCAATGCTTTCATTAACATTACTTATTATAGATGAGGTGATTTTTATTTTACACATATTTAATTCCATAAACTGCTATTCTTAGGACTCTTAACTTAATTAAGAGGCTGTTTATTGTCAACTGATAAGCAGACCATTTTATCAGTCATTTATATAGAATATGATGGAAATGATCTTTCTAGGATTGTGCAACATAGTAGCACTGTCTTTTCTAGTATCTCCTAAGAGAGATACTGAAGAGCTCTATTTGAATTTAAACATAATGTTAATAATGCCTTATAATTTTACATTTGTAAGCTATGACGTATATCATGTTATCCTTACAACTATGTTGTAAAATAGAATCAGGAAGCAGTCTCACAAAACATGAGTAATGTGCTCTAAGTCATGTGGAATTAGTTTGAAACCTAGGTCTCTATCACAGCTGCCACTCAATATGTTAGTTGTTCATCACTGGACAGGACATTGTCTGATTATAGTTGTGTGTGTATGTGTGGTGTTTGACATAAAGGGCAGATGAAATGGATAAATGTCTATAGGCTTTTTATATCATCAGTTGCTTCCAAAGTTGGATAAAAAAGTTTAACTCATTTCTACGTATCCTAAGAAGACCAGTAGAAAAAGGGACTCTCTGGGAGGTAAGGAGATTGCCTGCTGTACATAGAAAGGGGAAAGTCCTTTGGAGGCACAAATAGTAATATGGAAAAGATATGCAGTCAGGCTTGAGAGGGTCATTGATGCAACATGAGAGCAGAGATTTTCACTCTCTACAGAAGTGTCTTTTTTAACATTTGATAGCATATACGTTGATAGACACACTGATTTTAAACCTTACCAATTGCTACTGTTACAGTTTTAGCATATTGACTTGTTATCCCCTTAGTGTACATAAAATGAAAGGTATTTCATTAACCCCCAAAATTAAGGGTCTCATTGCCACACAGATGTGCATACCTTCTTGTAACTGCCACGTGGCTGCCCTTGATCCCATAACCCTTATGTACAATCAGTAGGGGAAAGAGAACCCCTATGCTTCTGATGATCTAGTCCATCACGGTTAGTTACTCCTCTCTGTTCTTACTTTAAGATACTATAGAAAACTTCAGGTAGATAGTGTATGTGGATATGGAAAGTGGGGAGGGAATCAGTATTACGTTAAGTGGGAAGAAATGTAGTGATAACAAAGACCATTCATTGACTGTAGAGTCAGAAGATGTAAGTTGAAATCTCTGCTTTCTCAGTTTAACTCAAATATTGGGTTAGACTCCTTTTCTCTGGGAATTTAAGTTGAACCTCAGGTTTGTTATTTGTAAAATGGGAATAGTAATAAAATATCTCCTTGTTCCTCATAAACTTATTGTGAGGCTCGCCTGACAAAAGGTTTATGAAGTCTTTGTAAAAATATAAAACAGTATCTAAACATAGGGTATTCTGACTTTAATTCTGCATTTAGCTTTACTAAAAACATACTGTCTTTGGAATTTTAACCATTAAATTACTGAATCATTGAAAAGCTAGTAAGTAGTGGATTTTAGTACATTTGAGCTCAAAAATGGAAACAACTGAATTTAGTAATTTTATTTTATAATATTTATTTCAGTGTTTTACATTTTGGTAAACATGTGAGATCATAGGAAGTCCTATTAGATAGCCAATCTCTGTCTCTAGAGGGCACCAAAGGACTCAAATGTTTACCTGAATCTTGCTGTAGGTATGTATCGACATTTTTATTTTATTTTATTTTTTAATCCTGAGAATTTTTGTAACCATCTTTCTGCCAGAGAGTGCTAAAATATTATAGGATATTTGTGATAGAATTAATTTTAAATTCCCCAGAACCTAATAATGATTCAAACAGCCCTTTAAAAAATTGGTTATGTAACTGCTTTTCTCTTGCTATATATCCTTGTTAGAGCTTAACTTTGATCATCATCTAATCTAATTATTGGGGGTACTACTTTGATAAGAAGTACTTGGCTCTAAATAATTTAGTTACTAGAAAACTGAGGCAACAATAAAATATGTTTTTAAAAGCCAAGTAATGTAAATTACCAACTTTGCTTTTATTTCAAATTATAGAAAATAAAATTTAAAGTTTTAATGGTCAGTTACAAGGTAATTGTAAGCCATGCATTTCTTAAATGGTACATGGTGTAGCTTGAGAGTCTTTTGGACCAGTATGAATTATAAACTGCCTATATAGGGTAAAATGCTAGAAGATATATTCCCTGCAGCCTAAGATGATGTGTACATTTGTAGTGACACTAACATTGCTTATTGTGAATTACAAATATAAAATTAAAGTAAAATAAGCACGAATTATTAATCATGTCAGAATTTTGTTTAATCTTCTGATTTGTTGACCTCTTAATACTTCATACATTTAAAGAGAAGTGTGTTAGAGTGGAAGCCAGGTAGCTTTTTGGGTTGGGTTCCCATTTCTGAAGTGCATTATTTTGATCAGGTTAGCTTGTAGTTGTTACAAATCAGATTCTGGAGTTACAGGTCTGGGTTTGAATCCTAGGACCATAATTTACTGACT
This sequence comes from Cephalopachus bancanus, assembly GCA_027257055.1. Classification (NCBI taxonomy): domain Eukaryota; kingdom Metazoa; phylum Chordata; class Mammalia; order Primates; family Tarsiidae; genus Cephalopachus; species Cephalopachus bancanus. Next base: position 897,227 of record JAPVLO010000020.1, read on the forward strand.
TGATATTATACACATGTTTTTAAATTTCTCTCAGTTTCCTCAACTATAAATTGAGATTAATACTACCACCTGGCCAGGCTCGGTGGCTCAGCCTGTATTCCTAGCACTTTGGGAGGCCGAGGCGGGTAAATTGCCTGAGCCTGCAGATTCGAGACCAACCCAGGCTACTTGGCAAGACCTTGTCTCTATAATAAGTTAAAAAAAAAAAATTAGCCGGGCATGGTAGTGCACGCCTGTAGTCCCGGCTATTTGGAAGGCTGAGGTGGAAGGAGTGCTGGAGCCCAGCAGATCGATGCTGGGGTGGCCATGAGCATGCTACTGCACTCCAGTCTGGGCGACAGAGTGAGACTCCAACTCAAAAAAAAATAAAAAATAATAAAAAAAAATACTACCACCCACTTTAGAGATTCATTTTGAGGATTAAATGAGATATTGTATATAAAACATGGAGTTCAGTATCAGATACATAGAAAGTATTCAAAACCACTAGCTATTATTATTATAGGATCTTAAGAATTGTGAAGACTTGAACAAGATAAAGTTAAAAAAAAGAAAGAAACAATAAAGTAACTACAAAAAAAAAAATTCTTAGGCTTGATAATGTCAGTGTGTTTGAAGGAGGGTACACTGTGTTTGGGACAAATACATTGTCACTGGTATTCAAATTATTATATGACCTGCCTCTTCTGTAAGCTTTTAAGATTGTCTCTGAAGTCCTCTATAATTTCATTTCTATTTTAGCAAGTTGGATTATGTAGCTAATTGAATTAGAGACAATTTTTAATATACAGACCCGGTAAATTTTTGTATTTCTTTTGAATTCTGAAAATTGGGTTAAAGAAGTGGCTGAATATGTTTTAGTATAAAGTTAATTTATATTGTGGAAGTTTTTTGCTCTAGCAAAAAATTATCTACTGTCTAACAATATGGCCATGCATGAATATGGTGGATTCTTAATAAATATTTATTAAGAGTGATGCTAATGTATAAAATAATTGCTTTATAAAAGTTTTATTTTCATTTAATTTTAAAATTTTGTTACAGAGATGTGGGGTACAAGTGAGAATTTTTATAAAAGTGTTAAATTAAAATTCAGCTATGATTTGTAACTTTTATTTTGACTAAAATAAAATTCAGCTGTGATTTGTAACTTTTATTTTTAAGAGGTACTTAGAGCTTATTTCCTCTCTGAAGAAGATAAACTGGAGTAAAATACCCAATGGCTATTCTAGACAAGCGTGTTCCCAAGTTTGATGATCTCAAAAACAGTCTTTGCAGGGATCATGAACATGATAGTCCTAAACTTCAGCATATATTAGTAAATTCAACCTTATAATTTTCTAATGAACTTTATTTTTACAGTATGATAAAAGAAATTATCTTGCAAAGAAGATTATCCTAATTTAGTTATCCTTACATTTGATTTATATGTTTCTGGGAAGCCAGAGTTTCTTTTAAAAATGTAAATATTTTATTTATTACAAAGTGTACTGTAGGAATCTATCATAGAATGCATAGCTCATAATTTTATTTGTATGTCTCTTTTATGATGATAAGCTGATGGAAGTTTTCCCTCCTTCCTTATTCTCCTGGTAATCGAGTATAGGTTCATGAAGGATTCCTGGAGAGTAAAGTGTTTATTTCAAATAGTACCAACTCATCAAATCCATGTGAGAGAAGAAGTGTTGACCTAAGGATATATATGCTTTGTTTTCTTCCATTTATTATTCTTTTGGTCTTCATTCGTGAGCTGAAGAACCTATTTGTACTTTCATTCCTTGCCAACGTTTCCATGGCTGTGAGTCTTGTAATAATTTACCAGTATGTTGCTAGGGTAAGTATAACATGTTTTTAAGTACATATGATATATTTCTAATTAAGTAAAATTTTTGTTCACTTTGGAGGTTAAAATAATGATGTGTGAAGACCCCTACTTCATATGTGACACACAATAGACAACCAGTGAATATGGTTTTCCTTTGGAGGGATACTGTGGAATTAGAAGTGTATGATATTGAGATTAAAACCACAGGCTTTGTCGTAATAACTGGTTTAGAATCTTTGTAGATATGCTTCTGGCTTTTGTGACACTGTTTCAAAAGATAGTAATGTCTACTCTGTTAGGGTTATTGTGAAATTTAGGGTTGTGGCTCTTAGTCCAGTGCCAGACATGAAACAAGGAAGTCATCAAGTATTTTTTTTCCTTTTAAAATTTAAACCAATCCCAAGAAATGTGCATATAGATGTAATTCTGTAACTTGCTTTTACTTCTGAATCTTTATTTGCTACCGGTGGTTCAATCTACTGCCTCTACATTAGTCTGTAATCCCTCTATCTGAATTATATGCAATAACCTTAACTGATTTCATTGTCCTTAGTTTGAGGATTCTTAATCCGGTTTCCTTAAAAAAATATGTTGGTGGGATTCAGTGGATTGTAAATCCCTTAACATTGTTTACAGTATTTAGTGTTTCTGTATGTATATATGTATTTTCTGCTGAGTAACTCTATAGCTTTCATCTTGCAAAGGGGCCAGTGACCCAAAAATTGTTAGGAATCCCTGTTCTAGTCGCTCCTGATCTAACTCATCCTGTATATTGCTTCCAAGGTAATTGTTATGAAATTTCCAGTAGCATTCATTACAAATTCTTATAGTGGATCTTTGCTTTATCTTCCTCCTTTCTGAATTTCAAAACCTGTAGTTTCTCTTGTAGCATGTTATAGTGGAGGGGAACAGACAGGAAGATCACATAAGGTTTTCTGAAGTTCATGACCCCTTCACTGAACATAGGAGAATTAAGTGAAGCAGAAAAGGAAGTTCCCTAGGTAGACGGAACATCATGAGTTGATGTATGGAGAAGTGATACAGCATCCTACTTGCCTTGAATCATAGTTTAATATTGTCAAGTGATCCAAACATTGTAATACCCTTTTCATTCTAACCCTCGCTTATGTTTTTAGTCATGTATTGCCATTATATCACACAATTCTACCTGTACTTTAGATTTTCTAGACTTCTCTATTCCTTAGATTATCCATACGCTTTTGCACTTTAGTTGCTTTGTTCATCCTCTTTACTTGGCCTTGAATTCTATTTCCAGTCAGGTAAAGAGGAGAATGCAGGATGACAGGGAGAATAGGGACCAGACTTGGGGTATCTGGAAGAAGTGGCTATTGTGGAGCCAGCGATCTTGAACCAGATGTACACTTTGTGAGTTTGTCCAGATAGTGAAAGTTGGAATAGGGCTATAAGCCAGGACCAAATAATCAAAGCCAGACTTGGGGTATATATTCAAATAATAAAGGTAATGGCAAATGTCAGATCACAGAGTAAGCATTGAAACCAGGAGACCCGTTCTAGGGAGCAGCAGAACTATGAGGTAGAAAGCTGAAGTCAGGAACCAGGTACTCAGAGAACTGAAAGAGCAATGAAGATAGAGTGGAGAGTGAATTTCTGTGGGGCACCAACAGCCACGGTTGATAGCTGACTCTGTTGCTCTCAGTTCAGATCTCAAGTTTGTTTACAAATCTCCTGTTGTGGCAGGAGCCATCCTAGTGTGCACAGCCTGGGACTTGCAGGTGAAAACAGGTAATCAGGACTATTTTGCTCAGATGGAATGTGTGGGCGTGAAGGAAACAATTGCTTTTGGCAGTGAAATCCTAACAGCTTGGCTACATTTAACACAGGATCCTTAAAGTGTTTATTGAAATAATTACTCACTTTTAGAACCCACATTTGCTGTTTGAAGCTTAAAAGTGTATGATTTTGCTCTTTCATTCAAAATTATTTAGAATAAGTAAAGATGTAACCCATCTTATGTTTTTTTTCTTTTCTTCAGAACATGCCGGACCCCCACAACCTTCCAATAGTGGCTGGGTGGAAGAAATACCCTCTCTTTTTTGGTACTGCTGTATTTGCTTTTGAAGGCATAGGAGTGGTAAGGACTTGGTCTTTGTTATTATTTTTTAAAATCTTAAGTCAGCACAAAGATTGAGATGGTCAAGCTATATTCAAATGCATGTTTTTCTTTTTTGTTTCAAGTTTCTGTATTCCTACAACACAACTTCTAGTTTGGTAGTATAGACTTGGATTATGTTTAGTTCTTCCACTAACCAAGAATTTAATCTTGGACATATCACTTAGGCTGTGATTCAAATAATAAAGGTAATGGCAAATGTCAGATCACAGAGTAAGCACTGAAACCAGGAGACCTATTCTAGTGAGCAGCAGAACTAGGTTCTCTAATTCTTTTTCTTATTCTGTAAAATAAGGAAATTCAACTAGATTATTTTTGACATTTTATTATGGAAATGTTCAAACCTATATCAAATTTAGAGGGTAATATAATTATCTTCCATGTAAGCGTCACTCAGCTTCAAAGATAATTACTCATGACCAATTTTAAAAATCTATATCCCATGTACTCAAGCATATCCCAAACATAATAGTGTAAAGACCAGATTATTTAAAGTGAATTGAAATAGTTGCAAAGTTACATAAGAAGAGTGAAACATAAATTCTCCCTTTAGTTTTATACATATCATGTTTGTTTTGAGAACCAATGCTATAATAAAGCTAATACCAAGAGATACAGCATTCTGAGAATTCTAAGAGATTAAATATTTCCATTCAGGTTACTCTCACTGTATTTAACACTTAGAATGTGTAGATTTGGGGAAAATAGAGTATTGCTCTCTACTTTGTTCCATAGCTTTCATAATCCGATGGTTTGCTGGGAGCAAAACCACTTGTAAATATCTATTTATATTAACCCTAGACAAAATAGATGTAAAAGAAAGTATTATTCCATTTTACTTGGGTTCTTCTCTCTCTGAATTCTCTTTTGGAGAATTCATAGAATTTTTTACAAATTTTTGCAGCTCTAGTTATCACTGTTGCAAACATAACTCTGGTTACCTCTTGGACACTTGGAGCTCTAGTTACCTGTTGGACACTTCCAGTTGTGTTGTTTTTCTGACATCTCAAATTCAACACCTCCAAATTCTGACACATACTTACTCATCCAAAACCAGCTTTACGTTCTCATTTCCCTTTTTCTTTCAGTTTTGCTTTCAGTTGCCTGAGCTTGAAACATTGGAGTAGTTCTTTTAACTTTGACCTTGGTTTCCCATTTCAATCAGTGATTAAGGTTTGTTGGTTCTTCTTTTATATTTCTCAAATCTGTTCTGTAAAGGAGATTATATGTAAAACACTTACTATGTTGCGTGACACAGAGGAAGCCTCAGGAGACATTAATTTCTTTCCTTTTCTCCTTTTCTAGCTACAGTGGCACCATTCTTGGCCATTGCCCAGTATTTCAGTGTTGATTATCTCCAGAGCATCCAAACTCTTCTCTACTCTCTTTTCTACTATAATAGTTAATGTCCCCATATGAAACTAACTTACACAAAAACCGGGGAACTATTAGATTATCATCTCCCAGGACTATTGTGAGGACTGCATAAGATGCTGCATCCAGGGCTTTTAGAATAATACCTGGCATGTTATAAATACTCAGTAAATACTTGCTGTTATTATTACTTAATATCTTCTGCTATATGGCCAAATTATAGGGCCAAACCTCTGAAGATTTGCCTAAAAAACTTGTTTTTTTAAATCAGCCTTTTCTTATTTTCTTTAGAGTTTCCTTTTTTTAGAAAAATAAAATTATTTGTTTTACTAAAATTGACAGACAGTAGATACGAATGGATAGATGTGGAGACACTTACAGATATGCTTGTATACATGGGTTAGTATACATGCTCTGTCTCCTGAGAGAGACTGCAAGCAGTGATATCCCATTCTCAACAAAAGAACCAATGTCCTATGGAGAGGTGGCTGATTTTAGGGCTGAGGCAAGGAAATTCAAGATGAGTTTGGAGCATCTTGTAGTGCCAGAAGGTAAGGGAGTATTCAAAAAACAAAACAATGGAGGCACGTAGAGGGACACAGAAGCCAACCTGATATAATTCACAATGGCCGGAGCTGGAACAATATGAGTAACAAAATAAATAATAGCGCATTGGATTATAAATCATTGTATAAAATAATATACATGAGTTTATACTAATATAAATAAACAAGTAAAATAAATACAAAGGGAAGAATCCCAAATAATTTATATACATACTCCTCCCTCCAGAATATAACTAATCTTTCCTTAGTTCTCTGAGAATGGACTGGGTTTAGAGACCTATTTTCAGTAAACAGAGAATAAGATGAGGGAAGAAAAGTAATTTTATAGCAGAGAAACCTAGCAAACACCCAGTGATCAGAATTAACATCACCGGCGTAAATCATCATAATAACATGTGTGATGAAGGGGAACTTCACCTTTGTGATATTATTCTCTAAAACCTGCAATCCTAGTCTAGTCAGAAGAAAATCATCAGTCAGATCTAAATAGAGAGTCATTGTGCAACATATCTAACCAGCAGTCCTCAAGACTGTCAAGATTATGAACAGCAAGCAAAGACTGAGAAACTATCACAGACTAGAGGGGACTAGGAAGCCTGGAGACAAAATGCACTGTGGTATCCTGCATGGGTCCCTGGAACAGAAAAAGGACATTAATGGAAAAACTAGTGAAATTCTAATGAAGCTAACAGTAAAGTACCAATGTTGATTCTTGTTTGTAAGGGATGTACCGTTGCAACATACAAAGTTAACAGCAGGGGAAACTGAATCAGGTATATGGGAGCTCTCTGTGTTAACTTTGCAACTTTCTGTAAATCTAAAAGTATTCTAAAATAAAAAGATTATTTAAGGAAAGAACTGATAGGTTTGACAGGTTTTCCTGCAAAGAGCTGAGTTTAAGTGTTTTTTAAGAATTTAAAAATATGTAGTGTGAAAAAGATACAGCAATAGAAATTTACTTCAGCAATTATATGAGTTGTTTTAAAGGAAAAGGTTTGCATATAGACTATAAAAAGACTAGGTTGTGTGTATTAAGAGACACAATGTTATTCTGAATTACTTGTATAGTGTTGCCTTTAAAATATCAATTTATTTTTTTGTAGGTCCTTCCACTGGAAAACCAAATGAAAGAATCAAAACGCTTCCCCCAAGCATTGAATATTGGCATGGGAATTGTTACAACTTTGTATATAACATTAGCTACTTTAGGATATATGTGTTTCCGTGATGAAATCAAAGGAAGTATAACTTTAAATCTTCCCCAAGATGTATGGTAGGTGGATATGAGCTTAATACTAGTTTATATGTTTTATAGTTATAATTTATCAATATTTGATGATAAAGGTGTGTTCTTGGATTTATGGTTTAAGGGCTTAAAGTTTTTACCGTGATTTATTTGTGTAACCTGGGATTTTTTTTGTAATCCTCAGGGAAGACCATATATGAATCACCAGAGGAGACCACGTATGAATTTTGTGGGATTTTTTAAAAGGCCATCCTAATGGAGCAAAGAGCAATTATCTTTAACAAAAGCTTTTTTTTTTAAAGTTTTCAAGCAAAGTTTATTAGAGAAAGAGGAGAGAAAAGAAAGGGAGGCATGCCAGAGCTGGCATGGGTGAAAGAAACCAACAAAACTTTTTTTTTTAATTGTAGTTTTTCTAAATTTGAGTCAAGTATTAGAATAAGACATGAATTCTTTTAGTGTGGACTCTATTTATTTACTTATTTTAAAGATGTGGGATACAATTCAGGGTTAGGTATACAAATGTTGGTTATGCGGTACCCTTGTATTTTTAAATTATTTTTTAATTATAAAGAGATGGGGTACAATTCAGGGTTAGGTATACAAACGTTGATTATGCAGGTACCCTTGTTGATGAGGTGTGCCCCTCCCTTCCCTGGCAGTTTCCTTCAACTGCCAATCCACCTCCCCTCTCCCCCCACCCCCCGACAGTTTCCCATTACTGCCAATGCATTTCTTATAGTATTATGATAATTGTTCAAGATCCACTTATAAGTGAGAACATACGGTATTCTGTTCTTTGTTTCTGTGATAGATCACTGAGTATGGTAGACTCTAAATCCATCCAAGTTGCTGCGGAGTCCTTATGTTTGTCCTTCTTTATGGCTGCATAATATTCCATCGTGTATATGTACCACATTTTTTAAAATCCAGTTCAGCTTCGATGGGCAGTGTGGTTGGTTCCATGTTTTTGCTATTGTGATTAGAGCTGCAACAAACATATATGTGCAGGTATCTTTTTTGTAGAATGATTTGAGTTCCTCTGGGTATATTCCCAATAGGGGGATTACTGGATCATATGGAAGGTCAATTTCTAGTTCTTTCAGAAATCGCCACACTGTCTTCCAAAGAGGTTGCACTAGTTCGCATTGCCACCAGCAGTGTAGAAGTGTTTGTTTTTCTCCGCATCCTAGCTAGCATCTTTTGTTGTTTGTTTTATTAATGGTGGTCATTCTTACTGGGGCTAGGTGCTATCTCAGTGTGGTTTTGCTTTGCATTTCTCTGATGATGAGTGAGGCTGAGCACTTTTTTATGTGTCTGTTGGCTGCCTGTATATTTTCTTTTGAGAAGTGTCTATTCATGTCTTTTGTCCACTTTTTAATGGCGCTTTTTTTCCCCCTTTCAGCATATTTGAGTTACTTATAGATCCTAGATGTTAGACCTTTGTCTGGTATACAGTTGGCAAATATTTGTTCCCATTCTGTTGGCTGCCTCCCTGCTCTCTTGATGGTTTCTTTTGCTTTGCAGAAGCTCTGGACTCATTTTAATACAAAAATTAATACCAGTCCTTATTGCCAAAAAAATAAGCATTCTGAGTTCCTGATTAAATAATCTAATCCATCATTTATGGTCTCTGCTGTTTTACTGGTCACCTTTATATTATGTGTTCCCCAAGTCCTTCAGAACCCAGTTCAGAAACATTATAAATAATAAAATGGTGCATCTTAATGCTCTCTTTAGTATTAGAATCATATTCTGCTAAATAAAGAAATATATATGATTTTTCTTTTTTCCAGGGGTAGATTTTTGGGAAATGTGAAGAGATATTGGCAGTGATTATCATACGGACATATTCCCTTATTTACAAAATAGAAGGCAATGCAAAGGGTAAATGCTAAATTGCTAACTGAATTAGTGTCATGCTACTCCTTTAGCTACTTAGGTAGAAATCTGTGAAACCTTAAATGTCTCATCATATTAGTTAGAATCAAAAACAGCTGAAATTATATCTTCTGGCTGGCTTTCTGATGAGAATTTTTCTACTGTCTAATAATCATTTGCATCCTGACCATTTATTAGAGTCAAAAATGCTGTTAGGACAGATGTATGTAGGAAGCTATTTATGACAAGTGAATGTGCCTAGGATAGTTTCCAGGTTGCACAAGGGGCACACATGCAGTGTGTTTATTATCATTTTTATTTTTATTTTATTTATTTGTTTTTTTTGAGTTGGAGTCTCACTCTGTCACTCAGACTGGAGTGCAGTGACTGCTCCCGGCCACTGCAGCCTCGACCTGCTGGACTCTGGCGATCCTTCCGCCTCAGCCTTCCAAGTAGCTGGAACTACAGGCGTGCGCTACCACACCCTGGCTAACTTTTGATTTATTGTAGAGATGAGGTCTCGCCAAGTTGCCCAGGTGGATCTCGAACCCTCAGGCTCAGGCAATCCACTTACCTCGGCCTCCCAAAGCACTGGGATTACAGGCTGAGCCACCGAGCCTGGCCTATTATCATTTTTAATTATTATTTTACTTTAGCTAACATTTTATAAATATCTTTTAGGATGGAAACGTATCAAATGTTATAAATTATGTTTCATGATGGAGTTGTGATTACAAAGAAGATACATGGTTGTCTAGCATTTATTTCATTAATCTATGGTATGGTTAATTATATAATTTTATATCCTTCAGATGTGCTTTTTTTTTTTATAATTTGAAACTGGGTACTTACTGGACTAGAAGCTTAAACAGCTTAGTGTAAGAGAACCAAGGCCCAAAATATGGAAGTATAGTTTATCTTTTTAAATACTATTCAATGTCTAGAACATAGAATATTTTCCCCACATGCAATAACGTTTAAATATTAAATATTACACTAAATCTTAAAATAATAATTTTATTAATACATTTGACAAGTATTTTAAATATCAAATATAAAATCTAGCTGGAAACAATTTTAGCAATCTTTCCTGCACTTATTTACAAAAGGAATATTTACAAAAGGACTATCTCATAGGAGAAGGGACTGAGTGGGAGTGTACACACATTCAAGTTAGGTTCCATCCCAAGCCAGTTAAGAACATGGCGAAGGAACAGGGGCAAGGATAAGAGAGAATGCTTTTGCTATTCACAACTCATTCTTGAGGGGTGACAGTCACTCTCATCAGTTCTTCCTTTTCCCTATAGTCCCTTCCTGCTTCTCACCCTGGTCCCAATTGTCCCAAACTAGTTGCAACTCTTGCTTAAAATGGGACTATTACATCATAGTTTCTATTCAAGAAACTCTATCTATACATACAGTTTCATTAGAGAAAAGCCTAGAACAAGTATCCTAAGAAACAACAAAAATATGGGAAAAAAACAGGAAAATAAGTCAGGATAAATATTTTTCCCTTAGGGAATATGTGTCACTTAATTCCTTTTCATTGTGGAGATATGCCTTATGTAGCCTGTAGTCTATTTCTTTGTGGTCTCTGCAGTTGTAGGATGTTAAAATAATAGTCACAGCTAAGGTGTATGGGAGGACAGCTGCTTGTCTTTTTACAGAAATAGTATTCTGTAAAATGAGAAGTTTGGATTAGACTAATCATAGGATTATATCTAAGACTCTTTTTTAAAAGTTTTTATTTTAAATATGTGGGCTACAATCTAGGGTTAGGTATACAAATGTTCATTATGCAGATACCCTTGTTGATGAGGTGTACCTCCTCCCCCTGCAGTTTCCCACTGCTGCCAATCCCTTTCTTATAGTATGACAATAGTTGTTCAAGGTCCGCTTATGAGTGAGAACATGTGATACTTGGTTTTTTGTTTCTGTGATATTATAGCCTCAAAGTCTGTCGAAGTTGCTGTGAAGTTCATAATTTTGTCCTTCTTTATAGCTGCATAATATTTCATCGTGTTATGTACCACATTTTTTTAATCTAGTCCAACTTTGATGGGCAGCATGGTTGGTTCCATGTTTTTGCTAATGTAAATAATGCTGCAGTAAACAGGCATGTGCAGGTATCTTTTTCATAGAGTGATTTGAGTTCCTCTAGGTATATTCCCAGTAGGGGGACTGTGGGGTCATATGGGAGGTCGACTTTTAGATCTTTTAGGAATCGCCACACTGTTTTCCACAGAGGCTGTACTAGTTTACACTCCCACCAACAGTGTGGAAGTGTTTCCTTTTTGCCACGTCCTCTCCAGCATCTGTTGTTTTTTGAGTTATTGATTATGCCCATCCTGAATGGAGTTAGGTGGTATCTCAGTGTGGTTTTAATTTGCATTTCTTTGATGACTAGTGATGCCGAGCTTTTTTTTTTTTTTTTGAGTTGGACTCTCACTCTGTTGCCCAGACTGGAGTGCAGTGGCCGCTCCCGGCCACCGCAGCCTCGACATGCTGGGCTCCGGTGATCCTTCCGCCTCAGCCTTCTGAGTAGCTGGAATTACAGGCGCGTGCTACCACGACTGGCTGATTTTTGGATTTATTGTAGAGATGAGGTCTCACTGCCCAGGCGGGTCTTGAACCCGCAGGCTCAGGCAATCCACTCACCTCAGCCTCCCAAAGGCACGGGATTACAGGCTGAGCCACCCAGCCCGGCTATGCTGAGCATTTTTTAATGTATCTGTTGGCTGCTTGTATGTCCTCTTTTGAGACATGTCTATTCATATCTTTTGCCCACTTTGTAATGGAGCTATTTGTTTTTTTTCTTTTTGGCACGTTGGAGATCCTTGTAGATTGTAGATGTTAGGCCTTTGTCAGATATACAGTTGGCAACTATTTTTTTCCCATTCTGTGGGCTGTCTCCCCACTTTCTCAATGGTTTCTTTGACTTTGCAGAAGCTTGGAAGTTTGGTGAGGTCCCATTTGTCTATCTTATTTCTTATGGCATGGGCACTTGTGGTTTTGATCAGGAATTGGTTGCCAGTTCCAATTTCCATAAGGGTGTCTCCTGCATTTTTTAATGTTCTTATAGTTTGTGGTTTTACGCTTAGGACTTTGATCCATTTAGAGTTGATTTTTGTGTATTGTGATAGGTAGGGGTCTTGTTGTAATGTTCTGCTTGTGGTCAGCCAGTTTCCATGCACCATTTACTCAGTAGGTTCTCCTTTTCCCAGTTGTTGATGGTGGAGGTTTTGTCGAAAATGAGTTGGTTGAGAAATTGAAATTTTTGCGTCCAGAATCTCTATTCTGTTCCATTGGTCTATATGCCTGTTCTTATACTAATACTAGGTTGTTTTGATGATTGTAGCTTTATAATAAAGCTTAAAGTCTGGGAGTGTGATATCTCCTGCTTTTTTTTTTGCTGAGGATTGGCTATTTGTGGTCGTTTATGTTTCCATATGAGTTCCTGTATTGTCATTTCCAGTTCTGAGAAGAATGCTGCTGGTAATTTAATGGATATTGAGTTGAATCTGTAGATTGCCTTGGGTAGGATGGACAGCTTAACAATGTTGATTCTTCCAATCCGTGAGCATGAAATATTTTTCTATTTGTTTGTGTCATCTTTGATTTCTTTGAGCAGCGTTTTGTAGTTTTCATCGTAAAGAGCTTTCATTTCTCTGATGTATGTTGCCTTGAAGTTTTCCATTCAAGTTGCATAAAAAAGCAAATAAAGAAAAGCAAATAAAGAGATGAAATATGTACTGAGATATGACTGATCAGCTGAGAAGTGGTTTTCAGGAATCACGAGTGTGTCCTTCTGTATTGTCTTTGAACAACAGACTGGACAATAAATTACATATTGTTAATGTGGGGAGAAGAAAACTAGACTGCATTGTCTGCTCAAATGGAAAAAAAAGCAATGGAAGACCCTAAGCAAATTACTATTGTATAACATGCATCAATGAACTTGCAATGCATGTTGATGACTGTTTCACACATTAGAAAAATAAAGGATATAAAACTTTTATTTTTTTGTTAAAAATAAATTCCTCAATGCCGAAAGTTTCATCATAAGCCAAATATCATTACAGTAAAATAACTGGTTCCAATGCTATACTATTTAGTATGAAGTGATTTATTTTTCACTATTTCATAAAGAAATGTGGTCGTGTTGCTCATAGGTGATCCACAAGATGTCAGTGAGTGCAAAGGGTTAAAGTTACCTATCACTAGAGATCTGGCACAAACTGCCTCTTTTATTCCTCATCAGAATTACTGTTAATTGTATTAAATTTGAAATGAAGGACATCTACTGAAGTCATTAAATCGTCTAGCAGATTTATTATATGTCTTCTGTGTCCCAAGTACTGCTTCAGGCTCTAGAGATACAGCAGTGAACAGATAAAAATCTCTTCTCTTACATTTTAAGGGATATACTATGAAAATTTATTGGTTCAAAGTGTTTAATCTAGTGATGCATACTAGATAAGCATAATTGTCTTATTTTCTTAGCTTAGAACAAGGTGAGGCTCTCAGTAAGATCTTCATTTAAGATGGCTTGTTGACAAAACTAAACCCTCAAGATTCTTAACCTGGCTATCATAAAGTATTCAAGAAGGAAAGTGAATTATCAGGTTATTTCCAAGGGTAGCTTCTGTATTCAACCTTGAGAGAGAGAATCAGTCAACAACTTATTCTAAAGTTGGTTTTCAAAAAAAATTTTAAGGTTGTCATACCTGAAAATTTAGGTCAAGTATTGATTTGTTAGCCAATATGAGGAAAGACTAAAATAATTATAAGCTTTGAAATCCTAAGTTTTTGAAACTAATATTTTTACTGCAACATTATGTTGTTTTTCCCTCCCATCTGATTTCATATATTGACAAAAAATGGTAATTAAAAATACATTCTGTTTTTACTAAGATAATACATTTTTTGCAGTCAGTATAATAGATTTTGGTTTCAAGCACGAGTTATTTTATTCTTTGAAGTATTGTTATTTGTCAAGTTGAGTGGATGTATTTGCTAAGTTTATTCATATTCATTTGTGGTCGTTAATATCAATCACATACTAAGTGCACTGGAGGGATATATTGAGAAGAATAAAACATAGTCTCTAACCCTCAGGAGCCTATCTATGAGGAGTTTAAAAGACCTTTTAATGTGCACTAAATGTTTAAAAATTGCTTTATGTTTTTATATATCCTCAAAACAAATTCATAGGCCTTTTAAGAGAGTTTTTAATTCCTTAGAAAGATGGTCTGCTGGGTAGATTTTTCCTTTTAACTCTCTTCATTTCTAAGACAATACATAAAGGACCCTTGCCTGCTTAAAACCAAAGTGAAAACAAAGGTTGGTAAAATCTATAGAAAAGTTAAGTAGAGAAAAATAGTTTGGAGTGATGGAAAATAAAGATGCCAAACAGAAATAAATGAATTCTTGAAACAGAAGAGTGAAGCACTCGGTTTTAAACTGCAGCATTTTTAGGTGCTCTCTTTTTTCTATATTACTCTTGTCCAATTGATAATTAGTAGGTATCCTAACTTCTAAAAGACCCACACTGTTTTAACACCAAATAGTAGTAATTGCATATTTTACTGATATTAATAAACAGATTCTTAGCCTACATAACTTTAGTTTTATGCCAATAAAAAAGTAATTATACTTTTATGCAAGCTATGCATTTTTATTTTTGAATATATTATTAATCAAATTTTAATAGCATATGAGTGAAAAGATAATTAGAAAAAAGGATTGTTCTTTTGAACTAATAATATTTGTTTAATTCTCCACAATTATATATCAGAGTATATGAAACCGACATCTATCAATCATTTTGCCTGTTTTCAGAACTTACCATTTATGGTTAATCTTTAAGCCTCAAGCTGAGAAATGCATCCTTAGCTAATTTTTAAGTTAAAGTTGTATTATTGCTAGCCCTAAAAAGTTCCTTCTTTCCTAATTATGGCATGTGCTTTCAAATCTATTTCTACTTAGCTTTTTTACTTCTTCTAACTCACTTTTATGATAAATATGTACAAGAGGAGACTTACTGAATTTTCTTTTTGATTGGCCACAGTTTAGAGAATGGTTTATAGTCCTTGCTTCTTTGTCTTGAGACAGCAGAAATAAACTTAAAGCCTAATTAGTGTTGAAATTCTTCTTTACCAAAAGTAAAATACTTTATATCCTTTTAAAATGATTGCATATTTTTCTAAGAAAGAAAACACTCTTCCTTGAGCTTAGGATTCTTAGGTGGGAAAGGAGAACTCTTAGGTGGAAAGATCGTGGCCATCAGTGATGTTCCTGCTGAAAGAGGATGTGTGTTCATCACTGCCCCAAATGCTGTGGCACATTCAATATACAGTCTCCCTTCTACTTTGTTTCTTTAAAAAGTACAAGAGGGATTGGGTTTTTCTTTTGAGTGGTATACAGTTATTTTAAATATTTTTTACAAAACATAGCACATTAATTTTATTATGCCCCAAACTTTGGCATGCATGTTCAAGCTTCCAGACTTGACAAAATGAATTATCCATATGTCATCAAGAAATCTAGTTAGTGGAGATGAGCTGACTTTTTTATAAACAAGCATTTAGTGTTCTGGATTTTTAAATTTATCTTAATGTTAAAAATAAGGAGGAAAGCTAGATTTATAGTAAGATTGACTGAGTTTTGAAATTTTTTTCCAACAGGTTATATCAATCAGTGAAAATTCTGTATTCCTTTGGCATTTTTGTGACATATTCAATTCAGTTCTATGTTCCAGCAGAGATCATTATCCCATGGATCACATCCAAATTTCATGCTAAATGGAAACAAATCTGTGAATTTGGGATAAGGTCTTTCTTGGTTAGTATTACTTGTAAGTATCACTATATGTTTATATCATAATAATTATCTTATTGTTGAATTTCTTAAAATGAAAGCTACTTAAAGTATATTTTCAGTATTTTAAAAACAATTTTACTTACCCAGCTGGGATATTTTGGGGTTAAAATTCTGTTTTTCTACTTCTATATAAGAAAAACGTAAACTAGATCCATCACACTTAAAAGAACTAAGCAGATTATTTTGAAAATGACATTAGTGTTGATTAAAATCAGTTACATAAGGAATCCCTTACATTGTTGATACACATTTGATTTTGGTTCTCATTTTCCTCAGGTTTTTAAATTTCTCCTAACGTTTGTATATTAAACAGTTTAATTCCCCATGACTGTCTACAAGAGAGGATTTTATTTTATTCATGTTGGTCTTTAATAATTTCAGTAGCTCCGGGCTTGGTGGCTCAGCCTGTAATCCCGCACCTTTGGGAGGCTGAGGTGAGTGGATTGCTTGAGCCCGCGGGTTCAAGACCCGCCTGGGCAGCGAGACCTCATCTCTACAATAAATCAAAAAGTCAGCCGGGCGTGGTAGTACATGTCTGTAATTCCAGCTACTCGGAAGGCTGAGGCGGAAGGATCGCCGGAGCCCAGCAGGTCAAGGCTGCGGTGGCCAGGAGCGGCCACTGCACTCCAGTCTGGGCGACAGAGTGAGAGTCCAACTCAAAAAATAATAATAATAATAATAATTTCAGTAGCTTATTTTCTTATTATTTGAAGGAGTGTATATAATCTCATATTAAGGTTTCACATCATAAAATGTCTTCCCAAGGCAGCATTAATAATGGAGACTTATGGAGAGGGAGCTTGAATTTGGTATAATGGAAAGAGGGTGAATTTTAGAGTCACACAGACCTGGGGGTTGAACCTCAAGCCTGCTTGCTGTTACCTTTAGGCAAGTCACATACCATAGTTGAGTCCCCCTTTCTTCAACTATGAAATGATGCCAAGTCTTCCTTGTGGCATTTTTGTGAGTTTTAAAAATAATATTAACAAAATAGCTGGAAGTTATTATCATTTTCACCATTATTATAACCACAAATATAAAGGTGACTGCATCACCAAACTAACCTGAGATTGCCTAAAATGATACAAGGGATCAGATTACTATTGTCCTGAGAAACAAGCAACTTTTGGAAACTCTGTATGTAAGATATTAATAACTATCTTGTACTATTCAAGGTTAGACAATATAGAGCTAGAAATTTTAGGCAACTTTATATGTAAATTGCATTGAGACCAGGTAGAGTGGCTCTTCCTGTAATTCCAATGCTTTAGGAGGTCAAGGCTGGAGGATTACTTGAGACTAGGAGTTTAAGACCAGCCTGAGCAACATGGCAAGACCCCATATCTATAAACAAACAACCAGACAACAATGTACCAGATGTGGCAGTGCATGCCCATAATCCCTGCTACCGGAGAGGCTGAAGCAAGAGAATTACTAAGCTCAGAAGTTTGAGGTTGCATTGAACTGTGATTTTGCCACTGCCCTCCAGTCTAGAGAAGGAGACCCTGTTTCTGGAAAATTTAATGCTTTGAGGAGCCTGGGATGGAGCTTATGCCTAGATTTAAAGAATTGATTGTGTTGCATTTATTTTGCAAATATTGAGAGCCACCACTAAAAATTAAGAAGTAGAGAAATCAGTGGACTATAAACTGAAGACTAAATTACAAAGAAGACAAATTCAATATATATATTATACACACACACACACACACACACACACACACACACACACACACACACACACATGAAATAGAAATAAAGAGAGGATAACAACAATCAGAGATAAAATGTTAGTTATGAAGACAAATAAAGGAGAACCAACACATGCATAACTGGAATCACCAAAAAATGACCTGTGGTGATCTAATAGTCATTGTAGGCTGTGGTGATGTAGTTATCACAGCAAACTCAGCTGTTATTTCTGGTGGCAACTCCAAACCCTCAACATATCATTTAACAAAACATTTAAGAACAATTTAAAGAAATAATATTGGTCTTAACAAATCTTCTGTTGATACATTTTAGTAAATCAATGTAAGATCAAGAAAGCACCAGACCAAAATGACAGAAAACTTGTCAATAATTTGAAAGAAAATTCTGCTGACCATAGTGGAGTACGATTTTTTTAACTTCTCAGTTTGAAGTAATTCAGACAGAAAAGTTATAAAAGAAAGTAGTTACCATATTCCCATTACTCAGCTTCCTGTGATATTAAAAGCTTACATAGCCACAATGCAGTTGTTAAAACCAGAAAATTAACATGGATACAGTGCTATTAACTACACTATAGGTCTTATTCTCATTCTGCCAGTTTTCTCACTTATATCCTTTTCTGGTCCAGGAGATAATCCAAGGTCTCATTTGACTTTAGCTTTCATGTCTACTAGTTTGTTCCAATTTTGACAATTCTTGCCTTTGTCTTTCTTGACCTTGATACTTTTGAAGTATCAGTAATTTTGGAGAATATTTTTCCATTTGAATTTTTCTGATGCATTCTTATGATTAGATTGAAATTAAGCATTTCTACCAAGAATCCCACAGAAGTGATGCTATGAACTTTTCAGAGTATCCCATCATGGTATCAGCATCTTATTGGTAATGTTAACTTTGCTTTTACTTGGTTACTTGCATACTTACTTTGCTGACATATTTCTGCATTGTAAAGGTATGAGTTTTCTCTTTATAATTAGTAAGTGTCTTGTAGGAAGATACTTTGAGACTGTGCACATATTCAGATCTCATTTATCTTGAGATTGCTTTGAGCCCAAGAGTTCCAGGCCACTAATTTTACCATCTTTCAGTGATTCTTCCTGCCTGATGTTTATTGTGATGTTTCCTTAATAATGATTTGTTTCCATGGTTCCTTCTATTTTGGCTAATTGGAATTCTGTAAGGAATAGCTGTCTCTTCTCCCCAGTTTATTTATATCATGCTACTTCATGTTTTGTGCATTGTTGAACAGTATAGCAGGCAGAATAGTGCAGATGCTTTGGAAATAAACTATCCAGACTTTTTTGCTCAGACTTATACAGCCAAAAAATTAAAAGTTGTTTACATAAGAAACTGTTGACAAGTGGAAGTCCAGGGAATGTTACTGTCTTTGTTTTTTTTTTTCTTTTAGTTTAGAACAAAATATGGCCGATTTTACAAGCAGCAGTTTAGTAGTCTGATACTGTTAGTATTGAAAGTGTCTGCCTTTAGTATCCATTTAAGCACTAAACATGTAAGTAAGAAAACTTTATATTTTCCTTTCTAGGTGCTGGAGCGATTCTTATTCCTCGTTTAGACATTGTGATCTCCTTCGTTGGAGCTGTGAGCAGCAGCACCTTGGCCCTGATCCTACCCCCTTTGGTTGAAATTCTTACATTTTCTAAGGAGCATTACAATATATGGATGATCCTAAAAAATATTTCTATAGCATTCACTGGAGTTGTTGGGTTCTTATTAGGTACATATGTAACTGTTGAAGAAATTATTTATCCTACTCCCAAAGTTACAGGTGGCACTCCACAAAGTCCTTCTCTAAGTTTTAATTCAACATACTTAATATCTGGTTTGAAATAGTAGAAACAGAACTATGGGTCTTCTACTTCTGTCTCAATTCTGAAAATGGTTAAAATGAGAACTAGTAAAATGCAATGCTATATATTTAAAAATAGTACCAAACTCTGTTGTCTTTTGACACAATATTAATATTTTGGCAGGAATTGTTATTTTTTGCCAATTGTGGTAAACTACAGCAGAGCCTTAGTTTTGAGTGTTAGCAATAATTCAAAAAATGAAGTTTTGAAAATTGAAAAAACTTTAAATGTAAAAAAGATAAAGAATAAAACTACTTATATTATTCTTTGAGTCACTAAGAAATAATTTAACCAAGATTTCTCTTTTACACCATGCTGTAATGGTAGTTGATCTTCATAATAATAATAAAGAGTCCCTGTACAAGTTTCTGACTTAATGTTTCCATCAGATTTCAAAAGGACTTTAAAGGTTTTCCAGTATTGCTGCCTTATTTTTTATCAGAGGAAATGGAGACCCAGAAGGCCAAGTAACGTGACCAAGACCACTCAGCCTTGAGATCAAAAGACCCTGGTCTTCTGACTCCCAAGCCAGGATTTTTTATTTTTCACATCATGTCCAAGAAAAGGAGTAAATTGTGTTCAGTTTAGTTTTAGTGTCGAGTCTATTTAATTGTATTTTAATACTTTGAAAGTGGGTGCATGATCTTGAGCAGAAAATCAGAGAACTCTAAGAAGCCTGCGTAATGGCAATATATACCTCAGCAAGGGAAAGAAGCAGTGTTCTTTTTAAACAGAGTGGAGACCACTTGCTGATGTAACTGCTGGCTGATAGAATGTGCCCAGCTACGTGATTTGTGGCTTGAGCTCTTTTTATAGGTTCTTCCCTTTCCTGGGTTTTATTGGCATTGCAATGGCAGAAAATAGGTATCTCACAAAATAGGGTTTGTAGTCTTTATCCCTGTGACTTTGCTTATCACAGCCTTTTATTAGTCTGAGTGGATAGAATAAAAGAACCACAACTGGGTGTGATGGCTGACTCCTGTAATCGTAGTACTTTCAGAGACCAAGGCCAGAGGATTACTTGAGGCCAGGAGTTTGAGACCAGCCTGGACGACATAGTCAGACCCCCATATCTTAAAAAAAAAAAAAAAAAAATTAGCCAGACTAGTATGTGCCTGTAACCCCAGCTCCTCAGGAGACTGAGGCAGGAGGATCACTTGAGTCCAGGAGTTCAAGGCTGCAATGAACTATGATCATACCATTGCACTCTAGCTTGGGTGACAGAGTGAGACCCCGTCACTAAAACATACCTAAGGCCGGGTGCAGCGGCTCAAGTCTGTAATTCCAGGACTTTGGGAGACTGGGGCGAGAGGATTGCCTGAACAGGGGTTTGAGAGCAGCCTGGGCAACTTGGTGAGACTATGTCTCTACAATATATCAAAAAATTAGCCAGGTGGGGTAACTACTTAACTCTGCTATCAGGAATACCAATGTTAGAAATGATGAGAGGGCTGAACATAGTAGCTTATGCCTGTAATCCCAGCACTTTGGGAGGCAAGGCAGGAGGATCGCTTGAAGCCAGGTGTTCAAGACCAGTCTGGCAACATATTGAGATCTCATCTCTACAGTAAATCAAAAAATTAGCCAGACATGGTGGCATGTGCCTGTAGTTCTAGCTACTTGGAAGGCTGAGACAGAAGTCTTGCCTGAGCCCAGCAGGTCGAGGTTGCAGTGGCCGTGAATGTACTACTGCACTCCAGCCTGGGTGACAGAGACTCTTGACTCAAAAAAAAAAAGCCTAAGCAGAACCATAAACCATAAAGGGGATTCATGCTTATTGAGACAATAAGAAACTGTACACTAAATTATTGAGATAGTTAAGGCTTTTTTCAGAAAAGTACCTTACATTTTATTTTCTTCAAGCCCAGTTATTACTAAAATAAAGAATCTCAGTTGATGGGGAAGATAAAAATTATTAAGTTTGAAACATTAAGAATAAGAATAGGATTGTCGTCTGACCTTTTAAAAAATCCTTGCTTTAAAATATGAACTTTTTAACTAGGCTGGTAGTACTCTAGTTTGTACTATTACAAGATATTAAGATCACTATAGTCTCTATTTTTATATGAAATTTTAACTTATTTCTGTTATTTTTGCTTGCATTGTTAATTGATCATCAAGCAATCCTAAAGATACATTAGAAGCTTTATTTTCTTTCAAATTCATAATAATCAAAACTTTATACGTTTGCATTAGGTGACATCAATAATTGTGATACTTTTATATCAAATCTGTTACACGAGTCTTTAGTTATACTAAGAATGCAGAAGTTACAGGAAAAGTAATCTTCACTGAAAATATTATGTAATCTTGAATCTAAGATTAAATTTGGTGTTTTTAAAATTTTATAATGGTATGAAATGAATTGAAAATCATTATTTAATAGAAAAGTGGTATTAGGGTTTTGTCAGCTCTTTAGGCATTTCTAGTCCATGTGATTTTATTTTTGTATGTTCACCTGTTTGTTTTCCTTATAGAATTCATCAACAGTAATAAAATTCTGAACAATTGATCATAGTAATACATTTTAAAATTCAACACAGTCACATCTTGAGCATATCATCAAGCCTGGGTGACAGAGTGAGACTCTTGACTCAAAAAAAAAAAAAAAAAAGCCTAAGAAGAACCATAAACCATAAAGGGGATTCATGCTTATTGAGACAATAAGAAACTGTACACTAAATTATTGAGATAGTTAAGGCTTTTTTCAGAAAAGTACCTTACATTTTATTTTCTTCAAGCCCAGTTATTACTAAAATAAAGAATCTCAGTTGATGGGGAAGATAAAAATTATTAAATTTGAAACATTAAGAATTAAGAATAGGCTTCCTTATGCAATGAGAATGATTAATCAATATCCAGTACTAAATTTACTAAATTATCAGTACCTTAAATGCAAGACAGAGTTGAAATAGTAAGAAGGGCTAGAAATAAGAGGGACTAGAAAGGGATAAAGTAATTTTAATTCTCAACAAGAAACACTGTTTAGATGGAAAGTATAAGTGCACTCTTATTAAGGATATTTGATGATATGTTTTATTTGCAAAATAATCAGTATATTTTTTCTAAAAATTTGTTTTTAATGAGTCATAAAATTTTCTGAGGATTTTGAAGAGGATATATTGATTATACTAACTGTTGCTTTTATTTGGGGGCTGAAGAAAGAAGAAATTGTACCTGTCAAATTTTGTACCTGACCTCTTTTGGATCATCCCATTGTGTGGCTAAAATAACTTCAGCATTATATCTGCCAACACAGTGGAGAACTCATCTCTGAAAGTTAATCTGTTGCCCAAGAGCCTTTTCTGCTCCTGAGGGGGAAGAAAGGAAAGCTTTGTTTACCTTTGATGAGCTCTGTTCTAAGTCAGTCATCACTGTTCCCTTACACCCAATAATTCCATCAGTATCAGAGTCAGCTTGTCAAAACACTGGTTCTTAGACAGTGTTTTCAGTGGATCTTCTTTTCCTTACATGGCCAGATTTCTTCACACTTAAAGAAATAAAAACTGAGGATTTTTCTTGATTAAAGTCCAATTTAGATGGTGTTACTAAATGAGAATAAGTACTGTATCAGCAGATGCCATATTATATTTTAGTTTTATCCTCACAAAATTTCCTTTATTAAGACTATTTCTGCCTCTCCTCTATATGATGCACTTGCAAATGCCATATTATGTTTAGTTTTATCCTCAAAATTTCCTTTATTAAAACTGTTTCTGCCTCTCCTCTACATGATGCACTTGCATATCTAACAAGCATTTTATGACAATTTATGTGTGAATTTCCTATGTCTGATTTTACTCAGTAGTTTCATAATAGCTTCATAAAAATCTCTTTAACTGAAAATACTATAAAATATTGGTTGAAATAGTAAAAGTCTGTATTAGTGCCATTTCTAACTGTAGCAAAGCATGGGTCTTGCTATAGCTTACCTGTAATATTCACCACAGATGTTGATACAGTATCTGAGTAGTACATTTTTACTGACAGTTATACCCAATTAGATCTTGACCTCACTTCTCTTTTCTTCATTCAAAAGGTAGAAGATGGAGCATAGAGCTAATGGAAATAATAGATAAAATTATTCAAATAATACTAGTGGCTCAATTAATTCTATCTATTGAGGAATGAAATAATTTGGTAAAAATACAGATAATCGATTATGTAAAACTAAAATTACTTTTTTTAAATGAGTATTTTGATCTTTTGGCTCATCTAGCTTCCCTTTACAAGAAAATTTGAGAAACTTTGATTTAAAAAAGTATAGTAAGATTTGTCCTATCATTAAATTGTTGGCTATAATAGTTGATACTTTGGCAGCATTATGGTTAATCTTATTTATGCCATTAGAGCTTACTAGCTAGACACCTTTCTGAAACTGGTTTTGACCTAGGAGGTAAGAAAATATGATTAAGAAATGGCTAGAAATGCTGTTTATTTTCCTATGTTAAGTAAAATGGCAAATCACTCTGACTCTTAACATTTCATATTAACATTGTCTAGTTCCTTTATGCATGTATACACATGTATACACAGACACATCAATAATCTATGTGAACCTAGATACTAATACTAATTTACTATTTAAATTTGGTCCAGAAAGATGTTGTTTTGAAAAGATCACTCTAAAAATTACTCCATTAGAGTGTTCTCAGTAATGAATAGGAAAAAATATATATTTATACTATGAATGAATAAATTAAGCTGTGGATTTTTATGTTCTTCAAAATGATTTTGTTATTTTGAATGAAAACTGTCATTACACTTGAGTCAATTCTTTTAGCTTATTTTTCTTTCTAACTATGAAAAAATCTGTCTTGAGGTATTGTAACTTTTCTGAATTTTCAATAAAATATTTTGCTTGCAATGGCCTTTTTGCAAATTTGTCTTTTATAAGATTAAATGACATTAATAAATATGTTAGAAATGGAAGTAGTGTAATATTCTCATAACAAATAACATTTTAACCAGTCTTTATAGTTAATTCATCATGTTGGAAGTTGATATTGTGTACTCCTAAGATTTAAAAACAAAAATTGGTTAAAAATGACACAAAACTGTGACGTGAGCCTCATGCAAAGTGAATAAAGGATGAGTAGTCTGCAAGTGCTGCATTTGCAGTCTCATTGACCACTTTCTTAAGGCCAGGAATAGGTATCAGTCATTTTATTGGCATTGCAAAATTGGAATAATGCTTTTGGAAAGATCAAAGACTATAAAGATGTTTATACCTTCACATCAGTAATCCTGCTTTTGTGAACTCAGCATAAGGACATACATGGTTCATCAGACGACTCTGCCTAAAGGTGCATTTACAAAATTATGATTTAATTGTGAAAAATTGGAAACAACCTAAATTTTCAACAATGAATAAGTTAAGAACCTTAATCTAGAGTACAATATTATACTAAAGTTATACTGGAGACTAATAATTTGGGAAAGAAAAAATGCATGAAATGTTAATTGCAGCTCTGTAAAAAGACAAGAGAGATATACAGAAAATGGAGCCATAATGTTGGGTTAAAGAAATGGGTTTTACTAGTTTTAAATGACTATTCAAATGTGGGCTGTGAGGGAAATGATTTTAGGAAGGGAAGAAGGAGTGTATAAAGCCTTAGTAGCGCATACTTCTGGCAAGCAACAGAAGGATCACAAAGACAAAAAAAAAAAAAAAAATGGAGTTAGGAGGAGGTGCATTGAGATGTAATTACAGTTAAAAGCCTTATGGGGTACTTGCTAGAGGAAAAAAATATGGCTGCTTTGTAAAATTCATAGTGAATGTAAATAAAGCAGTTCTTAACATACATACATGCTCACGAAATTTTGCATATAGATTGGCAGGGTTCACACTGTAAGGGATCCGTGGACTCCAGGGGAAAGGTGTCTCAGGAAAGATGGTGCATCAGTTTTTTGTGTTTTTAAAAATTTTTTTAAAAAATTTTTATTTTAAAGATTTGGGCTACAATTCAGGGCTAGGCATACAAATGTTTATTGTGCAGGTAACCTTGTTGATGAGATGTGCATCGTTTCCCACTACAGCCAATCCCACCAACCACCCCTACCCCCCGGCAATTTTCCTCTACGACCAATCCCTTTCTTAGAGTATTATGATAATTGTTCAAAGTCTGCTTATGAGTAAGAACATGTGATTCTCAGTTCTTTGTTTCTGTGATAGATTACTCAGTGTCATAGACTGGAAAGTTCATAATTTTGTCTTTATGGCTGTGTAATATTCCATCATGTATATGTATTTTTAAAAAATCCAGTCCTCTTTCAGTGGGCAGCACAGTTGAATCATATTTTTGCTATTATGAATAATGCTGCAATAAACATACGTGTGCCAGGTATCTTTTTCATAGAGTGATTTGAGTTCTTCCAGGTATATTTCCAGTAGAGGGATTGCAGGGTTGTATGGAAAGTTGATTTTTAGATCTTTTAGAAACCAGCAAATTGTTTTCCTCTCACCAACAGTGTAGAAGTATTCCCTTTTCCCTGTATCCTCTCCAGCATCTGCTGTTTTTTGAGTTATTGATGATGGCCATCCTGACTGGAGTTAGGTAGTATCTTAGTGTGGTTTTATTTTGCATTTCTTTGATGACTAGTGAGGTTGAGCATTTTTTCATGTAGCTATTGGTTACTCATATGTCTTTTGAAAAGTGTCTATTCATATCTTTTGCCCACTTTGTAATGGTGCTTTTCTTTTTGGCACTTTGGAGTTCCTTGTAGATCCTAGATGTTAGGTCTTTGTCAGATACACAGTTGGCAAATATTTTTTCCCACTCTGTGGGCTGTCTCCCCACTCTCTCAATGGTTTCTTTGGCTTTGCATAAACTTGTCAGTTTGATGAGGTCCCACTTGTCTATCAATTCTTATGGCATGGACACTTGTGGTTTTTGATCAGGTATTGGTTGCCAGTTCCAATTTCCATAAAGGTGTCTCCTGCCTTTTCTAAGATTCTTATATTTTGTGGTTTTATGTTTAGGTTTTTGATCCACTTAGATTTGATTTTTGTGTATGGTGATAGATAGGGGTCTTGTTTTAATGTTCTGCATGTGGTCAGCCAGTTTTCGCAGCACAATTTACTGAATAAGTTCTCCCCTCTCCCGTGGTTGATGGTGGAGGCTTTGTCAAAGATGAGTTGGTTGAGAAATTGAGGTTTTGCTTCTGGAATCTCTATCCTGTTCCATTGGCCTATATGCCTGTTCTACCAATACCAGGCTGTTTTGATTATTGTAGTTTTATAATAAAGTTTAAGCTGTGGGAGTGTGATACCTCTTTTTTTTTTTTCTCTGAGTATTGTTTTGGCTATTCGTAGTCATTTATTTTTCCATATGAATTCCTATATTGTTTCCAGATCTGAGAAGAATGATGCGGATAATTTAATGGGTATTGAGTTAAATCTGTAGATTGCCTTGGGGAAGATGGTCATCATAACAGTGCTGATTCTTCCAATCCATGAGCATGGACTATTTTTCCATTTGTTTGTGTCATCTTTGATTTCTTTGAGCAGTGTTTTGTAGTTTTCATTGTAAAGGTCTTTGACTTCTCTGGTTAGGAAGATGCCAAGGTATTTCATTTTTTGGTGGCTATTGTGAATGGGATTGTACTTTTTATTTGAGTTTCTGTTTGTTTGTTTACTGTTGATGTATAGGAATGTGACTGTATTTTGCACATTTATTTTATACACTGAGACTTCACCAAAGTCCTTTATCAGTGCAAGGAGGTTTTGACAGATTCTCTTGGGGTTTTGAGGTATCGAATCATGTCATCTGCAAAGAGGGATAAGTTGACTTTCTCTTTTCCTATTTGAATACACCTGATCTGCCTCTCTTGTCTGATTGCTCTAGCTAGGACTTCCAATACTATGTTGAACAGGAGGGGTGAGAGTACGCATACTTGTCTTGTTCTGGTTTTCAGGGTAAATGGTTCCAATTTTTGTCTGTTTAGTAGTATGGGTTTCTCATAGATGACTCTTACTATTTTGAGGTATGTTCCATCTATGCATAGATGTTCGAGGGTTTTTATTAAGAAGCAGTGCTGGATTTTATTGAAAGCTTTTTCTGTGTCTAATGATAAAATTAAGTGGTTTTTGTCTTTGCATCTGTTTTTGTATTTAATTATGTTTATGGTTTTGTGGATGTTGAACCAGCCCTACATCCTTAGAATTAAGCCTACTTGGCCATGGTAGTTGATTTTTGAGATGTGTTGTTGGATCCAGTTTGCTAGAATCTTGTTGAAGATTTCAGCATCTATGTTCATCAAGGATATTGGCCCGTAGTTCTCTTTCTTGGATCTTTACCTGGTTTGGCAATCAATGTGATGTTAGCTTCATAAAGTGATTTGGGGAGAGTTACATCTTTCTTGATTGTCTGAAGTACTTTCAGTGGGATTGGTATCAGCTCCTCCTTGTATGTATTGTAGAATTCTGCTGGAAAGCCATCTGGTTCAGGCTTTTTTTGTGTGGGTAGTTTTCTTATGACACAATTTTCTGGGATGTTATTGGTCTATTTAGGGTCTCAATTTCTTCTTGTTTCAATCTGGGATGGTTGTTTGATGTCAGAAAGTCTTCCATTTTCTTTAGGTTTTCAAGTTTTTGTTTTGTTTTGTTTTTTTCTCTGTTGATCAGTCTAGATAGGGGGCCCATCAATCTTGTTTATCCTTTCAATAACCAGGTTTTTGTTTTGTTGCTTTTTTTGTATTATATTTTTGTCTTCTATGTCTCAAATTTGGGCTTTTATTTTGGTGATCTGGATTCTTCTGCTGACATTAGAGTTTTGGTGGGCTTGCTTTTCCAGCTTCCTCAGGTGTTGGGTTGTTAACTTGTGATCCTTCCATTTTCTGCATGTGTGTTCAGAGAGATATGAATTCCCCTCTTAGCACTGTTTCCATGGCATCCCAGAGGTTTTGGTATGATGTTTCTTCATTTTCATTTGTTTCAAAGAGTGTTTTAACCTTTGTTTTGATTTTCTTATTGACCAAGAAGTTGTTCAACATCATGCTGTTTAGTGTCCATGTCTTTTTGGATTTTGGGGAAACTTTGTGTTGTTATTTATTTTTATTCCACTGTGGTCTGAGAAGGTGCATGGCAGAATTTCAATCCTATGGAATTTGCTTATGCTTGATTTGGGCCGAGGATATGGTCAATCTTAGAGTACGTTGCATGTAGTGATGAGTAGAATGTATATTCTTTGGTTGTTGGGTGGAGTGTTCTGTAGATATCAATTAAGTTCATTTGGTCAAGTGTCACATTGAGGTTCCAGATCTCCTTGTTGATTTTTTTGTCTTGATGATCTGTCTATGATTGTGAGTGGGGTATATAAGTCCCCAGCTATGATAGTGTTAGAGTTAATATCTTTTTTTAGTTTACCTAGAAGCTGCTTTGTGAAAGTTGGTGCTCCTATGTTGGGTGCATATATGTTTAGGATGGATGTGTCTTATTGATGGATTGAACCTTTTATCATTATGTAGTGCCATTATTTTTCTTTTTAAATTTTTGATAACTTAAAAGGTATTTTGTCTGATATTAATGTTGCAACTCCTGCTTTCTTTTGATTCCATTCACCTGAAAATTTGCTTTCCATCCTCTCACTTTGAATCTGTGAATGTCTTTTTTGGTGAGATGAGTCCCGTGTAGACAGTATACTGTTGTATCATGATATTTTATCCAATTTGCCATTCTATGTCTATTCATTGGTGCATTTAGTCCATTCACATTCAGACTAATTATTGAGATGTGAGAGTTTATCCCTGTCATGAGATTCTTATGGAATTTGTTGTTGGTGTTGCTGTTTGTTTATTTATTTGTTTTCTTTCTTTTGATTTTTGGTTTGATTAAAGTGTGTTTTCAATTTTTTTCCTGCATTCTTGAGAAGGGCATGGTCATTCTTTTTTTTTCCTTCCTCTATGTTTAATACTTTCTTTTTTTTTTTGAGTTGGAGTCTCACTCTGTTGTTGGGAGCCCATCATGGAGGCCCACTGAGCATTAGGGATGAGGA
Source organism: Cephalopachus bancanus (assembly GCA_027257055.1). Taxonomy (NCBI): domain Eukaryota; kingdom Metazoa; phylum Chordata; class Mammalia; order Primates; family Tarsiidae; genus Cephalopachus; species Cephalopachus bancanus. The sequence continues at coordinate 926,726 of JAPVLO010000020.1, forward strand.
AGGGCCGTTGACCCCAAGACCACTAGGATGTGTTTGGGAGCTGTTGACCTCATTTTCTCCCTCCCTCCTTTTTTACTTGGCATTGTAACCAGGAAAGGCTCTTGTTGGCTCTAACAGAAAACTCTGAGACTGGAACAAACACAGCTAACTTGGGAGTCTATTGTTTTCATTTTCCATGGTTTGTGGTTTTTATTTTTAAACAGTTTGAACTTTGAGTCACATTGAGGAGCCTTAGTGTAGGTCACAGGTTTTCTTGATGTAACTTTAGAAATTTATAGATATAGGTTTTATAAAATAGTTTATATAGATTAAAAAAATTTAAATAGCCATTTTGTTGTAAAAGTGTGGTTAGTTTAGTTTGATTCAGGGGGGCCAGTGAAGTTTGAATTTGGCCAGCTGGTGTTAGGAGAGTGTAACCATAGCAGCAATTGTTTTAATAGAAACTAGTTTGAATTAGTACCAAATAGTAGAAGTTAATAATTCATTATGGTGGTTTTGGGTTTAGACATTGAGTGATGCTAATTCAAGATGATGTAGTTGTAATACAATTAAGGGCACATAAGAAACTGGTTTGGGGAACATTAAGCAAACATAAGAAACCAAAAGACAATTTGTGGTTGTTTTTCCTCATGTTCTTCCTTACATATGAAAAAAAATTTGCTTGAGAGTGGGGTGTCCTTTGTGCACCGGGACCTGTTCATTTAAAAGGCACATGCTACCTTTTTTGTCCTGTGAAGATGACTTTGCAAAGTTTGGGGAGAAAAGCCCTTGGATATACTCAATAAAGCGGCTTCTGCTCAACCTCGAACAGGAGTCCATTTTCTTTCTCTCCCTGCTCTTGTCACTGACACCATCTCACCTCCAGGAATCTCTGAACCTTGCAGGAGCAGGACTCCTGCAGGTGGCGCCCAACATGGGGCCCTGGAAGATAAGCTTTTTTGTCTTTTTCAGGACTCCTGCACTGTCAACCAGACTGGAATGCAGTGGCACGATCCTGGTCACCGCAGCCTTGACCTGCTGGGTTCCAGTGATCCTTCTGCCTCAATTTTCCAAGTAGCTAGAACTACAGGTGCGCAGTACCTCACCCAGCTAATTTTTATTGTGGAGATGAGGTCTCACCAATTTGCCCAGATGGGTCTCGAACCCGCGGGCTCAGGCAATCCATTCGCCTCAGCCTCCCAAAGTGCTGGGATTACAGGTTGAGCCACTGAGTCTGGCCATACTTTCTTAAGTGTTTCTTTAGAGTTGGTCTGGAAGCAGCGTAAACTCTTAGGGATTGAATGTCTGGGAAGAATTTAATTCTCCATCATTGATAAAACTTAGCTGGGTAGGTAATTCTTGGTTGAAATTGTTTATCTTTGAATACTTTGAAGATTGGACTCCAAACTCTCCTAACCAGAAGTGTTTCTATAAGTCTGCTGCTATTCTAATGGTCTTCCCCAGTAGGTAGTTTGATCTTTCTTTCTTGCTGCCTTTAGGATTTTTTTAAATACCTACTTTGTGTAAGCAAATTACCATATGCCTCGTAGTTGGTCTTCTCATTTGTTATCTTGCAGTGGTTCTCTAATCTCTTGTGTTTGATCATGTCTGATAAGATTAGGGAAGTTTTCTTGAATAATTTCATGGAATTATTTTTCCAGTTTGGTCTCTATGCCTCAGAGATTCCAATTAATCTTAGGTTTGGCCTCTTGATATAGTCACTCATCTCTTGGAGGCTTTGTTCTGTCTTTTTAAGTTTCTTTTCTATGTTTTTAACAGTTTAAGTTAGTTCCGTATTTTGGTCCTCAAGCTCTGAGATTCTTTCTTCTGCTTGGTTAATTCTGCTTTCTATGATTATCAGTTTGTTATTTATTTCATTCACTGTATTCTTTATTACTGTCATCTTAATTATCAATTCATTCATTTTTTTCTCTTGTCTCTCCTCATTTCTATTTATTCTCTCTATTAATATTTTGATGTCTGGGTTTGTGGTTTGAGCCATTCTGGGAGTTCTTCATTGTTTGAGTTTAGAAGTCTGTATTCTCTGTATTTTTGTCCTCCCAGGGGTTTGTATGAGACCCATATTCTTTCTTTGGTTTTTCTTCATTTGTTTAGGTTTTCCTCCCACTTTTTTTAAAACCTCTTCTTTGATTCTGTTGTTCAGTGATAGACGGGACAGCTTTTACTTCTGTTTGCTCAATCTCCTATTCTTTCTTATGTAGATCCTCTGACTTTGTTCAATTTTTGAAGCTGGACTAGGGGAGGGGGGCTGTGCTTTTTGGAGTTTTGAGATTTAATTAAGTGGAGAGGTGTGATTCAGATACTATCTGCAGATCGCAGTATCTGCTGATGGGTGTGTGGTTCTCCTGGATCTCACTTCCCACTGCCTTATAATCTGTTCATGCAGTGGGGATGCATGTTTGCCCCCTGAAAGCAAAATGAGATAAGAAAAATGAAAAGAATGAAAAAAGGTAGGAGGAAGACAAAAAGAAGGTGGAGAGAGGGGAAGTAGAGAGAAAATAGGTGTGCCAACTAACAAATAACCAGAGAAACAAAGACAGTAAAAACAAAAAAAAGAAAACACAATTATACAAATAAATAAACAAAACTCCCCTGTTGATGTACTCACCCTCAAAAATACTCATACACAAATAGAAAATTAAAAAAACACATTAAAATAACAGAATGCAAGTACAAGAATGTAAACAAAAACAGAAGAAGGAAAAAAAAACACAAACTAAAACAAAAAAACAAACCCCTCCAAACTCACTCTGTGGCCATTTTTGTAACTCCACATTCCTTTTGGCTATTGTCGCCACATTAAGGAATGGTTCTGGTCTCCAGCTCGTCCCCTCTGCTCTCAGGGCAGACTAATAGATTTGCTCTCAGCATGGGTCACATGCCCCATGGACCACTGTGGGAGGAGGATGGATCAGATCCAGACTCACCTGACTTGTCTCCTGCTGCTGCTGTCAAGTCTTCCACTCAGATCTGATGTGAATCTGCCTATCCCAGCATGGGGGAGGGGTGTCTGTCTCTCTGAGTCTGATAAGGGGATAGCCTCTGGGTCCCAGGTTGAAGGCTAGACAGAGCTGGGCAGAGCAATGCAGGCCTCTGCCTGGTCCTGGGACAGAGAAGATGGTGCTGGTTGGCATCTCCTCACTGGTGGTGGGGATCCATTCCAGATTTCTACACTCAACTTTCTCCATGGTTCCTTCTGCTTGTGCCCAGTATCCTGCTGCAGGTGATGGCATGGGTCAGGTGCCTGGTAGGTGCCAGGTTGTAGGAGCAACTGTTCTCTGTTGCCTTCTCTTAAGAGAGCCCCAGGAATGGCAGACAATTCTGCACGCGGTAGACTCCAATCTCAGGGCAGTGGTGGGTTGTAGTCAGTCACCTCCAGAGGAGAGCCCTGGGTGCATGAACCTGAGTCTCCTCTCAGACAGACTTTCATTCACCCAAAGATACACACTCACTCACACAGCGAGTCTTTATGGATACTTGCTTTTGTGGAGACTCACACTCTGACCTGTTCCATTGCCATCTTGCCTCTCTCCTCCATGCATCAGTTTTCAAAGAACAGATTTGGTTCATGGTTTCCCTGTAAAGGTATATTTGTATGATAGTTTGAAAGATGTCAGAATTGGGTCTTTTGGTCTTCAGTTTTTGGTGCTTTGAAGCATGGACTAGCTGATACTAGATAATAGAAACTAAAGTGAATACATTAATCTTGCTAAGGAATTATGGAGTAATTTTTCCTCCATGCTGAATCTTGATCTGTGCTAAAATTCAGCCTGGTCACTGAACACCCAACTTACATAGAAGGGAGAGGAAAAGTGTGCTGGGTGTGGATCAAGGTTGTGTAGTAGGTATAGAAGAGAATGAGAAAGTAGACAAAAACTTTTTAAAAGGGCAAGGCAGAAGTGAGCACCTCAGATCATGGACCTAGACTGTCTTGTTCGTCTTAGTAGCTCCAGCAACTAGCAGTCCACAAGAGCACAGAATGGGCATTTGAAGATTTGATCTTGCTGCTTTCTTAAATCTTCTATCCTCCAATCTTGGCAGTACAAAGACCAAGCTCTTTGATGTGGTCCCCTAGCAGGCCTCACTCTCTGCCTTACCTCATGAGTTATAGCAACACAAACTGATTATGGCATCACAAACATACTGCACACTTTCTAGTTTTCATCTCCATGACCCCACCACTTCCTCATGCTAAAATGATTTATTTTTACTTCCTCTTCCATTGTGCTTGTTCATGGTCAATTTTTAGCTATTGTTAAGGTTCAGTTTAGGTGTCTCTTCTACCAGGAAGCCTTCCCATACACCCTCACCTTTACCCAGGGTGCATATTCCTTTGCTCTTTTTTTTTTCATAAGTGAATTGAAAAAAAATTAGAGCTCTGGTACTTAAAATCTTCAAGTGCAGGAGCAAAGACATGCTTTTGTACCATCTCCTCTGCTCATGTGTTACTTGTTGAATGAATGTGGCCGACCCTCTTCTTTGTATTCTAGCTCAACAAGCTATAATACTATAAAGAAAAGACTCCTAAATCTTAGTGTCATGTAGAAAATCCTGTGAATCAGACAAACATTAATGACATATTCAGAGACTTCTGATAATGTATACGAAGTATACAAGAAGGAAAAGATTAAAAACATTTTCTCACAATCCTTTCTATCTTCATATTTTACATGAGAAGATTAAATTTTGTTGAGAACAAATTAGCTTCACTTTCTACCTATTGTTTATAAAATTAGATATGACCTAGAATGCAAGTGATCCTTTTTGTCTAAAAAGACAGAAGCATAACATCTACATCTGATATATTTTTCTGAATTTTCATGCCTAAGGATTCCCTGCTTGTAAAAGAGTTATTCATTTAGTTGTTTTTTGGGATCCTTTCGCAAAAGAGGACATTCTACAGCTGTTCTGAGAACCTACCTATTGTCTGAATGCATCACAATATATGACTTAAATGGGACCCCACCCAATGCAAACCAAGAATGGACATCTGTATGTGCTGGAAACAGCGGCCCTGCCAAGATGATCATTTTAAAGAAATAGCTCAAAAAGAAAAGTAAAAACAAGAATAGCAATGACTATCTCAAATAGGAATTAATTTACCTGAAAATCCATTTGCTCTAGTACATCGTCTTTCATGTGAAAACTCAAGTGTTATTTGCACATACAGCATTGTGCTTTATGGGAGACATATACACATAATCAAAACAATTACCATGCTGTACTTTTCATTATAACATAGGTTAATTTTGCTATTGGAAGAAGAAGACAAAAGGTCTCAAGATTACACTCCTCATGACAAAAATGTATTCAGGTCACCCTCTTTATAATACATGTGGAAAACTTGCCACCCAGTATTGATGTCTGGTATGTATTACATTAAATCACAGCTAGAAATCACACATTATGAATGGTCTACAATGCGGAGATGCTCACCAATGGACATAATGGCAGTTTTCACTGTATAGCTGATGCTTCATGGTGTATAAAGTGCTTAATGACTTTTGGTTATTTTCATACAGAAACCCCAAGTTGTTTTGGAGCCATTATGTAGACTGGAAAAGATGTGTTGTACTCAATTTTGACAGAGGGTTGTACTCAATCTGACAAGATTAAGAGAGCAGCCTCTAAATGCAAATTCATACATTGCTTGGTTTTCAGAGATTAATTAGCAGTCTGCTATGGTACCCCTAAAGGAAATTTTATGTTTAAGAAAACATCAAAAATTGTAACTCCAGTAATCATGCAGCTAACGAGTATACAGCTTTTCAGGGCATCCTGCCAGGAAATAGACAACGAATATAAGATACTGTTTTTTCTTGCTGAGAAAATGCTGGTTGACAGAGAGAAACATTTTCATAAAAGCTGATAAGGGACTGGAAAATTTATTCATGATGCCAATAATGCCACAAAGACATTTCTATCATTTCAAGTGTGTATCTCAGCAATATCCTTAATTATCTCGACAAGCTAGAAGTTACCACTTTGGGCTAAAGTTCTGGCAATTTTCTTTCTTTCTTTATAAAATTTTTTAATTAAAAAAATGTATTTTTTAAAATTAAATTTAATTAAAAAATGTATTTGTATTTTAAAGATGTGGGGTACAATTCAGGGTTAGGCATACAAATGTTTATTATGCAGGTAGTCTTGTTCATGAGGTGTGCCCCACCCTTCTCCAGGCAGATTCCCACTACTGCCAATCCTACTTCCCAGCTCTCCTCCTGGCAGTTTGCAGCTACTGCCAATCCTTTTCTTATAGTATTATGATAATTGTTCAAGGTCCATTTATGAGTGAGAACATGTGATACTCAGTTCTTTGTTTCTGTGAAATCACTCAGAATTATAAACTCTGAGTCCACCCAGGTTGCTGTGACGTTCACGATTTTGTTCTTTTTTGTGGCTGCATAATATTCCATCATTTATATGTATCACATTTTTTTATCCAGTCCTCTTTTAATGAGCAGCCTGATTGGTTCCATGTTCTTACTACTGTGAACAATGTTGTGATAAACATATGTGTGCAGGAATCTTTTTTTACAGAGTGATTTGAGTTCTTCCGGGTATAGTCCTAGTAGGGGAATTGCAGGGTCATATGGAAGATCAATTTTTAGATCTTTTAGGGATCACCACACTGCTTCCACAGAGGTTGTACTAGTTTACACTCCCACCAACAGTATAGAAGTATTCCCTTTTCGCCACATCCTCTCCAGCATCTGTTGTTCTTTTGAGTTATTGATGATGGCCATCCTGACTGGAGTTAGGTGGTATCTCAGTGTAGTTTTAATTTGCATTTCTTTGATGACTAGTGAGGCTGAGGATTTTTTCAAGTATCTGTTGGCTACTCATATGTCTTCTTTTGAGAAGTGTCTATTAATATATTTTGCCCACTTTGTAATGAGGTTATTGGTTTTTTTTCTTTTTGGCACATTTGAGTTCCTTTTAGATCCTAGATGTTAGGCCTTTGTCATACATACAGTTGGCAAATATTTTTTTTCCCAGTCTGTGGGCTGCCTCCCCACTCTTTGATGGTTTCTTTGGCTTTGCAGTAGCTTGTCAGTGATGAGGTCCCACTTGTCTATCTTATCTCTTATGACATGGGTGTTTGGGGTTTTGATCGGGAATTGGTTGCCAGTTTCAATTTCCATAAGGGTATCTCCTGCATTTGTCTAAGGTTCTTATAGTTTGAGGCTTTACATTTAGGTCTTCAATCCATTTAGAGTTGATTTCTGTGTATGGTGAAAGGTAGGGATCTTGTTTTAATCTTCTGCATGTGGTCATCCTGTTTTCTCAGCACCATTTACTGAATAGGTTCTCCTCTCCCGAGACGTTGGTGGTGGAAGCTTTGTTGAAGATGAGTTGGTTGTGAAATTGAGGTTTTGCTTCTGGACTCTCTATCCTGTTCCATTGTTCTATGCCTGTTCTTGTACCAATACCAGGCTGTTTTGATTATTGTACCTTTATAATAGGGGTTAAAGTCTGGAAGTGTGATACCTCCTGTTTTGCTTTTTTTGCTGAGGATAGTTTTGGCGATTCATGGTCATTTATATTTCCAGAAGAATTTCTGTATTGTCATTTCCAGGTCTGAGAAGAATACCACTGGCAATTTATTGGGTATTGTGTTAAATCTGTAGATTGCCTTGGCTAGAAGAACATCTTAACAATGTTGATTCTTCCAATCTATAAGCATGGAATATTTTTCCATTTGTTTGTGTCATCTTTGATTTCTTTGAGCAATGTTTTGTAGTTTTCATTGTAAAGGTCTTTCATGTCTCTGGTTAGGAAGATGCCAAAGTACTTGATTTTTTTTTTCTAGCTATTGTGATTGGGATTCTGCTTCTTATTTGGATTTCTGTTTGTTTGTTGTTGGTGTATGAAAATGTGACTGTCCTTTGCACATTGATTTTATACCCCGAGACTTTGCCAAAGTCCTTTATCAATGCAAAGAGTTTTTTTGACAGATTCTCTTGGATTTTTGAGACATAGAATCATGTCATCTGCAAAGAGGAATAACTTGACTTCCTCTTTTCCTATTTGGATACTGCTGATTTCCTTCTCTTGTCTGATTGCTCTATCTAGGACTTCCAAAACCATGTTGAAAAGGAGGGATAAGAGTGGGCATCCTTGTCTTGTTCCAGTTTTCAGAGGAAATGGTTTCAATTTCTGTCTGTTTAGCAGTGTGCTGGCTGTGGGTTTCCCGTAGATGGTTCTTACTATTTTGAGGTATGCCTAGATGTTCAAGAGTTTTTATTGAGAAGTGGTGCTGGATTTTGTCAAAAGTTTTTTGTGTGTCTAATGATATAATTATGTGACTTTTGTTTTTAATTTGTTGATGTATTTAATTGCATTTATGTTCTTACAAATGTTGAACCAGCCCTGCATCCCAGGGGTGAAACCTACTTTGTTGTGGTGGATGATTTTTGAGATGTGTTGTTGAATACAATTTGCTAGGACCCTGTTGAGAATTTTAGTATCTATGTTCATCAAGGATATTGCCCTGTAGTTCTCTTTCTTTGTTGAATCTTTACCTGGTTTGGGTATCACTGTGATGTTAGCTTCATAAAATGATTTGGGAAGAGGTTCATCTTTCTTAATTCACTGGAATACTTTCAGTAGGATTGGTATCAGTTCCTTCTTGTATGTTTTGTAGAACTTCTGGCAATTTTCAATGGTGAGGATAAGGTGTTAGTATTAAAACAAAATTTTTAAAAAGCTTCAGTACAAATGCTTCAGTCACCAAGAATTTGACTCATCTTCAATATTTGATTATGCTGGCTCTTATTAGAGAAAACAAAACAATAAAATCTTGGGCCTGCTCAAAAATCACATCAAGATGGCCACTGTGAAGCAGCAGACAATTGCCTTTCTTACAAGAGTAGGGACTCAGCTATAGATCGATGGAAATACCTTGAACACTTTTGGTGAAACACACTGCACCTAGAATAGATCTCTTTGAACACATAGAGATGGGAAGGTGATGGCAGACAACAGGAATCTGGGTGCTCCATGCCCCATCATGTGCCAGGTTCATACAAAAACTGAAGCCCTGCCTGATGAACAAAAATGAATGAGTGAGCCAAAGACACTTTGGGAGAGTTCACTTCCTCCCAGCCATGCATGGCTTATCAGTCCCACACAGTAGGACTCCTGGGCAGGGCACAACAGTGGGCAGCTGCAGCCCAAGCAGAGTGGCAGGGCAAACCACAATGGGTCAACCATCACAAGCACAGTTTCCACTGGGCTGGTGGCTCACAGGTAGGGAAAGCACACCTGTGGAGTGAACCAGGCTGGCAACCACCTCAGTGACTGGTGGCCCTATTTCCATCCACATCAGGAAGAATCATCTCCAAGAACTGCATGCCTTTAGGGTGGGGCTAGCCACCTCCTCTGCAACAGGAAACATGCACAACTTAAAGAGTAGAATGCAGACTTCAACAGGGAGGGAATGACATGAAAGACACTCAAAGACTTTCTCAGTGGGAAGGTTTCTGGTCTGCAAACCACAAATGAGAGACCTATCACACCAACCACTCTCTGAAGAGTCCTTGCAGGAGGGACTGAAAACTAATCCAACTAGATTAAGAGTAGGAGAGAAGATTCTACAATAAAGAAACTTACCTTCCAGAAAGTGGAGTAAGGAAGGAAAGTGAATGCCCCTCATTCTCTCACTGAATAACCTATACTGCTCCACAGAAAGGACCCCATAAAAGATAGTAAATGAATAGCTTCTGGGCAACAATCTAAAGAGAAATTAGAGGGAAGAGAGGTCTGGCACAAATAAGGAAAAAGCAACAAAATAAATACAGGCAACACTCAGAGTCCTAAAGAGATAGCACCCCAAAAAGTAACTATTAGAGTACAAACAATAGAAACCCCCCAGAATGACACGCCTCAGATGACCGTCACAGAAATCAGAAATTGGATGGCAAAAATGATTAGAAACCAAGGGAAACTAGAAGCAAAACTCACTGAAGTCATACAGAAAGTAAAAGCAGAGTCGGCCAATTTCATAAAAGCACATTCTGAAATGGAAATGAAAAACTTCATGCTGGAAATTAAGAAAACTATAACAAGCATAGGACAGGGTCAACCAGGCAGAGGAAAGAATCTCAGAGTTTGAAGACCAAAATATGGAATTAATCCAGTCTGTCAAAAACAGAAAAAAAGCTCAATAAGAAGGAGCAAAGGCTCCAAGAGATGTGGAACTATGTCAAGAAGTCAAATCCACATATGATTGGTATCTTTGAAGCAGGAAGGGAAGTGGAGAACACCATGGAACAAGCATTCCATGAGACTATCCAAGAAAACATCTCACATCTCACTAGAGAGGTGACCATCCAAGCACAAGAGAGTCAGAGAACCCCAGCAAGGCATCTCACTAGAGAGGTGACCATCCAAGCACAAGAGAGTCAGAGAACCCCAGCAAGGTATCATATGAAAATTCCATCCCCCAAACACATGATAATCCACTTCCATAAAAGAAGCATGAAAGAAAAAAACCTAAAGGCAGCAAGAGAGAAAGCTCAGACTACCTACAAGGAAAGACTCATCAGAATCATTCCAGACATATCTGCAGAAACACTACAAGCCAGAAGTGACTGGAGTCCAGCTTTTAGCATTCTTACAGACAAGCAATTCCAGTCAAGAATTTCCTAACCTGCCAATCTAAACTTCATTAGTGTTGGAGACCTATACTCCTTCCCAGAAATCCAATCCCCAAGAAAATGTGCCACCTCCAGGCCAGTCCTTCAGGAGATACTGAAGAAAAAAAAGAACAGTCATACCCACAAAAAAAGTACAGACAAGCATAGAGTTAACAGAAACAAAGCAATCACCTAAGAGCCCAAAATTCAATAATCAATTTGAAAGTTAATGGACTAAATGCACCACTGGAGAGGCATAGAGTGGTAAGCTGAATAAAGAAGCATGACCTGACAATCTGCTGCCTCCAGGAAACTCATCTCATTGCAAAGGACACCCACATGCTGAAAGTTGGAGGCTGGAAAATAATCTTCCAGGTGAATGGAAAACAGATGACAGCAGGTGTAACTATTCTGATATCAGTCAAAGTAGACTTCAAAAAATTTTAAAAAACCCATAAAATGACACTACATAATAATGATAAAAGACTCAAGCCATCAACCAAAAATATTCATTCTAAATACATATGAACCCAACACAGGAGCACCAGGTTTTATAAAACAACTACTAAGTAATCTAAGAGAGGACATTGACTCTCACACAGTCATAGTTGGAGACCTAAATACCCCTAACAGCTTTAGATAATCTTTGAGGCAAAAAAGGGAGAAAAACAAAGAGATTCAGAAGCTCAACTTGACACTTGATCAAATGGGTTTAATAGACATCTACAGAACACTTCACTGAACACCTACAGTGTATACTTTCTACTCATGAGCACTTGGAGCATACTCCAAAATCAACCACATTTTTGACTTAAATCAAGCATGATAAATTTTCAAAAGATTGAAATAATATCACACATCTTCTTAGATCACAGTGGAATGAAATAAATATCATGACCAACAAGATTTCCTCAAAATACCCAAAGACACGGACATTTGCAACATGCTGCTGGATGATGTCTGGATCAACATGGGAATCAAGACAGAAATGAAAAGATTCCTGGAAACAAATGAAAATAAAGACACATCTTATCAGAATATCCACATATGATTGGTATCTCTGCCATGAAATCAGCATTAAGAGGAAAATTCATTGCATTGCATGCACACATCAAGAAAACAGAAAGATCACAAGTAGACAATGTAACGCCACATCTATTGGAACTGGAAAGGCATTGTCACTTACAGTCTAACTTCAACAGAAGAATCCAGATGACCAAGATAAAAATCACAATTTCAGAATATAGAAAACAAAAATGTCTTTATAGAAAGGATAAACAAGACAAAAAGCTGGAAATTTGAAAGGATAAATAAAATTGATGAACCTTTGGCCAAAATGACTAAAAAAAAGAGACTGTCCAAATAAACACAATTAGAAATGAAAAAGGCAAAGTTACAACTGACTTTGAAGAAAGTCAAACAATTATTATTGATTACTATGAACACTTGTATGCAAAACAAAAAAACAAAAAAACTAGAAAATTTAAAGAAAATGGAGTACTTTCTGGCATCGCACAAGCTTCCAAGATTGAAACAAGAAGAAATTGAAATTCTAAACGGACCAATAACAATCCAGGAAATCAACTGAATCATAAGAAATCTCCTAACCAAGAAAAGCTGGACCACATGGTTTCCTAGCTAAATTCTACATATAAGGAGGAGCTGACACCAAACTTATTGAAAGTGTTCCAGACAATTGTGAATAATGAAATTCTCCCCAAATCATTTTTAAGAAAAATGAAGCTAACATAATACTGATACCCAAACCAGGCAAAGACCCAACAAGGAAAGAGAATTATAGGCCAATCTCCTTAATGAAAACAGTTGCAAAAATTCTCAATATATTCTAGCAATCCAGATCCAACAACACATCTTAAGGATAATCCACCATGACCAGGTGCACTTGATTCCTGGGATATAGGACTACTTCAGCATTTGCAAGACCATAAATGTACTTTAGCACATTAACAGAGTAAAACAAGTAATCAAGCATTCAACAAAATCCAGCAACCCTTCTTGATAAAAAACTGTTGAACACCTAGGCATAGAAGAAACATTCCTCAAAACAGTAAAAGCCATTTGTGTTAAAACTCACATTTTGCTCAGTGGGCAGAAGTTGGAAGCATTCTTTTTAAGAATTGGAACAAAGCAAGGATGCCCACTTTTACCCCTACTGTTCAATATAGTGCTGGAAGCCCCCTAGTCAGAGCAATTAGGCAAGAGAAGGAAATCAGGGGAGTACAAATAGGAAGTTAAGCTATCCCTTTTTGCACACGAAGTGATTCTATACTTTGAAAAACCTAGGAAATCTGTCAAAATTCTCTTCATACTGATAAATGACTTTGGTAAAGTCTCGAGTTACAAAATCAACACGCAAATGACAGTTGCATTTCTATACACCAGCAACAAGCAAGCAGAGAACCAGAAAAAAAGCACAATACCATTCACAATAGCCACAAAAAATAAAATCCTTGGCATCCACATGATCAGAGAAGTGAAGGACTTTTACAATGAGAACAACAAAATGCTGCTTAAAGAAATCAAAGGTGACACAACAAATGGAAAAACATTCCTTGCTCATTGGTTGGAAGACAAAATATTGTCAAGATGTCCATCCTACTTAAGGCAGTCTACAGATTCAGGGCAATATCCACCGAATTAACAACATCATTCTTCTCAGACCTGGAAATGACTATATGGAAATTCATATGAAAACAGAAAAGAGCACAAATATCCAAAACAATTCTCAGCAAAAAGAGCAAGTGAGAGGTATCATACTTTCAGACTTTAAACTCTACCATAAGGCTACAATAACCACAACAACCCAATACTGGTATAGGAACAGGCATATAGATCAATGGAATAGGACAGAGATTCTGGAAGCAAAAATTTGACCTCTCAGCCAACTCATCTTCAACAAAGTCATCAATAAGAACCACTGGGGAGAGAAGACCTAATTTAGCAAATTATGCTGGAGAAACAGGCTGACCACACACAGAAAAATGAAAGAAAATCCCTGCCTATCATCATATACAAAAATCATCTGTAAGCGGCTTAAAGTCCTAAACATAAAACCTCAAACTAGGGCAACCCCTCTGGGTCCTCTCCCCTGTGGGAACTTTTCTGTCCTCTCAATAAATTCTGATCGCTAAAACAAACAAGCAAACAAACAAACCTCAAACCATAAAACCTCAAAACCATAAGAATCATAGAAGAAAATGCAGGAAATACTTTTTCACACAGTGGAGTAGGCAACCAATTTTTGATCAAATCCCCAAAAGTGAATGCCATAAAAGATAAGATAGACAAGTGGGACCTTATCAAACTGAAAGGCTTTTGCACAGCAAAAGAACCACCTAGAGAGTAGGGAGACAACTCACAGAATGGGGAAAAAAATATTTTCTAATTGTGTATCTGACAAAGGCCTAACATCCAGGATCTACAATGAACTCAAACAAGCAGAAAAGGAAAAAACAAACAAACAAAAAACAAGCAGAGGATATAAATAGACACTTCTCAAAAGAAGACATATGAGCAGCTAACAGATACATTTAAAAATGTTCAGTCTCACTAATCATCAGAGAAATGCAAATCAAAACCACATGGAGATACAGTAACTAACTCCAGTAAAGATGGTCATCATTAAAAAATCACAAAACAACAGATGCTGGTGTGGGTGCAGAGAAAAGGGTACACTTCAACACTGGTGGAAGTGCGAATTTGCCCAACCTCTGTGGAAAATAGTGTGGCGATTTCTAAGGGAACTAGAAATCAACCCTCCATACAATTCAGCAATCCCCCTTCTAGGAGTATACTTGAAGGAAAATAACTCATTCTATTAAAAAACAAAAAAACACTGAAACACACATGTTTATTGCCACACTATTTCCAGTAGTGAAAACATGGAACCAATTCTACTGCCCATTGAAAGTGGACTGGATAAAGAAAATGTGGTACATATACATGATGGAATGTTACACAACCATAAAGAAGGATAAGATATGGATTTTACAGCAAATTGGATGGAGTTGGAGACAATCATACTTAATTATCTGTTACAGAAACAAAAAGTGAGTACTCCCTCATGTATGGGACCTGAACATTAATCACAAGAGCAGAAAAGAGGGATCAGCAATAATGGAACATTGTCAAGGGGAGTGGGGCATGTAAAAAAGCAGGGGAAGTGAGGAACAGTCAGAGGCCCAAACTTTACCTACAGGTAGATAACTTATGTAGCTAATCCTGATGTGTAACCCACATCTCTATAATTACAAAATAAAATAAAGTCTAAAAAATTTTTAAAAACCTCCAAAGAAGAATAAAAAGTTACTTTACCATGAGAATTTCAATGTTAATTCAATATGGTTACAATATTTTGGGTATATGTGCATGTGTAAATGTGTGAATGTGTGCATATATGTATGTATATGTATGCATGAGGAAGCCCAGCATCCTTGGGATGAAGCCTACGTGATCATGGTGGATAATTTTTGAGACATGTTGCTGGATCTGATTTGCTAGAATCTTGTTAAGAATTTTTGCATCTATGTTCATCGGGAATATTGGCCTGTAGCTCTCTTTCTGAAGAATCAACATTGTTACAAGTCCATCCTACCAAAGGCAATCTGTAGATTCAATGCAATACTCATTAAATTATCAACATCATTGTTCCCAGACCTGGAAACAACAATACAAAAATTCATGTGGAAACATAAACAACCACAAATAGCCAAAATAATTCTTAGCAAAAGAAATAAAGCAGGAGGTATCACACTTCCAGACTTTAAACATTAATATAAGGCTACAATAATCAAAGCAACCTGGTATTGATACAAGAACAGGCATATAGAGCAAGGGAACAGAATACAGATTCTGGAAGCAAAATATCAATTTCTTAACCAACTCATCTTCAACAAGGCCTCCAACAACGACCACTGGGGAAAGGAGAATCTATTCAGTAAGTGGTGCTGAGAAAACTGGCTGATCACATGCATAAGATTGAAACAGGATCCCTACCTGTCACCATACACAAAAATCAACTCCAAATGAATCAAAGACCTAAACGTAAAACTTCAAACTTTAAGAATGTTAGAAAATGCAGGAGATACCCTTACAGAAATCAGAATAGGCGATCAATTCCTGATCAAAATCCCAAGTGCCCATCCCATAAGAGATAAGACAGCCAAGTGGGACCTCATCAAACTGAAAAACTTCCGCAAAGCAAAAAAAAGAGAAAAAAAGAAAACCTCAAGAGAGAGAAACAACCCATGGAATGGGAAAAAATATTTGCCAACTGTATATCTGACAAGGATCTAACATCAAGGATCTACAAGGAACTCAAACATGCCAAAAGGAGAAAAACAAACAGCCCCGTTAAAAAGTGGGCAAAAATAATGAACATTTGTATACCTTACCCTGAATTGTACCACACATCTTTAAAATAAAAAAATAGAAGTTAAATAAATAAATAAATAAAAAGTGGGCAAAAAACATGAATAGACATTTCTCAAAAGAAGACAGACATATGAGCAGCCAACAGACACATGAAAAAATGCTCAGCCTCACTAGTCATCAGACAAATGCAAATCAAATCCACATTGAGACACCACCTAACTCCAGAAGAAATGCCATCATTAATAAAACAGAAACCAACAGATTCTGGTGAGGATGTGGAGAAAAAGGAACTCTTCTACACTGTTAGTGGGAATGCAAACTAGTTCAACCTCTATGGAAAACAGTGTGGCGATTCCTAAAAGAACTAGAAGTTGATCTTTCATATAACCCATCAATCCCCCTTCTAGGAATATACCCAGAGGAACTTAAATCTCTCATCAAAAAAGATACCTGCACATGCATGTTTATTGAAGCGCTATTTACAATAGCAAAAACATGAAACCAACTGTGTTGCCCACTGAAACTGAACTGGATTAAAAAATGTGGTACATATACACAATGGAATATTATGCAACCTTAAAGAAGAGCAAAATTATGGACTTCACAGCAACTTGGATGGACTTAGAGTCTATAATACTCAGTGATTTATCACAGAAACAAAGAACTGTGTACTTTTCTCACTCATTAGCAAACCCTAAACATTAACCATAATACTATAAGAAAGGGATTGGCAGTAGCCAGAAACTGCTGGGGGGTAGGGTGGGGCAGCACATAACATTTATAAGGTATCTGATCTAAAACCAGGCAAAGTGGGGACCAAAGGCCCAAACTTTATGTGTACGTTGACCACTTGCATGCTTAATTCTGAATTGTACCCATTTTTAAAATAAAATAAATTTTAGAAAATAAAAATAAACAGATATCATCACCAACAAGATCCCCCAAAACACACAAAGACATGGATACTAAACAACATGCACCTAAATGACTTCTGGATTAACACAGAAATAAAGACAGAAATAAAATGATTCCTGGAAACAAATGAAAACAAAGACACATATTATCAGAATCTCTGGATGTCATTAAATCTATGATATGAGGAAAGTTAATAGCATTATATAAACACATCAGGAAATAGATCACAATTAACACTGTAACATCATACCTAAGGAAGCTGGAAAGGCAAGATCATCTAAATCCTAATTTCTGTAGAAAAATTCAGATCATTATGATAAAGTCACAATTGCAGCATATAGAAAACAATTCTCATAGAAAAGATCAACAAGACAAAAAGCAGAATGTTTGAAAGGCTAAATAAGATTGACAGATCCCTGGCCAGATTGACTAAAAACAGAGAAAAAAATCCAAATAAACACAACTGGAAATAAAAAATACCTTGTTTCAACTGACCCTGAAGAAATTAAAAAGATTATTAGAGATTACTATGTACATCTCTATGCAAATAAACTAGAAAACCTAAAGGAAATGGAGTACTTTCAGGCATCACACAATCTCCCAAGGCTGAAACAAGAAGAAATTGAAACTCTAAATAGACCAATAAAAATCCAGGAAATCAACTCAGTTATAAAAAACCTACTTGTCAAAAAAAGCCCTGGACCAGATAGATGGCTTTCTAACTGAATTCGATAAGGGATACAAGGAGGAACTGAAACCAATCTTATTAAAAGTGTTCCAGGCAATCAAGAAAGAAGGAATGTTCCCTACTCATTTTATGAAGCCCACATGTACTGATACTCAAACCTGGCAAAGACCCAATGAGGAAAGAAAATTGCAGGTCATTCTCTTTGATGAACATAGACACAAAAATTCTAAACAAAATTCTAAAAATTGGATCCAACAACACATCTCAAGGATCATTCATCATGACCAGGTGGACTTGATTCCTGGGATGCAGGGCTAGTTCAACATACACAAGACCATAAATGTAATTCACCACTTTAATGGATGTGAAACCAAGAACTATATGATTATCTCATGAGACAAATAAAAGACATTTAACAAAATCCAGCATCCTTTCTTGATAAAAAATGTCAAAAATCTAGGCATAAAAGAAATTCCTCAAAACAATAAGAGCCATCTATAGTAAACCCACAGCTAATATTTTGCTCAATAGGCAGAAGCTGGAAGCATTCCTCCTAAGAATGAGAACAAGACAAGGATTCCCCCTTTTACCCCTCCTGTTCAACATAGTGCTGGAAGTTCTAGCCAGAGCAATCAGACAGGAGAAAGAAACCAGGGTATCCAAATAGGAAAAGAGAAAGTTAAGCCATCCCTCTTTGTGGATGATATAATGATATATCTTGAACATTCTGGGACAAAAGGTGTGGCCAGAAAAGGATGAGGAAGAGCTCCAAAGAGATCAGTGGTCACAGAAGTGGAGCACCATTGTTTTTTAAACAGACAGAAGTTTTCCTTTGAAAAAGTGGCAATGAGAAACTATCACTGCAGGCTCTCCCTCACCACTGAAACAGGAGAGAGACAGCTCTGGGCTTTGCCTCACCACTTCAGCACCTGGCAGGGCACTGGCAGGGGATGTGGATGGAGTTCAGAGGCAAGTTCCCATGAAAGAGGACAAGAGAGGCACCCCACCACCATATTGAAGACAGGGCAGGAAAGTGCTCAGACTTGCTCACCACGAACCAACAGATCTGATCTCTGTGACTGGCAGGTCAACTACTCAGGGATTGATTGTGACCCAGAGGGAATATCCTGAGAGCACAAACTTCAGAGGGACCTGAGGAGTGCTGAGTTCCAGGCGCCCACCCCCCACCCTGATCCAGCCGTGGGACAAAGGGTGAGGCAAGAAAAGGATGAGGAAGAACTCCGAAGAGATCAGTGGTGAATCAGAGGCTGACCCAAACCCCGTCCTCCCCAGCAATCCTCTGAGTGTCAGACCCACACAGCTGGGCCATGACTGAGAGGGACAAACTCAGGCAGAGCCTGATTGTCAGTTTCAATAGGCGAACTCCATTCAAGGATAGGCCTGGCTGGGACACCCACCGGGAGAGTACATTACCTGGGGAAGAGACAATACCATACCTCCCCACCAGAGATCTCCCTAACCATACGAGAATGGGAGGGGAGGACTGCAGCCCCACTCATCGCCACTGCCCCTCCTCCTTCCCTGCTTCCTTCCATGAGGAGAGAGTGAAGGAGGTGGCTCTGCAGGAGAGACCTGATTAGAGGAACAATTACAGAACCTGCCATAAGAGGCCAGGTTTTCTTTAGTTTGTTTTTGTTTTTTGTTTTTAAATTTTCAATTATTTTTTAATTAAAAAAATTTTTTGACTGTTGGTTCATCAATTTTAAAAATATTTTCCCTTTGTGCATGAATGTGTATATGAAGGTTTGATCTGCATCCTGCCACCCCAATTTTTTTCTTTTCTTTTTCTATTTCTTTCTTTTATTTGTCATTTTCTCTTAATGTGTGTATGTGAATGATTAAGTATTCATCTTTCAATTTTGTTGTTGCTGTTGGTTTTTGCTCTTTTGTTCTTCTGGGTTTTTTTTTTTCCTATTCATTTTTTATAGTTTAAGGAGTATGCCAATATATGAGTGAGGGTTTCACCGGAATCCCTTTTTTTCTCCTCTTCAATCTTTCTGTCTTTCCTCTCTATTCACTTTGTGCTAGGCATGTGTGCACGTGTTTAGTTTCCTTGGGATTTTTTTTGTGTGTGTGGTTTGTTTTGTTTCGCTTTGTTGTTAATCCAGTTTGTTTTGGAGTGTGTGTTGGTTTCTGCTTTGCATTGTCATATACAGTGGTGGTGGGGAGTGAGTCTCAGGGAACACATACCACAATAAGTGAACATTTTAATTTGCAAGTAGTATCTTGATACCTAGCACCCCATCCCCCACTTTATTCGAATTTCAAAAACTACAAGAGACAGCAAAGCTTCCCATCCAGTGTCGTATTTCAAAATAGAACAAATTCGAAGCCCGGATCAGGGAGGAGTAGAAGACTGAGCAAACATCAGAAGGGAAAGCCTCTCCTACTGACATGGAATAACAGAACTATAGAGAAAAACAAGAGCTCTGTCACAAATGAGGAAAAGCCAATGGAAGACCTCAGGCAATTTCAAGTCTACCAAAGACAAAACTCCTGAAAAATCAGAGCTCAGTGCCCAAACAATGGAAGTCACCAACAAACGTCGCAAGAATACGACAGGGATTAGGGAATGGATGGAAAGAGTGAGACACTAAATAGAATACCAACCCAGGAAATTGACTCTGTCATATGAAAACTACCCACCTGGACTGGATGGCTTTCCAGCAGAATTCTACAAAACGTACAGGGAAGAGCTGATACCAATCCTATTGAAGTATTCCAGGCAATTGAGAAAGATCAAATTCTCCCCAAATCATTTTATGAAGCTAACATCACACTGATACCCAAACTGGATAAGGATCCAACAAAAAAGAGAACTACAGGCTAATATCCTTTATGAACATAGATGCAAAAATCCTCAACAAGATTCTAGCAAATCAGATCCAAAAACACATCTCAAAAGTCATCCACCATGACTAAGTAGGCTTCATCCCCAGGATGCAGGGTTGGTTCAACATTCACAGGACCATAAATGTAATTTAAAACATCAACAGATGTAAAGACAAGAACCACATGATTATATCATTAGATACAGAAAAAGCTTTTGATAAAATCCAGCATCCCTTCTTGATAAAAATCCTCAAACACCTAGGTATAGAAGGAACATACCTCAAAATAGTAAGCGCCATCTATGATAAACCCACAGCTAACATATTGGTAAGTGGACAGAAACTGGAAACATTTCCTCTGAAAACTGGAACAAGACCAAGGCTGCCCACTTTCATCCTTCTTGTTCAATATTGTGTTGGAAATTTTAGCTTGGGCAATTAGACAAAAGAAGGAAATCGGGGTATCCAAATAGGAAAAGAGGAAGTCAAGTTATCCCTCTTTGCTGATGATATGATTCTATACCTTGAAAATCCAAGAGAATCTGTCATAAACCTGCTTGCACTGATAAAGGACTATGGCAAAATAAATGTGCAAAAGACAGTTGCATTCCTATACACCAACAACAAGCAGGCAGAGACCCAAATAAAAAACACAATCCCATTCACAATAGCCACCCAAAAAATGAAATACCTCAGCATCTTCCTAACCAAAGAAGTGAAAGACCTTTACAATGAGAGAACCTATTCAGTAAATGGTGCTGGGAAAACTAGTTGACCACATGCAGAAGATTGAAACAGGACCCCTACCTACCACCATATACAATAATTAACTCTAAATGAATCAAAGACCTAAACATAAAACCTCAAACTATATGAACCTTAGAAAACACAGGAGACACCCTTATGGAAATTGGAACTGGCAACCAATTTCTATTCAGAACCCTAAAGGCCAATACCTTAAGAAATAAGATAGACAAGTGGGAGCAAGACAAGTAGAAATAAGATAGACAAGCTCATCATACTAATGAACTTCTGTAAAGCAAAAGAAACCATCAAGAGAGCAGGGAGACAGTCCACTGAATGGGAAAAAAATATTTGCTAACTGTATAACTGATAAAGGCCTAATATCCAGGATCTACAAGGAACTCAAATGTGCTGAAAGGGAAAAAACAGTCTCCCTTTAAAAAGTGAGCAAAAGACATGAATAGACACTTCTCAAAAGAAGATATATTTGCAGCCAGCAGACACATGAAAAAGTGCTCAGCCTCACTCATCTTCAGATAAATGCAAATCAAAACTACATTGAGATACCACCCAACCCCAGTAAGAATGGCCATCATTAATAAAACAAACAACAACAGATGCTGGCAAAGATGTGGAGAAAAAGGAATGCTTCTACACTGCTGGTGGGAATGCAAACTAGTGCAACCTCTAGAAGACAGTGTGGCGATTTCTGAAAGAACTAGAAATTGCCCTTCCATATGACCCAGCAATTCCCCTATTGGGAAAATAGATAGAGGAACTCAAATCATTCTACATAAAGATACCTGCACACGTATGTTTGTTGCAGCTCTATTCACAATAGTAAAAACATGGAACCAACCATGTTGCCCAACGAAGCTGGACTGGATTAAAAAAAAGTGGTACATATACATAATGGAATATTATGCAGCCACAAAGAAGGACAAATATATGGACTTCTCAGCAACTTGGATTGATTTGGAGTCGATCATATTCAGTGATTTATTACAGAAACAAAGAACAGAGTACCATATGTTCTCACTCATAAGCGGACCTTGAACAATTATAATACTATAAGAAAGCAATTGGCAGTAATTGGAAACTGTCAGGGGAGAGAGTTGAGGGAAATTGCTAGGAGGGGGGCATACTTCATCAACAAGGGTACCTGCATAATCAATGTTTGTATACCTAACCCTGAATTGTACCCCACATCTTTATAATAAAAAAAAATTAAAAACATTAAAGAAAATTCTTTGGAGTCTGCCAAAACCCTCCTTGCCCTAATAATGACTTTGTTAAAGTCTTGTATTACAAAATCAGCAAGCAAAAGACAGTTGCATTTCTATACACCAGCAACAGCAGGCTGATAGCCAAATAAAAAGTATAATCAATAGCCACAAAAACATGAAATACTTTGGCATCCACATGACCAGAGAAGTGAAAGAACCCTGCTCTGAAGAGTTGGCAGTAAGCTCATATTTATCCACTACTGCGTGCAGGCTAAGTTTAGCCAATAGACTTCTCTAAGTTTATAAAACCAAAGCAGGAACTTAGTATGCTGTAGAAGTAAATGCAGTGTTGCAACTGGCTAATAATGTTCCTGAGATTTTGAAGTTTGCCATTTCAAAGACATTTCCACATAGCCTTTTGGTGATTATGTTCACCAACTCCACAACAAGCAGAAGGTTCTAGTTTCCCAGCTAGGTGAGATTATCAGAGAGTAAAAAGAATCTATTGAGAGTTATTGCTTTAAAGAGTGTTGCTTTGAACCCCCAGGAAATTAATAAAATCGCTGCCAGAGGGGTGAAGTTGAACTATGGTCAAGTCTTTCCAATTCCACTTGAGTGAAAAGTCTGGGAGCTTGCAACTATTTGTTTTTACCTTCATATGGCACCCTTGAAAACTCAGAGGTGATGATGTGGCTTTAGTTAGTTGTAAGGATGCGAAAGATCCCACATGAACTACAGCAAGCATCTTCAGAGCCTGCTTTACCACAGCTTATGTTACAGAGCAAGAACCTAGCTTACCTGACCCTGAGATAGTTAGTATCATAAAAGGGGACTTGGACTCCTCTCTAGGTAATTACTCAGGTGAGCATTCTACTGAATTTCCACCTAGGCATCACACTGAGAGTTATTTCTCCAAGCCCCAAGTATTATAGCTCTAAGACATAATGGTGCTCAAGATAATGGTATCACACTGAACACTGTGAAACGGCAGTAAAGTTAATTTTGACACGTTAAAGTCCCCTGAGTTTGATTATTTCAAAAAGAGACCCCCAAGCTTTATTGTGCAGCTGCAGGCTGTCTTTTGTGACAAAGACAGTAAGGAGGGATAAAGAAAAGGTGAAAAAGAAACTTGGTAAGGTGACCCAATCTGTGTGATTATCATGACTTTAAAGCATGCTCTTCCAACTTCTGAATTCTTTAGTACAGGGGTCCCCTACCCCGGCCACAGAACAAAACTAGTTCGTGGCCTGCTGTACAGCAGGTAAGAGTGAGTGAAGCTTCGTGTATATTACAGCCCCTCCCCATCACTTACATTGCCCCCTGAGCTCTGCCTTCTGTCAGATCAGCAGTGGCATTAGATTCTCATAGAAGTACAGATCCTACTGCAAACTACTCATGTAAGGGACCTAGGTTGCACACACTTTATGAGAATCTAATGCCTAATCACTTGAGGTGGAGCTGAGGTGGTGATGCTAGTGCTGGGGAGCAGATGCAAATACAGATTAATATTAGCAGTGAGGTTTGACTGCACACAGACCATTGCTTGCAGACTCATATCAAAACCCTGTCAATGAGTGACAAGTGAGTTGATGTACTTCAATTGTACAGCTGCATCTGGTAGCAGGCTTTAAGTCAGAATCCAACACATTATAGTCCATGTGTGGCCCACTCATCATTTATTTACCATTTCCTTCTGTGCTTGCCAAAACTGTGTTTTGGCTAGCTGCATTGCTAAAACTAAGAAACCCTCTGCTATTGGTGAAGAGTTGATTTCTGTGCCTCTGCACACTTGTCTCAGTCACAGTTTTGGTAAGCCCACAAACCAACCCTAGCCAAAACGAGTAAAAAACCAAACATCACTGGAGAGCTTTTTTGAAAACGGAGAAAGACCCAATGATGGGACAGCAGAAGACTCTAAGACTACCAACAAAGAGAAAGTTACATTTAAAAGAAAATATCAAGAGTTCTACTTATTACGGGTTCATTGCAACAGGTGATTCACATTCTCCAAGCTCACTTTGTATAATATGTGGTTACTGGCTGTCCATGTGGAGACCAAGCACCCTGCATTAAAAGACAAGCCTTTGGTGTTTTTTGAAAGAAAAAACTGAACACAAAGAACAGAAGCAATTATTGAAGGTCATCACTTCATCAAATGCGTCTGCACTGAGTGCATCTCTCTTAGTGGCTAACTGCATTGCTAAAACTAAGAAACCCTCTGCTATTGGTGAAGAGTTGATTCTGTCTGCTGCTAAGGACATTGATCATGAGCCTGCAGTTCAAAAGGTGGCAAATTTTCCTCTTTTGATTAATACCATAACTAGATGAATTGATGAAATAGCAGAGAATATTGAGAAACAATTGTTAGAGAGGATTAATGAGTCATGATGCACGATCCAAGTTGATGAGTTTACCAATGCTTATTTTTGTGATATATTTTTCAGGAGGATGTGCATGAGGATATGTTATGTGTATTTTTGTTGCCAACCAATACATACCAAACTATTCAAGTCTTTGAATGTTTACATATCAGGAAAACTGAATTGGTCATTTTGTGTCAGTATATGCACAGATGGAGCAGCTGCCATGACTGGTTGGTTTTCTAGTTTTTCTACTTGGGTCAAAGAGGTCACTTCTGAGTGTGAGTCTATGCACTGTATCATCCATAGAGAAATGTTGGCTAGCTGAAAAATGTCACCTGAACTTAACAACATTTTGCACAATGTATTTAAAATTATCAACCACATTAAAATACATGCCCTTAACTCATATCTGTTTGCACAGCTCTGTGAGGAGATGGATGCAGAGCACACACAGAAGTGAGATGGCTTTTTAAAGGTAGATCAGAGACCAGAGATTTTGAATTATGAAAGTCACTCCAGAGATTTATTTTAGAAAAACAGTCACCACCACTAGCACATTTCAGTGACACAGAATGGGCCTCCAAACTTGCTTACTTGTGTAACATATTCAACCTGTTCAATGAACTCAATCTGTCACTTCAAGGGAGAATGACCACTGTGTTCAAGTTGACAGGTAAAGTGGCTACATTCAAAGTCAAACTGGAATTATGGGAGTGACAAGTAAGCATTGAGATTTTTGACATATTTCAAACATGAGCAGAGATTTGGAAAGAGACTGAGCCAAAGACTTTTTCCCTCACCCATCTCAGTTTTCAAAAGAGTTTGAGCATTACTTTCCAACCACAAAAGACCCGTGAACTGAGAAGGAATGGATCCATGATACATTTGTGAATGAGCCAGATGAATCATCTTTGTCCATGCTAGAAGATCAACTGCTAGAGATAGCAAATGATAATGGTTTAAAAGTGTTTGACACAACTTCAAATACCCATGTGTTCTGGATTAAAGTCAAGGCAGAATATTCCGAGATTGCCACAAAAACACTGAAAAGCCTGTTTCCATTTTCAACATCCTATCTTTGTGAAGCTGGGTTTTCTGCAGTGACAGCAACCAAAACAAGATTACAGAGTAGACTGGGCATAAGCAACACATTTCGGGTGTCACTGTCTTCCATCACCCCCAAACAGGACAGTCTAGTTGCAGGAAAACAAGCTCAGAGCTTCCACTGATTTTGCTTTATGACGAATAGTAAAAATATTTCATTATATATTCCCAACTCCTAATGCCACAAAGGTTGGGGACCGCTGCTTTAGTAGGCATTGATATGCTAGCCAGGTCCTTCAAGTCTGGGAAAATCTTTGCGGGGGTATGTGGGTGGGTAACAAAACTAGTGGAAAATGGAAATAAGATGTTATCAGAGATTTTTTCTCAGAAAATTGTATAGTACTGGCAGTCTTCACACAGCACGCTTCAGTTGATCTATGGAGCCCTTCCTGCAATATTTAATAATGCAGAATGGTGATTCTAGGTACATATTGGTGTAGACCATTGTGAAGATCAAAGCAGGCCTTCACCAACAGCATAATGATCCTTAGCCTTATTCTAAATGCTTTATCCTTATTCTGGTCAGGGCAAAGGAAGATGCACTATCAGTATAATCACAAAATACATAATTATTTTTACCACTTATCTAAGATAAATTACAGATACCAACATAGTCCAGATCAGTATACTCCCTCCTTGCATGTTTCCTTCTGGAGGCCTTCCATGGTGTCACCTAGCTGCCTCTGCCAAGACCTCCAGGCTGATTAAATACACCTGAGATTTTTGGACATATTGCTTCCTGGACAAACTCCCATGAAAAGCAGGTGTTTTTGCACCCAGTTAGCTGACTCTGAGTGTCTCAAGAAAATGTTCATTCTGGCAGACTGAATGAAAGGAAGATAATTTTCTAGCAGACTGTGGCCACATACCTTTGCATGGTGCAGACTCAGCAGTGTTTGAGGCATGCTAAGGAATCTGGATTTGTTGGAATTACTTATTTGGGTTTCCTTAAAACAAAACAAAGCTACAAATAGCCTAATTTTTGTAATCTCAATCTCAGGGATTTCCCTTACCAAACTGAATGGCAAAAGCTATCTACACAAACCAGATCTGCATTTTAAAAAATTTGATATATAATAAATGTACATATTTTCAGGGTACATGTGATATTTGTTATATTCATGGAATGTTAAAGATCAAATCAGGGTAATTGAGATATCCACCATCTTAAACATTTATCTTTTTTTAATGTAGGAACATGCAAATTATTTTCTTCTAGCTATCTTGAAATATACAATAAATTAATATTAACTATAGCCACCCCACTGTAGATTAACAATGGTGGGCACTAAGTGTGATCAGACAAAAGGATACCTCAAATATTAGCAAGGTCTATTATTCCTGTGGTTCTGAGACTTCTGACCACTTAGTGAAATGTAGCAAGAATTTGCATCTGGTGCACTAACTGTCATTAGATAAAATAAAGAAGAACATACATCTACTTCCTCTACAAGGAAAATGTGGTTATTATTTTGATTCACCTTCTAAACCTGTGCTGCTCTGTACAGTGGCCACTAGCCATACGGGGCCACCAAGCACTTGAAATTGACTGATCTGCAGTGAGATGTGCATATGTGTAAAATACAGTCAGATTTCAAAACTATAGTATAAAAATATGTACGATATCCCATTAATGATTTTTTATATTTATTACATGTTGAAATGATATTTTAAATATTTGATTAATAAAAATGTATCATTACACATAACTTCACCTGTTCCTTTTTATTTTTAAATATGGCTACTGGAGAGTGTTTGATTATGTGTGTGGCTTACATTTGTGACTTTATTCTATTCTTACTGGACAGCACTGGTAGAGGAATTTCATCCTGCTCTGTTTTAAATAGATCGAGACAGATAAAGTCTACAGTTGTGCTTAACACCAGCTCTTGGCTAGTAGTGCAGTCAGACAGAAGAGATGCTCAGGTTTGTTTTCCCTAAATATCAGTGCATACCACCTTGCCATCCTGCATCCTGGGAGCACCAAGCTTGATCTGTGTCTGCATAAATCTTGGACAATGTGAATTGATGCTACAGAGAAAACCCAGAACCCCTATTAAGCAAGATGCAATCCACATGAGCAAGGCCATGTGAGGTGAGGGGTGAGCTAAAAGATGTCTTCTGTATCATTGCTGACCTGGATTGCTTTACCATACTGCCTGACACAGGCAAGCACCAGCCCAGGGAGAAAAAAACCCATTATGGCTTAATCATGCTCACAGGCTTTACTGAGCAGAGAAAATGTATGGCACAGAGGCACAGAAGGATGTGCAGATTCCCAAAAATGCTTCATTGGTGAATCTGGGGATGTAGAAGATGACCCCAACTGCTAAGAAAGGGAAAGCCTGGCTTATTTTGTAAAAGGAAATAGAATATGTTTTCTGCTTTTCTTTTAAAATAAAGTGAAATAAATTTCTTAATCTATTCATATGGGGAAGGTATGAGTTTGGGAAAAAGGTGAAAAATTGCTCATAAGGAAGCACAAAATAAACAAAATACCACAAATGAATTTATGACTGACCGATTAGTCTTCTTTATTACAGCAGTTGATGGAACGCCTGTTGGGAGACACATCTCTGCAGGGAGTTGGAGATTGGCAGGAGCGAGGAGATTGCCTTAGCACCAGCTGCTTTATTTATGAAATAAATAATCATTCTGTTGTTTAGACAGAGGATGTTAAAATACAATTTTACTTTCTGGCTAAAAAAATTTGCCAATGTTGTTATAAGAAATGGACATTTTAAAACCACTGTAATATAGCTACATGTTATGAAATATAGAATATTATTATTCTCAATTGTTACTGGTATTTTAAAACAGATGTGAACAGATTATGACGTATTTTGGTTTTTAGGAAAGTGTCTAAAGAAGTAAAAAAATTAACAGTTGCTGTACAGAAATGAGCTGGAAGGGCCATAAACAGATTATGAAGTCTTTTGCTTTTTAGGAAAATGTCTAAAGAAGTAAAAAAAAAAAAGTTACCAGTTGTTGTGCAGAAATGAGCTGGAAGGGGCAAAATTTGCAACAAGTTTGATGTCAAGAGGATATCAACTATTAATCCTAATACACCAACTAAGTTAAAGTCCACAAGTCATAGTGATCCTCAGAAAAGGGAGCAGGGATGGGTTAAGCATTGTCTTTAAAGGAGAATGCTAGTTAATACATGTGGAAGGAATAATGAGATTAGAGTGATGATTTTCCAGCCTCTATTGTAATAATGGATTCGGGAAAGCATCATCAGTAGTTGTTAAAATCAGTAGGTTAAAGTTGGGTTAGGAAGAGAATATTTGCATGGAGCCAAAGTATAAGCCCAGAGATTTTTCATTACTATAAAAATGAAAATATGCCTTTCTAATGAAGGGATCTAATGATCATTGCCTTAATCAAGTGACAAAACTTAGATCACTAATTGTGGGATGTGATGATCTCTGGGCCTCCTAATGAAGTATGCAGCATTGTCTTTGAAGTATTCTTGCCAAAAATGTTTATCCTGAATTCAATGAAGCCTAGAAACGACACTATCCAATATGGTATTGTAAGAAACGACAGTATGCAATATGGTATTGTAAGGGAGAAAAGCTTTCCTTAATCTTCTTCAGGTTTCTGGTTGGGTCTGAAAATGAAACTGACAAAGACCAATTAATTGGAGAAGAGCATACAAGTTTATTTAATAAGTTTTATGCAATGTGGGAGCCTTTATAAGGAAGTTTAGACCCGAAGAAATCTGTACACATTTTTATGCTGAGTCTGATAAGGAAGTGGATAGCTGTGGAGAAATGTGACTGGACAAAAAGAGGTGTGATCTAATGTAATAACCTGGCCCAGCAGGGCCTGTTTATTCAGGTTGCTTTTCTGTGTCTGTCTGTCTTCAGAGATGAGAACATTTTTTTCCCCTTCTGGGTATAGGGAGGACCCCTCTAGAATGAGTCTTTGTGACCTAATTTTAGGGGAAGGTTGGCTGGGCTTTTGGTCTGCTTCATGGGAGAAGGGGCTAGGGGAACCTAGTTTTTAAGGTCTGTCTGGAGGGACGTGGGTAGTAAGTGGAGAAAGGTCAAAGAGACCTTCTTGCTTCTGTGATTCTCTCAGTTTCCTTCAGCTTGAAACGCTCATTGTGTCCAGGTGCTGTATTTGGGGGTTGCATATTCCAAGTCCTGTTGGTAGCCACACGTGGCTATGGAATAATTAAAATGAGGTTAGTCTGAATTGTGAGGTGCTAAGTGCAAATACTGGATTTTGAAGACTTCATATTCAAATGAAAAAATATAAAATACCTCATATTGATTACATGTTAAAATGGTAATATTTTTGACATACTGAATTAAATGAAATAATATATTAAGATTAATTTCACCTGTTTCCTGTTATTTTCTAAAGGAGAAACCATAAAGTTTTAACAGTTATATTCAATTTCAGTGCTTCAAGAGTCCTAACAAATTAAAGATAGAAGAAATTGGCATTTGTGCCACTCTCCCTAGCATCACTTCCACAGACCTGGGCACATATAGTCACTTAATTGAGCAACAACTCAATAAAGGTCTCTTAAGGGAGGCAAGTGTAGCCTTGACTGACAGGTCAGGCTCGCATTTAATTATAGTTGGGCTTCTGGCTTTCTGGTAGCCCCTCCTTTGGGGTATTCTTCCTAATTTTACAAGACTGGAGATATACTGTGCTCATTACAGATAACCACCTTTACTCGTTACACACGGCTCAGGAAAGGACAAGATACTCCCCGAGGCTGCACTTGACCAGATGCTTGTGTTATTACAGGCAGGGCTTCTGACTGGGATTGTTCTTTGAATTGTAATGTTTTTAAAAGTCATTGTCCAACATGGTGTTGTGTGTATGTGTGTTTGAAATATGCTGAGAAGAACCCTGCAGTGTATGTGATGGCATGGGACTCTGTGAGCATCTTGTGATGCTGACTGGTGATGCATTTTTTTTTCTTTTATTGATGCATTGTTTGTCTGAGGTTTTTGCTTTGTATAAAGTTCTATCCTGAGTTTCCCATACATTCTGTAGAAGTCCTATTGCCCTTTGGATCAATGGCTTTATTGAACACTCTGACATTTCTCAAAACATCCACAGTCACACTTTGTAATGAATATGAGGCCTAAAAAGATCAAAATTTCTTTCAAAAGAGATACAGGTTTTCAAATAATCTCTGGAGCTACTTCCTCTTTCTTGCCCAAACTTCACTGAAGCTCTGTGAAGTCACATTAATCCCAAGCCAACCTGAGTCCTTTATAACTTTGTTACAGCTTCCAATTTCTGTTTTAGAAAACTATTTGTTTCTCTTAAATATTCTTGTCTCTCAGTAAGGAAAAGTGCTTATCACTCAGCAAGCAAAAAGATAATTGAGAAAAAAATTTATCTTTTCAAAATTGACCTGAGGGTTCTAGCCAGTGCTACAAGTCAAGGAAAGAAATAGAAAGGGAAAGGTCAGAAAGTAAGAAGCAAAACTTTTATTAGTCACAGACTAAATCATTGTTTATAGAAAAAAATCTTAAATAAACATTTACAGACAAATTATTAGAATTAAAGTATAATTTTAGCATGATCATTGAATGCAGTAAGAGCATATAATAATTTTCTTTGTACAAGCAATAAACAATTGGCAAATGAAGTAAAAAATATTATTTAAGATCACATAAGTACCTGCATAATGAACATTTGTATACCTAACCCTGAATTGTACCCCACATCTTTAAAATTAAATTTTTTAAAAAAAGTTAATAAATATGCTGCACATATGAGTCTTATTCAAGCTGTGGTTGTGCATATTCTAAAATTGTGCCCTTGGGGTGAACCATGAAGTGTCTAGCAAAATCAAACTCTTTTCATATTTGACCTGTCTCTTCACCCCTAAATTGTTCCAGTTATTACTTAAAGGCTGATATAAGTTTTGTCAGAGTCCTCATCAACACTAAGACATTCACCTCTAGTGTCTTGATACTAGTACAGGAATCACCATGTGATGGTGCCTGTGTTCTGACTGCCTGTGGACTTGAATTCTTTATAGCCTTGAGCCATTTTATCAAGATTCCACCTGGCCTGTGTATCCTCCTGGAGGCTCACCACCCCATCTGATGCCAAAAGGAGAACTCTGCTGAGACACTTTGGTGGGTGCTATGGTAGGTATCCCAAATTTATATGTTGCAATTCTATCCTCCAACGTGATGATATTAGGAGGTAGCACCTTTGGGAAATGATGAGGTCACAAGGGATAAGTTCCCTCATAGAAGAGACATCAGGTCTCTTGCTAGTCCCTTCCACCGTGTGAGGACTCCGCAAGAGGGTGCTACCTGTGAGGAAGAAGGCCCTCACCAGACATGTATCTGCCAGTACCTTGAACTTAGACTTACCAGCCTTCAGACTATGGGAAATAAATTTCTGTTTATTAAGCCAGCCAATTTATGGGCTTTTGTGATAGCAACCTGAATGGACAGAGACAGTGGGGTTAACAATCTGTTTGTTGATTTAAGGCCATACACCAATACACAGAACAGGCACATTGACAGAGCCCTGAGTTTTGTTCCCAGAAGAGGCTCTCCTCCACAGGCAGAAGGACAGCTCCATGAGTCCCCTGAAGACAGACAGGACAGCACTTCGTTGTCTTTTCTACTTGCTGTATGACTTCCTCAGTTCCATAACTTTCAAATCCATTCTATCTCAGCTACCTCTTCTTAGATCATACCTCCATTTTCTCCTGAAAGTTTCCCTCTCTACAATTCTAAGATTGGTTATCTTCCCAATTGAACAAAAAGTTAGAGCCCCACATCAACGCTCTCTTTTTCTCTCAAAATCTTCCTTGGCTCATAGGAAGCTCTCATTTCTGACCCAGTTCACGTTTTCCCCATCTAACAGCTCCCTTAACACCAGGATCTCTTTCCCTTTCCCTCCCTCTTGGTGCCTGGGAGGCATGTGAATTGGCTTATCTGCAGAGGTGACTTGTGGACTGATACTAATTTGTTGATTTAAAACAACACCAGTCAGTTCCTTCTTAAAATGGTCAAATAAGTCTTATGTGCAGAAAATTTCATGCTGTGATACTTTTTCTTGTGAAGGGATACATAGCCTGGAAAATGGAATGCTGAGATTTGATTCAAAGAACAAGCAGGCACTTGCAAGTTTATCAGTGTTGAAGGAATTATATTCTGCACAAAGTCAAAGATGGAAAACAGGTTATGCCAGATAACAGACATCATAGATCAGTCTGCTTTCAGCCTTTGACGCTCTGGAGAGACTATGGGTTAGAGGGAATAGCAGAATATGCATTCTACATTTGTTCTCAGAGGAAAAGCCTGCATAAGCAAATTACATCCATTTACTTATTAGTACCCGAACCCTGCATTTCAGTCATTTTAAAAAGAAGGAAGTTTGGTTATATTTACTGACGAGGAAAGTGTTCTTGCCTCTGGAACCCCAGAATCTACTATTTAAATGATACATTCCCAGTCCAATAAAGTGAAATGACATTCTGGGTCAAGATAAAGAACGTCTTTTTTGAATAATGCATGGCACAAACTTGTTTCCTTGAAACGTTGGCACAAAGATTGTATTTTTCTTCCTAGGTTTAAGTCCTTTATATTTTCTGGGGAACATAAAGCTTTGCTCTATACTCCTGAAGATACTTTCAACTTGATGCTTTCTTGGATCCTGGGGTTCCCTTGAGGAGTCCACCACTGAATCAAGATCTGCTCAGGACTCTGAACAACAGAGACAGAAAATCTGAGTTCTACCCCTGGTTCTGCCCCAGACCTGGCCTAAAGCTGGTCTCCACCCTTTCTGAGTTCACTCTCTCTGCCATAGAATGGTAATGATAATACTCTACCTACTTCACAGACTGCTTTCTGTGTGGGAAAGGTTTTATTAAATATGAAGTGCAATATAAACATAGAAGTTCCTGTATTCCTGTCACACAAATATGCTGCTGGGGGATGATTTGAATGCCTGCTAATGCTAAGATTTGTATGCAACAAAGATACTGGTGTTCTGAGCTTCTTTTCTTCTTCTTATAGCGTTCTAGACACTCTGCTGCTGTTCTAGCCAATTGAAACCCTGCAAGAGTAAGCATGGTTGTCCACTACTGTGACAGACCCTGTGGAAATATATAGCTCCTTGAAGACAGGAGACAGAGACAGTGGGGTTAACAATCTTTTGTTTGTTGATTTAAGGTCATTCATACACAAATACACAGAATAGGCACATTGGCAGAGCCCTGAGTCTTGTCCCCAGAAGGGGCTCTCCTCCACAGGCAGAGGACAGCTCCATGAGTCCCCTGAACACAGACTTCATTGTCTTTTCAACTTGCTGTGTGACTTCCTCAGTTCCATAACTTTTTAAAAAATTTAATTTAATATTTTTATTATAAAGATATGGGGTACAGTTGAGGGTTAGGTATACAAACATTGATTATGCAGCTACCCTTGTTGATGAGGTATGCTCCTCCCTCCCCTAGGAGTTTCCCTTAATGGCCAAACCCACCCCCTCTCCCCTGACAGTTTCCCACTACTGCCAATCCCTTTCTCATAGTATTATAATTGTTTAAGTTCCACTTATAAGTGAGAACATATGGTACTCTGCTCTTTGTTTCTATGAAAGATCACCGAGTATGATTGACTCTAAATCCATCCAAGTTGCTGCAAAGTCCATATGTTTGTCCTTCTTTATGGCTGCATAATATTCCGTTGTGTATATGTACTACATTTTTTTAAATCCAGTCCAGCTTCGAAGGGCAGCATGGTTGGTTCCATGTTTTTGCTATTGTGAATAGAGCTGCAACAAATATATGTGTGCAGGTATCTTTTTTGTAGAATGATTTGAGTTCCTCCAGGTATATTCCCAATAGGGAAATTGCTGGGTCATTTGGAAGGTCAATTTCTAGTTCTTTCAGAAATCGCCACACTGTCTTCCAAAGAGGCTGCACTGGCTTGCATTCCCACCAGCAGTGTAGAAGCGTTCCTTTTTCTCTGCATCATCACCAGCATCTGTTGTTGTTTGTTTTTATTAATAACGGTCATTCTTACTGGGGTTAGGTGGTATCTCAATGTGGTTGTGATTTGCATTTTTTTGATGAGTAGGGAGGCTGAGCACATTTTTCATGTGTCTGTTGGTTGCCCGTATATCTTCTTTTGAGAAGTGTCTATTCATATCTTTTGCCCACTTTTTCTTTTTTGAGTTGGAGTCTCACTCTGTCGCCCAGACTGGAGTGCAGTGGCCGCTCCTGGCCACCGCAGCCTCGACCTGCTGGGCTCTGGCGATCCTTCTGCCTCAGCCTTCCGAGTAGCCGGAATTACAGGCATACGCTACCATGCCCCGCTGATTTTTTAATTTATTGTAGAGATGAGGTCTCACTGCCCAGGCGGGTCTCGAACCCGCGGGCTCAGGCAAACCACTCACCTCAGCCTCCCAAAGGTGCGGGATTACAGGCTGAGCCACCGAGCCTGGCTGCCCACTTTTTAATGGGGTTGTTTGTTTTTTCCATTTGCCATGTTTGAGTTCCTTGTAGATCGTAGATGTTAGGCCTTTGTCTGATATACAGTTGGCAAATATTTTTTCCCATTCTGTGGGGTGTCATCCTGCTCTCTTTCTTTTGATTTGCAGAAGCTCATTAGTTTGATGAGGTCCCACTGTCAATTTCTTAAGGTATGGGCATCGAGGGCTCTGATTAGGAATCGGTTGCTAGTTCCAATTTCCTTAAGGGAATCTCTTGCATTTTCTAAGATTCTTATAGTTTGAGGTTTTATGTTTAGGTCTTTGATTCATTTAGAGTTAATTTTTGTGTATGGTGATAGGTAGGGGTCCTGTTTCAATCTTCTGCATGTGGTCAGCCAGTTTTCCCAGCATCATTTACTGAATAGGTTCTCGTCTCCCCAGTGGTTGTTGTTGGAGGCTTTGTCAAAGATGAATTGGTTGAGAAATTGAGGATTTGTTTCTGGAATCTCTGTCCTGTTTCATTGGTCTATGTGCCTGTTCTTGTACCAATACCAGGCTGTTTTGATTACTGCAGCCTTATAGTAAAGTTTGAATTCTGGAAATATGATACCCCTGCTTTTTTTTCTTTTGTTAGGGATTGTTTTGGCTATTTGTGGTCATTTATGATTCCATATGAATTTCTGTATTGTGTATTCCAGGTCTGAAATGAATGATGTTTGTAACTTAATGGGTATTGCGTTGAATCAGCCGATTGTCTTTGGTAGAATGGACATCTTAACAATGTTGATTATTTTTATTAACGAGCATGGAATATTTTTCCATTTGTTTGTGTCTTCTTGGATTTCTTTAAGCAGTGTTTTGTAGTTCTCACTGTAAAGGTCTTTCACGTCTCTGGTTAGGAAGATGCTGAGGTATTTCATTTTTTGTGTTGCTATTATGAATGGGTTTGTGCTTTTAATTTGGGTCTCTGCCTGCTTGTTGTTGATGTATGGGAATGCAACTGTCTTTTGCACATTTATTTTGTACCCTGAGATTTTGCCAAAGTCCTTTATCAGTGCAAGCAGGTTTTTGACAGTCTCTTGGATTTTCAAGGTATAGAATCATATCATCAGCAAAGAGGAATAACGTGACTTCCTCTTTTCCTATTTGGATACACTTGATTTCCTTCTCTTGTCTAATTGCCCGAGCTAGGACTTCCAAAACAATGTTGAACAAGAAGGGTGAGAGTGGGCAGCCTTGTTTTATTCAGGTTTCAGGGGAAATGTTTCTAGTTTCTGAATTTAGCAATATGTTAACCGTGGGTTTATCATAGTTGGTACTTACTATTTTGATGTATGTTCCTTCTATACCTGTTGTTTGAGGGTTTTTATCAAGAGGGAATGCTGGATTTTATCAAAAGCTTTTTCTGCATCTAATAATATAAACATCTGGTTCTTGTTTTTACATCTGTTGATGTATTTAATGACATTTATGTTCTTGTGAATGTTGAACCAGCCATGCATCCATGGGATGAAGCTTACTTGGTCATAGTAGATGATTATTGAGATACGTTTTTGGATCTTATTTGCCCAAATCTTATTGAGGAATTTTGCATCCATGTTCATAAGGGATACTGGCCTGTAGTTCTCTTTTTTTAGTTGGATCTTTACCTGGTTTGGATATCAGTGTGATGTTAGCTTTATAAAATGATTTGGGGAGAATTCCATCCTTCTCAATTGCCTGGAATACTTTCAATAGGTTTGGTATCACCTCTTCCTTGTACATTTTGTAGAGTTCTGCTGGAAAGCCATTCAGTCCAGGACTTTTTATTTTTGTGGGTAGTTTTCATATGACAGAGTCAATTTCCTGGGTTGTTATTGGTTTATTTAGTGTCTCAATGTCTTCTTGTTTCAACCTGGGAAGGTTGTTTGATATGAAAGTCTTCCATTTCATTTAGGTTATCAAGTTTATTTCCATATAGTAATTTCTGATAATCTTTTGTATTTCTTCGGGATCAGTTGTGATTTGATTTTTTGTATTTCTGATTGTGTTTATTTGGGCTTTCTCTCTCTTTTCTTGGTCATTCTGGCTACAGGTCCATCAATCTTGTTAATTCTCTCAAAGAACCAGCTTTTTGTTTTGTTGTTGATATCTATGGTATTTTTGTCTTCTATGTCCTGTATTTGGGCCTTATTTTGGTGATTTGGATGTTTTTGCTAAAGTTGAGGTTTTGGTGGTCTTCTTTTCCCAGCTCCCTTGTTAGTTTCTCTTCTTGTGATCTAAGAGCCCTAATAGATCATCGAGGCAAAAAATCAACAAGGAGATCCTGAACCTAAATTTGACACTCAACCAAATGGACTTAATAGATACCTACAGATTATTCCACCCAACAACCACAGAATATACATTCTACACATCACCACATGGAACGTACTCTAAGATCCACCACATCCTTG
Source organism: Cephalopachus bancanus (assembly GCA_027257055.1). Classification (NCBI taxonomy): domain Eukaryota; kingdom Metazoa; phylum Chordata; class Mammalia; order Primates; family Tarsiidae; genus Cephalopachus; species Cephalopachus bancanus. The sequence goes on from JAPVLO010000020.1 coordinate 964,522, forward strand.
GCCATAAATCAAGCATGAACAAATTCCACAAGGATGAAATCTTGCCATGCACATTCTCAGGTCACAGTGGAATAAACATAAATATCAACACCAACATGTGTGCTCGTAGAGATATAAATTCCCCTCTTAGAACTGTTTTCATGCCACCCCAGGGGTTTGGGTAAGATGTTTCTTCATTTTCATTTGTTTCCAGGAATCCTTTAATTTCTGTTTTGATTTCAGTGTTGACCCAGTAGTTGTTCATCATCTTGCTGTTTAGTGTCCATGTCTTTGTGGGCTTTGGGGAATTGTTGGTGTTGATATTTATGTTTATTCCACTGTGACCTGAGAATGTGCATGGCAAGATTTCATCCTTGTGGAATTTGTTCATGCTTGATTTATGGCCAAGGATGTGATGGATCTTAGAGTACGTTCCATGTGGTGATGTGTAGAATGTATATTCTGTGGTTGTTGGGTGGAATAATCTGTAGGTATCTATTAAGTCCATTTGGTTGAGTGTCAAGTTTAGGTTCAGGATCTCCTTGTTGATTTTTTGCCTCGATGATCTATTAGGGCTCTTAGTGGGGTATTCAAGTCCCATGTTACAATACTGTTAGAGTCAATATCTTTTTTAGTTTACTTAGTAGTTGCTTTATAAATGCTGGTGCTCCTGTGTTGGGTGAATATATGTTTAGAATGGATATTTCTTGTTGATGGATTTAACTTTTTATCATTATTTAGTGTTCTTAAATTTTTCAAAAAATTATTGATAGCTTAAAGGTTGCTTTGTCTGATATGAAGATCTCAACTCCTACCTTCTTTTGTGATCCATTTGCCAGGAAACTCATTTTCCACCCCTTAACTTTGAGTCTGTGTGAGTCCCTTGTAATGAGATGAGTCTCCTAGATGCAGCAAATCATTGACTCATGGTTTCTCATCCAGTTTGCCATTCTGTGTCTTTTCAGTGGTGCATTTAGTCTATTCACGTTCAGGCTGTTTATTGAGATGTGATTGTTTATTGCTGTCATGAGGTTCTTATAAAGTTTTTTCTTTGCTTGTTTTATTTTGGTTTTGGGGTTGATGTATGTGTGTGTTTTCTAGTTTCATGTGCTATATTCTCTGTTGATTCTGTGCTCCGCTGTTCTCTGGGTAAGTGTGTGGTCATTCTATTTTTTTCCCTCTGAGCTTAATTCCTTTTTAGGTGTCTTCTGTAGGGCTGGTCTGGAGCTGCATAATGTCTTAGGGATTGGATATCTTGGAAGGATTTTAATTCTCCATCACTGATGAAGCTGAGCTTGACTGGATAGGAAATTCCTGGTTGAAATTATTTATCTTGAAGACTTTGAATATAGGACTCCAGTCCCTTCTTGCTTGTAGTGTTTCTGCTGATAGGTCTGCTTCTTTTCTGATTGGTTTTCCCTGGTAGGTATTCTGACCATTCTCTCTTGCTGCCTTTAGGATTTTTTCTTTTGTGCTTACTTTGTGTAGATGAATTACTATGTGTCTAGGGGTTTGTCTTCTCTTTTGATGTCTTGTTGGGATTCTCTATATCTCTTGTGCTTGATGGGTCACATCTCTGGTAAGATGGGGAAAATTTTCTTGGATTACCTCTCGGAATACTTGTTCCAAGCTGTTCTCCATTTCCCTTTCTTCTTCTGGGATACCAATCAGGTGTACATTTGGTCTCTTGATATAATCACACATATCTTGGAGGCTTTGTTCTTTATTTATGAGTCTTCTTTTTATGTTTTTAACAGATTGGGTAATTCCATGTTCTGGTCTTCAAGTTCTGAGATTCTTTCTTCTGCTAGCTTAACTCTGCTTTCCATGCTTATCATCTTGTTATTTATTTCCTGGATGAAATTTTTTATTGCCAAAATCTCTGCAACAAGTTCTTTCAGTGTTGCACCTTGTCTTTCTGGAGTCTTATTCACTCTTTCCATCCATTCCCTAATCCTTATCATCTATGGTGCCAGTCATTGGTGACTTCCATTGTTTGGGCACCAAGGTCTGATTTTTCAAAAATTTTGTCTTTGGTCCTCTTGAAATTGCCTGTGGTCTTCCTTTGGTTTTTCCTCATTTGTGACAGATCTCTTGTTTTTCTCTTTAGTTCTTTTACTCAGTGTTAGTGGGAGAGGTCTTCCCTTCTGATGTCTGCTCAGTCCTCTTTCTTTCCTGATCTGGGCTCTTGATTTGTTCTACTTTGAAATAAGACAGTTGATGGGAAGCTTTGCTCTCTCTTGTAATTTTTGAAATTCAAATAAAATAGGGGATGGGGTGCTAGGATTCAGAAACTACTAGCAAATTACAATGTTCACTTATTGTGGTATGTGTTCCTTGAGACCCACTGCCCACCACCACTCTATATGACAATGCAAAGCAGAAGCTAATGCCAAAAACAATTGAACACACACACACAGACATACACACACACCCCAAAACAAACTGGAATAACAACAAAGTGAAACAAAACAAACAATAACAACAAACCAAGAAAGCTAAACATACACACATGCCTAGCACAAAGTGAATAGAGAAGAAAAACAGGAAGACTGGAGGAAAAAAGAAGAAATTTAGGTCAAACACTCACACATATGTTGACACACCCCTTAAAATATATAAAATGAAGATAAAAAAATCCAGAAGAATAAAAGATCAAAAATAAGCCAACAACAAAATTGAAAGATGAGCACTCAGTCATTCACATACACATATAAACAGAAAATGACAAATCAAAAAAGAAACAGACAGAGAAAAGACAACATTTTTGAAAGGATGAAGTTCAAACTCTCACATACACATTCATGCACAAAGGAAAAATATTAAAAATAGATGAACTAACAGTCAAAAACAAAAAAATTTAAAAAATTGAAAATTAAAAAAAACCTGCCCTCTTGTGGCAGGTTCTGTAATTGTTTCTCTAATCAGGTCTCCCCTGCAGAGTCATCTCTTTCGCTCTCTCTTCAGTGCCAAAGCAGGGAAGGAGGAGAGGTAGTGGAGGAGGGTGGGGCTGCAGTCCTCCCCCCCACTCTCCTATGATCAGGGAAATCTCCTCCACTGGGAAGGTATGGGATTGTCTTTTTCCTAAGTATGTACTTGCTGGGTGCCCCAGCCAGTCCTATTCTGGAATGGAGTTCTCCTATTGCAACTGATGTCCAGGTTCCACCTGGGTTTGTCCCTTTCATTTGTGGCCTAGCTGTGTGGGCCAGACATTCAGAGAATTGCTGGGGAGGAGGGGGTTTGGGTCAGTCCCAGACTCACCACTGATCTCTTTGGAGTTCTTCCTCATCCTTTTCTGGCCACACCCTTTGTCTAGAGTGGTTCAGGGTAGGGGGCGGGGCGCCTGGATCTCAGCACCTGTCAGGTCCCTCCAAAGTTTGTGGTTTTAGGATGCTCTCCCTGAGTCACAATCCCTGAGTAGTTGATCCACCAATCACAGAGATTGGGTCTGTTGCTCCACAGTGAGCAATCCGGAGCACTTACCTCCTCTACCTTCAAGATGGTGATGGGGTGTCTCTCTTGTCCTCTTCCATGGGAGTTTGCCTCTGGATTCCCTCTGCAGCCCCTGCTGCCAGTGCCCTGCCAGGTGCTGAAGTGGTGAGGCAAAGCCAGGAGCTGGCAGTCTTTCTCCTGCTGCAATAGTGAGGAAGAGCCTTGGGTGATAGTTTCTCCCCGCCGCTTTTTCACAGAAAAACTTTTGTCAGTTTAAAAAAAAATAATGGTGCTCGGCTTCTGTGACCTGTGAAGAGCCAGGGACAAAGCAGAGAAGCTGCAGCACCAGCTAGCTGTTGTACCAGGGGCCTGCCCACTTGCTCATGAGTTCCCACTTAGACAGTCTCTCCTAGCATTTTCTTTCTAGGGAGGGTTTGTTGATTAAAAAAAAAGAAGAAAGAAAGAAAATGGTACTTGTCTTCTGTGTCCCAGGAATTGCTAGGGTCCAAGCTCAGCAGTGGTGACTCCAGCTGCTGCACCAGGAGAGCCCTAGCTCCCTAACCCTCACTCAGTTAGCCACTCACACGCCTGCTCACTCACCAGCACACACACAAAATTTTCCATACATTCACTCAATCACACCAGGACTTGCATAGTCTGACTGATTTGGCTGCCATCTTCCCAACCACAGTCCCATAACTTTCAAATCCATTCTATCTCAGCTACTTCCTCTCAGGTCACACCTCCAGAAAGACAGGAGCCTGTAGTTTAGTTGGGGAAAGAAGGCACACACATGTGAAAAGTGTACAGAGGTAGAATGCAACTAATTTCTTTGCCTGACCTGTAGCTGTTGGAGTATCCCAGGGCTCTGTCTTCTTTGCTTCTCAATCTTTGCCCCTTCTGTGTATGATTTCATCCCCTTTTGTGACTTTAAATACTATTATGCTGATGACATCCACAGCTATAACTTCAGTTCTGACTCCACCTTGAGTTCTACAATATGCATGAAAATTGTCTAAGTACATCTAGCTCCTCTTTGGATTTCTAATAGGCATCTGGAGCCTAACATAGCTAAAACCAAGCCTCTCCTCACTTCATCTCTCCATTTCTGTTCACCCATTAGTCTCCTTAATCCTTAGAAGTGGTATCACTCTCCAACCAGTCATTCCAGTTGTGTGTGTGTTTGAGAGACAGACAGAGAGAAAGAGGGGGGGAGGAGGGGGGGGAGGAGAGAGAGAGAGAGAGAGAGAGAGAGAGATATGGTGGAAAATTGGGGAGTAGGGCAATGGACTTAGCCTAGCAGGGAATGGAATATTAGGCTAAGAGGTTTGATTTTAATCTACAGGCAATGGAGCATCCCTAAAAAATGCTCAGCAGTCATATGATATGATGAAAGCACATAGAAGATGCTCAGTGAATACCTGAGGAGTGAAATAAAAGGGAATACTTTTGGTACAACAAAGACTATACATAGTTCATTGTATGCTTTGCCAAGTCTATGAAGAACTTTCACAATCATTCTGAAGATGTTCACCAGGGAGAAAAATTGATCTTTCAGCTAAAACCTCTTCTTCCAATTTTTGTGAGCTGTATGAAATTAGACTGAGACTACATTTAGATTGAGGGTCCTTCAACTTTATTTTAAATAGAGAAAACTCATAGAAAAACTACAACCAAAATGTGAAGTGAAGATGATCAGTTTGACGACAGTCCAGCATGACTAACTGTATCCATAGGGAAAAAAATTACTATGACTTTTACTGCCAGAAAACCTGTTAACATATCCTCTCTGTTGACCTGAAAAGGTGAGCTAATGTAATTTTCAGTATACTTACATAAGGGTGCATTTCTTGCTATAGTAGAAGATCATCATTAGTAGCAGCTGGAAGTAATTAGAGGGCTAATTAAAACAGAGTAATGCGGTACCTCATCACTAGTGATATAATACTCTTTGCTATCCGTTCATTTAGTGGTGCTCTTTGTGGCTCATCCATAATTGGGGGAAGAGCATGTGTTCTGCTAAGTACAAAGGGGTCTTGCCAATTTTATTGTAAAAAAAAAATCACAATTATCCTGTAGAAACAAAGTCTTAAAAGAAGAAGAGAAACTTGTCACGTCTCTCCTCATAAAAAGTGAACAATGAATCCAGCAGTGTGAGTGGTATCTGGACCCTAATGATCAATCTGCCCTTCATGACATGAAGACAGGTATAAATGAAGAGATAACTGCTTAAACAGTAAAGGGAGAGCAAGGAGACCTTGACAATTACAAGAGTGTATTTGCTAAAGAAAAAGGAAACCACAAAGTTTTTTTGTTTTTTTTTTAATCAATATTTTTTATTATGGTTTTGTGGGGTACAGTTAAGGGTTAGGTGTACAATTACGTTTCATTCAGGAACCCTGTTGATAAGAGGTGTTTCCCCATCCCCAGACAGATATTTGCTACTGTTAATCCCATCCCCCTCCCCTCCCATAGTTTCCCAGTAACATCAGTCATTTTCTTATAGTATTACATTGGACGTTCAAGGTCCATTATATGGGTGAGAACATGTGATACTCGGATCTTTGTTTCTGCGAGAGGTTACTCAGTATTATAGATTCTAGTTCCATCCAGGTTGCTGCAAAATTCATGGTTTTGTTCTTTTTTATGGCTGCATAGTATTCCATCGTGTATATGTACCACATTTTTTAAATCCAGTCCTCTTTTGATGGCAGCATGGTTGTTTCCAGGTTCTTGCTATTGTGAACAACGCTGCGATAAACATACGTGTGCAGATATCTTTTTTATAGAATGAATTGAGTTCTTCAGGGTATATTCCCAGTAGGGGGATTGCGGGAAACCACAAAGTTTTAATAAGCAATGCAAGTTCCTTTGTCCAGAAGGACATATCAGTCTCAAAATAATAAAACAAGGAATTTTTTTCATTGTTTTTTCTTGAGTCATTTGGTAGCATTGACATTGCTTGGTAGAAAATGACTATATTGTAAATATTATTTTTTTCTGAAGTGAGAAGTGTAAAGGTTGTCAAAATGTTAAGAAAACCCTGACAAATAGAGCCAAGGAAGACAATGAAGAAAAGATGTTGACACTTGTTTGCCTGACAACAAAAAAAGACTCTGCAAAAAGCACAGACTTGCACAAAGATCATCACAACCTTACTGTAATGCATGTCAAGAAGGAAAAGATAAGCCACTGGTGGTTAAAAAGGTTTATTTAAGAAAAGAAAAGAAGGGAGGGGAGGTGGCTGGCTCTACAGAGAGAAACCAGCCCCCTTTGTTCTCTTGCAGGCCACTTATATAGCCAGTTCAGGTTGATTGGGCTCTGAGAAGCAGTTTAAGGAGTCTGAGCTGGGTCACCTGGCCTTGAAATGCAGATGTCTCGGCACTGTTGAGGCTGGTTCCATGGCCTTGAAGTGCAGATGTCCGCATTAAACCAGTCACTATCAGGGATGTTGTTAATCACTTGTCTCTGAAATGCAGCCTAGGAAAAGCAAATACTGACAGACAGTACCAGAACGCTGTCAGTCACATAGCTTTGGGATGCTGGTCTCAGGAAAGCAGATATTGGCAGTAAAGCAATTAGTAACAGGATGCTGTTAGAGCACAGCATTAGCTTTTTGGGCCATTGCAAGGCTGTGCTCCGTTTGCGAGCTTTATGTGATGAACTGTTTTAACCACAACCTCCTCTCCTATCCCCCTACAAATCCTATCACTTACACAAAGAATACATCTGTGAGGCCATCTGCCCAGAAACTGCCTGTCCAACCTTGGACTGGAATCACCCTTGTCATTGATCCTTGTAGCCAAGGATAATTATTTCCAAATAATTATGTAATCCTCCTCATTTTTTTCCTTTAGAAATCTTTGTCTTTCTTCACCTCCCTGAATACTCACATAGTTGACTATGGCTTGTGTATTCCCATTTCAATGCTCCATTCCCAAATAAACATGTTTTCTTTTGGAGACCTTCTCTCTGTTATTTAGGTTGACAGAAGTCTAGTGGAGAAAATTATACCATCAGTCAGAGTTCAGAACTAGTATTTGCCTATAAACTCATATAAAAGTCTGAAGAGCAATTTGATAATGATGATTATGATACTGTCTTATGGAAATTTTAAAAAAATGTATAAAATATGATCTAAATACATGATTCTGCCTATTTTAAGACTGATTCAAAACCAGTCAACACATTACAAATAAGAAACTATTTGTGGAAATACTAGTATCTCACTTGAGTTTAGCAGAGTATATAATTTATAGCACAATAATTAATCTGTTACTAAGTGTTTTGAGTCTTGAAGGTTTTAAGAATGTTTACTTCTGAAAAAGCAGAGAAACCCTGGTATTTAGCTTAACCACCCAGCCCAATTCAGATGAACTGGAGAGAACTCGCTCCACCCCATCCCCCTAGCCACAGGCGGACCTTGTGCTTAATCAACCTCTGTGCCTTGTGTTCATCCCCAACCATGTTCCCTATTGCTGCCAGGAAATACTTTGTCACACTTCAGTCTGGTCACACCACCACACACAGGTTCCCCCTGGTTTGGCCCAACCCTTCTTGGTTATCCTCTGATGTCTGCTTTCTGCATCCTGTGTCCAGCTATAGCCAAACCACCTGTCATTCAGAAAAGGACTTGGCTCTCTCATGCTCTCCAATTCTGTTACATATCTGATACTATATTCTTCTGCCTTGCTTTTCCCCCATGCAAACTCCTACTCATGCTGCAAGGCTTAGTTAAAAACATCTCTTTAAGCTTTTATTTATTCTACCTTCTTTCTAGTCTGAATTCTGCTATTGTTCTCTTTCTTTCTCTGTTTTTTCTGCCTCCACCCCTAGACTCTGAGATACTTGAGGTAATTCAACAAATATTGATTGAGTGGCTACCACAAGACAGGAACTACTCTAGGTGCTTAAGACATAGACACGAACAAGGAAATCTCCTGCTCTTGTGGAGTTTCCACTCTAGCAGGGAAGGGCAGGTTTGAAATAAACAACAAAAAACCCCTTGTTACATAGTGTTTCTTAACATTGGTATCAGTCTTAGAATGCCATCATAGATAGTCCCCACCGTTTTGCTAACTTACCAACTGAACACCTACTGCAGAGTGTATCCTGTTAAGCAACAGCTAGCTAACACAAGACTTCTTCCTTAGCCACCCCCCTCCCCTTAGCAACCAACTAACCAGGACTCCTTCCCCAAAACCCTATAAATTGCCCTTAGTCTGTAAGTGGACAGGCTTCAGTTTTCTGGAGTCCCCTCCGCAGGTTCTCTGCCTTGGAATAAACCTGCGTTGCTGTTGAGCCGCCCGTCTCCCGTCTCTCCTTTCCTATCTGCCTGTTTTCTTGACCTAACAATTGGTACAGAAGACCTGGGAATTTTAGCTATTGAAACTAAAGAAGCAAGATAAAAGTTTAGAAATTTGATGCTGAATTAAACCTAAGCAAGCATCTGGCCTCATTTTCAGTTTGAGAAAACTTAAGGCAAACAAATGTGCATGGACTGATTCAAGAAAAGTCAGAGTTTGTTGGTAGCAGAGCTGAGGCCCCAGCTTCATCTCCGACTCTTCGTTGTATGTTGTCATCATTCTTCTAAAACTTGACAGCTCTCAGGCAAATCCATGTGTGTTATGGCCTTGACTGTATTCAAAGTCTTTTTTATGCTGACTGTGTAAGGTTATTTGGATGAAGTTGCAGTTGGAATCCAAAGCCCAGGTGATCTGCCAAGCCATTGACGGTTTAACCAGAATGACTGGTTTCCCATGAAAGCCATCGCTCAGGAAGGCTGCCAACCTTCTAAAGGAGAAATTCTTTTAGAAGGCAAGACTCTGCAAAGGTAACGACATTTGCCATGTGCCCCATCGTGATCTGCAGTTATTCTGACTCTGCAGTGTTGGCTGCATGGAGGATTGACTGACAGGACGGAGAAGGCAGGAATATATCCGGCAGAGACATCTCCTCTTCATGATGATGGGTGGCTTTGTGAGATTTCTATTAGAAGCCAACTGAATGGAGACATATTTGGCATTCCCTTTCTGAGTCAGTGATTCAAACCGTCCCTGTGTAGTTTCAGATGTGCAACTTGATAATAAAAGTCAAGAAGACAAGGTCCCACCTTCAAGCCTTTGCTCAAGTCATCCCTTGCCTGGAATATTTCCCTTACTCCACTGTTCAAATCCTCTCATCCTTTCACATCCCCCTGCTCCACAGGGTGTCCAGGCTACTCACTGAACTCTTCACTGGACTCTTCTCCTTCTGAATTACTGTTTCTTCATAGTTCACAGAATACAGTTTTTGTTTTTATCTAAGCCAGAGTTTCTTAACCTCAGCACTGTTGACATTTTGGGTCAGATAACTGTTTGTTGTCCTGTGCATTGTAGGATGTTTGGCAGCATCCTTGGCCTCCATTCACTAGATACCAGTTGCACTGTCCTCAAGACACGACAATCAAAAATATCTCCAGGCAGCGCCAAATATCCCTCAGGGGACAAAATCATCCTGAGTTGAAAACCATCGATTTAAACCCACATGCATTTATTAATAACAATAGCAACCATGGAATATAGGGCTTATGTATTAGGTACTTTGTCAAGCACTTTACATAGACTGTCACTCTTTAATCTCAGATAGTGAATATCAGATAAGGAATATTAGCCCAATTTCATGTATGGTAAAACTGAGACTGGGAGAGATTAGGTGACTTGCCCAAAGTCACAGAGCTAGAAAGTGGTAGAGCTGGGATGTGAAGCAGTCCTGACTCAACTGGTTCTGGTAACCACTGTTTCATACAGTCTCGACTCCCTTCCCAGATTCCTGTCAATGTCACCCAGTAACTATCTTCTTTTTCTTGCCAGTGGCAGCTCTTCCCAGAGGCAGAGGCTTCTCCAGCATTCACAGGGCAGACTTATTGGAACACTCAGAGACTCCAGACCGGTTTGTTGGTGCCCCTCCTCTGAGGATGGCATCTCAGGTTCTTGGGGTCCCTCTGCCAAGGACAGAAATGCTGGTACCAGTTAAGCATCAGCCCTCTCAGAGATCTCAGTTACAGCTTGGCAGAGGCTTTTCCTCAAGCTTCTGGGTTTTAGTAATTCCAACTGCTGCCCTTTGTTTCCCCAGGCCAGTTGGTGGCTGCTTTTGCTACTTCTGTGATAACTTATTGTCCTCTTTCGACTTTTTAGTTACCTAGTTAGCAGTTTTCTATAACTAGTTACCAATGCTTTGTATTAAATTCTCTTTCATAAAATAACTGGTGCGGTGTCTGTCTCGGGGCCGGACCCTGCTGACTATAGATGCTCTCTAGCACTTACAAGGGCTCATTGCTAAACATTCCCAGAGTTAAAAGACAGAACTGAATATGTTTATTACATATAATCCAGGCTGTTATTATATTTATTCAGAGCTTTGAAAGTGCCTCCTGGGAACTGTTATGTTTATCAAGAATGTTAACATATCCGATCTTTTGTTTATGATGAAATTGTGGAGGAAAACAAAATAAATATTATGGTACAAGTGATGAGGGAGATGATTTATCATCCAATTTTGAGTCTACTTTTCATGTAGGGCCTAAGAACAAGCAGGCAACAGGCAAACACAATACACTGGAGAGACACACAGAATCTGTATAAAATGACCTTTTAAAAAAGATATATTTAATATAGCAATAAACTGCAGGAAGGAAATTAAACTGAAACAAGAAACAGTAAGGAGTTCCTTGGGAGAAACTTGGATCAGCACCCCAGGGAATTTCTTCAAGAAGAGAGATCAGTAAGGAACAGAGTCTAGGATGATAAACCCCACTGGTTCATTTTTATTAACAAACACCTTATTACTTCAAGGCATAGGATACGAACAGTAATGAGTTTTAATCACAGAAGAAGCATGCTTCATGCTTATATCCCCAGTGTGGCAGTTTTGATATCTTTTCCAGGTCTTTTCTACGAGTTCATTCTGCCTCCATGCATGAGAGCTTTGAGTCACAGTTTTCTAATAATCCCCACCTTGATTCAAAAAGCTAACCTTATGTCAAAAGTATCCTAAATTTTTTGAGTCATTTCTAGAATGCTTTCAGGATTTCCATCAGCTCCCTGCAGAGTTAGGAATCATGTGCAAAATAACTTGATGCTTACTAAGAGAGCCAGTTTCCTGAGGCATAACCCCAGTTCCTCTGACTTGAGTCATAGGATCCCTGCAGCCCTAACAGAGATTATGTTCCCACCAGGGGCCCCTTTCTACATCAGTAACCACTCAGACTCCTGCAGAGATCCTGATTCTCTGAAAAAATGACAGCTTCTAGGTGAATTAGCCAAGGTTTCCTCATAAGGCCTCTCAGTACGCCATATATATATATTCCCTGTAAATTGTGACATTCACTCAGTTTCAATGATTACAGCTTCACAATTCTCTGGGATAGGTGTGGGGTTCTATACTAAGAACTTCTGGAAGTTCATGCTTACTTTAAATTCCTAATAAGATTTATTAAATAAGTAGATTAAAAGTATGATCTAGTGGAAAGAGCCTGGGATTCTTATAATGATTTTATTACTGATAAACTCTGGAAACGTAGATGAGTTACCTAGTCTGGATCAATTATGTCAGTTGCAAAAGTGGGGGAAAATAATATCTTAAAAATTCTGCCCTCCTCTTTGGAGAAATGGCTGATTCTTGAACTTAGGCAGGAAATAAACTTGGACCATCTTGTAGTGTCAGAAAGTTAAAAAGTGCTCACAAACAAACAAACAAACATCCTTCACTGATGGCAGTATGTCAAAGAGAAACAGGAAAAACCTATAAGGATTCCCAGTGGTCAAAGCTTGCACAATTTGAGCAACAAAATAAGGTAGTGTTAAATTATAACCTAAAATACAAAATAAATCTCCATGAGGTCACAATTATATAAATGAATAAATAAATAAATACGAGAGAAGAGACAAATTTCCCTTTCAGTAATGTATATAGCGACACCTCCTTCAAGGAGGAAGGGCATAACTCCCACTCTGTAAGTGTGGTCTGTGCAAAGTGACTTCCTTCCAAAGAGTACAGTAAAAAAAAAGTCAAAAGCAGGAAAAACAGAGTAACTTTGTAGTGGAGGAACCTGATAAACACTACTGCAGTCAGGTGGTCAAGGTCAATGTCAATGGTAATAAATCATGTTGATAGGATGTACCCTCAATGTGATGTGATGAAAATGGTGTTTTACCTCCTTTACTTTCCTCTCAAGAATGAATAACCACAGTCAAATTGTGAAAAAAGCATAATACAAATTCTGATAAAGGGGCATTCTAGAAAATACTTGACTAGTATTCCCCAAAACTGTCAAGGTCTTCAAAAACAAAGAAAGTCTGAGAAACTGTCACAGCCAAGAGAAACTTAAGCAGACATGGCAAGTATCCTGGAACAGAAAAATAAGTTAAGTCAAACATAAAGAAATATGAATAAATTGTGTACTTCATTTTATGTAATTAATTAATTAATTAATTTTAGTTGGAGTCTCACTCTGTCCCCCAGACTGGAGTGCGGTGGCATGATCAAGGTTACCACCGACTCAACTTTCTGAGCTCAGGCAAGACTCAGAGGACACCTCAGCCTCCTGAGTAGCTGGGACTACAGGCATGCACACCACACCCAGCTAATTAAAAAAATTATTTTAAAGATGTTGGATACAATTTAGGGTTAGGTATACAAATGGTCATTGTACAGGTAAATTTTGGGTCTCACTTTGGTCCCCACATTATCTGGTTTGTGATCAGGTACCCTTATTGAAGTGTGACCCCAACCTGCTCCCTCTCCTGGCAGTTTCCCACTACTGCCAATCCTTTCTTATAGTATTATAACTGTTCAGAGTCCGGTTATGAGTGATAACATGTGGTATTCTTTGTCCCTGTGATAGATCACTGAGTATTACAGACTTTATATCCATCCGAGTTGCTGCAAAGTTCATAATTTTGCCTTTTTTAATGGCTGCATAATATTCCATTGTGCATATGCACCACATTTAAAAAATGTCTACTTACAATGGGCAGCATGGTTGGTTCCATGTTTTTGCTATCGTGAATAGTACTGCAATAAACACGTGTGCAGGTATCTTTTTTGTAGAATGATTTGAGTTCCTCCAGGCATATTCCCAGAAGGAGGATTACTGATTCATATGGGAGGTTGATTTTTAGATCTTTTAGGAATCACCACACCGTTTTCCACAGAGGTTGATCTTTTTGTAGAGATGACATCTTGCTATGTTGCCCAGGCTGGTCTTGAACTCCTAGACTCAAGCAACTCTTTCGCCTCAGTCTCCCAAAGTGCTGGGATCACAGGCATGACTCACTGTGCCCACCCTAAGTTTTCAATAATTGGTAATTATTCATCAATTGTAATAAATTTGCCATACTATAAGAAGTTAGGGGAAATTGGGTAAGAGGGGTATATAGGAATTCTCTGTACTATGTTCTCTGTAAAATTAAAACTCTTCTTTAAAAAAGTCTATATTAAAAATACAAAGGAGATTCAGAAATCTCTGTCTCTCTCTCTCTCTCTCTCTCTTACACACACACACACACACACACACACACACACACACACTCTCACACACACACCACACTCCGCCTTCCTGAAGTCTAGGGAAAGTGTTGTGCCTGGTTTCTTTATCTTTTTTAAGATAAAGAAGTCAAAGGTTGTGTGGCAAATACTGTGACTTAAGTACTCAATATTCATTCTTTCTTCCTTCTTTACCAATACCCAATTTTGTTTGGGATGTCAAGGTACCCAATTAAAAATATTATTTTCTCTAGGCTGCTTTGCCAACAAGAGTGGCTGTGTGAGCAAGTTGCTTTGCCATCAAGAGTGGCTGTGTGAGCAAGTTCTGGTTATTGAGAGACACATGAAAGTCAGGCTCTTGGAAAGATTATCAAAGTTTACACATTCTTTTATCCTTAGCCCTTGTCCTTTCCCACTTTTTCCCATCTGGAACACAGACACATGCCTAGGGATGAAATATCCGTCTTTCAAAGGAGGAAACAAGCCACTCACTAAGGGTGGAGGAATGAAAAGCAGGAAAGAGCCTGGATTCCTGTTGTCATTATGAAGCTGCCTGGCCCATCCTCCACCATGCTCCAGATTGCTTTTCATGTTTAAAAAAATGATAACTTTTTTGAAGGGGACAGAAGTAAGAGGAGATGGAATAAAACTATTTAGTTAAGATATATTTCAGTTACAACCAATGTATCAGCCAAAATGATACAGGCTACTTCTAATTATATCAAAGCAAGTAGTCAACTCACTTTAGCAAAGCAAAGCAAAAGAACAACAACAACCACAAAAACTCAATGGATTGAACTGCATTGAGCCTTTTTATTCCAGTCTATGGTTGGAGTCTATAGCTGGAATAAACATGCCTTTCTATTCCAGTCTATGACCAATTGTGCTGTGCTCTGATCCCATGGTGTGGCGACAGTCAGGAGTTAGTGTCACGGGCTTTACTTTACTTTTCTGGACTTATAAGAGGTTGAAGAGATACAGCAGAGAGTACTGTGCAATCATCTGTAGCTCAATGTTTCCTCCATTCATTAATACTTACACAGGCTTGCAACATGTCTTTCTATTTGATAACAAGAGTCACTTTTTTGCCTGGGCTTCCAGGATGTTTAAAATAAAATTTTACTTTAAGTACATTAACTCTGCTATTTCTGAGAACTGGTTGTAGTCTTTTTCCTATTTTAATTTTTTTATTATTTTGGAACGTCCTTTATTATGAGCTATTTTAAAATTCTTTTAAGACAGATGACATATAAATACATATTTTTATACATATACAGTTTGATTAAGATTGTATAATAAGTTGAGAAGGGCAGTCCTTTGAAAGGGCTGATTTGAAATAATAGGAATTATTCTTATTATTCTGTGGCAATTCTTTACATGCCATCTGTTTTTTCATGTTTGTAATTCAGAAAACAGAACTGCAAACTTCTCCAGAAATGGTGAAAGTGTGATGGTCGGATGGCTCCCTGAAGAACTAGAGTTGAGCACCAAGGTTTTCATGTAACTGTTCTAGAGAACAAATGTACACTGACATCAATAAATGGCATTTATTTTCCCAACTCGGGAATAAATCAAATGCATTGCTGTTTTTGATAATCAAACTGTCAAACATTGCTTCAAATTCCTCTTGGTCCTCTTCTGTGTTTCTTTTCTTCTTAATTCATTGTTCTGTTATTTAAAAATTTGACTATGAAAATTAGGTTTTGAAAATATTTAAGAGCCTTGACATAGCCAACTGACTTTAGAGAAAAAACAAGAGAGAGAAGTGGAAGGAAGCATTTCTTCAAGAAACCAAAAGGTGTTGGCAGCCAAAATTAAATCATCTCTATTTTCTTTCTGATAGAAAACTAATGTCCTGGGTTTTCCAAAAGTATAATTATTGTAGGACTCATTTTCTTCATTGCCAGTCACTGTGCTAAGAACTTTACATACACTATTTTATTTAATCCCTATAACAAGTCCATGCAGCATAAAAGGGAGTAAAACAAGGCTCATTGAGAAGGCAAATGTGTAATCTAAATAAGAATGTCCTGTTAAGAAGGAAATCAACTAAGTACTCCTGAAAGCACTTGGTTTATATTGACACTATGCTACAATGGTCCTATTCAGTGCTGAAAAAGTAGATGAATCAAAAGCTAGAGATCCAGAACCTATTTGCTGACCCCAAGTGAAATTAAATTGGAGGCATTACTCAGGCCTATGTGGAACGCTGGGCCACTGATCCCTGTGCAGCTCCCCACCAGCTGCCACCACCCACCAAGGAGGAAGGCTCAGCATTCCTCTAAGCGTGGCAAACCCTTTAGATTGCTGCAGCTGCCACCATAGCTTTCTCTGCCCCAGGGAGGGACAACCCAGCCAAGTGGTATCGTGTGCCCCTCATACAGACTCTGCCGCTGAAATAAATGGGAGCAGCAAGCTATTGAAGCACCCCTCACCCTCTCCCATCTCAGCTGCTTCCCCCTCAAACAAGAATCACCTGCTTTGGGTCCCCAAGGAGTGCAAAAGCCCCACATCCACCTGAACACTGTAATTGAGGGCCGATGGTCCTCTGAAAGCCTAATTATGGTCATAGCTGCTGCCGCCGGTCCTCAATTTAGCCCCTTCTACAGGCCTGCAGCCTGATCTACACCACCTAACAAAAACACATCACTGCAACTATCATTCTATACAGTTACTGCATGGCCCTAGTTGCAACCAAGGAGTCCATACAGAGCAGTGGCACTCTGAAAGTACCATGGACAATACACAACAGCCATACCCATAGGAAAAAAGGAATAATAATAATAATAATTTAAAAAACATCCCAATGGTAGAAAATTTAGAGAGAGAGAGAGAGAGAGAGAGAGAGAGAGCGAGCGAAAGCGAGAGAGAGAAAGGGATCACCTCCCTCCAATGGGAAAAAAATCAACACAAGAACTCCAGCAATACAAAAAGTGAGAATGTTTTGTCATCCCCAAATGACTGTACCAGCTCTTGAGCAATGGATCCTAATGAGAATGAATTGTCTATAATGATAGGTTTAGAATTTAGATTATGGTTGGTAAAGAAACGAGAATTAAAAGAAAGTGAATACCCAAATCAAAGAGGCCACAAAAAATGACTTAAGAATTGAAAGCTGACATGGCTATTCTAAGAGAGAACCAAAATGAATTTCTGGAACTAAATAATTTGCATCAGGAATTTCAAAACACGGTCTCAGGCCTTAACAACAGACTAGACCAAGCAGAAGAAAGAATTTCACACCTTGAAGAGTCAGCCTTCAAATCAATCTAGTCAGAGAAAAATAAAGAAAAAATAACTTTTAAAAAATGAACAAGGCCTTCTAGGAATATGAGATTTTGTAAATAAATGAAATCTGTGTCTGACTGAGAAGAAGAGAATGGAAACAATCTGGAAAAATTATTTGAAGACACAATCTAAGAAAACTTCCCGTATCTTGCTAGAGGGAGTGACATGCAACTATTAGAAATTCATAGAACTCTATCAAGATAATATATGAGACAGCCATCTCCAAGGCACATAGTCATCAGACTGTCCAAAGTCGATGCCAAAAAAACAAAAAACAAAAAATTTAAAGGCAGCTAGAGAGAAGAGCCAGACCACCTACCAAGAGAGACCCATCAGAATAACATCAGATCTCTCAGAAGAAACCTTATAAGCCAAAAGAAATTGGGAGCTCATTTTTAGCATTCATAAAGAAAAAAATGCCAGTCATTTTTTACGCCACCAAACTAAGCTTCATAAATGAAGGATAAATAAATTTCTTCCCAGACAAGTGAGCACTAAGGAATTTGTCACCTCTAGGTTAGCTCTACAAGACATGCTTAACAGAGTTCTAAACATGGAACCAAAGAATGACACTACCTAACACAAAGGCACACATAAACACAGCTTACAAGTTAAACAAATCAACTACAAAACTGAGAACACAAAGCAATTTTTAAAACAATACTATGAGAGAAACAAATCCTCACATATAAACATTAACCTTGAATTGTCAATAGCCTAAATGCCTCACTAAAAAGACACAGAGTGGTAAATTGGCTTAAAAATAAGATATATCTTTCTGTCTTTAGGAAATCCATCTCATGTCTGATCACACCTACAGACTCAAGGCAAAGAGATGGAGAAAGATCTGCCACACAAATGGAAAACAAAAAATAGTAGAGTTTGGTATTCTTGTATCAGAGAAAACAGACTTTAAACTAATACTAAAAAAGAAAAATAAAGGGCACTACATGATGATAAAGGACTCAATCCAACAAGAAGTAATAACTATTTTAAATATATATGTACCCAATACGGGAGCTCTTATATTTATAAAATACTACTAAATCTAAGAGAGGACCTAGCTAGCCACAAAATAATAGAGGGGACTTCAACATTCCACTAACAGCTTTAGGTCAATCATTGAGGCAGAAAACTGATAAAGAAATCTTGAAATTAAATTTGACACTTGGACAACTGGACCTAACGGACATCTACAAAATACTGTGCCCAATAACCACAGAATACATACTCTTCTCATCTGCAAATGGAATATACTTGAAGATTGACTACATGCTCAGTTATAAAGAAAGTCTTAATAAATTCTTAAAATATTGGAATCATATCAAGCATCTTCTCTGACCACTGAGGAATAAAAATAAAAATCAATACTGGCCAGGTGAAGTGGCTCACACCTGCAATCCCAGAACTTTGGGAGGCTGAGGTGGGAGGATTGCTTAAGCCCAGGAGTTCAAGACCAGCCTGGGCAATAAAGTGAGACCTTGTCTCTACAAAAAATAAAAAAATTATCTGGGAATGGTAACACATGCCTCTACCCCAGCTAACTGAGAAGCTGAGGCAGAAGGATTGCCTGAACTCAGGAAGTTGAGGTTGTAGTGAGCTGCGAGTGTGCTACTTCACTCCAATCTGGGTGACAGAGTGACACTGTGACTCAAAAGATAAAAAAGAAGCCAATACCAAGAGGGACCCTCAAAACCACACAAGTACATACAAACTAAACAAATTATTCCTCCCGGGCTTGGTGGCTCAGTCTGTAATCCCGCGCCTTTGGGAGGCTGAGGTGAGTGGATTACCTGAGCCCACGGGTTCAAGACCCGCCTGGGCAGCGAGACCTCATCTCTACAATAAATCAAAAAATCAGCTGGGCATCGTAGTGCATGCCTGTAATTCCAGCTACTTAGAAGGCTTAGGTGGAAGGATCGCCGGAGCCCAGCAGGTCGAGGCTGTGGTGGCGGGAGCGGCCACTGCACTCCAGTCTGGGTGACAGAGTGAGACTCCAACTCAAAACAAAACAAAACAAAACAAATTATTCCTAAATTATTTTTTAGTAAATAATGAAATCAACACAGATATTAAAAATGCTTTGGAATAAATGAAAATAAAACACAATTTACCAAAACCTCTGGGAAGCACATAAGTAGCGCTAAAGGAACAATTTTAACACTACACACCTGATCAAGAAAAGAGAAAGATTTCAAATAAAAAACTTAACATTTCACTTAAAATAACTAGAAAAAAAAGAACTAAACTCAAAGATACTAGAAGAAAAAAATAACCCAAATCAGCAGAACTAAATGAAATTAAGCCAAAAAAATCCCATTAAAATGTTCAAAAAATAAAAAAATGGATTCTTTGAAAGGATAAATAAGATTGATAGACCTCTGGCCAGATGAGAGAGAGAGAAAGGGAGAGAGAGAGGGAGAGGGAGAGGGAGAGGTTGAAACAAGTAAAATCAGAAATAAAAAAGGTAAGTTTACAACCAATCCCACAGAAATACAAAAGATTCTCAGAGATTATATAGACATCTGTATGTGTGTAAGCTAGAAAATCTAGATGAAATGGATAAATTCCTGGAAACACACAACCTCCCAAAATCGGAACAGTAATAAATTGAAACTCTGAGTAGTCCACAATAATGAGCCCAAAACACGAATCAGTAATAAAATACCTACCTATCAAAAAAAGTCCCAGACCAGATGAATTCACAGCCAAATTCTACCAGACATACAGTGAAGTTCTGGTACTAAACCTACTGAAATTTTTCCAAAAAATTGAAAAGAAGGGACTTCTCTCTAATTCATTCTTATAAAGCTAATATCATCTTGACACCAAAAAAAAAAAAAAAAAACGGCAGGCACAACAAAGGAAAAAAATTACAGGCCAATATCCCAGATGAACACTGACATGAAAATCCTCAACAAAATAATAGCAAACCACATCCAGCAGCACATGAGGAAGAACATTCATCATGACCAGTTGGACTTTATTCCCAGGATGAAAGTCCGGTTCAATATACACAAATTAACAAACATAACTTACCACAAGCAGAAATAAAAACAAGAACCACATGATTATCTCAAATGATGCCCAAGAAGCATTTTATAAAATTCAACATCCCTTCATGATTAAAACTCTCAATCATCTAGGCATCGAATGAACATTCCTTAAATAGTAAGAGCCATCTATGACAAACCCATAGCCAATATCATATTGAATGGGCATTCAATATGAAAACTGAAAAAGGGCAAGGAGGTTCACTCTCATCACTCCTATTTAACACAGTACTGGAAGTCCTAGCCAGAGCAATCATGCAGAAGAAAAAAATAGAAGGTATCCAAAAAGGAAAAGCGGAAGTTAAATTACCTCTCTTCACAGATGATATGAGTCTATATCTCTAGAAAACTTCCACTAAAAGACTACTAGACTTTATAAGCCACTTCAGTAAAGTCTCAGGATACAAAATTAACCTTCAAAAATCAGTAGCATTTTGTATAGAACCAACAATGTTCAAGCCGAGAACCAAATAAAAAACATAATCCTATTTACAATAGCCCCCCCCACACACAAATCCTGGGAATATGTGTAGCAAAAGAGGTTGCTGAAAAGATGACATGAACAAATGAAAAACGTTACATGCTCATGGATGAGAAGAATCAATATTGTTAAAATGTCCATGCTAGTGAAAGCAATCTGCAGATTCCAGTGCAATCCCTGTCAAACTACCAGAGTCATTTTTCAGAGATCTAAAGAAAAAAATACTTAGATACATATGGAGCAAAAAAGAGCCCAAATGACCAAAGCAATCCTAAGCAAAAGGAACAAAGTCAGAGGCATCATATTGTTGGACTCCAAACTTTACTATAAGGCTACAATAACAAAAACATCATGGTACTGGTACAAAAATAGACACATAGACCAATGGAACAGAACAGAGAATCTGTAAACAAAGCTACTGGCCTACAACCAACTGATCTTTGACAAAGTTGACAAAAATAAGCAATGGGGAAAGGGTATCTTATTCAATAAATGGTGCTGAGAAAACAGGCTAACTATATGCAGCAGAATGAAGCAGACCTTTTCCTTTCATTGTATACAGAAGTTAACTGAAAATGAATTAAATACTTAAATGTAAGACTTCAGACTATAAAAATCCTACAAAGAAACCTATAAAACACTCTTCTGGACATCAGCCTAGGCAATGAATTTATGAACCAAGTCCTTCAAAACAAATGCAGAAAAAACAAAGCTGACAAGTGAGACCTAATTAAACAAAAGAGCTGAACAGCAAAAGAAATTGTCAGCAGAGTAAGTAGATAACTTACAGAAAGGGAGAAAATATTTGCAAACTATACGTCTGACAAAGGACTAATATCCAGAATCTACAAGGAACTAATCATCAGAGAAATGGAAATCAAAACCACAATCAATACTGTCTCACACCAGTCAGGTTGGCTATTATTAATATAAAAAAACAACAGATGTTGATGAGTTGCAGAGAAAAGGGAACATTCATGCACTGTTGGTGTTGCTAATTCAACCCCTGTGGACAGTAGTATGGAGATTTCTCAAAGAACTAAAAATAGAGTTACCATTCAACCCAGCAATCCCACTATTGGGTATAAACCTACAGGAGCATAAATTGTTCTACATCAAAGACATCTGCACTCACATGTTTATCTCAGCACTACTCACAATAGAAAGACATGGAGTCAACTTAGGTGCCTATCAACAGTAAACTGGATAAAGTAAATGTGGTACATTTACACTATGGAATACCATACAGTCATAAAAAAGAACAAAATCATGTCCTTTTCAGCAATGTGGATGCAGCTAGAGGCCATTATCCTAAGCAAATTAACATAGAAGCAGAAAACCAAATACCACATGTTCTCACTTTAAAGTGGGAGCTTAAACATTGGGTGTAATTATGGAAACAGCAGACTCTGGGGACTCCTAAAGGGGAAAGGAGGGAGGGTAACAAACATTTAAAAATTACCCTTTTGGTACCATCCTCATCATTTGGATGACAGGCACAATAGAAGCTCAAACCTTACCAACATATAATTTACCCATGTAACAAACCTGCACATTTAGCCCTTGAATATAAAAAAAAATATTGAAGTATAATTGACAAGATAAATTTAAAAATTATTGAAGTATAATTGACAGAAAATGGAATAAATTTAAAATAAACAACCAGAATAAATTTAAAGTGCACATTTGTATAGATATAAATAAATAAATAGATAAATAAATAAAATGAGAAATAGCCCATGTCATGGATGCTATGTCACGAGTTATTGTGAAGATTGAAGAGTCAATACATGTAAATGTATTTATGAATAAATTAAATAGCAGTCTGGACATAAGAATGCTGAGTAATGTTAGTTATCATTATTGTTTCTAGAATCAGATTTACCACTTATTGATACAAGGTCAGATTTTTTTTTGACCTTCAACTTCCTCATCTATAAGGATAAGATTAATATCAAATATCTTGCTGCTGCTATGAGAATTAGATGACATAATAAGTAAAATCAAACTTTGCCTAGAGCCTGTTACACAGGAAGGACTCCATTGAGGTTGATTTATTGCTTTTCTGCTTGAGGAAAAGACGTCTTATTTTGCTCTAGAATCTGCTTATTCAGTGGTCCTTGGATTTGGAGAATTTCAAGCACCAAAAATACTTCTTTTTTGTGAATTAATTTCTTAAGGCTGTCATAGCAAAGTGTCATAAACTGAGTGGCTTAAATAACAGACTACTATTTCACAGTCCTGGGGACTGGCAGTCTGACGTCTAGGTGTCAGCAGGGTTGGTTCTGAAGACTGAAGGAGAATCTGTTCCATGCCTCTCTCCTCATTCCAAAAGCCTCAGACACTTCTTGATTTGTAGATGGCATTCTTCTTGGGTCTTTGCATAGTTTTTCCCTCTACATACAGCGTCTGTCTCTGTGTACACATTTCTTCTTCTTATCAGAACAGTCATATTGGATTAGGACCCAACCTAATAACCGCATTTTAATTTGATTACCTCTGTAAGATCACATTCTGAGTTACTGAGGATCAGGATTTCAGCAACTATTTTGAGATGAAACACTTAATCCTTTGTTTTTTGCCAAGTCAAAATTTTTTTTTAAGATGTGGGGTATAATTCAGGTTTAGGTATACAAACGTTGATTATGCAGGTACCCTTGTTGATGAGGTGTGCCTCTCCTTCCCCTGGCAGTTTCCCACTACTGCCAATCCCTTTCTTATGGTATTATGATAATTGTTCAAGGTCCTCTTATGAGTGAGAACGCCAAGGCAAATCTTAAAAACAAAGTAACTGCCATCTGTTTATTTCATCATTTAATTTAAAACTATTTTAAGGTTAATAAAAAAGAAAAATATTATTGCTTTGAAGCAGCAGGACTTTTCATAATAAGATGACTTAGCAGTTTGGGAGTCAGAGCTGCTTAGGGTTCTGAAACATTTTCCCTACTAAGATCAGTCTTTATTTTTATTTACTTCACATACTTGGTGTTCTGAGAAAGATTTTATTTGAAAATCAGAATACTTGTTACAAAACAACAACAGTAACAAGACATCTCTTAACTGCCACTGCTATAGAGTACTTGCATGAACATACTATTCATGTATTAGTAAGTCAAAAGCAAAATTCTCTTTTTTTGCACCCTCACCAGTGCATTTATAATGTCAGCACCTCCAGCTTGGCCCATTCCTTCAGTTGTTACCAATTTCTTTTTCCAGTGAAATAATTTTAGGTATTTCAATTTATCTCTCTGTCAGAGGGTTGATTTCAGGTTTATACTAGGTTTTGTCTCAACTGCTGTGGAATTTCTAGGCCATCTCCAAATTAGGGAGTGAGGGCTTAATCATCAAATTTTCATACTCAAGAAAGCATTTGTCACTTGTGTACCTCTCTGTACGCCCTTGTCCTCTCTCCTCCTCTTCTTCACTTTGTGCTTTGTACTAGACTGTTATTAGCTGAATCTTCGTGTTTCCCAAAAGTTGTAAGTTGACATTTTAACTCCCAATGAGATGATATTATGAGATGAGGCCTTTAGGGGGTAATTAGGTTATAAATGTGGAGCCTGCATCAATGGGATGAGTACCCTATAAGAAAAGACACTAGACTCTCTCTCTCTCTCCTCTCTCTCTCTCTCTCTCTCTCTGGATGCCTGTGAGGATACAATGAGAAGACAGCCATCTGTAGAGTTGGAAGTTGACCCTCACCAGACATAGGATCTGCCAAGACCTTGATCTTGGACTTCTCAGTCTCCAGAACTGTGAGAAATGACTGTTTGTTACGTGTACATATTATGTAGTGGTAGGGATTGGGTCTCAGTGGCCCATCCTTCAGATTGTGAACATTGTGCCATTTGTAAAACTCTGATGAGGGAAATTTCAGAGGACACAAACAAATGGAGAAACATCCAATGCTCATGGATTAGAAGATTCAATATCATTGAAATGATCATATTACACAAACTAATCCACCAATTCAATGCAATTCCTATCAAACTACCAACATCAATTTTCATTTAGGAAAAACATTCCTAAAATTCATATGGAACCAAAAAAATGCCAGAATAACCAAAGCAATCCTAAGCAAAAGGAACAAAGCTCACGGCATCACATTATCTGACTTCGAATTATACTACAATGCTACAGTAGTCAAAACAGCATGGTACTGTTACAAGAGCAGACACAATGGAACAGATACAAGTGGACCAATGGAACAGAATAGAGAATCCAGAAATAAACCCAAATACCTATGCCAACTGATCTTTGACAAAGCATACAAAAACATACATTGGGGAAAGTACATCCTGTTCTACAAATGGTGCTGAAAAAATTGGGTAACTACATGCAGAAAAATGAAACCTGCTCCCTATCTCTTTCCATATACAAAAAAGTAACTCAAGATGGATTAAAGACCTAAATGTCAGACCTGAAACAATAAAAAATCCTAGAAAAAAAACCTAGGGAAACTCTTTTGGACATTGGGCTAACCAAAGAATTTACAGCTAAATCCCAAAAGCTAATACAACTAAAATAAAAACAAATGAGTCTTAATTAAACTAAAACCTTCTTCACAGCAAAAGAAAAGCTGTATCTTACTAGTTTATATAGCATTGAATTAAGAAATAAGGTGTAATAAGATATGGTTTATGAGATTTACCAACTATGCTTTAGAGAGTCTAGTTGGTCTTCTGCTATGTATTTCAGTTCACAGTATGTGTCTTTTTAATGAATTGTAGGCTTTAAAATATTATTCAAAATAGTTTTTTCAAATCCATGCCTGGTGCATAATTAATGATAACCAGGCATTTGTGAACTTGAGATGTAAGAATGAACATCAGCAGAAACAGCAGATAATAGAGACAGACAGGCAGGGTCTCCAGACACTAGAATTATTTGACACAGACTTTAAAATAAATTATGCTTATATTTATGAAGATGAAAAACAAATTAGCATGTTTCAGCCAAGAGCCAGAATCTATAAAAAGCAATATGAACATGTTGAAAGGACTTCTTCTTTGGGGTAGAATAAGACAACTGGGTGAGGCATGGTGTAATCCCATCACTTTGGAGGCTGAGGCAGAATTGTTTGAAATCAGGAGTTTGAGACCAACCTGGAAAACAAAGCAAGACTCTGTACAAAAAAATCTGTATATTAGTCAGGCGTAATGGTACATGCATGTAATTTCAGCTACTCAGGAGGCTGAGGCAGGAGGATTGCCTGGGCCTAGGAGTTCAAGGCTGTGGTGAGGCATAATTGTGCTATGGTACTCCAGCATGGGTGATAGAAATTCTGTCCAAAAAAAAAAGAAGGAAGGAAGGAAAGAAAGAACTGAAGTATGTGATGGTAGAGAAACAGACCGGCCCTCCCACCAAGAACAACTAGAAGGCATAAATACAATTCAAAACTCATCTGTTTAAGGCGATGGAGAATTAGTGTGCCTAAGGCTCCAGAGAAGGAAGAAACTTGGGGCACTGAATTGACTTCCACAGCCATTTTTATGCTAGAGGCAAGTGTCAGTCCTTGTGCCTGATGGACAATTTGGGAGGGTTTCAGCAAGAGAACAAAGAAACCAGCAGAACTTTTGGCAGAGATGTGGAGAGCCTCAAGCTGGCTGTTTTTCCCTTTAAGACATTTTGCTGACTACTAAAGAGGCATGAGAAGATAACATGATCATACTTGTTATTAATGGCAAAGCTGATAATTGGGTCTTAGACTGAAAGACAAAAAGGGGTTGTTTAATCATTATCACTTTCTTGGTTCCTGTAGCAGACTCCTTCAGAATGCCTCCACATAAGTTTGCCAGACATAGGAAATAAAGATGTAGGTTACCTATTAAATTTGAATCTCAGATTAATAAGAAACTTATTTTTAGCATAAGTATGCCTCAAGTATTGTATGCAACCTTACACACATATCCCACACTACAGACATGGGCTTAAGTGGCCACATTTATGCCTCTAGGTGCTCGCTCTGGCACTCTCTCTCCTTCCCTCGCATCCTTTTTCTGTTCTTCTTTCCCTCTTTCTCTACTTAAAGGCACAGGGAGTGTACTCAGAGAGCCTTGTACATTGGAGCTGTAAAGTTTTGCCAAGGTAAAATCACCTTGGTATGCCAAGCTACATGTATGTTGATTTTATGTGATGGTAGAGAAAGCTGTTTGCAGAGAGGAGACTAGAGCAGAAGTGCAGAGAGAGAAGCTGCATGATGACTTCCATACCCCCCAAAGCACAGCCATGCATGCTACACTCAGATCCAGAAGATTCTTCTGTATCTCCACTAATGAGTAAGCTCTCCTTCCTTTTAGGAAAAGTCCTGACTAAACCTCCTGCAAGAATTAATGGAAGCTCACGGCTAGTGGCGGGTTGAACTTTCTGGTTGAGTTCGAGGAGGCAGGCCCATTTCCTGTTTTTGTTGTGGCATGCAGTGGGCACTGTGCCTATATGGACAACGTGCAGCCAGTGCAGCCAGTTCCCTCTCTGCTCACCCTGCCAGGGACTTCATGACCAGGTGACTCAGACCTGCAGACCAGATTCTTTAGATACACAGAGAAAGGACTAAGGGGTTACACTGGGTCAGGGAGCTTTCTGGAAAACCCCTAGATGTAGCCCCTGGGATGTAAGGTATCGAGTAATCTCTACTGGTTCAATCATATACACACATGCCCACATGCCCCCATGTGCTCTAACCATCCTTTCTTGTCTTTCCATCACATTTATTATCATACCTACTCCCTAGCTCCTCTTTGAAATCCAAGTGTCATGATACATCAAATTATTCTTGAGATCCAAAGTGGCCCAAAGCAAAAAGGTGAGTGCCAGGCAGTGGCGACCTGAGCTTCTTCAAGGGATGCCTCCCCGAGGTGGAGGCTTTATTTTTTAAGGGTCAGGATATTGTAGACAGTGGCACAATCACTTTCTGACTGCTGCAATCTTCTTAGGGGCTTCTTGGCTCCAGAGAAGCAGAATATCAAGTTATTTTATCTCTGCCAGGGAATGCAAATCAGCCAAAACAGACAGCATCAAAGGTGGTGCTGACCCCAAGTGAGCAAAGTGTTCTTTTCTTCCTCACTCTCTCAGCCAAATTACCCAAGGTCTAGGAGAAAACTACCCAAGGGTACCCAACCAAGAGTTCATACTTAGCCAGGGCACAATTTCAGCTCTGACTCCTAAAAATAAAGATTTGTCTCTCTAACCAAAAACCTCATCCCTTAGATTTAGAAAGAAATGCTCACAAAATTTATAGCCAATATCATTCTACTTATACTGTTTCTTTAAATCCTCCCAGATCCACAATCTGACTTAACTTCACAGGTCCTATATGCTGACCACAGAAGGACTTAGTGGACATTCATGGAGTCGCCCCAGTGCCCATGACCTATAGCACTGAAGTTTCCACCTGCTTCTTGCAGACCCTGTACTTGGGGAGCTTGGGTGACCAGGGATGAGCAGCATGTATAACTGTCTTCACCACAGTCATTTTCTTGAGACTTTGCTCATGATATAATCTAGTCCAGTCAGGATTTCCACTGGAGTGCTGTGGTAGCAGATGTGCCTTTTCTCCTACAAGCCTTGAATTAGAAGTCAGGCAGTTTTCAATCTGTGGGGTTCCACTTGCAAATTGAGCTAACACTCTGGGTGACTGAGCAGAAAAATGTCTGAAGGCAAATGATAGTAGCATGGTTGAGCTACTGGACCAGCCACACTGAAGGGCTTTCCAGGTACACACCAACTAATCCCCTTCCTTCCTTATCCCAGTCTTGAATTGCATTTTCTATTATGTACAAGTACAGATATGTAGACCAACTAACAAATATTCTAGTGAGTAATGTGACACAGCTATTTATTTAAAAACTGCTACTGTGTGTGTGGTATTTCCTGACATTGCTCATTGTGCAATCCACACATATACTGGGGGCTCTGGCATAGGGACAAGGGTATAACTTTTTTTTTTGAGTGGGAGTCTCACTTTGTCACCCAGGCTGGAGTGCAGTGGCACACTTATGGCCACTGCAGCCTCGACCTACTGGACTCAGGTGATCCTTCTGATTCAGCCTTCCAAGTAGCTGGAACTACAGGCACGTGCCACCATGCCCGACTAATTTTTTAATTTATTGTAGAGACAAGGTTTCACCAAGTTGCCCATGCTGGACCAAGTTGCCCCTGGACTCAGGCAATAATCTCACCTCGGCCTCCCAAAGTGCTTGGATTACAGGCTTGAATCACCATGCCCAGCCAAGTGTATATCTTAAAGCTGCATTTGCAAAGTAAATATAATGTTTACATCTAGACCGTTTGCATATTTGGGTGGCTTGTAAGGGCAGACGGACAGATTATGTCTCTCCCCTATGTATTCACTCATTCAATCATTTATTAATACAGAAATAATAATGAATACCTAATATATGCCAGACCCTGATAGGTGAATAAGACAATATAGTTGTCCTTCTGCTTTTTAATGAGGGAGATTGATCATAAACAAATTAATATATATTAGAACAAATAGTAAAGTGTTGTGAATAAAAATAAATCAAGACAAAGGTAATGCAGAGAGTGGCAGGAATGGTATAAAAGTAAATGGAGTAAAATTAAATGGTGTAAAATTAAATGGAGTTCCTCTGAGAGGTAACATTTGAGAAGAGATCTGACTGGAGTCAGAAGGTGAGTCATGAGAAGACAGGGCAGAAAATTCCAGGCAAAGTTAGCAGTCAGTGCAAAGACCTTGAGGCTGGAACACTGTCGGCATGTTTGAGAAACAACTAGAAAGAGAGTGTAGCTGAAGCAGAACAAAGGAAGAGGAGAATATGGCAGAGGAAGTAATAGAAGCAAGCAAGGGTCAATCCCATAGGCCTTCTGGGACCAGAAGAACAAGGGTCCCTATCTCCAGACCAGGAACTGGTACCAGGCTGCACAGTAGGAGGTGAGTGGCAGACGAGGGAACCAAGTTCCATCTGTATTTGCAGCTGCTCCCCATCACTCTCATTGGTGCCTGAGCTCCATCTCCTGTCAGATCAGAGGTGACATTAGATTCTCTTAGGAGTGTGAATCGTGTGAATCCTGTTGTGAACTGTGCAGGCAAGGGATCTAGTCTACACACTCTTTATGAGAATCTAATGCCTGATTATCTGAGGTGGAGGTGAGGCAGTGATGCTAGCACTGGGGAGTGGCTGCAAATACAGATTAACATTAGCATTGAGGTTTCACTGCAGAGACCATAATAAATCAATTGCTTGCATACTCATATCAAAACCCTATTTGAGTGGCAACTGAATTGATGTACTCCAATTGTACAGCTGCATGTGGTGGCAGGCTTAAAGTCAGAATCCAACACTTATTTTCGTCCGTGTACGGCCTGTCCATTATTTTACTTACCATTTCCTTTCTATACCTCTTTATAAAAAAAATCATGAGTTGTATAATAATTTCATAATCTATCACAATGTAATAATAACAGAAATAAAGTGCACAATAAATGTTATGTGCTTGAATCATCCCAAAACCAGCCCTCCCCATCCATCCCTGGTCATGGAAAAATTGTCTTCCATGAAACTCGTCCCTGATGCCAAAAAGGTTGGGGACCACTGCAGAAGTAGATTGCATTGATACTTGTGTCTTGGTATATGCAGGGACTTGCTTCCAGGACCTCCTGATTTTATTCAAATCTGTGCAGACACAAAGCCCACAGTGGTGCCCTCAGAGCTCACGTGGCTCTCCATGTACTTGTGGGTTTTGAATCCTGCAAATGCTGTATTTTCCATCTGTGTTTGGTTGAAAAAAATTCATGTATAGGTGGGCCCATGCAATTCACACCTGTATTGTTCTAAGGTCAACTGTAATCCCTAAGTGTGGTGGGCAGCCTTTGAAAACTTTTGAGTGGGTGATTGATGATGTCAGATTTAAGCTTTAAGGTGCCTCATGAATGAACTTAACATGAATGAACATGAATGAACTTAAAAACATAATGCTGAAAAAAGAAGTGAATCACAGAAGAATTAATGAATTAAAAGCAAACAATACTAATTGATTTATTATTTATGGATACATTTTTTTAAAATTAAAGGCTGCTGGATGTAGTAGATCATATCTGCAATCCCTGTACTTTGGACAAGGTGGAAGGATCGCTTGAGCCCAGTAGTTCAATGCTGCAGTGAGCTATGATTGCACTACTGCAGTTCAGTTTGGGTGACAACAAAATCCCATCTCTAAAAAAAATAGAAAAATCAACAAAATGATTAACACAAAATTCAGGATATGGGTTGCATCTCAGGGGAGGCAAGAGAATGCGATTTGTGAGAGAATCCAGGGGATATCTAGAGTGTTGGTAAATTATATTTTTTAGTTTGGGGGTAGCCACGGAGTGTTCACTTTATTATTACTCTTTAAATCATATAGTCTTGTTTCTAGATATGATAAATTTCATAATAATTTTTAAAAAATACTCTAGTTACAGTGATTAAATGACTACAGGCAGGCAGGACTGATGCAGGGAGACATGTGACAGGGCTGTTGCTAGAATCCAGTTAAGTGGAGTTGGTGGCCATGGGCTAATGTGTGGCAGGGAGTGGGCAAGGGTCAGATGCGACTGACTATGTTTTAAAAGTGGAGCCAATAGAATTGCATATGCATTGGACATAGGGTTCGAGGGTTCGAGGACGAAAGTGCCAGAGTCCTGCTCCTGCAGAGTCCAGGGTACCCCAAAGGTGGAGACGGCGTCAGTGATTGTGAGAAAGAGAAAGAGAGAGAGAGAGAGAGAGAGAGAGAGAGAGAGAGAGAGAGACTGGACACCTGTCATGAGAATGCAGATGCCATTTTATTGTGAGTAGTAGCGAGCTTATATTTCTCTCTACAAGGGAAATAATCTCTGCAAGTTGTTGCCACAGAGCAAGTTAAAATCATCAAAACAAATCACTTACAACAAATTACATGGATTTTTTGTGATGTTAAGACGATACTTAAGTTTAAGTATTCCTCTCTGTGCTTGGCTAATGTTCTCTCTAAGGGCGGAGACTATTTCTACCCAAAACAACATAATCCCAACACGATGTTACCCTGTAAAAAACAGTCCCCGCAACACGTTAATATAAAATCTTAAAATTATAAAATTATAAAGCTTTTCATTAAACAACTCTACTTAAAACAAAACTTACATCCCAAATTAACTAATATATATTATAATCTTTCTAACAAATTTAACTCTTTATAAACTTAACTTCCTTATTCAAATTATCCAGGGAAACAGGTTTTTCCATAATAAAGTCTCTGGGGGCCAGAACAACAGTTTCTGGCCCAGGGGTTTGGAGCAGTTCATATGTAGACTATTTCCATCTGGTGGAAGAATGTGCACCTGGAGATCCTCTAGAATTGCCTGGCAGATGTTTCTTTTCTCATGGACAAGGAGTTTCTTCTTGAAAACTCTCTGGTCTTTCAAGCCCCTCGGTAGTTTCGTCTTGTTTGAATTCCTTTATTGTTTTCCTATCTGGAACATCCTATCTCTAAGGAAAAAACAGTTTAGAAGAAACTTCTAGTGATGTTATTCAGGCTTCAAGGTAGTTTTGGTTGTTAGATAAAACCTGTTTTACTCACTTAAATTCTACATCTAAACACTTTAACTTTTTATATGCTAAAACTTTAATGTGTATCTCAAATCCCTATAAACAAACTTATAAATCACCTACATATACCTTAATATAAACTTTCACTACACTTAAATCTTATGCCTTGTATTCAAACACCATAACTACAATTACAAATAATAAGTAAAAATATTCAAAACAATTCTTTGCCTAAACAAAATCAGAAACCTCTTTTTACCAGGTATTAGTCACAAATTCTAACCCTAAAAATAAGATCTGTAGCCCATGACCAAGCGAAAGAAAGCCCTTTTAAACATGCCTCAGAGTCATCACATGGGCAAAAGGGACAGGTTAAACAATGTAATAGGAAGTGGAAAGATGGACAAGGAGTTTCCAGTAGCCTGTGGCCCAGAGTCACCAGGACCCTGTCAATCTGGTGGGCCTCCAAGGCTGGCTCTCACATGAAAGAATATGTGGCAAGACCTATAAAGGAGAAGCCTGCAGGGCAGCCCTGTTTGGGAGGCATGGGAACCTTACCTCTCCAGACTCTGCTAGCTCTGGCGAGCCTGTGAGTCCAGGTTCTGAGAGGCCTTAGTGAAGATCTTCAAGGAAATCCTGGAAAATATGTGATACTGGGGACTAGCAAAGTAGCTCAGGCTTCTCCAGGCCCCATGTCTGCAGGAGTTTCTCTGCGTGCTTTTAGGCTCTGAGCCAGCTACTTGGGAGAGGACTTCAGCACTGACTGTTTTTCCCAGGGGCACTGGTTTGAAAACAAGGAAGAAAATGAAGCTTTGGGAGTAAGAGAAAGGAAAAGAACCTCTTTCTTTTTCTAGTAATTCATTAGCTAACTGGGCTTTTAATCAATCTGAAGGAGAATAAAAACCAAAACAAAACCCTAGAACCAACACAACTAAACATGGATGATCCTAGAGAGGCACAGGGAAGCAAGGTCAAAGAAGGGCTGCCTCGCCTCCTTGGCAAACTTCCCCAGGTCAGGTTGAAGCCACTCGGAGCAGGCCCACCTGAGGACAGCCCAGTTTCTCCCTGGTCCAGGGGTAGTTTGGCTAATCTGGCTGGTACCATGTGAGTCACATGACAGGCAGAGAGGCTTCTACTTCTGTGCACCGAACCAACTATTCCTAAGAAGAAAGAGGTATCCTCAGTGCTATGCAGTAGTCTTCCTCCCTTGCCTTGGGGAGTCAAAAGGATTAATCATAGGTCACTCTTCTGGGGGCTAGATGATATCAGGACCCTAATTTAAAGCCAAAGATAACCATGGTTCTTTGTTGGGATAATTACAACAACAACAAAAAAAGTGTGTCTGCATGATGACTGAGATTTTCAAGTTCCTTCTTCCCACTCTGTTTTCTATCTTCTTGTTCTGGAATCACACTAAAACAATACTACTGAGATAGAGTAGCTTCCCACCCCAAGTGTGGAAATAAAGAAAAGTCTTGAATTCCTTCAAGGGAAATTTCAGTCCTGAGAAGTAGATGAGTGACCTAATAGGCAAGAAGGTAATGCAGCTTAAAACAATAACCAAGGAAGTTACTATTATGGGGTATTTGCTTCCTCTACAGAAATTAAAGATAACACCTTAACATATGTCTCTGAATTATTTTCAGAAACCTGGACCCCCACCAAAGGGACTAGCATACAGACCTCAGATGTAAGAGAACTGAAGACTCAACTCTGACTTCTCTTCTTTGTTCTATATTTCTTCCTGAGAGGCTGGGGAGGGCACACCCATGAGCTAGAGATAACATTCTTTTCTGCTGATCCAAAATTTTTAGACAAAACTTTATTTCCTTAAGCAATCACAGATCAGAAAATCTTTGAATCCACCCATGACCTGTGGACCCTGGTTCAAGATGCCCACCTTCACTTTTGAAGATAGGGCTCCAAGCTCTCCTAGCCCGGAGGGTTTCTGTAGATAAATCTGCTACTATTCTAATTGGTCTTCCCTGGTACGTAGTCTGACCTTTTTCTCTTGCAGCCTTTAGGATTTTTTCTTTTATATCTACTTTGTTTAGGTGAATTATTATGTGTCTGGGAGTTGGTCTTCTCATTTGTTGTCTTGCAGGGGTTCTCTGAATCTCTTGTGTTTGAATTTTTTCATCACTGATGAGATGAGGGAAGTTTTCTTGAATGATTTCATGAAATATTTGTCCAATGTGACCTCTGTTTCTCTCTCTGCCTCAGGAAGGCCAATTACTCTTAGGTTCAGTCTCTTGAAGTGATCATTCATCTCTTGAAGGTTTTGTTCTGTCTTTTTGAGCTTCTTTTCTCTGTTTTTGACAGTTTGGGTTAGTTCTGTGTTTTGGTCTTCAAGCTCTGAGATTCTTTCTTCTGCTTGACTAATTCTGCTTTCCATGCTTATTAGTTTGCTATTTATTTCCATCACAGTTTTCTTTACTGCTATTATTTCTGACATCAGCTCCTTCCTATTTTCCTCTTGTCTCTCCTCAATTTTTAAAATTCTCTCTATTAATGTCTTGATTTCTGGGTTTGTTACATGTGACCAGTCACTCTGGGGGCTCTTCATTATTTGTGTTTCAGAGTCTGTTTTCTCAGTGTCTGATCTTCCAGGGGTCTGTGTGAGACCTATATTCTTCTTTTGTTTTTTTTTCATTTGTGTGTGTTTTTCCCCCTCCCTACTTTTTCCTTTCCCTCCACGTCACCATCTTCTTTAATTCTTTTATTCAGGGGTAGATTGCTTTTACTTCTGTTTGTTCAATCTCCTATTCTTCTTATGTATGCCCTCTTACTTTGATCAATTCTGGAGTTGGACTGTAGGTTGGGGGTGGTCCTTTTTGCAGTTTTGAGGTTTACTTAAGCGGGGAGCTGTGATTCAAAATCTATCTGCAGGTCCTGGTATCCGCTGACAGTTGTATGGATAATCTGATACCCACTTCCCACTGCCTTGGAATCTGTCCGTGCAGTGGGGCTGTAGGTTTACTGAAATAAAATGAGGTTAGCAGAGAGAAGAGAAGAGAATGGAGCAGACAGTGGGGGGAAGAGGGGGGTGGAGAGAGAGAGGAGTAAGGGGGGAAACAGACGAATGCATCAACAAATGGAGAGAGAGACAAACTGAAACAGATAAAAACAACAGACCACAGCTACAGACTAACCAGCTCCCATACAAAAAAAAAATTAAAACATACAATGATGCTAGCATACAAGCTAACCAACCACCTTATTGGTGTGCTGTTCCTCTATACAAAGATATGGTTTACCGAGAGGAGAAAAGAGAAGAAAAGGAAGAGAAAAAAAGGAACAAAACAATAGGAATAGGATCAAGTCATTAAACTAACAGAACCAATCAAGCACACTCTGAGACTTTGCGTTTAAGTCCAATGTACTTTCAGCTCTGATTTCTAGCTGTCTTCTCAAGCTGGCAAATTTGTTCACAGTTAGGGTCAGTTGCCCCTGGCCTGCTGTGAAGGACAGTTCAGATCACCACTCAGTTCACCACTCAAATCTGACCTGTGTCTGTTTTTCAAGCTTGTTTGTCCCATTTCGGTGTTGCTACTGTGAATCACCACCAGGTGGTGCTATCTTGCAGCCCCAGAGGGGTGGAGCTGGACAGGAGCTGGGCAGAGGCTGGAGATGGGAGCCTGCCTCAGGGCACATGGGAGGAGACCCACTGCCAGCAGGATATCATGGTGGCAGCAGAGGTGGCAGCAATCACAGTAGATCTTGCCTGCAGGGGCTTCAAGAACTGAAGTTGTGGATCGTCTCAGGCACGGGTGGTGCGATGCACTATGGCCACCATGGAGGCCACGGCAGCGCCAGTGGCTGCTGTGTCTGCAGCTGCAGTGGTTGTCCAGACCGCCATGATGACCCAGCAGTGGCGACGGCTGAGTTCCGTGTGAAGAGCAGGCTGCTGACGTTGGGATCCGCAGCCCACAGGGAGAGAGCCAGAGACCCTCTGTGTTCTCCTTTGTGGAGGGTTTCATAGACCAGGCTGCCCCATTGCTATGTTGCCAGAAGTCCCAGCCACCTTCACTTTTTACGGTAAAAACAGTGTATATCCTCCTTGTATTGATTTTTGCCTGTAACTTCTGCTTTCCTGAATTTAAAAATTCTTACCTGTAAGTCATTAGGGGGGTTAGGACCTAAGTGTTTGCTGCTTGATGCTCCTTGCTTGGCTCCCTACCTTCCTTTCTCCTCCTGCAAACTTCAATGTGATTATATGGTCTTACTGCACTGGGTGAGCAGACCCCAGCTTGGTTCAATAACAGTGTTAATAATGATAGCTACTCCTCCTACCTACCATTTATTGCTCACCATCTATGTGCTAGGCATACTGCTAAGTGGTCTCCTTACATTTACTCATTGTATTGTCATAGTCACCTTTGAGGTAGGTATTATTATCTGCATTTCACATACAGTAATGCTAGCCTGAATTCATCCAAATCTTTCCATCTGCCAGGCACTGTGCAAAGAATAGGGGTTACATCATTAGAAGAAAAGTACTACTCTTAGCCTTGTATCATAGAGGAGAAAACACACTCAGAAGAGCAGCGTGGCTTATTCAGGGTCTTCTACCCTGTTGGCTCTACACATACCTACTTTGTGCCCCCTCCCCTTCATCCAAGCCAGATGTCTTGCACAGCCTAGACTACTGAGTACAATTCTTTTGGACTTAATCCATACCGTCATGGTTAATACGCTTCTTCTGGATTAATTGCTGAAGGCAGGTAATCAACTGCCTTCTTAGGAGGAGAAAGCAGGAGTCCAAGTGTGATGGTGAAGAACTCTCATCCAGAGATTCCCCAGAAGGCAGTATGGGATTGTGATTGAGAACCTTGACTTCAGTGCCAAGACACCAGAATTCAAATCTTAGCTCTATCATTTACTGCTAACAACATAACCTTGATTTAGATGATTCTCTGCTCTGAGTCTTCAATTTCCCATCTATACAATCCTACTACGTAGGTGGTTATAGGGATTAAATCAGATAACACCTATGAAATGCTAACAAGTATCAGTCCAAAAGCTTAGGCACCAAGGAACATGATATCACTAATGTTTCTAAAATTGAAATTATTTATTTTTGACATAATTCTGCCAAAGTCGGCCCAAAACTTTAGCCAACTTTATTTAATGTGTACTTCTTCCTCCCGGAAATCTTGTTAAAATGAAGATTCTACTTTGGGAGGCTGAGGTGAGAGGATTGCCTGAGCCCATGGGTTCGAGATTAGCCTGGGCAACTTGGCGAAACTTCATCTCTACAATTAAAAAAAAACTAGCCGGGTATGGTGGCACATACCTGCAGTTCCAGCTGAAGGGGAAGGATCCCCTGAGCCCAGCAAGTTGAGGCTGCAGTGGCTGTGAGCATGCCACTGCTCTCTAGTCTGGGCAACAGAGTGAGAGACTCCAACTCAAAAGAGCAAGCAAGCAAGCAAGCAAGCAAGAAAGAAGATTCTAATTTGGTAGGTTTCAAGTGGGACCTGAGATTATGCATTTCTAACAAGCTCCTAACTGATGCTGATGCTTCTGCTGGCCCCAGGATCACAGTTGGAATAACAATGATCTAAAAGCAGACACTTGCTTAAATTAAGGTTGGAAAGGAAAGAAAACAAAGTGAAGAAAACATAGGATCATCTCAATTAAAAGTGCCAGCCCAACACATACTGCAGTAGCCACTCAATAAATGACAGCTGTCACCATTAATTTTTGAGAACAGAAATTATCTATATCCACAAGACCTATTGTCTACATTAACACGACTTGATTATCCATTGTCTTCATCAACATAATCTATTATTCCATGACACTTTTGCCAGGAAAGATAAATAACTTTGTTATTTATTTCAAGAATACCCTAAAAATTAATCTTAATGGACATTAGACTACTTATCATCTGTATCTACTACAACATATAGACTCACACGGTAGTATATGTTCCAAGTCTCTTTTCAAAACCTTTGCTTCTCTGTGTCTGCCATTCCTAATATGTCACAAGATTGCCCAATCCTAATTAAGACCTCTGCAAAAAAGGCCCATCTCAAACCAGATTCAAAACCTCATAAATATCTTGCCTTTGCCCTCCCTGCTTTGAAACCCAGCTAAGATCTGTCCATGTAGTGATGTTTGAACTGAACACTTGTGTGCCCCCAAAATTCATATGCTGAATCCTAATCCCCAGTGTGATCATATTTGAAGGTGGGACCTTTGGAAGGTAATTAGATCATGAAAGTGGAGCTCTCATGAATGGGATTAGTGCCTTTAAAAGAAGAAACACAAGAGAGACTATCTCTCTTTCCATGATGTGAAGAAGAGGGCCCTCACTAAGAACTGAATTTACCAGCACCTTGCTCTTGGATTTTCCAGCCTCCAGAACTATGTGAGATAAATTTCTGTTGTTTAAGCCATCCAGACTATGGTATTTGTTATAGCAGCCCAAACTAAGACAACTGCTCTCCCTTATAGCAGTAAGAAATAAACTCAACTTTGCTTTACTTTGATGGTATTTTGAGAGATTCAACATTTTAAAATAGATTTTATTTTTTAGAACAGTTTTGGTTTCACAGCAAAATTATACAGATTTTTTTTCTGTATAACCTCTGTCCCTAGACATGCACAACCTCTCCTCCTATAGGCATCCCCACCAGAGTTGTACATCTGTTACAATTGATGCGCTTACATTGACACATCATTATCACCCAAAGCCCACAGCTTGCATTAGGATTCAACCTTGGTGTACATTCAATGGGTTTGGACAAATGTGTAATGATATGTATCTACCCCTTATAGTATCATAAAGAGTACTTTCATGCCAGAGTCTAGCTCCAGCAGGTCAGGGTTTCCCAAAGGAGAAACGGAGTAGGCGATGAAGAGAGAAATCTTAGACACCTGACTCTGTTGGTGGACAGATGCCAGATGCCATTTATTGCCAGTTAAACAGTGAGTTTTTATATTACTCGTACAAGGAAAAGGACAAAGAAAATTCCTACAACAAGATGTAACCAATAACTTAATCAATAACCTTGGCTGAGATAAAAAACGGAACAAGTAGTTTATGTATGGTGTTTTTTAAGAAGCCACTCTGATGTGCATTCTTTCACGGACAGATGCTTTCTCAGGAGTGTCACTGTTTTGTGATTTTCAAGGCAGGCTATTCTCATTTATCATCTATGATGCTCAAGTTGCTGGTTATCTCTAGAAGCCCCTGAGGTGCTCCATGATGATAACCAAGTTTTAAGGAACCCACAACAAATCAAGAAAAATTAGCCAGGTGTGGTGGTGCATGCCTCTAGTTCCAGCTACTTGGAAGGTTGAGATGGAAGGATCGCCTGAACCCAGCAGGCCGAGGTTGCGGTGGCCGTGAGCATGCCTCTGCACTCCAGCCTGGGCAACAGAGTGAGACTTCGACTCAAAAAAAAAAAAAAGAGTACTTTACAGTCTTAAAAATCCTCTGTGCTCCATGTATTCATGTCTCTGTATCCCATCCCTATCTTGGAGAATCACTGATCTTTCTATTGCTTCCATAGTTTTGTCTTTTCAGGAATGTCACTTATTTAAAATTCTACAGAACACAGCACTTTTCAGATTGGCTTCTTTCACTAAGTAATATGCACTTAAGTTTCCTCTATGCATTTATGGTTTTCTATGTTGAATCCTTTTAAAACTGAATAATATTCCATCATCTAGATGTACCATAGTCTATTTATTCATTCACATACTGGAAGGATTTCTTGGTGTGAGACTCAGCCTTTTACATGTCTATTACTGTACCTTCCCACCCAGGAGAAAAACAAATGGAAGTGAGTGCTGCCTTGAGGGGTGTTAGGAAAGCAGAAGACGGAACCTGAGGGATCTTATGTGGTATCGATGTTGTCAGTTATGCTGGTGGCCAGGCCACCTGTGAAATACAATTGAACAATACAGTTCAATTCTTCTCTCAGGAAAAGGAACCCCTTTCCCAGTGGGTCTGACCCCTTCTCTTCATAATGGGCTTTCCCCGCCCATGGAGATTTTACTTCTCACACAAGACTTTAACCTGGTCTCTATACTGGTCTCACCGACTCTCCCAGGTTGAAGAGTGACCATGGAGTTTTTTCATCACTGCCGGGCCCAGATTTCTAAGGATGGTAAGTGGCAGATCTTTGAAGAGAAGGAGATTATTTCTCAGAATGTTCATATCTCTGTCTCTCTCTACTTCTGGCACCATCTTTTCCTTCCTGTCCAAGCTCAGAAATGACATTTTCATCCCTCCCCAGGCTGTTTCATCATTTCCAATGTTCTTTTGACTTCAACTAGGTAATAAAAAGAAATCTGTTAGCATAAGTCAGAGATGACCTTCTAATCCTTTCTGAGATTTCTGAGAAGTTTGAACTTTCTTTCTTTCTTTCTTTCTTTTTTTCTTTCTTTCTTTCTTTCTTTCTTTCTTTCTTTCTTTCTTTCTTTCTTTCTTTCTTTCTTTCTTTCTTTCCTTCTTTCTTCTTTCTTTCTTTCTTTCTTTTTAATGTCCGCCTATTGCATGGTGATGCTGCAATTCATTAAAAAAAGAAAAACCTTTATTTTATTATAGAGATGTGGGGTACAAGTCAGGATTAGGTACATAAGTAATCCATGTGCAGGTGAAGTTTTGGCCTCCAGCTGGTCCTTACTTCCTGGTTTAGGACCAGGAACCCTTTTGTTGCCAGGTACCCTCCCCCAACAGTGTCCAGCTACTGCTAATCCCTCCCTTGTGTTATTGTGGTTAATGTTCAGGTTCCATTTATGAGTGAGAACATGTGGTATTTGATTCTTTGTTTTTGTGATAGATCACTAAGTATGATTGTCTCCAACTCCATCCAATTTGCTGTGAAGTCCATGATTTTGTTCTTTATGGCTGTGTAATATTACATCATGTATATGTACCACATTTTCTTTATCTAGTCCACTTTTGATGGGCAATAGGATTGGTTCCTTATTCTTGCTATTGTGAAGAGTGTAGCAATAAACATGCATGAATAGTGCAGCAATCGACATTTTAGTTCCTTTAGAGATTGCCACAGATTGTTTTCCATAGAGGTTGGACTAGCTTGCACTCCACCAACAGAGTATAAGTGTCCCCTTTTCTCCGCATTGTGCCAGCATCTACTGTTTTTTGATTGATTAATTAAGGCCATCCTTACTGGAGTTAGGTGGTATCTCAATGTGGATTTGACTTGCATTTCTGGATGTTTGATAATAAATCTCAAACTGTTCATTTTATCAATTTGTTATTTCTTCTTTGTTTCAGTCAAATGCTTGTTTCAGTCAACAAACATCTTGAGTACCTACGATATGCTAGGTATTTTAGGTACTGGGGACATACATAGGTGCAAAACACAATCTTTTCCTCAAAAGAATTCATTCTGATAAGCAAGGATAGAAAAAGTAGCCGGGCTCGGTGGCTCAGCCTGTAATCCCGCGCCTTTGGGAGGCTGAGGTGAGTGGATTGCCTGAGCCTGCGGGTTCGAGACTTGCCTGGGCAGCGAGACCTCATCTCTATAATAAATTAAAAAATCAGCTGGGCATGGTAGTGCATGCTTGTTATTCCGGCTACTCAGAAGGTTGAGGCAGAAGGATCGTTGGAGCCCAGCAAGTCGAGGCTGTGGTGGCCGAGAGTGGCCACTGCACTCCAGTCTGGGCGACAGAGTGAGACTCCAACTCAAAAAAAAAAAAAAAAGAACAAAGTAGTTGGGGAAATTTAGGTAGTAGGCATTAACATGACAAGGTTTGGAATTCTGCTTTGGTACAATTATGGAACAGTGAGTAAACACTGTTTTTGTCTGAATTATCCTTTATGTAACTTGGATGTGGTTGGCAACAGGAAAGGCATAAATGCTTAGACCTTGTTGTCCTATAGAAACCAGAGTCCAAGGAGTAAACCCTCACCGGCCCTGCCTTCCCCTTCTCTTCTTTCCTACCAGTTGAGCTCCAAAATTGTGCCTTGATCTTAGCTCCTGCCACCCTTCCACTTGCAGGTGAAGTCTATGGAAGGCCTGATTCCAACCAGATGTAATGGTAACAGTATTGAAAGGTAGAAGATAACACTAGTTAGCATGGTTCTGGGCACACAACAAGGACATATAGTAAATGCTTGCTACACAAACTGCTGTTTGAAAATTAAAATGTATTGGATTTGCATTGCAGACGAAAGAATAATTTGTTCTTTGAATGTCATATTGAGGCTGTTTACATTAAAACAGAGCAGCCTGTCTTCCCTGCTCACCTTCAAGACTTCTCTGACTTGACTCAATAACCTGGCAGTGCATTTTTTTTGTTGTTAAAGGAGTAATAATTGATTAGAATAATTTCACAACTTTAAAAAAAAGCTATTTTTATTTGACAGGATATACACTTTTTGTGCATAAGAAAAGATGTATATACAGTGAATGTCCATTTTGCATTTAGTTAGTAGTTGTCACATTTCCATTTATCGTTGATAACCAAAGTGAGGTAATATTTACAGTATCCTCGTATGATTATTAATATTTGTGTTTGTTTTATTTTATTTGCTTTTTTTAAAAAAAACTAAGTACAAGTCATAAAAGAATGTGATTTCTTTCTGTAGTTTCACTGAATATTTTCTTTATTCTGCCTTCCATAACTGTGCTAAGGCAGACTTAAGGCTTTTATCACTGTGAAGAAAAATTTAAGACTTGGAAATGAGCAAAAGAGATTATTGGATATCTTTTCAATGAAAGGCTAAAGATGCCAGGAATTATTTAATTCCATCTAGAGGTGACTTTGACTAAGTTATTTTACAATTCTATAGAGGCAGAAGTTAAACTAAAGTAAACTGACAGCAATGCAAATAATTCTTGTCTGTAGAAATGTAAACTAAGTGTATCCAGTTGGAATGAAACTGACTATTGCTCTATGAATATAACAGTTTTTTGCAAATTCATTTCAATGTTTCTTTTCTGCATTGTAACTCACACATATAAGTTAAATAAGATATTTGGCACATGTTCATTTTATAACTGAAAGTCATAATTTCTATCATTTTTTTGAAAATTATCCCTTGACATCACATTTAATTATAGTCACAAACTTCCAGTTAATTTGTGACTTGTACTGAACTATTAATTCAGTAATTATTAATTACTAAGATATGTAGCCTTCTGCCATTTTTTGTTAGTACAGCAAGATGGCACAAAATACTCAGAACTTAAGAGCAAAAAGACGCTGGCCTAAAATCCAATCCAAGTAGAAACCAGTTTCTTTCACTCTAATATCCAATTCATTTGAAACTCACATGCTTATTGGTTGTGGTTAAAACAGATATGGTAATAGCCAAAGTAGGCAGCAATTGTTATGGGAAACTAGAAGAGATTTCCATATTACAGAGATCCATTCAGAATGAGGATGGACTTTGATGAATAATAAAATAAGTGCAAAATGTTGTAAAAAGCAAAAACAAAAATCAGCCAATGACTTTACAATGAAACTGTCTTACAGATAAGTTTTGCACTTAAAAATCAAAACCAAGAAAGGGCAACTATGTTCTCATCAGATTTATAGCATGCTACACTCTGATAGCATATGTGGGCCAGTGCCAAGAAGAGTCATTTCCCAGAAGAGCAGAACACACTAAATGGATCACCAGAAAATAGCCTCCAGTGAAGAAATCTCTGTAAAACAGTACTTCCTAATATGTGGGTCAGAGTAAGGGAACAGTAAATATTTGTTGAGTAAATGACCAAATGAGTGAACCAGTAACCATCCTCAAAAGACAGAGAGTTATATTATGGGGTTTGCAAACCATGATGTGCAACAAATGCTGTTAGGAAGGCTGAATAGGAGAAATTAGAAGAAAAAGATATGAATCTTGGGGAACCTATGGAGCAATCTCAATAGATGTAACATTTGCAGAATAAGAGAGCCAGGAAAAGAGTAAGACTCAGAGTATTTGAAGAAATAATAATTCAAACTTTTTGGAGCAGGATATCCCTTTTAAAACATCAAAATATTTAAGGGACCTCCCCATCATAATTGCCTTACTTTTTATTTGTATCCACAGGAATAAACAGCAAAAGCTATACAAAATTTAATAGTGCTTTTGATAAATTTGTATTATCACAATTACCTTGGGAGTTAGCAGGCATAGGTAAACGTCAATCCTCAATAAACTGAGCATTGAAGGAGCATAGCTCAAAATAATAAGAGCCATATATGACAGACTTACAGCCAACATCATACTTAAGTGGGAAAAGTTGAAAACATTTCTCTTCAGAACAGGAACAAGATAGGGATGTCCACTCTCACCACTCTTATTCAGCAACATACTGGAAGTCCTAGCAAGAACAATCTGACCAGAGAAAGAAATAAAGGGTATCCAAATCAGCAAGGAGAAAGTCAAATTATCCTTTTTTGTGGATGATATGATTACATACTTAGACACTGAATACCACATGTTCGTACTCAT
Organism: Cephalopachus bancanus; assembly: GCA_027257055.1. Taxonomy (NCBI): domain Eukaryota; kingdom Metazoa; phylum Chordata; class Mammalia; order Primates; family Tarsiidae; genus Cephalopachus; species Cephalopachus bancanus. The sequence goes on from JAPVLO010000020.1 coordinate 1,009,252, forward strand.
AAATGGGACCTGAACATTAATCACATGTTCATATCTTTTCTTCCTTTTTAGTGGGGTTGTTTTAACAGACTTGTAGATCCTGGATGTTCGGCCTTTGTCAGATGCATAATTTGCAAATATTTTTTTCCCATTCTATGGTTGTCTCTTTACTGTCTTGATGGTTTCTTCATTGTGCAAAAGTTTTTCAGCTAGATGAGGTCCTACCCATCTATGTTAGCTTTTGTAGCCTTCACTTTTCCTGAAAGTGATAAACTTGTGCTGTGAGCACCAGTCACCAACTCGTCAGTCTTGAAACCATTAGTGTAAGCAGATAGCATTTATTCAACAACACCAACACACAGAAGAATCCTTGAGTTCCAGAGGCAAGTATAATTCATGCTGTAATCCCAGCACTTTGGGAGGTCAAAGTGGAAGGATTGCTTGAGCCCAGGAGTTTGAGACCAAACTGGAAAACATAGCAAGACTTCATCTCTGTCTCTATAAATAATAATTCATTTTTAAAAATTCAGAGAGTCAGGAAAGTGAGTCTCTACAGATATCAACATACTTCTCAGGACATCAGGCTCAGAGTAACCCATTCCCAAGTACCTGTTTATTACAATGCACACACCCCAAGACTTTGAATTATGGGTGAAAAACAGTCTTGAAAATCAACAGAGATAAATGCATTTAAGTATTATTAAAAATAGTCCCTAAGTTCTCCGTCTAACTTAATTTGAACGTGTGTGCTGCATAATTTAATATAAAGTGTGTAATCTGATTTCTTGTATACATTCACAGTATTTTGGGGGTCCAAAAACAAAGATACCTATTCTTCAAAACATATTCCAATTTGTATACCTAAACCTGAATTGCACCCCACATCTTTAAAATATACACACATAAATAAATAAACAATAAATAAATATCCCAACTGATATATGCAATTAGTACCTGGGATATTTTCCTAATTCTCAGTATTATTCCCCTGTGATTCATAGTGATAATATCCATTGTGTGTTATACTATGTCAAGAGTCTTAAATTCTCGTCAAAGCCACAGACTCTTCAGATGTTCTCCATAAGGACTGAACAACAGAAACTTCAAGGAAAAGAATCATCAAAAGAAGCTGTTGAGATTTTAGTTTGTGACCTACAAATGTCTACAGAAAAGAAAATATGTGGTGACCAAGAGTAATGCTAATTAATTGGTCACACTCTCTAAGTTCAGCTGAGAGAATGATCCAAGGGGGGAAATTGTTAAAGAAAAATAGAAAAACAAACCTTGTATCCATACTTGTTTGAGGAAGCACAGCAAAAACACTCACTACCCAGTGTCTTGAAAGCTAATCTCCGTAGTATTTTCTTTCCAGTGTGCCATCCTGAAGGGGCTGAGGACAGGGAGAAGCAGAGTAGACCACCTCTCACACTACAATGACAGACCACAACATCATCCTGAATGTATGCAATTGCACTGGTGTTTATTCTTAATAGTTACATGGCATTTGCCACAGATATGAGTCAACCCAGAAACATCCTTATATGTGTCAATCTATTACAGTGATCAGCATTCATAAGTACAAAAGCCACTTGGGGGCATGGCTGACCTCCCAGAAGCAAAGAGTTCCCATTCACCAGGGTCACTTAATAGCTGATCCAAATGTTCCTCACATCTTTTCCCATCTCTCCTCTTTGTATTTATTTAAAGGACGGCCTGGGCCTTGGAAAGTACCCCTGCCTGCATCAGCAGTGTCCTACGTTATGCAACACTAGTAAGAGCTGTGGCAAAATCATACGTGAGCCTCCAAGTGATTAAAGTTCACAAGATGCTGATTATTATAATGACCACCTGAGTAAAAAGAACAGATTCCAACTCTCCATGTGCCCTCCTCCTTTGTTCTTTACCACCAGCATGTTACTGTCATCGATCTATTGCTAAAAAACCTTGTAATAATCTGCAACAAGGGATTCCATAGTATGGATCTGTGTAAGCATACTGGGCTGGTTATACCCTTTCTTGACAACTGGAGCTGGATGTAAACTCATAAGTCTCTGCCACTTGTTGTGACCACACTCACTTGTCAGGAGCCTGTAGAAGACAGTGTCTGTGTTGAATTTCCAAAATAATCAGCACTATGAAAATTTCACATAGGAATTCTCAGATCCATCCTTCCTTCCTTCCTTCCTTCCTTCCTTCCTTCCTTCCTTCCTTCCTTCCATCTTTCCTTCCTTCTTTCTTCCTTCTTTTTTTTTGTAGTCTCACTCTGTCCCCAGACTGGAGTACAGTGGTATGCTCACGGCCACCACAGCCTTGACCTGCTGGACTCAGGCAATTCTTCCGTTTCGGCCTTCCAAGTAGCTTGGACTACAGGAGCACCACATCTGGCAAACATTTTGATTTATTATAGAGACAACGTCTTACCAAGTTGCCCAGGCTGGTCTTGAACCCCTGGACTCAGGCAATCCGCATGCCTCTGTCTCCCAAAGTGCTAAAATTATAGGTGTGAGCCATTGCACCTGGCCAGGAATTCTAAAGGCAGATGTGTGACTGTCAAAAAAAAAAAAAAATTAAAACTTCCCCATCATTACTCTTGACTACTTCAGACTCATCTGCCATAATTCTAATAATCTGTGTTTCTAACCAATTCTGTTACTGTAAGTGTCTAAGCATTTCGTTCAAGATGGATGATAATCTTGCTATGTTAATAACCACAGGGGCTTTGTTTTCCTTTCAGCCAAACTATAGCAGTATTATCGTCAACATACATACCATATATTCAAAAAATCTGTGCATTTAAAATTTCTGATGACACATGCCTGTAGCACAATTTCCAGCTGTTAGCAGACAAACCATTTGCACACTTTGCCTATTCAGGGGAGGGTTAGAGGTGGTATTGGCATCTGTTTCCCCATTTTTATTGTGGCTTCTCTCATATTCACACAAAAACAGTCATTACCATTACATAGAAGACAGGAATGTGTTCTCTAGAAACACATTTTCTGGGGAAAAGAGCTTAGATTGTTTGTTGTAAAGTATGTACGACCGACTTTAAACATTCTTCCCTACTGGTCTTTTAAAATAAAACATGTTTGTTTATCTTATCGTGTGTGATATAATTGGACACATCAGTTGAAAGGGTACAACAAACCTCCCACCATTTCCCACCATCCATTATTCAAACATATAAGAACTGCCCCACATTTGCCCCAAAATGTTTGCTTCAGATTGCTGGAAGATGAGGTTCAGAGATCAATTGGAATGACCTGATGAGATCAGCAGCTGAGCCATCCATTCAGTCTCTAATGTAGAGAGGAGAACAGTGGGCTCAGTTCACCCTCCCATTAAGGTAAAAAATAAAACTCAGAGACATCTCCTGTCTCCTAATAACCAGACTAATTACTGTAAAAATAGTTGTCTCTTCCCTTCTGCAGCCATTGCTGAAGTGGTAGTGACCAAAATGAAATTCAATCCACTTGTAACTTCTGACAGAAGCAGGAACTGTTATGGTCTGAGGAACACTCGGCAGCTTTCTTGCTGCCAATGAAAACCCAAGAGACAGAGAACTAGAAGAGAGGAGTTTATTAGGAATTCAGGGAGACAGTGCCTACCCTTCTGGCTTGAGTCTGTTCCCTGTGCAGATTTTCCATCCCATGTTTATAATTTTAAAAATCAAGCAAAAACCTTATCAATTTCAGCTACTGATTAACATTGGTTGTATCCTGTGACTATTACTCAGAGCTCCAATTTTAACATTCCTTAGGGTTACAAGTTCTTCAAACAATTTAAGTTTGTGTACTTCCCAGTCTATCATGGTTCATTGTTCACACAAAAGAGTTCTGGCTTTCAAGACACAATTAGGTTCCAAGATTAGACATACTAAGATAATGATTAACATACACCTCAAAGAATAAATGGCTACAGTTTTAAAAGGAAAGGGAAAAGACAATATCTTTCAAAACTTAAGGATTCCATCTATTTTTTTTTATCTGGACCTGAGAAAGAGGATTTTCTGGAGATATGAGCAAACTGTGACCTCTCGTTCATCAAGAAATCTGCTTTCTGTTTAATTACTTATCTGATACTGGTTCTTCGATAAGTTGGGCACGTCAAAGCTTAGTCAAACTATTTTAACTAAGCAAGGGAGGTCTACACCCAAAGGAAATAATGTGTCTCTTTTTGCTACCTGCAGCCTAAATGTATGGAAAGTTTCAAAGCACATTTTTAATGTACAGAAGGGATAAATGCATCTTGTATTTTTCACATTTACAGAACCATAAAAAGCATTCTAATGTACTTTCCCACACTCACAGGAAGATCATGTCTTTCCCTCTTTCCAAATAGCTGAGAGCCCAATGTCCAATTCATGCCCACCCAGAAGGATGACGAAGTTCAGGTTGTGCCAGGTCACTGTAAGTGTCAGCAATTGGCAAAATAGTCCAGATTCATAGGAAGAAGCATGTTATCAGCACTGAACAGGTGCCATGGGAAAGGCTAATGGCACCCCGTCCATGTGGGCACTCACCCCACCAGGATGGTTATCACCAGGCTAAAACTGGACGAATACTGCAGAAAGACCCTTGGATGGAAAGTCGGCAAGTGAGAGGGAAAAGGGCAAATATGAGTGAGCAGCTGGAAGATGCAGGAGAAAAGTCATCTTATGTAAAGATAGTCCAAGTCTCAGGAGTCTGCTCTGGATGCCAGGGAACGGGCTCTTTAACCACAGCCTGAAGAAGAAGGAAGTGTTTGATCCATTTCAAGCCATCAAAATGCACCTCATCCTAATGTCTCAAAATAAGATCCTCCCCGCTTCCCTCAGGGGTTTGTCTGTGTCAGTTTTCTTTCCAGAGTCTTCAGTTCTATTTCAGTTATGCCGTAGGTCTCAAGATACCCCACCCCAAAAGTGTCTTTCTTAAATACTACAGGAGAGATCAACATAATACCATCTGACTGTTAGCACAATGTATTATCTGGATAATAACTTTATTTCCTTACTAAGTGGTGAATAGAGCTTACTTTTGGACCTATGGCTATACTGAGAAACCTCTATTCATTATTTTTTGAAATTAAAGGATGCTAGTCTCACATTCTGACAAGGAACTACTACATATCACAGACAAAATGTACTGATACAAATTACTGTTGGCTCCCAAAATGGTGGATGCTGTACTGGGGGTAGCAGCAATGAGTCTCTGGGGAGTTATCCTAACCTTTGCACCAACAGGCCCTGAGAGCTCAGGAGCAAGTTGGTGAAATGCTGTGACAGGATCTACAGTTTCAAAGTCCTTTTCTTTTCTTTTCTTTTCTTTTCTTTTTTTTTTGAGTTGGAGTCTCCCTCTTGTTACCCAGGCTGGAGTACAGTGGCACACTCATGGCCACCATAGCCTCAACCTGCTGGGTTCAGGTAATCCTTCCACCTCAGCCTTCCAAGTAGCTGTAACTACAGATGCACACCACCATGCCTGGCTAGTTTTTGTGATTTATTGTAGAGACAAGGTCTCACCAAGTTGCCCAGGGTAGTCTCAAACCTCCATGTTCAGGCAGTCCTCTCGCCTCGGCCTCCCAAAGTTCTGGGATTATGGGTTGAGCCACCACACCCAGCCTCAAGTCCTTCTATTTAAAGATTATGTCTATGAAATGATTTGTTTTGTTTTGGACATCATTCTCTTCTTTGAGCAAATTTTAATTTTTTGGTGGTGGTATGGGATGGGAGAGGTACATTTTTGCACTGCCAACAATGGCCAAAATCATTCAGTGGGGGCTTTGTGAGAATTTTATACTTTGAAAAATACAGTATTATATTGCATTTTCTGCTTGATAATTTATTTTAAAATACAATCATATAAATAGTATGTTATAAATGTATGTGCAGGTTAACCTTGATCCATACTTTAAGTGAGTTTAGTTGGCATTTGGTATGTGAGTTTGGGAATTCCTTAATCATTCATCCTTCCCGTAAACTCACATACCAAAACAAAATTTAAGCCCAAGCTATATTAATCATAAAATTTTGTTTTATTGACAGTGTCATTCATCCCAACAGCAGAATTCCCCCCAGGAAGAAGAGCGTTTTCAGAAATTTAGACTTGACTTGATCTCTCCATTGGTCCTGCAGCATAGCTAGTTGCAGGCTAATTGCATCTTCAATGTTTGAAGGGCAGTTGTTCTCATTAGTATTCACTCACTAGGAAGTGCTGCAGGGTCTGGCAATGAGGGAAGAAATCACTTCATGTTTCCAGAGGAGATATGTGCCTTCTCATACAGCTCACAAGGCAACAAAAGCACTCTTTAGAATAGATATCTCTATCACAATTAAAGCCCTGGGACACCAGAATGAGGCTCTGAACAACAGCTTTGTGCCTAGAGAAAAAAAGAAATGTTTTGTAAACATCTTATTTATAAATGACTTTCACTACCTTTAGAGTAATGACAATTTCAGATCTATTATCTCCAGCTAGGAACTGTCACCTGAGCTCCAGGCAGGTCAATCTAATCTACTGGACCTAGTGTCTCATACATGTTCATTATGCTTTTCCAAAAACCGGCTGCTTGCTACTGCTTCTCCTCAGCATCTGTCCCAGCATATCCTCAGATCATTTACCACCCATTATCCTGTGTGTCTGTTCATATTACTGGAATGTGAATGGCTTAGCTCAATAGTATTTTGCTTCCCATTCATAGTGGGGGAGTCTCTGTCCCCTTTCTGTCATTCAAAGACCCGGGCTGAGAGATGTCATTTTCACACGTGGTTTTCACGGTCACTCTGGGCAGATACCCAGGCAGCTGATGAGGGCAGAGAGAGTCCATTTGGCCTGCAATCTGTAGTTTGCCAACCCCTGCCTTAGAATGTCAATTCTGTGAGATCAGAGGCCCTACCTGTCTTCTTCACTGCATATCTCCTACATGGACTTGCCCTTCAAAAAGAAGAAAGAATTTTTATATTGTGTTTGAATCTGAACCTGCTAGAGGGGCTCTTATTTCAAGCCGACTGCAGAGAGAAAAAGCTTCAGCATAATTTGGTGTTTTCTTGCTAATGAAATAAACCACTCTGTATATATAAAGTAGTGGGGTTAGTTAATACTAGGCTTGTGAGGTAAAGAGAGTTATGGGTTAATTAACTCAAGACTTGGTAAGTGCATTTAAGTGTTGTGAGCAAAATCAATATCTTTTAATAAATATATTTAACAAACTAGTGAACAAAAAACTTTTTGTAAAATAACCACTAAACAAATTTTGTGGTACAAGAAATATATGGTTAAAGTTTATAGTCTTGTAAAAGTAAATGAAACGTTCGCAGCTGAATGGTTGAGCTAGGAAAGAACCATCAACTTGCTTTTCAATATCTTGGGACTAATCGTGAGAAAGAGAGAGATATATAACCAAGACATATTTGACCAAGACTCACTATATGGCAGTAGGCATTAAAAAAGGGGATATAAACATGGAAAAAGATTACTCAAACTAACTTTGCTTCTGCAAACAATTACAGACGTTGAACATACACCATAAAAAATACCTCCTTGAAAGCTTTGAAGAGTTCACAAGTGTTATTAAGTGCCAGGAACATTTACCAATAGTTCAAGTTCTCTTCTATCTGAGTGCTTATGGGGTCAGCATTGTGCCTCCCTGTCCTCTGTGGCCAGGTGACTTGCTTTGGACAGTAAAATATGAACAGAGGTAACTGATTTGCATTACTTCTTTTCAGGCTTTTGATGCCAATGTGAGAATTCATCATTATCATTTCTCCCCAAGTGAGGAAGTAGGGAGTACCTCACCTGCCAGCTTGACATGGAATGTAAGAATACATTTCTAGCTGGAGTGGTGGCACATGCCTATAGTCCCAGTTATTCAGGAGGCAGAGGCAGGAGGATTGCTCTAGCTTAGGAGTTCAAGGCTAGTCTGGGCAACATAGTGAGACCCTATCTCTACAAATACAAATATATGAGGGAGACTCCCCCAAAACCCAGAATTATCTTGTAGAGGGCAGGTCCCTTGTAGTACACGGTTCCACCACTAGCTAAGTGTTCTAGGAACCCACGGCATCAGTGTACCAGCTAGTTTGTTGCAAGAGGTTGCATTTGAGTTCAGTGAATTTTGGGGGGGGGGGAGATTCTTTCACCATGTTTGCCCATTTCATGATGGGTGAGCTACGAGTGCACCTGCCCATACCATGCTTAGTATTCAGCAGTTTTTGACCGAAAACTGTATGACCCCTGTGTCCTACTCTCACTGTTCACCCGATCTCACCCGGAGCAACTTTTTTTGTTTCCTCAGATGAAAAAAAGTCCTCAAAGGGAAATGATTTGCCAGTGTGGAAGAGGTGATACCGAAAAAATAGCAGAAGCACTAAAACTGTTTTGAGTCGTGGAAAAAGCATCTTGATAGGTGTATTGGATCAAACAGAGCACTTTGAAGGCGACTGAAGTTTAAACAAGTAAGAAAAAAATACACAATTTTTTAATAAATAAATTCCATTTTGGGGTCTCCCCTTGGATACATATAATATATACATATAAACATATACATTTATCTTGTTTTAATTCACTGATATTAGGCAGTTTTGTTACCTCAGCATATGTTGGTCTATCCTGACATTTATATTAAGACTGTGAGAGGTTACCAAACTAAATTGTAAGGGAACATATGAATTCAGAGGGCTTAAGCAGGAATAGAGTGAATAGAACTTGCTTTTGCCCTGAAGATGCTTGTTGATCTGGGAAGATTTGAACTTTGTTTTAAGGTCTTGTGCTGGAGATAGAGATGAGAGTCTGGTGACTACAAAGAAGACCCCTGACATGCTAAGCTGGATTCTGAGAAGGCTACACACTAGAATAAGGGTGAATCAGAAGGAAACACACTCCTAGCCAAAGGACTTCAAGGAAAGTTACATTAGCATTAAGTAGAGCAGGAAAAAACAAAAAACAAAAAAAAATCTCAATCTTGTGTAATTGAAACCAAAAACCAGTCCTCTATGAATTTACAGTTCAAATTGACATCATATGGCAGGCACAGTGGCTCACGGCTGTAATCCCAGCACTTTGAGAGGCAGAGGCAAGAGGATTGCCTGGGCCCAGAGGTTGGAGATCAGCCTGGACAACTTGGCGAGACTTTGTCTCTACAATAAATAAAAAAATTAGCTGGGCATGTTTGCATACACCTGTAGTCCCACCTACTTGGAAGGTTGAGGTGGAAGGATCACCTGAGCACAGCAGGTCGAGGCTGTGTTAGCCATGATGGTGGGACCACACTCCAGTCTGAGAGACAGAATGAGACTCTGACTCAAAAAAACCCCCCAAAAAACCCAAAGCAAAAATAAAACAAATTGACATCACATCACCTGGTGGTACTGGCCTGGAAATGCCTCTTTAGACACCTTGCAGAAGAAAACACAAATTCTTCCTAGAAAAAGATGCTTTATCCTGGGCTTAAAAGAACACTACAAATAATATTTCAAGCTTAGTGATCAGCCTACATAAACTGTAGCAAGTACACAAGGAAGCAAAGCAGTGTAATTGAGAGTCAGAAATAAAACCACAACAGTTAGTAGTCATGACTACTTCAGATACTGGAGTTGTCAGTTGCCTATTTTTTAAAAAAATGCTTACTTTATTTAAATCAATAAAGACACATTTGAAAGTAATGGCAGGGACTGGGTGCAGTAGCTCAAGCTAGTAATCCCAGCACTTTGGGAGGTCAAGGTGAGAGAATTGCCTGAGCCAGCAGTTTTGAGACCAGCTTGGACAACACGGTGAGACCTTGCCTCTAAAATTAAAAAAAAAAAAATTAGCTGGGCATGGTAGCATTCCTGTAGTTCCAGCCACTTGGAAGGCAGTGGCGGAAGGATTGCCTGAGTCCAGCAGGTCAAGGCTGTGGTGTCCATGAGCATGACACTGCACTCCAGAATGGGAGACAGATGAGACTCCAACTCAAAAAAGAAAAAAAAAGTAACTGCAGGGAAGAAGAAAATTATTTTAAATGTTCTAGAAGATTTCACAAAGAATCAAATAGAACTTCTAAACATGAAAAATGCAGTTTCCAAAATGTAAGACTTATTAGGCATATTTAAGAACCAATTATAGAATTGGGGGGGAAGATGGCAACTGAGTCCGTCAGACTGTGCGAGTCCTGGTGTGAGTGAGTGAGTGTATGGAAAATTTTGTGTACAAACTGGTGAGCGAGGGGGCACGTGAGTGGCTGACTGAGTGAGAGGGCTAGGGAGCTAGTGGCCAGGGCTCTCCTGGTGCAGTGGCTGGTGCCACAACTGCTAAGCATGGACCCTAGTGATTCCTGGGATGCAGAAGCTGAGCACCATTTTCTTTCTTTCTTTTTTAAAATAAAAACCAACAAAACCCTACCTGGGAAGAAAATGATGGAAGAGGCTAAGTGGGAGCTCGAGAGCAAGTGACCAGGCCCCTGGTGCATAGCTGGTGCTGCAGGTTCTCTGCTTGGTCCCTGGTTCTTGTCCGGTCACAGAAGATGAACGCCATTTTTAAAAAAAGGACAAAAGCTTTCCTATGGAAAAGCAGTGGGGAGGGGAGAGACTACCGCTCCAGGCTCTCTCACACCATTGGAAGGAGAGACTGCTGACTCCAGACTTTGCCTCACCACTTCAACTTCTGGCAGGGCACTGGCGACAGGGGCTATGGAAGGAGTCCAGAGGCAAAGTCCCATGGAAGAGGACAAGAGAGGTACTCCACCACCATCTTGAAGAAGGGGCAGGAAAGTGCTACAACTTGCTCACCACGGAGCAACAGACCTGATCTCTGTGATTGGCAGATCAACTACTCAGGGATTGATTATGACCCAGAGGGAATATCCTGAAAGCATAAACTTCGGAGGGATCTGATGAGTGCTGAATTCCAGGTGTCCCACCCTCTACCCTGATCCAACCACAGGACAAAGGGTATGGCCAGAAAAGGACGAGGAAGGACTCCAAAGAGATCAGTGGTGAGTCTGAGGCTGACCCAAACCCCCTCCTCTCCAGCAATCCTCTGAATGTCAGACCCACACAGCTGGGCCACAACTAAGAGGGACAAACCCAGGCAGATCCTGCACATCAGCCGCAATAGGAGAATTCCATTCCAGGATAGGCCAGGCTGGGGCACTCCCTGCGAGTACATACCAAAGAAAGAGACAATCTGGCACCTCCTCAGTGGAGGAGATCTCTCTAACCATCCCAGAGTGGAGGGGAAGACTGCAGCCCCACCCACCTCCACTGCCCCTCCTCCTTCCCTGCTCTGGTCACTGAGGAGAGAGTGAAAGAGGTGGCTCTATGCTGGAGAACCTGATTAGAGGAACAATTACAGAGCCTGCCACAAGGGGGCAGGTTTTTTTTTTAAATTTTAATTTTTAAAAAATCTTTTAAAATTTTTTGACTGTTTGTTTCTTAGTTAATCTATTTTAAAAATATTTTTCCTGCCGGGCTCGGTGACTCAGCCTGTAATCCTGCGCCTTTGGGAGGCTGAGGTGAGTGGATTGCCTAAGCCCATGGGTTTGAGACCTGCCTGGGCAACTTGGCGAAACCTCATCTCTACAATAAATCAAAAATCAGCCGGGCATGGTAGTGCATGCCTATAATTTCGGATGAAGGCTGAGGCGGAAGGATCGCCGGAGCCCGGCAGGTCGAGGCTGTGGTGGCCGGGAGCGGCCACTGCATTCCAGTCTAGGCGACAGAATGAGACTCCAACTCAAAAAAAAAAAAAAAAAAAAATTTCCTTTGTGGATGAATGTATATGTGAGAGTTTGATCTGCATCCCTCCCAAATTTTTTTTCTTTTTTTTTTGTTTCTTCTTTCATTTGTCATTTTCAGTTCATGTGTGTATGTGAATGATTGAGTGTTCATCTTTCAATTTTGTTGCTGTTGGTTTGTTTTTGCTCTTTTATTTTTCTGGGGTTTTTTTATGTTCATTTTTTATATTTCAAGGTGTGTGTCAATATATGTGTGAGGGTTCATTCTGAATTCCTTTTTTTGTTTTCTCTTCCAGTCTTTCTGTTTTTCTTCTGTATTCACTTTGTGCTAGATGTGTGTGTGTGTGTGTGTGTGTGTGTGTGTGTATGTGTGTGTGTGTGTGTGCGTGTGTGTGTTTAGTTTTATTTTTTTTGTTGTTTGTTTTGTTACTCTTTGTTGTTATTTCAGTTTGTTTTGGGGTGTGTGTATGTCTGTGTGTGTGTATGTTCACTTGTTTTTAGCATCAGTTTCTGCTTTGATTCATCATATAGAGTGGTGGTGGGGAGTGGGTCTCAGGGAACACATACCACAATAAGTGAACATTGTAACTTGCAAGTAGTTTCTGAATCCTAGCACCCCATCCCTATTTTATTTGAATTTTAGAAACTACAAGAGCAACAAAGCTTCCCATCCACAGTCCTATTTCAAAATAGAACAAATCTAGAGCCCAGATCAGGGAAGAATAGAGGACTGAGCAGACATCAGGAGGGAAATTCTCTCCCACTGACACTGAATAACAGAACTAAAGAGAAAAACAAGAGATCTGTCACAAATGAGGAAAAACCAAAGGAAGACCACAGGCAATTTCAAGTGTACCAAAGACAAAACTCCTGAAAAAATCAGACCTTGGTGCCCAAACAATGGAAGTCACCAACGACTGGCTCCAGAATGCGACAGGGATTATGGAATGGATGGAAAGAGTGAATAAGACTCAAGAAACACAAGATGCAACAATGAAAGAACTTGTAACAGAGATTTTGGCAATAAAAAATTTCTTCCAGGAAATAAATAACAAAATGACAAGCATGGAAAGCAGAACTAATATAGCAGAAGAAAGAATCTCAGAACTTGAAGACCAGAACATGGAATTAAGCCGATCTGTAAAAAACATAGAAAGAAGACTCAGAAAGAAAAAAGCCTACAAGAGATGTGCCATTATATCAAGAGGCTGAACCTACGCCTGTTTGGTATCCCAGAAGAAGAAAGAGAAATGGAGAACATCTCGGAGCAATGTCTCAGGAGGTAATCCAAGAAAACTTTCCCCTTCTCACCATAGATGTGATCAGCCAAGCACAAGAGATACAGAGAAACCCCACAAGACATCAAATGAGAACACCAGCCCCTAGACACCTAGTAATTCGCCTACATAAAGTAGGCACAAAAGAAAAAATTATAAAGGCATCAAGAGAGAAAGGTCAGACTACCTACTGGGGAAAATCAATCACAATAGCAGCAGACCTATCAGCAGAAACACTACAAGCAAGAAGGGACTGGAGTTCTATATTCAAAGTCCTCAAAGATAAACAATTTCAATCAAGAATTTCCTATCCAGCCAAACTCAGCTTCATCAGTGATGGAGAATTAAAATCCTTCCTAGACATCCAATCCCCAAGTGATTATGCAGTTTCCAGACTCTCTTTATAGGAGACACTTAAAAAGACATTAAGCACAGAAGAAAGAAAGAAAGAAAGAAAGAAAGAAAAAAAGAATGACCACATACTTCCCAAGAGAACAGTGGAGAACAGAATCAACAGAGCATATAGCGCAACAAGAAACTTGAAAACACACACATACATCAACACCAAAACCAAAAGAAAAACAGCAAAGAAAAACTTTATAAAAACCTCAAGACAGGGATAAACAATCACATTTCAATAAATCAGCCTGAATGTGAATGGACTAAATGCACCACTGAAAAGACACAGAATGGCAAACTGGATAAGAAACCATGACCCAATGATTTGCGTATCCAGGAGACTCATCTCACTACAAGGGATGCATATAGGCTCAAAGTTAAAGGATGGAAAATGAGTTTCCAGGCAAATGGATCACAAAAGAAGGCAGCAGTTGCGATCTTAATATCAGACAAAACAACCTTTAAGCTATCAAAAATTTTAAAAGATGCAAAAGGACACTGCATAATGATAAAAGGTTCGATCCATCAAGAAAGATTCATCCTAAACATATAAGCACCCAACACAGGAGCACCAGCATTTATAAAACAACTACTAAGTAAAATAAAAAAAGATATTGATTCTAACACTATTATAGCAGCGACTTGAATACCTCACTAACAGCCCGAGATAGATCACTGAGGCAGAAAATCAGCAAAGAGATCCAGAACCTAAACTTGACACTTGACTAAAGGACTTAATAGATAGATACCTACAGATTATTCTACCCAACAACCACAGAATATACATTCTACTCATCACCACATGGAATGTACTCCTACATCAATCACATCTTTGGCCATAAATCAAACATTAAAAAATTCCATATGGTTCAAATCTTGCCATGCACATTCTCAGACTACAATGGAATAAAAATAAATATCAACACCAACAACATTTCCCCAAAGCCCACAAATACATGAACACTAAACAGCATGATGATGAACAACTACTGGGTCAATACTGAAATCAAAGCAGAAATAAAAGATTCCTGGAAACAAATGAAAATGAAGAAACATCTTACGAAAACCTCTGGGGTGCATTGAAAACAGTTCTCAGAGGGGAATTTATACCTCTATCAGCACACATCAAGAAAATGGAAAGATCACAAGTGGAGAGCCTAACAAATCACCTAAGGGAGCTGGAAAGAGAAGACCACCAAAACCCCAACTTTAGTAGAAGAATCCAAATCACCAAAATAAGAACCCAAATACGGGACATAGAAGACAAAAATATCATAGAAAATATCAGCAAATTAAAAAGCTAGTTCTTTGAAAGAATTAACAAGATTGATGGACCCCTAGCCAGAATGACCAAGAAAAAGAGAGAAAAAGCCCAAATAAGCACAATCAGAAATACCAAAGATCAAATCACAACTGACCCCCCCAAAATACAAAAGATTATCAAAGATTACTGTGTATACCTATATGGAAACAAACTTGATAGCCTAAATGAAATGACTTTCTGACATCACACAACCTCCCCAGGTTGAAACAAGAAGACACTGAGACATTAAATAGACTAACAACAACCCAGGATATTGACTCTGTCATACAAAAACTACCTACAAAACCAAACCAAAACAAAAAAAACCCTGAACTGGATGGCCTTCCAGCAGAATGCTACAAAACGTACAAGGAGGAGCTAATATCAATACTATTGAAAGTATTCCAGGCAATTAAGAAGGATGGGATTCTCCCCAAATCATTTTACGATCTAACATCACACTGATACCCAAACCGGGTAAAGAGCCAACAAAAAAAGAGATATACAGACCAATATCCCTTATGAACATAGATGCAAAAATCCTCAATAAGATTATAGCAAATCGGATTCAATAACACATCTCAAAAATCAACCACCATGACCAAGTAGGCTTCATCCCCAAGATGCAGGGCTGGTTCAACATTCGCAAGACCATAAATGTCATTAAATACATCAACAGATGTAAAAAACAAGAACCACATGATTATCTTATTAGATGTAGAAAAAGCTTTTGATAAAATCCAGCATCCTTCTTGATAAAAACCCTCAAACACCTAGGTATAGAAGGAACATACCTCAAAATAGTAAGTGCCATCTGTGATAAACCCACAGCTAACATATTGCTAAGTGGACAGAAACTGGAAACATTTCCCCCGAACACTGGACCAAGACCAAGGCTGCCCACTCTAACTCTTCTTGTTCAATATTGTGTTGGAAGTCCTAGCTCAGGCAATTAGACAAGAGAAGGAAATCAGGGGTATCCAAATAGGTAAAGAGGAAGTCAAGTTATTCCTCTTTGCTGATGATATGATTCTATACCTTGAAAATCCAAGAGAATCTGTCATAAACCTGCTTGCACTGATAAAGGACTTTGGCAAAGTCTCAGGGTACAAAATAAATGTGCAAAAGACAGTTGCATTCCTCTACACCAACAACAAGCAGGCAGAGACCCAAATTAAAAGCAAAATCCCATTCACAATTGCCACACAAAAAATTAAATACCTCAGCATCTTCCTAACCAGAGAAGTGAAAGACCTTTACAATGAGAACTACAAAACACTGCTCAAAGAAATCCAAGAAGATACAAACAAATGGAAAAATATTCCATGCTCATGGATAGGAAGAATCAACATTGTTAAGATGTCCATCCTACCAAAAGCAATCTACAGATTCAATGCAATACCCATTAAGTTACCAACATCATTCTTTGCAGACCTGGAAATGGCAATACAGAAATTCATATGGAAACATAAACGACCATGAATGGCCAAAGCAATTCTTAGCAAAAGAAACAAAGTAGGAGGTATTACACTTCCAGACTTCAAACTTTACTATAAGGCTACAGTAATCAAAACAGCCTGGTATTGGTACAAGAACAGGCACATAGACCAATGCAACAGGATAGAGATTCTGGAAGCAAAGCCTCAATTTCTCAACCAACTCATCTTTGACAAAGCCTCCCATGATAACCACGGGGGAGAGGAGAACCTATTCAGTAAATGGTGCTGGAAAAACTGGCTGATCACATGCAGAAGATTGAAACAGGACCCCTACCTATTACCATACACAAAAATTAACTCTAAATGGATCAAAGACCTAAACATAAAACCTCAAACTTTAAGAATCTTAGAAAATGCAGGAGACTCCCTTATGGAAATTGGAACTGGCAACCAATTCCTATTCAGAACCCTAAATGCCCATACCTTAAGAAATAAAATAGACAAGTGGGACCTCATCAAACTAACGAGCTTCTGCAAAGCAAAAGGAACCATCAAGAGAACAGAGAGACAGCCCACAGAATGGGAAAAAATTATTTGCCAGCTGTATATCTGACAATAACTAACTTCTAGGATCTACAAGGAACTCAGATGCACTGAAAGGAAAGAAAACAGACACATTGAAAAAGTGGGTAAAAGACATGAATAGACACTTCTCAAAAGAAGATATATGGGCAGCCAACAGATACATGAAAAAGTGCTTGGCCTCACTACTCATCAGAGAAATGCAAATAAAAATCACATTGAGATACCTCCTAACCCCAGTAAGAATAGTTATCCTTATAAAACAAATAACAAGAGATACTGGTGAGGATGCGCAGAAAAAGGAACGCTTCTATACTGCTGGTGGGAATGCAAACTAGTGCAACCTCTTTGGAAGACAGTGTGGTGATTTCTGAAAGAAGTAGAAATCGATCTTCCATATGACCCAGCAATTCCCCCACTGGGAGTATACCCGGAGGAACTCAAATCATTCTCAAAAAAGATACCTGCACACGTATGTTTGCTGCAGCTCTATTCACAATAGCAAAACCATGGAACCAACCATGTTGCCCATTGAAGCTGGACTGGATAAAAAAAAGGTGGTACATATACACAATGGAATATTATGCAGACATAAAGAAGGACAAACATATGGACTTCACAGCAACTTGGATGAATTTAGAGTCAATCATACTCAGTGATCTATCACAGAAACAAAGAACAGACTACCATATGTTTTCACTCACAAGTGGACCTTGAACAATTATTATAATACAGGGATTGGCACAGTGGGAAACTTTTGGGGGGTGGGATTGGCAGTTGAGGGAAACTGCTAGGGGAGAGAGGGGCACACCTTATCAACAAGGGTACCTGCATAATCAACATTTGTATACCTAACCCTGAATTGTACCCCACATCTTTATAATAAGGCTAAAAAAATAAAAATAAAAAAGAGCCAATTATACCTAGATAAAGAGAGATTTATGAACAGGAGACTAAGCCAGAAAGTTATATGGACTGCAGCATACAAAGATTATGGACAATATGGAATTGAAGTTAGGAAACATTAAAGACAGAGTGAGTCATTCTAATATATATTTATTCAAAGTGCTAGAAGGTAGAAGAGTAGATAGGTCAGAGGCAATATTAGGTTAGATAATGTCTGAGAATTTTCCATAACTGATGAAAACCACCAGTTCACAGATTTGGGGGTTGTGATTCCCAAACCAGATAAACAAAAATAAATCTCACCCAATACATCAAAGTGAAATGTTATATAATTTCTGCATACAAATAACAAAACTTAAAAGCAGCTAGAGAAATAAAGACAATTTACCTTTGAAGTAGCAATAGTTCTGACAGCTGACTGCTCAAGATCTTCAGTGCTGGCCAAGGGAAGTGGCATGTGCCTGTAGTACCAACTACTCTGAAAGCTGAGGCTGGAGGATCCCCTGAGCCAAGAACTCAAGGCTGCAGTGCTCTGTGAATAGCCACCGAACTCCACTCCAGCCTGGGTAACCTAGTGAGAACCCCATTTCTTAAAAAACAAGAAAACGCAGTGGAAAACAGAAGTCATGAAAGTGCTGTCTGCAGTGCAATGCCAACCCATATTCTAAAACTTGTAAAATATAATTTTAAAATAAGAATAAAATTAAGACTTTTTAAGGTAAACCAACACAGAGAAAACTCACCAAAACTAGTCCTGATAAGAAAACAATTCTAAAAGATGAACCCAAGAAGATGGGGGGTAATAACAGGTACCAATTGGAGGCACAAAATGGGATGAAGAGTTGAGAAATGGTAGATACATGAGTAATTTGAAATGGACATAAACTGTACAAACAATGTTAGTGATTTGTGAATGTAAACAAACAGAATGAAGAAACATCATATATGAATCACCAGAGATATAAATAAAATAAAGTCCTCTAGTGTCCCTGTGTGATCTGGAAAGAATTGATTAATTTTAGAGGTTTGTTAATATGCATGTTTTAATGTCTTAGGGTGACCATACAAAGAATGGACACTTCTGAACTAGTAAAACTTTAAAAAAATCAGCCCCTCATCAGACTTAGCCTGTAATCCTAGCACTTTGGAAGGCCAAGGCGAGTGGATTGCCTGAGCCCATGGGTTCAAGACCAGTCCAGGCAACTTGGCGAGAACTTGTCTCTACAATAAATCAAAAAAATAATTAGTCAGGCATGGTAGAGTGTGCCTGTAGTTATGGTTACTTGGAAGGCTGAGGTGGAGGGATTGCTGGAGCCCAGCAGGTCAAGGCTGCGGTGGCCATGAGCATGCCACTGCACTCCAGCCTGGGCGACAGAGTGAGATTCCCACTCAAAAAATAAAAAATAAAAAAAAATAAAAGCCCCGAAAAAGGCAAAAAAGAAGAGAAAAGAAGAATACAACAAGGAGGACAAATAGAAACCATAAAACATACTGGCAGCTTAAAATCCACTGGGGATTGCAGTGTATCGGGAATCATATTACATGTAGATATATTAATTGTCCCAGCAAAAAAAGTAAAAACTGAGATACTGAGGAAATAATCCTGCTTATGTTAAGAAGATACAAAAATACACAATCCAAATATTAACCAGAGGGAAGCTAATATAGTTATATTAATATTAGCTAAAATAAATTTAGAGCAAAAATCCTTACCAATGATAAAAAGATAACTTTTTAATGATAAAAATTCAATTTACTAGGAAAGATATAACCACTCTAAAATTTTATTCATCCAATAACATGACCTCAAAATGCATAAATCAAAAATTGTTAATATAAGGTAAATAAATTCAAAATCATGGCAAAAGATTTAATATAATTCTTCCAATAGTTGGTAGAAGAAACAGAAAAACTGAATTTTAAGTACACAAAAAATTTTGACATCACAATTCTTACCTAATGAATTTGTATACAGTGCTGTAACTGACAAATGCAGGATACATATTCTTTACAAACATACATAGAAAGTTTTAATAAATTGACCAAAATAAGTTCATAATATATGACTAATACATTTCAAAGGATTGCACTCATTTAGAGTGTACTCCCTGACCACAGTGCAATCAAGCTGAAATATATAGAAACATAACTAGAAAATTTTAGAAACATAACTAGAAAATATTTTTGCAAATTGTAAACATTTTATATAACCCATGAATTAAAAAAAGAAATCGTAACAAAAATTAGAAAATATTTTACACTAATATTAACAAAATAGGACATATAAAACTTGACATATAGCTCAAGCAGGACTCAAGTGAAAATTTATCTTTTCAACGTATAGCTGAGAAAAGATTAAAGACTGAAAAATTAAAAGTTAAGCATTCAAATAGCAAATAACTTTTAAAAGAAGTAAACAATAAAAATTATAATAAAATAGAAAACAAACATAAAAAAGAAACATTCTTTGTGAAACTGATAAAACTGACACATCACTGGACACTATGGCTCACTCCTGCAATCCCAGTGACTTGGGAAGCTGAGGGGAGAGGATTACTTGAAGCCAGGCATTCAAGTCCAGTTAGTGTAACATAGCAAGATGCCATCTCTAAAAAATAAACAAAAAAAATAGGCCAGGCTAATGTGGCATGTGCCTGTAGTCCTAGCTACTCATTAGACTGACGCAGGACAATTGCTTGAGCCCAAGAGTTTAAGGCTGCAGTGAGCCATGATTATGCCACTGCACACCACCCTGGGAGACAGAGTGAGACCCTGTCCCTAAAACAAAAAAAACAACAAAGAAACCTGACATAACCTTAGCAAGTTTCACAAAGTAAAAAGAGGGAAGGTAAGCAATAATAGAAATAGAAAAATCATTAAAGATGCTGCAGATATTAAAATAGAGTAAGAAAGGCCAGGCACAGTGGCTCAAGCCTATAATTCCAGCACTTTGAGAGGCCAAGGAGAGAGGATTGCCTGAGCTCAGGGGTTCAAGACTAGCCCGTGCAACTTGGTGAGACCTTGTCTCTACAATAAATAAAAAAATAAGCCAGGCATGGTAGCACTTGGCTGTAGTTCCAGCTACTTGGAAGACTGGGGCAGAAGGATCTCTTGAGCCCAGCAGGTAGAGGCTGCGGTGGCCATGAGCATGCCACTGCATTCCAGCCTGGGTGACAGAGACTCCAACTAAAAACAAACAAACAAACAAACAATAAAATAAAATAGAGTAAGAGGATATTACTACTAATTTTAGGGCAGTAAATTTTAAAGTTTATGTGGAATAGAGAAATGCAATGACTCAAAACTGATGATAAAGAAATTTCAAAAATGAATAGGATAAAAACCATTTAAAAATTGAATCAGGTAGCAAAAAAATTTTCCACACACAAAACTCAAGCCCCAGATAATTCTAAATGCAAATTCTACCCGATATGCAAAGCAGAAGAAGAAGGACAGAGAGAAGAGAAAGGAGAAAGAGGCAGATACGGAGAAGGAGAAAAGAAAGGGGAGAGAGAGGGTATAAGGTTGGAAAGGAAGAATGGTATTGTCATGATTTGAAGATAATATATGCATTTATTTTAAAAATTAAATGAAATTAATTAAAAATTTTAGAAAGTTTGATGAATAAAAATGTAATATATAAAAGGGAGTTGGATTTCTACATATTAGCAAGAAATTGTTAAATTACATTTAAAATTATTTTATTTACAATAGGATCAGTATTATTAGTTGCAAACAACAGAACTGACTAGATATTGAGTAGCTCATATAAATGCTAAGCCTCCAGGAATAGCAGTTAAAACCATTCAGCTAACTGAAAAAGAAATTATTTCCACCATTACAGCTCTACTGATGCCAATTCTCCTGTAGAACTCAACCATGTGGGTGCCCTCCAAAGCTGAATAATCCTGTCACAGATTTCTTTAGCAAAATGTGTTTCACCTGGGGCCACCTTCTACAAATTACTCACGTCTTTTTTTTTTTAGATTGGAAAATATAGTTTATTTAGAAAGTAAATGCAAGAGAGAGAGAGAGAGAGAGAGAGAGGAGATTCAACTCTCCAAGGTAGAGAGGGGGGCCAAGTTACTCACTTTAAATTGAAATCTCCTGTCGGTGCATCTGATTGGTGGGGCCCAGGTCACATATGTCTGTCCCAGCTGCAAAGGTCACTGGGGAACAGAATTTTCTGGTATTATCTTTCATAAAAATATAAAGTATCTTGACTAAATCTAACAAAATATGTTTAGGACCTTACAGAGAATGGAATAAAATGTTGCTGAGAGAAATTAAAGTAGACCTAAATATGAGGGAAGACCCCCCAAAATAAAAATTTATTTATAAAAATATTGTGTATTTATTCTGGCATGTTTAAACTTTGGTCACCTTCAAAGTACTCTCTGTCTGAAGCAATATATGAATGGTGCTAAAATGAGGAAAATGCAAATTAAAGAGCTCACATAATATAGCCTTCTGACTGGCCAAACTAAAACATCTTACACTGCCAAAAGTTGGCCAGAATAGGGAGTATAAATTGATACCACCACTGTGGAAAACAACTTGACATTATTCAGCACATTTGAAAATGCACATACCCTAAGACCCAACAGTTCCACTCCTAGGAATATTCTGTAGCAAAGCACATGCTCATGTAAATCACACTCATCATAACATGGCTGTATGGTTTCCTTATATCAAATTTTAAAACAAGCAAAACTAAATGATACTATTAAGGTTGTATTTGTTGATGATAAAATGGAAAAAAAAGCAAGCAAATGATTAAAGTAAGTCCTTTACATATAAACGAGTTCTATTCCAAGAGTGTGCTCGTAAGTCCAACAAAGTTAGCCAAGGTACCCAACTAATACAATCAGCTATATAGCACTGTATTGTAATAGATTCATAATACTTTTCACACAAATAATACATTAAAAACACAAAAAGTAAATAAAAGATTTTTAATCTTACAGTATATTACCTTGAAAAGTACAGTGGTGGCCGGATTCAGTGGCTCAGCCTGCAATCCCAACACTTTACTAGGCTGAGGTGAATGGTTTGCCTGAGCCCACGGGTTCAAGATCACCCTGGGCAACTTGGCGACACCTCATCTCTACAACAGATAAAAAATTAGCCAGGTGTGGTAGTGCTTGCCTGTAGTTCTAGCTACTTGGAAGGCTGAGGTGGAAGGATCGCTGAAGCCCAGGTGGTCGAGGCTGCAGTGGCCGAGAGCGTGCCATTGCACTCAAGCCTGGGCAATGGAGTGAGACTCCAACTCAAAAAAAGAAAAGAAAAGCCCAGTAGTACTATACAGTACATCTGGCATACAAGGGCTAGCATCGAGTGAACAGGCAAGAAGAGTTATTGACTGGAGAGGAGGTGGGAGATAAAAGAGATGAAGGATTATCAGCAATAGGAGACTGAGAACAAGCTGCAATTTTACTCACGTTAACATTGATGGCACAGGTTCTGGTTCCTTGCTGGATTTGATTCTATCCCCCTTTAGAAAACATAATTCAGTGATGTCTGGGTAGTAGCTCTTTTTTTTTCTCATCATAGATGACATGGTAGCACTGGATGGCATTCTGAATGGCTGCTGCAACCTTTGTATACTGTTCTAAGTTTGGGTCCTGTGCCTCAAAAACTAACAGTGCCTCCTAAATAAAGAAAATTCCCTTGCCATTTTCTGCACCATTAGTCTCTCCAGTTTTTCAGTTCTTCTTCCTCTTGTCTCTCTTTTTCCTTTCTCTGGTCTCCAGTTCTATCAGGTCTTCATTAGTAAGCCTCTTGTGCTGCACTGCAAGGAGTTCAGTGAAGTTGTCCTCTTGCAGATTGAGTTCTAGCTCTCATTGAGGGTCACTAAGTTGCTAAAGACCCCTTTGAACCATCTTCTCAAATCCATGAAAATCATGAACAAACTGAAGGCAAAATTTCTTCCAAACTCCATTACAGTCATAACCTCAAGCCAAGCAAAGTCAATATTTTTTATGGCCTTGTAGATGTTATAGTCCTTCTAAAATTGTTGCAAGGTCGTTCCTGATTCATCACTCACATTTACTGCCTGATGAAAAGAGTGATGTAAATAATACTTCTTGAAAGTTGCTATAATTCCCTGATCCATAAGTTGGATGAATGATTTTGATGGCAGATGCACTACTTTGACATTGGGATGAAAGTCATCTATAAACAGGGGGTGACCCAGAGCTTGTCAAGCAGCAAAAGAACATTGAATGCAATGTCCTTCTCCAAGCAATAGTTATCTATCTCCAGGATAAGTGATGGAAAAACTAGTCCCAGAAAATGGCCTGCATAGCCTAGGCTGTGGGGTTAATCTTCCACACAAAAGGAAAAGAACCCTTGGCTATGTTTTTAAACTCTTGGGTTCTCTGAATGATAAACTAAGAGAGACTTCAACTTCATATTACTGGAAGCATTGCCACCAAGCAACAGAGTGAGTCTATCTTTTGCTGCTTTCTAAGTTGTCATCAACTGATGTAACTTGGGCCCGGCATCCTCTTCCAGTATAGTCCTATCCCATTCACATTAAAAAACCTGCTCAGGTAAATACATGCCTTCCTCAATAATTTCTCAAAGCATTCTAGGAAATTCTTGGGCAGCTACCATGTCTGCACTTGCTACCTCACCACTTACTCTTATGTCGTGAAGATTCAAGGCTTTAACCTTGAACTGATGAAACCAGTCATGGCTGGCATTAAAAGGTGCACCCTTTAGGCCGGGCGTGGTGGCTCATCCTGCAATCCCAGCACTTTGGGAGGTTGAGGCGAGTGGACTGCCTGAGCCCGCAGGTTCAAGAGCAGCCCAGGCAACTTGGCGTGACCGTGTCCCTACAATTAAAAAAAAATAAAAGGTGCACCCTTTGATTATTTGTCGTGTTTTTTCTTTAAATCTTCATAAAGTTGTTTAGCTTTCTCTTGCATCACCATTAAGCTGAGTAGGACTCGGCACTGATGCTGATCCTGCATCCATACACTGAGAAGCTTCTCCATCTCTTTCATCAGTCTTCCACGCTTCTTCAATATTATTGTCAACATCATTGTACAGCAGACTTCACATGTTCCATGATCTTGTCTTTGTTCCTTAGATTCATGCTGATGGATCTGTTGAATGACCCAAGTTATAAGTACTCTTGCGGTCACCAGAATGTAAATATTCCCTGACTTTATTTTTTATTTGCTGACAAAGAAAATAAATAGACTAATGTCTGAATTCTCCAAATACTTATTTCAATAGAATTATTTTCTCTATGAAATATCATGGTGACATCATTTTTTTCAAAGACTGATTCAAAATGTGAACTTATCATTTAATTCCATGTATAGTAGGTGCTTATATTTGTTAAATGAATGCATATCCCACACATACAACTATTTTCAGTAAGAAGTTTCTTTTTTTCTTCCAAGAAGTGCCCCCTTGGTTTTAAGTATCACGTGGCTTCTCTCTGAGGACTTGTAAAGTTATTTAAAGTACTAGAAACCAGATATGAAGTAATTCCACTTTTCATGAAAAGGAAGAAAGTAGATTTTGCAAGCATCAGACAGGTAAGGGTGAGATTAATTCTAAGCAGGATTCTGGGAAGAGTTGATTGTGAGCATATAAATTTGGTTTTAGTACAGTTAATAAAACAGAATGTGAACACCCTTTAAAGAGCTAAATAGAAGGCAAAACTTTTTTCCTCCTGAGAAACCAGCATGAACTTTTTTTTTCAATTTTGATAAGAATTGTGTAATGTAACTTTTCAAATTTTGAAATAAGCTGCCAGAAACAGATTTGGGTTCAATTGTACCAACTGAAAAAACCTTTAGTCTACATAATTGAATCCTCTTTTCTTCCCCTGGTCAGTCTTCTTATTTTAATTTGAAGTTCTTTGGTCCTGTTCAATAGTGTGTATTGTAGTTTAATGTTTTTACATGTCTTTCCTATATGACACCTCCAGTTCTTAGTAAAACAAGACAAGGACAGCTGGAAGGGAGGAAGGAGGTGAGAAAGAAAGATAAGGAATACAAATCTAGAA
This sequence comes from Cephalopachus bancanus, assembly GCA_027257055.1. NCBI lineage: Eukaryota > Metazoa > Chordata > Mammalia > Primates > Tarsiidae > Cephalopachus > Cephalopachus bancanus. The sequence goes on from JAPVLO010000020.1 coordinate 1,034,848, forward strand.
ACCATCATCATAGATTTCAGTTTGGTTTAGGTAACAAATCATGGTGGACAAATCTAATTTCTTAAGATAGACTATAGACAAGAAATGTAGGGGGCATATGTCCCTCTGTTTGGGCAAGGTCCTACATGAAGTCCCATGATACCCTTCTAGTGAGCTTGGAGAAATCTATACTCATAGCAAAGTGCCAGGAGATTCAGACCATTTGTGCTGAAGCCAAGAAGGTGACCCAGAGGAACTTCTGAGTGGTAGGACTGTGCTTGGGTCCAGGCCATGGTATCAGGCACAGTATTTTCATCAGTGACTGGGTGAAGACCTTGAGAGCATGCTTATCAAATTTGTCAATACAGTATATTATAATTTGAACAAGACTTGGGCTTGCAAATAAAATAAAATGCTGGTTCCAAATTTTACTTTTGCCCCTGCATGTCTGTCATATTGAACAAGTTACTGATGAGCCTTAGTTTCATAACCTATAAAGCGGGGATGATAATACTTACTGTAATGGCTTAAATGTTCCCTCCAAAATCCATGTTGAAATTTAATTGACAGTGTAATGGTATTTGAGGTGGGGCCTTTAAAAAGAGATTAGATCATGAGGGTAGAATGGATTAATGGCATCATCTAGGGAGTGGAATGCTATTATAAAAGTGAAATCCTGGTAAAAGGATAGGTCTAGCCTCTGTTCCCTCTCTGTCTCATGTGCTTTCTTGCCATATGCAGCTTTCTGCCATGGTACGATCCCCTCCAGATGCCAGAGCCATGCTGTTGGACTTCCCAGCCTCCAGAACCATGGGCTTCTGTTCTGTATAAATTACTCAGTCAGTGGTACTCTGTCATAGCAGCAGAAAACAGACTAAGACACTTACCTTCGGATTTGTTATGATAATTAGAGGCAATACTCAAAGCACCAAGTAGATACCCAATAAATGTTGGATGTATTTGACTGCATAATTAGGATCTGAAAAGATTAGGCAGGCTTGAGAGATGAATCTAGTGTGATAAAATAAGATGATGGTTTTATTTTATAATTTTGAATTTTGATCAAAAACAGATAAAAAATAAATAAACCAAAATAAGTTGCAAAAGCCCAGAGAGAGGAAGCTAGAGAATGAGCTCTCTCTCTAAACTTGTTTGCACTAGATGCTGACAGGTTCACTTTGTGTAAACCTTTAGTCAAATTAAATCCTGTGTGGATCAATTTTAGTCGAAGCAAAATCTCCATGGGGAATTATGTGCCCTTGTACTCCCCGCCAACGTGAGCTGTAGTTGTTCTCTCCTGGCAGCCTCTGTGTGGCAATGCTCCAGTGGTGGACCCCAGAAGATTTCAACTCCAGTGCAGAAACTGGAAAGTATTTACTAAGTTGCAGTTCTCTCTCTCTGTATTTTCCCTAAATCCACCTCTTCATGCCCATAAGCCTATCCTGGGAAAGCTCTGGCCCTCCTTGGAATTCAGAAGCAGAACTTACTGTTGATATGGACCAGAGATATTGTGGATTAATATCTTATCTGAACTACTATTAATAGCAATATATTGTATACTGGAAAATCACTAAGAGAAGTAGATTTTAAGTGCCCTCACCACAAAAGATAAGTATGTGTGAGATAACAAATATATTAATTAACTTAATATAACCATTTTACAATGTTTACATATTATCAAGGCATCATGCTGTACACCATAAATATAAGCAATTTGCATTTGCAGTTAAAATGTTAAAAAATATTATTTGAAAAAAACTAATGACTTCTCCCAATTCATAGAGAAAAGGATAAAATTAATCCCTTAAATTTCTTTCTTTATGCCTGAAGGGGATTATGAGAACAAGGGTTTTTCTGTAGTAGTCCTTTTCACCTGGTCTGAAGAGAAATGTAAAGTTGGCCTTTATTTTTTGGCCCCACTAAACTAATCTCTTTATTCAACAGAATTTGTCAAGTAAAACCATATTAGAAACATAAAAATGAATAACGCTCCCTTGTTGGTCCCCTTAACTAGTCATGGCCCAGCCATGCCAGTGGTCACAGACAGCCCATAAAATGTTACTCCTCTTCCCTGATGGTGATTCAATCCCTCAAGCTCATCTCCCCTCCATTCACTGTGAGAGCATCACACATCAGTTCTCTGGAATCCCCATCTGCTTGCTCTGTAACTCATCTGTTCTCTTTTGTTGTACACCTTAGTCTCAGGCTGTTACCTGGGCTCTGGCCCAGAACCCCACATAAGGCTGCATCTGGTGATTACTCCTCCACCCCATGCCCTGTAACCACAGGCAAGTTCGACCCAGACCTGGGTCATAGCAGGTGCAGCCATCAGTCTCCCCTATACTCTCCACCCAGGAAGCAACAAAGGGCAAACTTCAGTGATCTGTCAACTTGCAAGGGGCCTGGCCCTCAGCCAGCTCAAAAGCCTTCCTCACTGATGCCCCCTAGAGCCCAACAGTGCAGAACGGCAATCTTTCCACATTCTTTTTGGGAAATAATCTATGCAAATGTGCAGTGATTTAATGCTGGTGTTAGGGGTATTCCCAGAATCTGAATGGAATGGAGAACCTGTTAGATCCTGTTTGCCTACAGCCAGATCAGCTAATAGAGGATGCCTGTGCCTGTGCCTGCTTCAAAACCAATCTGGCCTGTGCTCTGTGTAGCCCGCCACGTGGCCGCTTAACAACTAATGTTCCTGACAGCTGAGCCCCTGGCTTCCAGGTGACCTGCTGTGAGCAAGTTTAACAGCATATGTTTATGCCAGGATTCAGGAGTCCCTCATAGAATCTCAAACTGTGACCACATTGCACAAAAATTAACTTTTCTCATAAAAAATGAGAGTGTGTTCCTTGCCTGATCTTCCTCTTCGGAAAAAAAAAAAAAAAAGAGAGACTGTATTATTTCCCAGGCTTGACTAGGCTAGGGTGTTTCTATTAACATAAACTATATCATGTAGTCAGAAGAACTCCAGACTAAGAATAGAGAACTAAAGTTTATTGAATGCCAACTATTTCTAGAATTTTAGCCTTCATCATAATCCAGTTAGCTACTTTTATCTCCATTTTACTGATAAGAAAACTGAGACTCAGATAGATTAAATAACTTGCCCACTGACGTGTGTCTGATAATGGCTAAGTCAGGATATGTACCCAGGCCTACCTAGAAGTCCCATCCACCTTATATACCAGCAGCCTCTGTGGAGCAGAGGCCCATCCTTACCCTGACATACTGAGCCCAGAGCTTTCTCCCCCACATGGGAATGCCTGGCCTCACAGGACTTGTGATCATCAAGCTTGAGAGTGTATGTGGGTGGCAGGAGCAAGATGGCAACAGAACACTTGGGAGTGTGAGTCTCTGCATGAATGAGTGTCGATGAAGACAAATCTGCGTGTGTGGGTGTGTGCAAGTGGGTGAGCAAATGTCTCAGTGAGGGGAGACATAAGATCAAATACCTGGGGCTCCCGTATGCAGAGGTGGGTACAACTACCACTGCTTTGAAATTAATGCAGGATTATTACACGGCATCTCTCGGGAAAAGGCAGCAGAGATCAGTTGCCTCTCGGTACCTGGCACCTGGCCCTCTGGCAGCAGGCCAGGCACTGGCAGCTGGATGTGGAGAAAGCACTGGGAGGAAATCTGGAGCTGAATCCTGCCTGAGGAGAAGATGCAGACAGAGGTCATTTTCTACATCCCAGGAAGGGGCAGAGACCTGCTTTAGTTCACCCAATTGTGAACAGCCTGCATCTTGAGATCGAGGGACATCTCCTTTGATATTAGCCATTGTTGGTCCACAGAGAATACTTCAAGTGCTGATACCAGAGAGACAGATGCCCCGTCCCCACACAGGACCAAACACAGACATGTGTGACAAAATAGGAGAACTAGCAGCAGCAGATGAGTTGGAGTGAGTCCTGACCTGATTCAACCCCTTTTCCCACCACTCTGTAGGGTGTCTGACCCATGTTGAGAACCACCAGATTGACTGGTGCTGAGATCAGGGGGAATGATCTCTCCAGACCAGAGCCTATTCCCTACCACACTGGACTCTTGGGACACAAAGCAAAAAAAAAAAAAAAAAAAAAAAAAAAAAGAAATAAAAAAAATAACCCAAAGTTCCAGAAATGGCACCAAGAGGGAGCTCTTTTTCTTTTTTAAATTTTATTTATTTATTTATTTTTCTTTGCCTGCACTTTCCATACATATCTTTCTGTATGTGTCATCTGACTTGATTTGCCATTTTTTCTCCAGCTTGTTTTGCTTTTGTTAGTTTGTGTATGGATATTTTTGAAGGTGAGTGTATCTTTTTTGTTTGTTTACCTGTTAGTATGTTTGCCTATTTGCTTTTCTTCCTCTCCTTCTTTCTCTTCACCTTACTTCCTTCTCCTTTCTTTCTTTCTCTGTTCTTCTCTTTTTTATCTCATTTTGGTTTCAGGGGCATACATATGCTTAGGGGTATCCAAGTAGAAAAAGATAAAGTCAAGTTATCCCTCTTTACAGACAATATGATCCTAAGCCTCAAAAACCCAAGGGAATCTGCCAAAAACCTCATTACACTGATAAAGGACTTTGGCAAAGTCTCAGGGTACAAAAACAACTTGCAAAAGATAGTTGCATTGTTATACACCAACCACAAACAGGCAGAGAATCAAATTAAAAGCACAATCCCATTCACAATAGTCACACACACACACACACACACACACACACACACACACACACACAAAATGAAATACTTTGGCATCTTCCTAACCAAAGAGGTGAAAGGCCTTTACAATGAAAACTACAAAAACTTCTCAAAGAAGTAAAAGATGATACAAACAAATGGAAAAATATTCCATGCTCATGGATTGGAAGAATCAACATTGTTAAGATGTCCATCCTACCAATGGCAATCTACAATTTCAATGCAATACCCATTAAATTACTAACATCATTCTTCTCAGACCTGAAAATGACATTACATAAATTTATATGGAAACATGAATGACCACAAATAGCCAAAACAATCCTCAGCAAAAGAAACCAAGTGGGAGGTATCAAACTTCCAGACTTTAAAATTTACTATAGGCTACAATAATCAAAACATCCTGGTATTAGAACAAGAACGGGCAAATAGGCCAATGGAACAGGATAGATATTCTGGAAGAAAAACCTCAATTTCTCAACCAACTCATCTTCAACAAAGCCTCCACCAACAACCACCAGGGAGGGGAGAATCTATTCAGTAAATGGTGCTGGGAAAACTGGCTGACCACATGCAAAAGAATGAAACAGGATCTTACATATCACCATAAATACAAATCAACTCTAAATGGATCAAAGGCCTGAAAATAAAACCTCAAACTATAAGAATATTTAAAAACACAGGCAACATCCTCAAGGAAATTGGAATAGGCAACCAATTCCTGATCAAAACTCCAGTTGCCCATGCCATAAGTGTTAATCTAGACAAGTAGGACTTTGACTAACTGAAAGTCTTCTGTAAAGTAAAAGAAACCATCAAGAGAGTGGGGAGACATACCACAGAATGGGAAAAAATACTTGCCAACTGTATATCTGACAAAGGCCTAACATCCAGGATCTACAAGAAATTCAATGTGCCAAAAGGAAAACAAAACAAAACAAAACAAAACCCCCCATTAAGAGTGGTAAACCAAAGGAACAGGATCGAGATTCCAGAAGCAAAACCCCAATTTCTCAACCAACTAATCTTCGACAAAGACTCCACCGTCAACCACTGTGGAGAGGAGAACCTATTCAGTAAAAAGTGTTGGGAAAACTGGCTGACCACATGCAGACGATTGAAACAGGATCCCTACCTATCACCATACACAAAAATCAACTCTAAATAGATCAAAGACCTAAATGTAAATTCTCAAGCTATAAGAACCTTAGAAAATGCAGGAAGACACCCTTATGGAAATTGGAACTGGCAACCAATTCCTGATTTTAAAAAAAACCCCAAGTACCCATGCTATAAGAGATAAGATTGACAAGTGGGACCTCAACAAATAGACAATCTTCTGAAAAGCCAAAGAAACCATCAAGAGAGCAGGGAGACAGCCCATAGACTGAGAAAAAATATTTGCCAACTGTGTGTCTGACAAAGGTCTAACATCTAGGATCTACAAGGAACTCAAACAAGCCAAAAAGAAAAAAAACCAAATAGCCCCATTACAAAATAGGCAAAAGATATGAATGGACACTTCTCAAAAGAAGACATAGGAGCAGCCAACAGATACATGAAAAAGTGTTTGGTCTCGCTAGTCATCAAAGAAATGCAAATTAAAACTACACTAAGATACCACCTAACTCCAGTCAAGATGACCATCATCAATAACTCAAAAAACAACAGATGTTAAAAGGGACGCAGCAAAAAGGGAACACTTCTACGCTGTTGGCGGTGTAAACTAATATCACCTCTGTGGAAAACAATGTGGTGATTCCTAAAAGATCTAAAAATCTACCTTCCATACTACCCTGCGATCCCCCTACTGGGAATATATCTGGAGGAATTCAAATCACTCTACGAAAAAGATACCTACATATGTATGTTTATTGCAGCATTATTTACAATAGCAAAAACATGGAATCAATTGTGCTGCCCATTAAAAGAGGACTGGATTAAAAAAAAAGTGGTACATATACATGATGGAATATTAGTCATAAATAAGGACAAAATTATGAACTTCACAGCAACCTGGATGGACTTAGAATCTATAATACTGAGTGATCTATCACAGAAGCAAAGAACCGAGTATCACATGCTCTCACTCATAAGTGGACCTTGAACAATTATCGTAATACTTTAAGAAAAGAATTGGCAGTAGCAGGAAACTGCCAGTGGGGGAGTGGAGAGGTGGGATTGGCAGTGGTGGGAATCTGCCGGAGGGAGGCACACCTCATCAACAAGGGTACCTGCATAATGAACATTTGTATACCTAACCCTGAATTGTACCCCACATCTTTAAAATAATATTTTTTTAATGTGATACATATACAGGATAGAATATTATGCATAAAAGGACAAAATCATGAACTTCACAGCAACCTGAATGAACTTAGAGTCTATAAGACTGAGTGATTTTTCACAGAAACAAAGAACTGAGTATCACATGTTCTCACTCATAATAGACCTTGAACAATTATTGTAATAGTATAAGAAAAGGATTGGCAGTAGCAGAAAACTGCCAGGGGGTGGGGAAGGAGGTATTGGCAATTGGCAATAGTGGGAATCTGCCAGGGGAAAGGGTGGCACACCTCATCAACAAGGGTACCTGTGTAATGAACATTTGTATACCTAAACCTGGATTGTACCCCACATCTTTAAAAAAAAAAAATTTTTTTTAAGTGGGTAAAAGGGACGCAGTGGCTTAAGCCTGTAATCCCAGCACTTTGGGAGGCCAAGGTGAGAGAATTGCCTGAACCCACAGGTCCAATACCAGCCTGGGCAACTTGGCAAGATCTCATCTCTATAATAATAATTAAAAAAAACCCAAACAAAAAAAGCCTGGCATGGTAGCACGCATCCTGCCACTTGGAAGACTGAGGCAAAAAGATCGCCTGAGTCCAGCAGGTCGATGCTGGGTGACTGTGAGCGTGCCACTGCACTCCAACCTGGGCGATGGAGTGAGCCTCCAACTAAGAAAAAAAAAAAGTGGGTAAAAGGTATGAAGAGACACTGCTAAAAAGGGCATATATGCAGCCAACACATACATCAAAAAATGCTCAACCTCACTAATCATCAAAGAAATGCAAATCAAAATCACACTGAGATACCACCTAACTCCAGTCAGGATGACCATCATTAATCACTCAAACAACAACAGATGCTGATGAGAATATGGAGAAAAGGGAACACTTTTACACTGTTGGTGGGAGTGTAAATTAGTACATCCTCTGTGGAACACAGTGTGGCAATTCCTAAAAGATCTAAAAATTGGTCTTCCTTGTGACCCAGCAATCCCCCTTCTGGGAATATACCCGGAGGAAGATCATTCTACGAAAAAGATTACCCGTACACACATGTTTATCACAGCATTATTCACAATAGCAAAATATGGAACCAACTGTGCTGCCCATCAAAAATAACCTGAATTTTAAAAAAATGTGGTTCATATACACAATGGAGTATTATGTTGCCATAAAGAAGAACAAAATTATGGACTTTGTGGCAACTTGGATGAATTTACAGTCTATATTACTCTGTGATCTATCACAGAAACCAAGAACTGAGTACCACGTGTTCCCACTCATAAGTGGACCCTGAACGTTAATTATAATACTATAAGAAAGGGATTGGCAGTAGTGGGACACTGCCAGGGGAGGGGAGAGGGTGCATAACATCAATAAGGGTACCTGATCTCAAACCAGGCAAAGTGGGGACCAAAGGGAGGCCCAAACTTTACCTGTACAATGACCACTTATCTGCCTAATCCTGAATTATACCCCACATCTTTAAAATAATTAAAAAAAGATTAAAGCTCCCCCCTACACACAAATGAAAGAAAGTATATATGAAGTTATTTTGAAAACTCTTAAGTCCTTGGACCTGAACCACACACATGAGGCCAGAGCTGCTGACCTCAGGAAATCTGCAAGTGCCCCAGTGGCTGGAAGTCAAAGGGAGACCTTTGGCTTCTGAGAACCAGAAGCTGAGGTGTCCCCACTCTCACCCACCTGGTGGTCCAGAAGTTGAGACTCAAAGTCCTTTTCTTACCTCCTAGTCTAAAATGCTGGGAATAGCCAACAAGATCCAAGAATGAGTACTGCTTTGGGGATGGTATGGTTTTTCTTTTTCTTTTTTTCTTTCTGAGAGAGGCAGAAAGAGGGAAGAAAAGGCCAGGGAAGAGAAGGCCAGTAAAGGCCAATGGTACTGACAAAAACTGTGGGCAGGACCAGGAGGAGCCCTTAGGAGTTACAGCAGTCCTAGTGAAGGCCACCAGCACTGCCTTCCTGGAGCAGTTACAGAGAGTGTGAGAGTAGGGGAAAGTCAAAGAACCCAGATAGGGACTCACAGGAGGCCTCTGAGACACAGCAGTATTTGGGCAGTAGTTTGGGGAAACGGAATCTGAAGGACTGAAGGGTCACCTTTGGGGTGGACTATGTAAATTTACTACAGAGAAAAAATCCTATTCATTAGAGGTTAGGATCAGTTAGGATTCATCTGTATGGTAAGTTGTTGGGGAAACAGCTGATCCTTCTAATCTCACCAATATTCACTGTATCACTCTACTTTATGTCTTCGACATAAAAGGGGTTAACTTGATTTTGGTGGGGGCATACTAGCCAATTTGCATACAAGTATGTATTACCAAAATGAAACAACATCTCTGTCTTTTAAAATCAAGAATAAATGTTTAAAGAAATCACCTTATAACAAGGTCAATGTATATTCATTGAAGAAAATTTAAAAATATAGACAAGTAAAAAGAAGCAAAAAGTATCCATTATCCTTAGACTCAGAGGTAGTCCCTTGGTGGAGCTCTTGTGGAATTCTTTCTAGATGTTTTTCTACACATATATATTTTTATTTATTTATTTATTTGTTTGTTTATTTGAGTTGGAGTCTCACTCTGTCGCCCAGACTGGAGTACAGTGGCCGCTCCCAGCCACCGCAGCCTCGACCTGCTGGGCTCCGGCGATCCTTCCATCTCAGCCTTCCGAGTAGCCTGAATTACAGGCATGCGCTACCACGCCTGGCTGATTTTTTTGATTTATTGTAGAGATGAGGTCTCGCTGCCTAGGCGGGTCTCGAATCCGCGGGCTCAGGCAATCCACTCACCTCAGCTTCCCAAAGGCGCAGGATTACAGGCTGAGACACCGAGCCTGGCTTCACATATATATTTTAAAGATAAGATCTTACTATCCCTGCTGATTTTTATAATTTTTATTCACTTAACAATAAGTTTTAAAATACCAATAACTATTCATCTTCAACATCATTTTCAATGCTGGAATCATTGCTATTTCATAGTATTGGTGTGATGACTTTTTTATTGGTGGAATAGTTGGGCAGTTTGAATTTAATTTTTTTGTTGTTTTTGAGTTGGAGTCTCACTCTGTCGCCCAGACTGGAGTGCATTGGCTGCTCCTGGCCACCACAGCCTCGACCTGCTGGGCTCCGGCAATCCTTTTGCCTCAGCCTTCCAAGTAGCTGGAACTACAGGCACGCGCTACCATGCCCGTCTAATTTTTTGATTTATTGTAGAGATGAGGTCTCACCAAGTTGCCCAGGCGGGTCTCGAACCCGGGGGCCCAGTCAATCCACTCACTTCAGCCTCCCAAGGCGCGGGATTACAGGCTGAGCCGCCGAGCATGGCTGGCAATTTGAATTTAAAATTGAATTTTTAGTTTTGTGGGTGTATTTAAAATAGACCCTAAATATAAGGAATAGTACAAAAATATCTATGTGAAAATTGTGTTTTGACTACTATAAAAATAGTGATAAAAAGTGTAGTGAAATCTTTGTACTTGCCTTTAGTTATATCACTAGGCTAAATCCTTGGAAGGTAATTAATGGCTCAAGTTGTATGCATATTTCCTTTTAAATATTTTATTTTGGAAATATTCAAATGTATAGAAAGGCCAACTGACTAGAATGATAAACACATAATCTTCACCAAGATTCTCTTTACCACATCTACTTTTTTAGGTCACACTCCCAGTGGGACCTTCAGAATGTTGGTTCAGGCCAGCTCGGGGTGTGGATGTCTGGTGTGCCATCAGGTGCCGTGAGAAAGATGTGAAGAATTGCACAGAAGTTAGATTAGAAAATATAGTTTATTTAGAAAGTAAATTAGAGAGGGCGATAGAAAGAGGAGGTTTACCTCCCCAAGGTAGGGGAAGAGGGGCCAAAGGCAGGAAACATGGCAGCAGCCATAACTCCAAGAGCGCATGGCCATACCAGAATCTAGTAAGGCAATGGCAGCTGGGTGCTCCTGGCTGCATCCTTTTATCCTTCCCTTTGATGGAGGAGGGTAATTAAGGTGATTGGGTGGTGGTCTGCTCCACGTCATCACAAAGGGGCAGGTAAGCGCAGATACTGTTGTCAGGTGATGGACAACAGACTGGACGGGAGGGTTAGTCACATGATTGCTGCCAGGGTGGTGGGGTTGTTCTGTGTTCCAAAGGTCATGAAGGGCTGATTATGTTAACTTGGGTTTTATGGGTGGAAGCAAATATTTGAAATAGAAAAGCTAATCAGTACAAAACAAGCTGGAGAGAGGGTTGTAAAACAATTATCAATAGCTACCTCTGAGAAACTGGTTCTGTCTTTGGCTAGTGATTAGAGGTTAAGTGAACCACTAGAAAAACATGAGATTTAGGCAATATTAAAATGGCTGCTCATTGTGTATATTAAATCCACGTTAAGTCTTTTCATCCCCCTCTTTTTATTTTATTTTATTTTTTTTTTTTTTGAGTTGGAGTCTCACTCTGTTGCCCAGAATGGAGTGCAGTGGCCGCTCCCAGTCACCACAACCTCAACCTGCTGAGCTCTGGTGATCCTTCCGCCTCAGCCTTCCAAATAGCCGGAATTACAGGCATGCGCTACCATGTCCGGCTGATTTTTTTGATATACTGTAGAGATGAGGTCTCGCTGCCCAGGCAGGTCTCGAACCCGCGGGCTCAGGCAATCCACTCACCTCAGCCTCCCAAAGGCGCGGGATTACAGGCTGAGCCACCGAACCCGGCCCCTTGTTATTTAAAAATATTCTTATTTGTGCCTGGGAACAGGGACAAAGTTTAAGCTTCTGTAGCTACTTCTTTCTGAACATGGAGTATAGAGGTATCCCTACCTGTCTAGAGGAGTGGATGAGAGGACAGGAGCCCATGGAGTTGTTAAGTATTTGTATACAAAGCACTACATATAAGCATATCCTATTAGAATTAATACTACTATAATAAAGACTATTATAGCTGCTGTTATGACATACTGAGGCTTTGATGTAAAATGTATTTATAAATAGTTAGCCGGCCAGGTGCAGTGGCTCAGCCTGTAATCCCAGCACTTCGGGAGACTGAGGTGAGAGGATTGCCTGAGCCCAGGGGTTCGAGACTAGCCTGGGCAACTTGGTGAGACCTTGTCTCTACAATAAATTAAAAAAATTAGCTGGACGTGTAGTGTGTGCCTGTAATTCCAGCTACTTGGAAGGCTGAGGTGGAAGGATTGCCTAAGACCAGCAGGTCGAGGCTGCGGTGGCCGTGAGTGTGCCACTGCACTCCAGCATGGGTGACAGAGTGAGACTCCAACTCAAAACAAAACAAAACAAAACAAAAAAACCAACAAAAAACCATTACCCCAGTGGGCTCGACATGCACTACAGGAGTTCAGACAGTTTTTTACTGTTGCACCAGTGAATTCCTTAGTCTATATGTGAATGTCCTGGCATCTTATCTTCAGGTTTCTTCAAAATGATTGATATGCTAAAGGGTAAAGTCCAGGTAATCTCTGCTCCAGAGATATGAAAGATTGACATCTCTCCACTTTTAATGAGAGAAATTGGATGGTATTGGCCTTCTGTTGTGACAGGGGAATATTATCAAACAAAAAATAATTAGTAATACAAAAAGTTATTTTGTGATCCATCCTATGCTGGATTAGAAATTCTTGGTCCCGGAAGAAGATTTTAAAGTCCTTAGCAATTTGGCTATCTGATCACAAACTGCTGAGAGTGAAAAAGATTCACCTGGTTTGCAGGCAGTTCAGGAGGAGGGTGTGGGGTAGATGTGGCTCCTGAGGCTTTATTTATTGTAGAGACGAGGTTTTTTGGCTTTTTGAAAGTAAACAAACAAACAAAAAAAAACCCTCACTTTTCTAACAAAGACGGAGGAGACTAACTGAATTTGTCTCTTCCTCCCCTCCTCTGTTGTTTATAGGAGAAAATTATTTTGGAGATTGTTAAGAGGTTCGTGTTCTGGTTTTTGAGTAGCATTTTGGCCTAGCATTAGTGATTGATAGTAATGGTTAATTCATAGACATAACTAATTTTTTGTACATTTGATTGTTCTTAGAATTTCTTTCATGCATTTTACAAACCTTTCAAATACCATTTTGGACAAAATTATTCCCTTGTCTTTATAGCCTTCCTTACTTAAAACATACTTTTATAGCAACAACTTTTTTACATCTGTTCTTTGCTTTCTGGTTTTTTTATTTACCTTTTTATAGATAATTTTTTTACATTTATACTTTGAATTAAACTTTAGTAACTTTTGATTAAGTTAAGGCGACCATATTTTCTTAAGCTTTGGACTTCTCCCCTGCCTTGGGGAAGTGACTCTCCTCTTTCTCTCTCTTTCTAATTTACTTTTTAAATAAACTATAATTTTTAATCTTAAACAAAAAATAAGGCTATGATTCCAACATGGATAGCCAGGACCAAACTGTGGACACTTGTGTTAATTAAGAAGTTAATTTGGGATCCGGCACCCTAATATTCACCTATTTGTTGGGGTGACGGTGAGCCAATGCCAGGCATTTTAGCAGATTTCCAGGCCTCCTTAAATGGCCACCATTTCTGAGCCGGGTATTATCTACTCTCTTCAGAAGAGAGTACACCTGCTTCCCAGTGGCTCCCTGGCCTGCATAGTGGACTAGGTCTAGGAAGTTTAGACCTCCTTGGGGCAACTATGCTTCTAGTGCCCCCACAGACTATCCATAAGCAGCAAACACCATCCTCTTAGTAAGACTGTTCTTGCCAGGTCTCTGATGGGCAGTTGGGATTTTGTTGCTAATTGCACCTGCCAATTGGAGTGCCTCTTTGGCCCTCTGGATCTGCAGCCCCCAATGTTGGCACCCTGTTGCTTTTCTAATGTCCCAGCTGAAAAAAACTCAAAAGTTATTTTTTAATAGGCTACACATATGAAATTTGGAACATCTCTGTAACAGTCTGATGTAAAACCCTTTAGAATGAACAGAGCATGTGACTGTAAAATGATTTGTTCCTACTTATTTCTAATTATGAGCAGGTAAATTTGTTTAAAATCCTTTGTAAATTATTAAATTACAGTCTTAGTTGTGAGGTGTGGACAATTAGGTGAGAATGATCTAGTCTCATGCTATAGTCCCACATAGTGTACCTAGTATTTCACTTGACCCACAGGAGAACTACAGGTCAAGTGAAATACTAGGTACACTATGCAGTGTACCTAGTATTTAATAAAGTGTATGCAGGGAGTAACTAGTATTAAAGTTTTACCTGTTCTGAAGGGGGAAGGGGAGCAGGCACAGCAAGGTGACTTACTTTAACTTTCTTTTTATAAAAACAACTTTAGCCAGGTGTGGTGGCTCAAGCCTATAATCCCAGCATTTTGGGAGGCCAAGGCGAGAAGACTGCCTGAGCCCACGGGTTCAAGACAAGCCTGGGCAACATGGCGAGACCTCGTCTCTACAATAAATCAAAAAGTTAGCCTGGCATGGTAGTGCATGCCTGTAGTTCCAGCTACTTGGAAGGCTGACGAGGAAGGATCACTGGAGCCCAGCAGGTCGATGCTGGGCTGGCTGTGAGCATGCTACTGCACTCCAGCTGGGGTGACTGAATGAGACTCCAATTCAAAAAAAAAAACAACAACAAAAAAAACTTTGGCGAGACTGATATAACAAATGCTGGTGTTATTTAGTACTAATATCTTAGCACATGGTAAAGTTGGAAGTAAGATTTTCTAGAGCACTTGCAAGCTTGGTTGGAAAAGCAGATGAAAATTACAATTGACTTTTTCAGCTAGTTAACTGCATTAATTAACATATGATCCCTTTACTTTTGTCCGGGAAGAGGGTTGATCTTCCCAGTTTGTATTTAATATGAGAGTTTTGTCATAGAAAAAATATGAACCTTAATATCTTTTTGTCCCAGTCACCTCCCTGAGGGGACACTGGTTAAGCCATGTGGAAGCCTGAGTGGGTCTCCCAAGTACACATGAGGTGGGGATGTGGTGAGGGCAGGTGGATTGACTCACTGCAGCTAGTAGGTCCTGCCACCAGGGGGGGTTATCAGGCAGTGGGGGAAGGAAGAAGAGGGAGGCTGGAGGCCAGGGTTGGGCACAGTGACCTTTGGCACCAGTTCCTCCTCTGAAGGTCAAGGAGGAGGGCAAGAAGGAGAAGCAGGTAGGGGAAACTGGTGGAAGGTGGACGGGCAAAAACAGATGACAAGAGATGGGAGAAGTTAAACCAGCTCTGTTAGCCTCTGAGTTTTTAGAGGGAAAGCAGGAGGAAGGCAAAGTAATCAAGGAAGAAGCATGAGAGTGCCACAGGAAGAACAAGGGGTCTGGGCAGTATCATTTTGCAAACCTTGGATCTTTTGCCCTTCTGGTGGCAATAGAAGTCAAGCTGAAGGAGAGTACCAGAGGCAAGAGACTCACCTTGGGCCCATCTCCTGGTTGCCTAGCCAGTATTGAGGAGAAGTTTAGGGCAGATGCTCTTCTCTGGTGAGAGTCCTAAGGCCTTTTAGAATGCATTTCAATCGGGGGAGGCCTTAGCCACTCCCACAGTGAGTTTCCCATGGGACGTAATCCTAAAGGGGGAGGAGGTTTGGTCTTAAGAAGGTCCCTGAGAGGCCAAAAGAGAAAGAATGCAGAGAGCCCAAACCCAGAATTAAAAAAAAAAAAAATCCATGCCCTCAGCCGGCATACTGGGCAGAGGGTGGATGGAATCGGTCTGTGTGTGTATGAGAACAAGCGAGAGAGAGAGCATCCTCTGTCTCCTCGACCCACCAAAGACAGTCTCTTAGCTGTTGAGGGCCCTGGGTCCCAGTGCTAGGACTGTTCCAAATTGTGCTTTGGGAGACTTGGTCAAGATTTCTGCAGAAGGCCCTGGGACCCAGAAAACGAACTCCCAAATGGAAAGAGAAAGGGTCTCTCAGAGCTGTTCCTGGATCCCTCGATGACCAGTTTGACAACTCACGGAAATGTTACTTTGTACTGGACAAGCCTGAGGCAACAGGGAGAGGCTCATTCAATGTAGTTCATCATTGGCAATAAGATTAAGAGCAAATAGAGAAAAGATAGGCAAACACACCTTATCTCTCTCCACAGAAACTAGGAGTTGGAAAAGAGAAGAGTGAGAGAATCCATGTTATATCCTTCCATGCTTTATCTCTTTTTATAAATTTATTTTTTGAAAGTATTAACAACTACAAAAAGCGTCCTCATGACATTTTACCCCTACTAACTTCTAGCTTGTATCTCCTAAGAACAAAGTCATTAAGCCACTTAACAGTACTATGATCACAACCCAAAATTTTAACATTGACTCAAAATGCTATCCAAATTTCCCTAATCATACCCCAAAATATCATGTTGGTTGTTCTTTAAAAATGCCAGTGTAAGCCGGGCTCGGTGGCTCAGCCTGTAATCCCGCACCTTTGGGAGGCTGAGGTGAGTGGATTGCCTGAGCCCATGGTTCGAGATCTGCCTGGGCAGCGAGACCTCATCTCTATAATTAAAAAAAAATCAGCCAGGCGTGGTAGCACATGCCTGCAATTCCGGCTACTTGGAAGGCTGAGGCGGAAGGATCGCCGGAGCCCAGCATGTCGAGGCTGCGGTGGCCAGGAGTGACCACTGCACTCCAGTCTGGGTGACAGAGTGAGACTCCAACTCAAACAAACAAACAAACAAACAAACAAAAAAGCCAGTGTAACCTTTGATTGTCATGTTCTTTTAGTCTTCTTTAATCTAGAATAATCCTTTTGCCTCTTATTTTCTTTCATGATGTATTTGTTATATACTGTTGCAGATAATAGTACTTTATCTGTTTATCTGACTAATTAATTACCTCAAACCTTAATGGCTAAGAACAACTGCAGACATTTATCAGCTCAGTTTCTGTGGGTTAGGAATTTGAGAATGGCTTAGCTCTGAAGGTCTGGTCTCTCATGAGATTTCAATTAATAGGCCATCTGAGAATGTGGTCATTTGACAGCTTGTTTGAGCTAGGGGATCACTTTCAAGGTGGCTGACTCACATGGTTGACAAGATGGTTCTGGCTGTTGGCAGGAAGTTTCAATTTTTCAACACATGAATCTCTCCATAGGACGGCTGATGTGTCCTCCTCCAACATGATGGGCAGCTTCCTCTGGAGTGACTGATCCAAGAGTGCACAGGCGGAAGTCACAATATTTTGTATAACCTAGCATGAACAGTCAATTCTGCAAGACCCTGTTGTTTACACAGGTCAGTAGTATTCAGTGTGGGAAGGGACTACATAAAGGCATGCATACCAGAAGGCAAGGATCACCAGGGGCCATACTGGAAAGCAACTAACTCCCAAGGTACTGACATTTTTTAAAAGTCAGTTGTTTGGAAGGATACCACATGTTCTGGATTTGTGTGATTGTTTTCTTCTAACTAGATTCAGATAATATGTTTTTCCCATTGCATTACATCATGTCAGTTCATTCTGCTACTGGTCATGTTAAGTTTAGCCACTTAGTTGGGGGACCTTTGATTCACTATGACTTTCTTGATTATCACTTTTGGTGAAGCATCAAATTCACAGTCCAATGCCTGGGCTGATTTCACCACAGAAATATAAAAAGTGTCTCATTGCACTTTTTACGCTACCAATCTTTTAGCAACAACTTGCTCTGTGTGTGCAGGTGTCTATGTGTTGGATGTTGATATTCATAGGCATTCTGAATGGAATAATGCAAATTTAATAGTGGAGAAGTAATGGTTCCACCATGGAATGAATTCCTGGAGGACAGAAATTATCGTATTTTTCTTTGTATTCTGATTGTCTTACACAATGTTGAAAAATAATAGGCAATTAATAAATGTGTGTTGGATAAATAAAAGAACAAACTAAATTTGAGAGAATCTGGGAGAAGTAGGGAAGCATTTTCCAATTTATAAAAATCTGGAAAACAAAATATAACCTCTCACTAAAGTATATAAGTCCCTGGGAACCTCATATTCTCCCATTCCCCTGCCAGGGTGGCTTAAGGGGCTCTCACCCCTATCATCTTCAGGCCTGTCACCATGAGGGCTGTGGGTCCTGAAAATCCAAATGTCTGGTCTCTGGGGTACAGCACTCGAAACCCGAGTTTTACTTTCTCTATCATGATACATGACATCTTGAGCCCTGTTCAACCACTCAACCACTCAAGGAAGAAAGTGAAATACAGAGTAATGATATTTTCCTAATAGCAAAAGCATGTTAAATGGAATTGCCTGAGCTAATCCAACTGTACTTCTGTGTTTAGAATTAAGCTCTCACATTCACTTTTGTTTTCAATGAATTTTATCTGTGCCATGCTGATTCGTGAGGCCTTCTTCTGAGTTGCATGGAACTGAAGTAATGTGCCCCTCAGTGAACAACATAATTAGGACAATGGGACTTGCTTTTAACTGTCCTTTTTACTATTAAAAAAGAGGACATGGGAAATCACCAGGCACTATGGAGTCAAATGCTCCCTTTTTCAAGCCTGTCTCAGTGAGCTTTCTGTTACCCAGCTGAGCTGAATCAGTGGAGAATGACCTGCTCAGATACTTCCTTTCTCTGATTCATACATATAAGTGCAAGAACTGAGCAGCCGATGACATAGTAGAAAGAAGAAAGAAAAAGGAAGGAGGAAGGTAGAGGGATTAACTAAGAGCCTACTGTGCCTGGAACAGGGACAGTTTACAGGCGCTGTCCTGTAAACTACCTGGCCAGTGGACTAAAGAACATTAATAGCTCACTCAAGGCCACAGGAAACTGGGAAATGGAGGAGGTGGGCTTCTAAAGGTAAGTCTCTCCACCACCAAAGCCAATGCTCTGAATACCACCATGTCATTGGGCCTCTTTTCTTAAGTTGGGATAAAAGCCTTCGCCTCTGACCTTCCACTACTCCACTTGCTAACACATTCATACATGTCCTTAATTGCAGTCATTACAGAATATTCTCCTAAATATACACTTGAAAAAGTCATCTAATTATGTCTGACAAGTAATATGGTTACATTTAAAAGGTATATAGTGAACATTCTCTGAATACTCCCGTACCCCACCTCCCAGCTGTCCTCCTTTCAGGCAACATATTTTTAGTTTTCCTGTCTTTTTTTTTTTTTTTTTTTGAGTTGGAGTCTCACTCTGTCACCCAGCCTGGAATGCAGTGGCTGCTCTCGGCCACTGCAGCCTCAACCTGCTGGGCTCTGGCGATCCTTCCGCCTCTGCCTTCTGAGTAGCTGGAACTATAGGTGCACGCTACCTTGCCTGGCTACTTTTTTTATTTACTGTAGAGATGAGGTCTCGCCAAGTTGCCCAGGCGGGTCTCGAACCCGCAGGCTCAGCAATCCACTCACCTCAGCCTCCGAAAGGCGTGGGATTACAGGCTGAGCCACCGAGTCCAGCTTTTCCTGTCTTTTCATAGACATTTTATGCATACATTACTGTATTATTCAGAGTTCCCCAGAGAAACAGAATCAATAGAATGGGTGGATGGATAGATGATGATAGATAGATGATAGATAGATAGAGAGATAGATAGAGAGGGCATTTATTATAGAATTGGCTCACATGTGATGGAAGCCAGGAAGTCCCATAATATACCATCTGCAAGATGGAAACCCAGGATGCATCTTAGAGATCGTATATTCCAAGTGTCAAAAAGTGAGGGCCCCCGACTCACATCAGATGAATGAGGAATATGTCTTTCTTTACAAGTCACTGGGGTATTGGGATGTGCTTATTGTCACATCATAGCTCATTCTATCTTGACTAATATAGAAATCACTGAGCTCAGTTTTGGTGTTTATTATTACTATTACTATTTTAATAATATTGCTTTGTGTATATAACTGACGTAATATAAAGGTTATCATGTTTTTGAACATGATATAATGGGCTCATGGGTAATATAATTGTGCAACATCCCCCCTCAACATGAGTTTTTGGGGATTCATGGTAGGCTTAAATTTATTTATTTAAAATATATTGTAGTTTATTTCTTTCAAAAAAAAAAGGTGGTGCAACTCAGTCTAAGTTGGAAGGCCTAAAAACCAGTGGAGCCACTTGTGTAACTCTTAGTTTGTGGCTGAAGGCCTGAGGAATGAGGGGGGTACTGGCATGAGTTGCAGAGTCTAATTGTCCAAAAACCTGATGTTCTGATGTCTGAGGGCAGGAGAAGATGGGTGTTTCAGAAGAGAGCAAATCTGCCCTGTCTCTGCCTTTTTGTTCTATCCAGGCCCAGCCACAGTGGTGTGGGAGATTTTAGTCCACTGACTGACTTACTAATCTCTCCCAGAAACACTCTCACAGCCATACCTACAAGTAATGCATTACCAGCTATCTGGACATCCCTTAACCCACTCAATGGAAACCTAAAATTAACCATTACAATTGCCAAATATGTATATTTATCCTGTTTTGTCTGCTTTATTTACACAAATAACATTTTCAGCACCTGATTTTCTATATCTTGTGCTTTTTTGAATAGTATATCTTGCAGATCATTCTGTATCCAATCATAGAGTCATCTCATTCTTTTATGGTACCATGGTAGTATATTGTAGGACTGCACTGAGGTTTATTCTCCTGATCCTCCATGACATATACTGATTTCCACTCTTTTGCTATCAAAAGCAGTGCTGCCATGATTAAACTATTACAATTTGCACAAGGGTGACTGTATCTCTAAGACAATTTTCTTTTATTATTATTTTATCTTTATTTTTTTATTTTAAAGATGTGGGGTATAATTCCAGATTAGGTATAAGAAAACTTTCTAAAAAGAATTTTCTAGACTAAACATAGGTGTATTTGTAATCATGAGGAATTTGCCAAATTGTCCTTAATAAGGGCTGTCATCAGCTTACACTGCAACCAGCATCACAGGACCTGGCTCATTTCCAACACTGGTGGCCACACGATGTCATAGACATTTTAAAATTATCGACAATTTGATAGGTAAAAAATGAGACCAGCTATTTTAACCTCCTAAGCCTTTGCTTTTGCAGTTCCCTCTACCTCTCACACCCTTCTCCCTTTGAGGAGTGACTTCTCATCTCCTTTGAGGCCTGCCCCAAGTTCTTGCCTCTTTGAGGACACCCCCAGCTACCACAGGCACATGAAATGCTCTCACAGCATTTTATTCTTTCTCTGTTATTGCATCTTCCATATTATTTAGGTATCTATCTCCCTAACTATTCTTTTCTCTAGGGCAAGATTTTTTATTTATTCAGCTGGTGTTCTTAGCACCCAACACCAGTCTTAGCAGACATGTACCTCATTTAATGAATTTTTAAAATACTTTGGTTGCATTTAGGTTAGTGACAAAATTGGCAAACTAGATTTTTGCAGTTTGTAGTAATTTCTCCTCCCTCATCCCTACCAGCACATTGTCCTCTCTGACATGCTGGGATGATGCCCTGCCACATGGGAACCTCTCTGGGTCAGGACTGTTCTGTGCTCTACTTGAAGAGAACAGAGCCATGGTGACTAGGAAAAGAATGTGGAGCTGATAATAAGATCTGACTCAGTGCTTCTTGGTGATGGCCTGGCTTTGACATCTGGATGCATGAGGGCAAAGTCCAAAAATATTGAAATCTCTCTCCTGTCATGTGGACCGGGTTCTGAAGAAGCTTATACCACTCAAGACTTAACTAGAAGGTGTTAGAACTGTAACATTTCAATTATTGAAAATTTCCCAATTTTCCTAGAAATTTCGCCTTACTAAAATAAGGGGTTGTCAGTAAGAATGGCCATCATTAGTAAAACAAACAACAACAAATGTAGGTGAGGATGTGGAGAAAATTGACCCCTTTTACACTGCTGATGGGAATGCAAACTAGATCAACCTCAATGGAAAAGTGTGGCAATTTCTAAAAGAAGTAGACAATGACCTTCCATATGACCCAGCAATTCACCTATTGGGAATAAATCTAGAGGAACCCAAATCATTCTACAAAAAAATACCTGCACATGCATGTTTATTGCAGCACTATTCACAATAGCAAAAACATGGAACCAACCATGCTGCCCATTGAAGCTGGACTGGATTAAAAAAAATGTGGTACATATACATGATGGAATATTATGCAGCCATAAAGAAGGACAAACATATGAACTTTGCAACAACTTGGATGGATTGAGAGTATCACAGAAACAAAGAACAGAGTACCACATGTTCTTGCTCATAAGCAGACCCTAAACATTTACCATAGTACTGTAAGAAAGGGATTGGCAGTAGCAGGATACAGTCAAGGGCAGGGGGGCACAACATCAATAAGGGTACCTGATCTCAAGGGAACCAAAGAGAGGTTCAACCTTTACCCGTATGATGTCCACATGAAAATTTATTAAATTTTAATAAATAACTAAAGGATTGTATTTTTGTCACACAAACCAGATATTTATTTTAAATGAAAGCATTGGGCTGGTTTGTACACTGAATATGAATTTTAGGTTCATGAGAGCATCTCCTGAATACTTTGAAAAGGAAATGAATGTGAATTTATCACCAAATGTGTCCATTTTTCTTGCATATGCAGTGCATATTCCTCCAGGTCCACCTCCCAGTGGGGTTAAGTGAAGAGGAATGATGATGTATCACATCTACCTACCTTGATTTCATTGTTTCTTATCATAAGAAATTTATTTGAGGACTGACACTAATTAATTCCAGCTTCATCTATCTTGTAGTTCAGCATGTAATCTAGACCCATGCATCAGATAAAAATGTAGTATGCTGAATTCTGGGGCCCTTACCTTGAGTGATAAAGGAGTTCATAAATCTGAGACAGCATTTCACTTTGCTGGATTCTCCATCAACTACAAATAGACACTGGCTTCAGGAAAGTTCAGGAAAGAGAACCATCAAGATTGATTAATTCAGACCTAATGTGGAGGTGTGTGTAGCCATGACTAGTCTCTCAGTTCCTAATGATCCTCAAAACACAAGGGGGAACCCCTCAAAAAACCCTAATTACCTTTGTGGAGGATGGGATTTTTATCATACAGCCTCCCCCTGCTAGGTAAGTGTTCTAGGAACCCATCAGCATCAGTGTACCAGCTAGCATTGTTGTGAGAGGCTGCATCTGGCTTCACAAATTTTTTTTTTGAGATTATTTCAGTGCATTTGCCTATTTCATGATGAGTGATTTATGAGCACACCTGCCCGTACTGTGATGAGTGGTCAGCAATTTTTGACCCAAAATAGCATGACTCCTATGCTCCACCCTCCCTATTCACTCGATCTCACCCCCAGCAACTTTTTTGTTGTTTTTCTGGATGAATAAAGTCCTCAAAGGGAAAGGTTTTCTGATGTAGAAGAGGTGAAACAAAACCTGGCAGAAGTTCTAAAAGGCATCAAAAGAGATGAAACCAAGAACTGTTCTGAGTAATGGAAAAAGTGTCTTTACAGGTGCATTGCAACAAATGGAGAGTACTTGGGGGTGGCTGAAGTTTTAAAAAGTAAGTAAACATTTTTTATCAATAAATTCCAGTTTTGGAAGTCCCCTTGTAAGAAGTCTATTCCCAGAAATACATTTTCAGAAACTCTAGAAGCCTTCCCTTTGAGGTAACACTATTTCTAACAGTGCTTTAGAGTGTGTTTTGAATTCTTTCTTTAATCCACAGTCTAGACCAAGCATACTCTGAGCTGTGCAGTTTGCAGAGCCAACCAAGAGACTCGGGCCTGTAGCACTTCTGCAGTTACCATGAATGTCTTCAACACCTGCCTGGTTTCCATCCTGACAGCCACCTTACCCAGAACCAAGATTACCTGACATGCAAATGTAGACTTGACCTTGCTCCACACACTGGTTAACAGCCATGTTATGTGCAAATGGATATCTTATCGCTGTTCAGAAACTGGAGTCTGCCTTGTTCTTTATGGGTCCATACCTGTGGTCCTGTGGACTCAAGGTTATGTGTTCTTCCCAACTCCCTCTGCTCCTGCACTTGAGGCTTTTGACTGGGCCTTTGATTCCTGCTGCCGCCAACCACGTTCCAGCCAATTTTCTTCATCAGTCACCTGGGGGTGAGTATATTCTGTAAATTCCTGGAACCATGGACACTGGCAGCTTGTCTTGCCCTAACACTTCTCATTATTGCCCCTGAGCGCCTTGTCAAGGTACTATGTCCTTCTTCCCAGTCTCGTTAATGCAACATCTGCCTCCCCCTGACCCCAGGAAGTGCATCCAGACCCTGCTCTGTCTGTCCCCTTTTGCTGTGATTAAGTCATTCTTATTCAGTGATATCATGATACCTAAGACTCCTAGTTATGTAGAATGTGCAAAAAAAAAAATTAATTGTTATTTACCAAAACAGGATATAATCAAGTTAAAAAAAAAAAAAAGTACATAAAGTAAAAAAATGAAGGTTTTCCCCCCCGAGTATAGTTCATTCCTTTCCATACATAATCTGCAGTATAAACAGATTATAAATGAATGAACACATATATAGGAGATATAATCCTTAGAAAAAAAATGACATCATACTATAAATGATCTTTTTCGATCTGTTTTTGTTTTCATTTAACTTTATATAGTAGATACAAATCTATGTTCGTATATAAATTTATGTCATGCTTTTGAACACCTATATAGTATTCCATTATATTTATTTATTAACTTTATGTATTTATCAATTGGTTCTATTGATCTGTATTTAAGTTGAATCCTTTTTCAGTATTAAACATAATGAGGGGGATATACATTCTTTTTTAATTTTTAAATTATTATTTGATTATTTTTCTTTTTTCTCAGACAGGGTCTTGCCTCTGTCACCCAGACTGGAGCACAGTGACACAATAATAGCTCACTGCAGCTTCAAACTCCTGGATTCAAGTGATCCTTCCACCTCAGTCTCTTGAGTAACTAAGAGGGCACATACCACCACACCTGGTTAATTTATTTATTTATTTTGTAAAGATGTGGTCTTACTAAGTTGCTCAGACTGGTCTTGAACTCCTGGCCTCAAGCGATGATGCTCTTGCCTTGGTCTCCCAAAGTGCTGAGTTTATTGTCATGACGCATCACACCTGGTCCACAGTTATATATGAAATGGTACAAAATATTTCCACTAGTTAAATTGCTAGGTATTTGTGTTTAAATTTTTGATAAACACTAAACAAATTATTTTCCAAAAAAATTTTTTTTTTTGAGGGTGAGAAAGTAGGAGTTTTTTTAAGAAGACAAGAAAGCTCCCAAGTGGGAGGGGACCTGAAAGAAGGTTGTTCCCAAGTATTTTAAAAAGATTTGTATTTCTACAATAATGAATGTCAGTGCTTGTACCCTTGCCAACATTGAATATCAGCAACCTTTTATAAGTTTGCCAATCTGGGGAATAAAAACAGTATCACACTAAACAACATTTCTTTAATTTTTGGTTGAGTTGTTTTTCAATTTTAAGTCACTTTTTTTCTCTATATATTGTCTATTTGACTTTAAAAATATTTTTATATTGCAGACTTTTCATAAAAAATAATTTAGATATTTTACCATTTTGTTGTACTTGTATGTTTTGCAAATATTTTCCTTCAGTCTGATGTTGCTTTTTTAACGTTATTCATAGGTATTTTGCCAAGTAATGATTTTAAGTTTTTCTGTAGTCAAACCTGTCAATCTTTTCCTTTAATGCCTCTAGATGTCATGCCATTCTTAGAAAGAACTTCCTCACTCAGGGGTCCTCAAGCTTTTAAAACAGGGGGCCAGTTCACTGTCCCTCAGACCGTTGGAGGGGCGGACTATAGTTTAAAAAAAAAAAAAGGAATTTGTTCATAGTTTTTTTTTTTAAAACTATTGTCCGCCCCTCCAACGGTCTGAGGGACAGTGAACTGGCCCCCTGTTTTAAAAGTTTGAGAACCTCTGCTAGATTATGAAAATGTACTAGATTTCCTTCTTGTACTCTCATAGTTTAATTTGTATGCTTATTTCTATAGGTCATATTTATGTATGACATGCATAAAGGATATTATTTTACTTTCTCCAAAGTGAAGAAACATATCCAGGAACAATTTATTGAACACTCTGTTCTTTCCTCACTGATTTGTAACCACACTTTTTAAATTCTAGGTCATACCCAGTGGTGCAGCCTGTAATCCCAGCACTTTGGGAGGCAGAAGCAAGAGGATTGCCTGAATTCGGGGGTTCAAGACCAGCTTGGGCAACTTGGTGAGACCCCCTTCTCTTCAATAAATCACAAAAACTAGCTTGGGTGTTGTGGCATGCGTCTATAGTTCCAATTACTTGGATTGCTGAGGCAGAAGCCTCTCCTAAGCCCAGCAGGTCAAGGCTGCAGTGGTCATGAGCATGACACTGCACTCCAGCCTGGTTGACAGAGTGAGATTCCAACTAAAAATAAATCAATTAATAAAATAAAATAAAATAAAAATTAATAATAATTCTAAATTATCAGTATATATGGACCTGTCTTTAGACTTGAATTCATTCCACTGATGGGCTTATATAATACATTACTGCAGTGTGCTTTTACATGAGCTCAGGATTAAGAGGTTCATAGTATGTTAAGAGAGTATCTTTATTTGCTCATATTGTAAAATAAAATTTATGAGACGCCATTGGCTTGAACTGAATTCCTGCTCTAGAATTGACAGACCAAACTAAATGGAGTCACACATGCTAATGTTCCATTCCACTAAGCCAAAATTAAGTTGTTTATCTGAACTTCTAGGAAACAGAAGAGAAAGAGTGAGAGCAAGCAAATTCCCAAATAGGCCAGTTTTAGCTAGTGTGACAAGGAAGTACCCTCTGCACTTACCTTTGCAAGGACAGTAGCTTTGATAATATCTGGGCCAGGCTTGGTGGCTCACCTATAATCCCAACACTTTGGGAGTCTGAGGCAAGTGGATTGCCTGAGCCCGCGGGTTCCAGACCAGCCCGGGCAACTTGGTGAGACCTCATCTCCACAATAAGTGAAAAAATTAGCCTGGCATGGTAGTGCATGCCTATATTTCTGGCTACTTGGAAGACTGAGGCAGAAGGATTGCTGGATCCGAGCAGCTCAACGCTGGGGTGGCCGTGTATGTGCCACTGCATTCCAGCCTGGGTGACAGAGTGAGACTCTAACTCAAAAAAAAAAAAAAAAAAAGAATCAATCTGCTTTTTGTTCTGTTTCTGCTTTCCTCAACTCTTTTTTGTCTATAAAGCCACTCTCATCAGAACATTCTATATTATGAAATGAGATGCTGCTTGATACTGCAATTGCAAATAGAAGGCTGTTAAGATCTTCAAACTAAATTTTTTGTAACTCTCTTTTAATCTTAGCACAGCAATTGAGGGACCCAAGAAATCAAGAAACTTAAAAAGCCATACTTGCTGTAAAAGAAGTGTTCACTATATTTTATATATCCCTAACTCACATTCACTATATTTTATATATCCCTACCTCATGTTCACTATATATTTTGTGTATTCCTACCTCACGTTCATTGTATTTAATGAATTCTTAGTACTTTAAATCCTTCCTCAGACCCCGTAGAATTAGGGTGCCGGGTAGTGACTGATTGTGTAGTTATACAATGTCTTAAGTAGTGTTTGTATTTAGAACTCTTGGGTTAAACATTGTTCGTCCCAATTGCCATGCTGACTTCTTCTGCTTTTACAACGGGATGTAAATGTTAAAGTGATAAGCCCTTTCAGACATTCCTTTGCTATTGCAGTAGACTCTGAGGTGCTAGCCACTCTCCTGGTGGGCTCTATGTTGGTTCAAACCTCCGGATCCCATGCCAAAGTTAATTTACACGTAGTGGCTGTGTAAACCTAAGAGAATCAAGACTTTTAGAAAAACCGCCCTGCTATAAGAAAACGTTTACGGTATTTTATAAATCCCTAGAACTAGTACTATATGAATTCCTACCCCACTGTATTCGTTTGCAGCGTTTGTATTTAAAACTTTGTTAAGTTTAGCTTTTGTTGTCCCATAATGACCGTGTTATGTTATGTAAATGTTAAGCAAACAAGCCCCTCCTAAGCATTCCTTTGTTTAGATCAGCAGACTTGGTGGCACTAGCAACCTCCTGCCTGCTTGCTCAAGTAAATTTATACGCAGTGACTGTATAAACCTAACTTATCTGACATTTCACTCTGCCTGTTTAGCTGGTTTCTGTCAATCATAGGCAGTTGAGCTAAAGCCCGCACAAGCCAGAAAAGAAACCTACCAATCCCAAGTGCTCCTGTACCCATTAGGAGAAATTACCCAATCGTGTAAAAACAAGTCTAAAGTTCTTTCCCCTCCCTCTGTAATTGTGCATAAAAACTGCTTGCCATACTGGTTCGGGGCTCTCGTCCCTGAAGTCACTGCGTCGGCTTCATATGTGAGCCCAGACTTGAGCCTGAATAAAGACCCTCATGTGTTTGCATCGGAGTTGGCTCTTTGTGGTCTCTCGGATTTAAAATCTTGGGTTTAACACAATGAATACAAGTTTACTGCTTTGTGATTGTTTAAAAGAGGACTTGAACATGGGTCCATTTGGATATATACTAGCTTTAATAAAAGCATAGGAAAAGAGAATATGGAAATTTGAAAATGGAGGTAAAAGGAGGAACCCCAAGAAACTTACAATAAACTTAGTTCACATTTTGCCTCAGCATAACCATTTTTGCTTGGATTGACATGCTTTGAATCTAGCACAGGTTACATATAGACAGATACATTTCCAATAGGAAGGTTTTAAGAAGTGTTCAGACATTTGACTGCAGGCCAAGCTGGCAGCCTACCCCACCCCCTCAGCAAATCTCCATCAAATGCTAGACAGAAGCAGCTCAACCATTCAATTCGCAGTTTAGCATGATAATCTCTAAGAAACTTTCAGGTTCCTTTTTGAAGGTGGAAGGTCAAAGATCACCTTAGCTGGCCGAAGTCATAGAAATGATAATAAGACCACCTTTTTGCTAAAGAGCTTGTGGATTGGAAATATATGACAGGTCTCTTGCAGGAAAAACACTTCCCCTTGTCTCCTCCCATCTAGCCCACCACCATGGCAGAAATCATGTGACTAACCCACCCATCTGCTTGCTGTTCATCACCTGACATCAGTACCTACACTTACCCACCCTTTTGTAATGACTTGGAGCAGACCACCACCCAATCACCCTAATGACTTCCCCTCATCAAAGGGAAGGATTAAAAGAACTCAACCATGAACAACCAGTGACCGTTGCCTTGCTAAGCTATGGTATGGTCATGTGCTTTTTAAACTATGGCCAGGCCATGTTTTCTTAAGCTTTGTCCCCCTCCCCTAGCTTGGAGAGGTGAATCTCTTCTTTCTCTCTTAAATTTACTTTCTAAATAAACTATATTTTCTAATCTAACTTGTGTGCAATTCTTTGCATTTTCCATATGGCACCAGATTGCACACCAGCTACCCACACCCCAGTGGACCTGACCTAACATTCTGGAGGCCTCATTGCAAGTGTGCCCCAACATTTTTTTTTTTTTTTTGAGTTGGAGTCTCACTCTGTCACCCAGACTGGAGTGCAGTGGCCGCTTCCGGCCACCGCAGAATCGACCTGCTGGGCTCCGGCGATCCTTCCGCCTCAGACTTCCAAGTAGCTGGAATTACAGGTGTGTGCTACCATGCCCAGCTAATTTTTTGATTTAGTGTAGAGATGAGGTCTCGCTGTCCAGGCAGGTCTCGAACCCGCAGGCTCAGGCAATCCACTCACCTCAGCCTCCCAAAGGTGCGGGATTACAGGCTGAGCCACCAAGCCCGGCTGCCCCAACATTTTTGAAGGGCCCACTGAGGTCTGCCACTCTCTTGCTCTTTCTCATTCTCCTCTCTCATTGAGAACTGCTGCTCTCTTGTTCAGTCTTCTCCTCTCAAGCCCTAGTCTCTCTGTGGAAAGAGATAAGGTACTTGGTTATCTTTCCTCTGCTACTCACTCTTAATCTTATTGCCCATGACAGGCTATATCAAACAGACCTCTCCCTGTCACCTCAGCCTTGTCTGGTATGAAGTAACATCTCCAGTGAGTCCTTTTCGTTTATCTAGACAGGAGAGAGGTACTGGTCTGAGAGGCTGTACTTTTTTTTCCTTTTCTCATTACTTTGCAAAACACATCACTGGGGTCCAGGACCCTCTGCAGAAAAGAATGGCACCAAGCCTCCCAAACATGCAAGTTGGAACAGCCCTAGCACAGGGGCCCTTGCTAGCTAAGACGCAATCTCTAGTGAGTCAAGGAGGCAGAGTATGCTCTCTCACTGGTTTTCATGTATACACAAACTGATTCCACCAATCCTCTGCCCAGGATAATGGCTGAGGGTGTGGATGAGCTTTTCTCTTTTTTGGACATGCTAATTCCACTCTATGCTGGACACAGTGTAGTAGGAACTGGTCTCAGAGAGAGATGGAACACCAAGATGTCTTGCCAGGAAGCAGTGCTTATTTGTGCCAGCACCATCTCAGCAGATTTGCATTTAAAGGCTGAGCCCAGAACACAGAAAGGCATTGCCTTATATGCTTTTTTTTTTACATTGTAACCTCTTTGTCTCCCTTATAAAGTTGCAGTTTGACATTATTTGTTTGATTGGATATTTGGTAGTTCAAGGCTGCAGTTAGCATTACATGTTACACACTGATTGGTTTTATATAACTATTTCATTTGCATGTCCTATTTGCTGATTGGTTTACACAATCACTATCCTGTTTGGAGTCCATCAAAAGTTTGAACATGTAGCCTGCCAAAAGCCCGTGAAAAGAGAAGTACAAAGAAGCAGGATGTAACTTATTTTTCCTTTTCTTACTCCTGCATTTTCAGAAGGTCCCCTTCCTCAATAGGTGGTAGATGGTCTTTGCACTCTAATTCCATACTATACTGGACATAGGCAGTGTATTTTTTTTTCCTGGAGTCTGGGGCCTTCTGTGTTCTCTCTCTTTGGCCTCTTAGGGATTGTTCTTAAGACCCCTCCCTCTCCCCTTCTAGGATTACTCCTCATAGGAAACTCACAATGGGGAGACTAAAGCCTCCTCCTGTTGAAATGTATTCTTTTTTTTTTTTTTTTTTTTGAGTTGGAATCTCATTCTGTCACCCAGACTGGAGTGCAGTGGCCACTCCCGGCCACCGCAGCCTCGACCTGCTGGGCTCCGGCGCTCCTTCCGCCTCAGCCTTCCAAGTAGCTGGAACTACAGGCATGTGCTACCACACCTGGCTGATTTTCTGATTTATTGTAGAGATGAGGTCTCGCTGCTGAGGTGGGTCTCGAATCTGCAGGCTCAGGCAATCCACCCACCTCAGCCTCCCAAAGGCATGGGACTACAGGCTGAGCCACCGAGCCCGGCTTGAAATGCATTCTAAAAGGTCTCAGGACCCTCTCACTAGAGAGGAGCATCTGCCGGCTAGGTAACTAGGAGATGGGCCCAAGGTGGGTCTCACCTCTGGTACTCTCCTTCAGCTTGAGCTCTACTGCTGCTACAGGGGCCAAGGGTACATACAAGGTTTTCAAAATGGTGCACCGCCTGGACCCCTTGTTTTTCCTGTGGCACTCCCACACTCCTTTGATTACTTTATCTCCTTCCTGCTTCCCTCTAACAACTCAGATGCTGACCCAGCTGGTTTAATCTCTCCTGTCTCTCATAATCTGCTTATGCCACTCCACTCTCCATTGGTTTCCCTTTCTACTCTTCCTTCTTACCCTCTACCTTTACCTGTGGAGGGAGAAATCTGCTAAAGTGCCTGACACTGCTCACCATCACCCCAACAAACCCCTGGTAAATATTAGGGTGCTGGAACCCAAATTAATTTCTTAACACAGGTGTCAGTCTTTTGGTCCTTGCCACCCATGCTGGAATCATATAGTCTTGTTTTAATCAACAGTTACTAAAGATTAATTCAAAGTATAAATGTTAAAAAGTTATTTTAAAAGGTATAAAGAAAGAAACCAGAAGGCAAAGAATAGATGTAAAAAAAAAATGTTGCTATAAAGGTGTGTTTTTTGGTAAGGAAGGATGTAAAGAAAAGACAATAATTTTGTCAAAAATGGTATGTGGAAGGTTTCTGAAAAGAAGTGTGCACAAGGAATTCTATAAACACTGAAGGCTACAAAAAGGATCTATAAATTTACCATTAATATCAAGTACACTAATGGGCCAAAATGCTACTCAGAGACTAGAACACAAGCTTCTTAATTAACAATCGCCAAAAGAATTTTCTCCTATAAACAATGAAGTGGGGAGGAGGAAGAGAAAAATTCAGTTAGCCCTCCCTTTTTTTAAAAAACAAAGTTTTTTTTTAAACTTTTCAAAAATCTTTGGATTATCACTTTGTCTAAATAAGTAACTTTTAAAAATAAATAAATAAATAACTTTTGCAATAACTACTGCAATACTGTGTTATAACATTATGCTTTTAAAACCTTTAATAAACCAGGCTTGGTGGCTCAGCCTGTAATCCCAGCACTTTGGGAGGCTGAGGTGAGTGGATTGCCTGAGCCTATGGATTTGAGACCAGTCTGGGCAACTTGGCGAGACCTCATCTCTACAATAAATCAAAAATTAGCTGGGTGCGGTAGTGCATGCCTATAGTTCTGGCTACTTGGAAGGATGGGGTGGAAGAATCACTAGAGCCCAGAGTTCGACACTGGGGTGGCCATGAGTGTGCCACTACACTCCAGCCTGGGCAACAGAGTGAGACTCCAACTCAAAAAACAAAACAAAACAAAACAAAAAACAACCTTTAATACTTAAACTCTTCAAGTTCTAAATTCAGTCTCTCTAGGGTGGGGTAAGAAACAAAAGCCACAGGAGCCACATCTACCCACACCCTCCTCCTGAACTGTCTGCAGACCAGGAAAATTGATTTCACTCACAGAGGTTTGTGATCAGCTATAGTGCTTTTCAGTGTCCAATTGCTAACAACTTTAAAAATCTCCCTCTAGGCACAAGAATTACTAATCCAACATAGAATGGATAACAAAAGACTTTCTGTTTAAGGTATTATTAATTATTTTTGTTAAACTTTAAGGTAATATTTCCCTGTCAGAAAATCGATAACATCCCATTCCTCTCATCAAATGCAGACAGATGTTAATCTCCCATCTCTGGACTAGAAGTTACCTGGGCTTCACCCTCTAGTATAGCAATCATTGTGAAGGTATATCAGACCTATTATAAAAACAAAAAGTACGGTTTTCTCTTGCCAATGTTTACCTGTTTTAAATTCTCTTGTTCATTATTATTTCCTGTAATTTGTTACAACCTAACTACAGTCTAATGTTTTCAATTTTTTCTTCTTCAGAGTTTGTCAAAGTAGCTGTATCCTTGATAAGGTCATTATAAACAAAACTCCAGATTCTGTTCCCTATAGCATGTCAAAAGACCCTCAAGAGCTGTCTGTTCATCCATTCATTCAGTTTACACTTATTGCCCACTTACTATACATTGTATATACTGTATAAAGCACAAGAAAGAAAAAGACATTGGAGATACAAATTTTGCCCCCAAACACTTTACAGTCTCATTACAGGCCACAGAAATATAAACAAGTATTGGATTAAAAAGGTATGATGAAGTTAAGTACAAGATAGATGGTGACCCAAAGTGGGTACAGATGAACTCAGGAAAGGGTGGAAGACACATAGCAGGGTCCAGGATGAATAGGAGCTCACCAGGTGAAAGAAGACAGGCCAGGTGATCCAGCAGAGCCAGCACTGACAGTCCTCAGGCTTCAGGGGCTGGATCTACCAGCTGATGATGCAGGTAGACAAGCAAAGATAAAATCATTTGAACTTTACAAATGTGGAGATACAAGAACAATTTTCACGGGACAATGAAATCAACATTTTTTTACATTTAGTAGGTTAAGGAGCTTGTTTTTCCCTTCAAGCTGCATTCATGATTCAACATTTAAAAAGCAAAATAGTTACTCCATACACACACAGATAGCTTATGACCAGGCTTTTATTGGTAATAGGATAAACCAGGCAACAAAGTCTGTCCATAAACAGAAAGTTGTGCAATAAAAGTTGCTTACAAATGAACCCCTGAAAGATTTTCTGTGTCATTAAAATAAAGGAGACTTGTGACTGAGTCTATAATTCCAGCACTTTCAGAGGCCAAGGCAAGTGGGCTGCCAGAGCTCAAGGGTACGAGACCAGCCCAGGCAACTTGGCAAGACCTCGTCACTACAATAAATAAAAAAATTAGCTGGGTGTGGTAGTGCATGCCTGTAGTTCCAGTTACTTGGAAGGCTGAGGCAGAAGGATCAACGGAGCCCAGCAGGTTGATGCTGGGGTGCTGTGAATGTGCACTCCAGCCTGGGCAACAGAGTGAGACTTCAACTCAAAAAATAAAAATAAAAATAAAAATAAGGGAGACATAATTCTAGGCCACATTTTAAATTCCTTTCAACTGGCTGGGTGCAGTGACTCAAACCTGAATCTCAGCACTTTGGGAGGCTGAGGTGAGAAAATTGCCTGAGCCTGTGGGTTTGAGACCAGCTTGGGCAACTAGGCAAGACCTTGTCTCTACAATAAATCAAAATATTAGCCAGATGTGGTAGCGCACACCTGTAGTTCTGGCTACTGGAAGGCTGAGGTTAAGGATTGCGTGAGTCCACAAAGCCTTGAGCATGCCGCTACACTCCAGTCTGTGCAACAGAGTGAGACTCCAACTCAATAAATAAATAAATAAATAAATAAATAAATAAATAAATAAATAAATAAATAAATACGTATATACATAAATTCCTTTTTATTATAATTTTTAAAAAAACTTTTAATTTTAAAATTGTGAGGTACAATTCAGGGGTAGGTATACAAATATTCATTATGCAGGTACCCTTGTTGATGAGGTATGCGCCCCCTTCCCCAGGCAGATTCCTACTACTGCCAATCCCACCTCACTGACCCCCCGGCCCTCTGCAGTTTCCCACTACTGTAAATCCTTTTCTTATAGTATTACGATAGTTGTTCAAGGTCCACTTATGAGTGGGGACATAAGTGATACTCAGTTCTTTATTTCTGTGAAAGATCATTCAGTATTATAGACTCTAAGTCTATCTAGGTTGCTGTGAAGTTCCTGATTTTGTTCTTCTTTATGGCTGCATAACATTCCATTGTGTATATGTACTACATTTTAAAAATCCAGTCCTCTTTTGATGAGCAGCACAGTTAGTTCCATGGTCTTGCTATTGTGGACAATGCTGTGATAAACATACGTGTGCAGTTATCTTTTTTACAGAGTGATTTGTGTTCTTCCAGGTATATTCCCAATAGTGGGATTGCGGGGTCATATGGAAGGTCAATTTTTAGAACTTTTAGGAATCACCACACTGTTTTTCATAGAGGCCGTACTGGTTTACACTTCCACCAACAGTATAGAAGTGTTCCTTTTTCACCACATCCTCTCCAGCATTTGTTATTTTTTGAGTTATTGATGATGACCAAATAAATTTCTTTCAACTTAATTTTTTACATGGATGAAATTTAGAAAGGGGAAATCTTCAAATCTTGTGTTTTCAGGATCTAAAACATACCTTTAGCTGCAACCTGTTCAAGACAATGACTCTGACTATGGTCAGATAGGGGGATAAATGGCAAGAGAAGCAGAGCAGTGTTGGCAGTGCTCTTGAAAAAAGGCTCAAGCAGATGGGAAGGAGGGAAGTCCACTTAGGCAACAAAGATATGGGGACCAATTTGCTTGGAAAAATAGTTATTTCCCACTTTGTCCCCCAGGAAACAACTCACTGTCCCTTTGCATTTTCTTATGAGCTGAAGACAAAAATTACCTTTTGTCTTAAAAACATCCAACTTTGTTTTGATCCAAGTTTATATTTGGAAAGAGTCCAAGAAACACTCCTGATCTTGTCCTAACATGTAGAATGAAGACTAGATACAGCTGGAAACTTTCCAGTGACTCTCGGGCAAGTGTAATCCATCTCAAGACACTGAATGCTCATGAGGAGAGAATGACATGGGCTAAATTGAATGGGAGACTCACTGGGCAGGTTTACTTTTTCTATTTGTCCTGATAATGGCCCTGCCACTTGTTAAAAGATGTAGTTGTTATGGAAACAGGGTAGAGTAGGAATAGAGAGGATGAAGTATGATGGAAGAGTGAAATGTAGCAAGAGTTTGGAATATGTGTGTGTGTGTTTATTTAACCTTGTTTGTTTCTTGAGACATCCATAGCCTGCTGCCGTGATGAGGCCAAGAAGATCTAGATTGTGTCTCATCCACCCATGCCTCAATGTCCCTCCACTATCCTCAGGCATTGCTGCCAAGCCTGTCCCACTGTGTCTAACTAATTTTGCTCATGTTTGATAATTTTCTCTCAAATTTTCTGATACACCCAGTCTAATCTTGTTTCTCTCACTACCATTCTGGCAATACATTGATCTCTGTCTATTCATGCCTACTATGGTTTGAATGTGTCCCCCAAATTTCACTTTAAAATGTGGGAAATTTAATCCCCAAATGTGTATGTTGGTTGGAGATGAGGCCTGTTAGGGTGTTCAGAGGGACATGGCACTGCCGTGTGCTGGTGTGTTGGAGGTACGCACCAGTAACAGATCTGAGCAATGCAAAGGTTTCCAACACACAAAAATATGAAGGAAGAAAATATTTATTTAAGAAAAGATCACTTCCCATAGGCATGGAGAGGGCCAGCACTCTAAGGTGAGTGTGTGTGTGTGTGTGTGTGTGTGTGTGTGTGTGTGTGTGGGATGTGTGATCCATTGCCACATGAAGGATTCAGAGAATTGCATAGAAGTTAGATTAGAAAATGTAGTTCATTTAAAAGTAAACAAGAGAGAGAGAGAGAGAGAGAGAGAGAGAGAAGATTCACCTCCCAAGGTAGAGGAGGGGTCCAAAGTCAGGCAGCATGGCAACAGCCATAACTCAAAGAACACATGGCACACCAGAGTCTAGCAAGTCAATGGTCAATGGCTGCTCATAATTGAGTCCTTTTAACTATTCCCTTTGATGGGGGAAAGTCATTAAGGTGATTGGGTAGTGCTACACGTTGTCATGAAGGGGCAGGTAAGCACAGATACTGATGTCAGGTGATGGACAGCAGGCAGATGGGTGGGTCAGTCACATGATTGCTGCTATGGTGGGGTCTGTCTGTGTCACGTAGGACACAAAGTGCTGATTAGGTTAACTTGGGGGTTTGGGCCTGGAGGGGTTTTTACTGCAAGAGACTTGTTAGACATTTGCAATCCCTAAACTACTTGACCAAAGGTGGTATTATTATCATTTCTATGGCTTTGATCTTCTGCCTTGACAAGGAACCTGAAAGTTTACTATAGATTATTATGCTAAATCATGAATTAAAAGGTTGGGCTGTCTTGGTCTTGCATCTAATGGATATTTACCAAGGAAGTGGGGTAGACTGCTGCTTGGCCTGGAGTAGAATGTCTAAATGCTTTCTAATGGCTATGCTAAGGCAAAAAGACTAAATTAAGAATAAGCTAAGTTTCTTCTAGGTTTCTTGTGTGTGTGTGTGTGTGGTGTGTGTGTGTGTGTGTGTGTGTGTGTGTTGGAATCTCACTCTGTCACCCCGACTAGAGTGCAGTGGCAGGCTCATGGCCACCACAGTCTTGACCTGCTGGGCTCAGGTAATCCTTCTGCCTCAACCTTCCAAGTAGCTGGAACTACAGGCATGTGCCACCACATCTGGCTAATTTTTTAACTTATTGTAGAGATGAAGTCTCACCAAGTTGCCCAGGCTGGTCTCGAATCCATGGACTCAGGAAATCCTCTTGCCTAGGCCTTCCAAAGTGCTGGAATTATAGGCATGAGCCACTGCAACTGGCCTCTTTTAGGTTTCTATAGGTACTTCCTTTCAAAGTCTTTGGAAGTCAAAGGGTAGGGATCCCATAATGGGACTGGTAGCTTTAAAAGAAGAGGAACAGAGACCTGAACAGGCTCACTCTTGCCCTTTTGCCTTGTGATATGTGATGCCCTATGCCATGTTATGACACAGTAAGAAGGGCCTCACCAAATACAGGCCTTGGACTCCAGAACTGCAAGAAAAAAATTAATTTTTAAAATAAATTACCCAGTCTGTAGCACTGCATTATAGCAACACAAAATGGACTAAGAAAGAAAACTGGTACAAAGAAGTATGGTTGTTGCTACAAAGATACTTAACAATGTGTAAGCAACTTTGGAGGTAATAGGTAGGTGCTGTAAGAATTTGAAGGAACAGGCTGGAAAATGCCTGTATAACCATGAATAAGTCTGAAACTTCATAGAGATTGGCTGAATGGTCATGACCAGAATGCTGACAGAAATACAGAGAGTAAAGACCATTTTGATGAGGTCTTAGAAGAAAATAAAGAATATCTTACTGGAAACTGGAGTAAAGGCCATCTTTGTTAACATTAACAAAACGCTTGGCTACATCATGCCCATACCCTAGAGCTTTGTTGAAGGCTGAACTTGAGAGGGATGAAATAGCATATCTGGGAATAATATATTTTTTTTAAAGTTGGAGTCTCACTTTGTTGCCCAAGCTGGAGTGCAGTGGCACACTCATGGCCATCCCAGTGTCAACCTGCTGGACTCCAGTGATCCTTCCGCCTCAGCCTTCCAAGTAGCTGGAACTCCAGGTACACTCTACCATGCATGGCTAATTTTTTTATTTATTGTGGAGATGAGGTCTTGCCAAGTTGCCTGGGCTTGTCTCAAACATGCAGGCTTAGGCAATCCTCTTGCCTCAGCCTCCCAGAATGCTGGGATTACAGGCTGAGCCCCTGAGTCTGGCCCTGGGAAGAAATTTCTAAGCAAAAAAGTGCTCAGGTTGTTGTGTGGTTAGTTCTACCTGCTTACCGTGAGCTGCTAGAGAAGAAAAGTAGAGCAGAAAGATTGGAAGATTTTCAGCCTGGCCATGTGGTAGAGGATAAAAGAGAATTTTTAGGAGCAGGAACCAAGGGTGTGGCCTACAGACAATCTGCCAACAAGATTAGCATGTTTGGCCAGGCAAGGTGGCTCATGCCTATAATCCCAGCACTTTGGGAGGCTGAGGTGAGAGGATTGCCTGAGCCCAGGGATTTGAGACCAGCCTGGGAAATTTGGCGAGACCTCATCTCTAAATAAATTTAAAAATTAGCTGGGTGTGGTGGCACATGCCTGTAGTTCCAGCTACTTGGAAGGCTGAGCCAGAAGCATCACCTGAGCCCAACAGGCCAAGGCTGCGGTGGCAGTGAGCACGCCACTGCATTCCATCCTTGGCGACAGAGTGAGACTCCAACTCAAAAAGCAACAACAACAAAAACAAAACAAAACAAAAATTAGCATGTTTAACAATCGAGTGCTATTCCTCAAGATAATGGGAGAATGGGCCTGAAGGCATTTCAAATCTTTGAGACTGCCCCTCCCAACACAGTTTGAGAATATGAGGGCCTTAAGGGCAGAAAGGGTTTGTTGCACACTGCCCTGTGCCACTTTAAGGGTCTGCTTCCTAAATTCCAGGACAATGCTCCTCAACCACCCCAGCTGTGGCTCAGATGGTATGGTCCCTAGATGTGGCTCAACCCATTAGCCTGAAAATTATAAGCTATAAATCTCCACAGCATCATGCCATTGCTCAAGTGGGCCCAAACATAGCTTAAACCACCACTATGGAGGGAACAAGCCATATGTCTTGGCAGTGTCCACATGGTGTTGACTTTACAGGTGCAGAGAGTGCATGGGCTCTGGGGGTCATAGTGGCTTTCACCTAGATTTCAAAGGATGACTTATACAGCTTGTGGACCCAAGCAGAAATCTGCCACAAGAGCAGAGCCTCCATAGACAGTCCTGACCAAAACAATGCCTAATGGAAACATGGGAGTGGGTTGCTGCCAGAATTTCAGAACGATAGAGCCATTAGCAGCATGCAACATCCTCCTGGGAAAGCTACTGCATTTCACATGAGCTGCACCCAGCAAGGCCACAGAGTCAGAGCTGCCTGAGACCTTAGGAGCCCACCCTCTGTCCCAGTGTATCCAGGAGAAGGAAGGCACATGAAGTGGAAGATTATTCTGTAGCTCTAAGATTTATTGTCTGCCCTGCTGAGTTTTGGACTTATTTTGGGCTGGTTATTCTTTTATTTTTGCCTATCTATCCCTTTTGGAATGGGGATATTTATCCTATACCTATCTCACCATTGTCTTTTATAAGTAGATATCTTGTTTCAAGGAATTTTCCTTGAATCTTTGGACTTTTGAGTTGGTGCTGGAATGAACTAAGATTTGGGACTATTAAAATGGGATGAATGTATTTTACATGGGAAGAAGAGAATGAGTTTCAGGGGGCCATGGGTAAAATGCTATGGTTTGAATATAGTTTGTCTTCACCAAGACTCATGTTGAAATCTAATGACAATATAACAATTTTGAGAAGTGGTAGAGCCTTTAACAGGTGTTTGGGTTATGAGGGTTCTGCCCTCATAAAAGGACTAGTGACGTTCTCACTTTCACAGGACTAAATTAGCCACCACAAAAGTGAGTTGCTATACATCGAGGCTGCTGCTCATGTTTGGTCCATTTTTACACAAGTCCACTTCCCCTCTTTTTCTCTGCCATGATGTGACATGGCTCAAAGCCCTTACCATAAGCTGAGTAGATGCCAGTGCCATGCTTCTAGCACTTCCTGGCCTCCAGAATCGTAAGCCAAAAAAAAGACCACCTCTTTCTTTATAAATTACCCAGTCTCAGGTGTTTTGGAATAGCAACAGAAGACAGACTAAAACAATGCCTATATTTTAATTAGGAGCAGGAAACCTGTGCAGAAAAATACATGTATCTAGATACTAACAGAGTGTCCATCCTTGTTACTTCTCAGCAGCAGATCCAAACTTGAGCTTCACCAGGCATCATTCCCACCACATGTATAAAACAGCACAGTGCTTGGGACACAATAGCTGCAACAAATCTCATTTTTTTCCTTTTCTTTACTCTCTGGACTTAACATTGTCCTTTTCTGAGGACATTGACACAGTACAAATGATCTCTAAATGTAGAATTCCCTTTTTAAGGAGATATTAATTTGGAAATTTTGATAAGTGTGCCAAAATAAGTATTTATCAAATAACAACATAAACTCTTAAGTAGATTATCACAGTGCAGATTTTTGCAAGAATAATTTGAAAATCTGTACTGTGACCTTGAAAATCTCTCAACTGCAAGAATACAAAGGGCCTAGAGAATGGAGTGAGGAGAATTTGGTGAGGAAAAATTTTGGAGCGAGCACTGCTTTGAGAACCAGAAGACCCCTGTCCCCCATCAAGAAAGAAAAAAGAGTGTGAGGTGCTAGTGAGGTGCTAGCCTAGGAATGTGGCTTCTAGGAAAATCTCTAGAGAGTTTAACATATGACTTCTGTAGTTAGAGAATTACAAGGGACTATTTCCCACCTGGGAACTCTAAAAAGCAAAAGGAAAGGATTGGAGAAAGCCTTAGCAGAGCAAAGGAGAACTGCTACTGCATCTAGAGAGAACTCCCCTTTGATGATGGGGCAAGGATATGCAATTCCAAGGGCCAGATGAAGAACTCATGATAAGAATATTGCCTCTGGGTTATTTTTTTAAAGACATCTTGCTTAAAATGGTAACCTTTGGGATACATGTGTACATTTTGTAAAGACGAAATCAGGGTAGTTAGCATATTTGTAACCTCAAATATTTAACATTTCTTTGTGGTAAGAACCTTCAAAAT
The DNA here is from genome assembly GCA_027257055.1 of Cephalopachus bancanus. Taxonomy (NCBI): domain Eukaryota; kingdom Metazoa; phylum Chordata; class Mammalia; order Primates; family Tarsiidae; genus Cephalopachus; species Cephalopachus bancanus. The sequence continues at coordinate 1,076,398 of JAPVLO010000020.1, forward strand.
TCTCTCTTCTAGCTAGTTTGAAATATAAAATATGTTATTATTAACTATAAACCCTCTACTGTGTAATAGAACACCAGAACTTATTTCCCCTAACTTTGTATTAGTTATCACTATTGAACAGTTGAGTGTTTAGCCTGAAACATTCAGCCACAAAGATCCTTCTTATAAACATTTATATAAAATTCAAAAGAAGCAACAAATTATCACTATTATTATAAATACAGATTCAACTTGAAAAACATTTGAAACTTTCTAATTGTTGTGTCTTTCAAGATTTTCTTTTAAGGCCACCAGGTATCCACTTGGATGTCCTTGTATATCTCAAATCAAATGCGCCAAACTAAACAGTTTATCCTCCCTAGACCTCATCTCATTTAGCTTTGTTAGACCCAAGATTTAAATCCGAGAGACCACCAAGAGCCAGCTCCGATGCAAATACACAAGGGTCTTTATTCATGCTTGAGTCTGGGCTCATGTATGAAGCCGACACAGCGACTTCAGGGACAAGAGCCGCGATCCAGTATGGCAAGCAGTTTTTATGCACAATTACAGAGGGAGGGGGAAGAACTTTAAACTTGTTTTTACACGATTGGGTAATTTCTCCTAATGGGTATGGAACACTTGGGATTGGTAGGTTTCTTTTCTGCCTTGCACGGGCTTTAATTTGACTGCCAGTGATTGACAGAAACCAGCTACATGGGCAGAGGGAAATGTCAGATAAGTTAGGTTTATACAGTCACTGCTTGTAAATTAACTTGAGTAAGCAGGCAGGAGGTTGCTAGTGCCACCAAGTCTGCTGATCTAAACAGAGGAATGCTTAGGAGGGCTTGTTTGCTTAACATTTACATAACATAACATGGTCATTATGGGACAACAAAAGCTAAACTTAACAAAGTTTTAAATACGAATGCTGCAAACAAATACAGTGAATGTGGGGTAGGAATTAATATAGTACTAGTTCTAGGGATTTATAGAATACCGTAAACGTTTTTTCATAGCAAGGTGGTTTTTCTAAAAGTCTTTTGATTCTCTCAGGTTTACACAGCCACTATGTGTAAATTAACTTTGGCATGGGAGCCAGAGGTTTGAATCAACATAGAGCCCACCTGGAGAGCGGCTAGTGCCTCAGAGTCTACTGCGATAGCAAAGGAATGTCTGAAAGGGGCTCATCATTTTAACATTTACATCCCGTTGTAAAAGCAGAAGTCAGCATGGCAATTGGGACAAACAATGCTTAACCCAAGAGTTCTATATACAAACACTACTTAAGACATTGTATAACTACACAATCAGTCACTACCCAGCACCCGACATGTGCCTAATTCTACGGGATCTGAGGTAGGATTTAAAGTACTAAGAATTCATAAAATACAATGAATGTGAGGTAGGAATATACAAAATATATAGTGAACGTGAGGTAGGGATATATAAAATATAGTGAATGCTTCTTTTACAGCAAGTATGGCTTTTTAAGTTTCTTGGTTTCTTGGGTCCCTCAGCTTCTCCTCCATTATATTCTCTATTCTTTTCCTTGGCTTTTTACAATATTATCCATCACACTGAAACTGCCTATATAGAATTAATATGGTATAATGGAATAAAGCTGCAGTTATGATTAGAAATTAATGAATAAGCTGCCTCTAAGTTTACTTGCAATTACCTTCATGTCAGATCTCTGGGAGTGAAAGGACAGACCAAGAATGAGAAATGTATTTTTTTTTTTTTTTGAGTTGGAGTCTCACTCTGTTGCCCAGACTGGAGTGCAGTGGCCGCTCCCAGCCACCACAGCCTCTACCTGCTGGGCTCTGGAGATCCTTCCGCCTCAGCCTTCCAAGTAGCTGGAATTACAGGCATGTGCTACCACGCCCGGCTGATTTTTTGATTTATTGTAGAGATGAGGTCTTGCTGCCCAGGCGGGTCTCGAACTCGCGGGCTCAGGCAATCCACTCACCTCATCCTCCCAAAGGCGTGGGATTACAGGCTGAGCCACCGAGCCTGGCTGGGAAATGTATTTTTAAAAATCTTCTTCCTAAACCTTAATACAAAGATGAGAAAGTAGAAGCTATGCTTTTGGAGAAATGCATACTTTAGGTAAAATTAACTTTGCCGACTTTGTCTTTTTAGAAACAGACTTCCTGGTGCCAGGTCTCAGAGGTATCTCATAGTGGCAATCAAGCTTGCCTAGAGTAAAGGGAATTTACAAGGCCTAAGACATCATGCATTGGGCAAGGATTGTAAAAATCACGAAACTTGTAATTACAAAAGTTATGACCGCTCAGAGGGGCAGCAGGCGGGGATTCAATCTTCCAGTAAATTGGGCACTATCTACAGGGAAGCCAAGGATCCTCTGAAGCTACCCACTGGGAATGCCTAGGAGATAAGGGGAGGTGCACCCTCCATTAGCTCTAAGGAATGTCGTTTGGGAAGGTGCAGGAGAATTAGAATCTTTGTCATGCCCTTCTCTAGGGGCTATGATAATGTGATAGGACATTAGTGGGTCTCTGTGTCACAGGTTCTCCAAGACATTTACAGGTGGTCGATAAGGAAGCCATGGCAGTCATGTCTCCCTGATTGCAACATCTCCAAGGGAAAGGATTTAATTCAGGACTTGGGGGGGCTACGGTGCCACACTCATCTAGAGTGTAGGTTCACTCCCTGTCTGTGGGGAGTGAACTTATCTTAAATAAATCTTATCTTCTCTCACCTCTTTGTGTGTTACAATTCTTTGTGTTTACTCGGATCTCTGGGTTGCCAGCACGCACCTCCAGCTTGCAGGCTCAGGGGGTGCTGCACCTCTCTCTCCTCTCCCTCTCCATCTGTTCCACCCTCACCGTATCCGTACCCTAACAGGCAGGGAGGGGAAGCTGCCCACCAAGGCCAATCAACAGATGACTGTTTGAAGAGACAAGATGTCATTCAAAACACAAAAGACAGCTTCAGTCTCCAGGGACCCCACCACCCTACACCTTCCTCCTGAATTGCCTCCATAATGGCTCCAGGCTGACTTTTTACTCTAGCAGACAAGAACTCCTACCCAGGCCCAGGAAGACGATCTCAATATCTACCCAATGACATCATCAATCAACAACAGCCCCTATCCCTCTTCCTGCCAGGTTCCCTTTAAAAGTTCTTGCTTTTGCATTCTCAGGGAGGTGGATTTGAGAGATTCCTCCCACTCTCCTCTCTTAGTTACTTTGTGATATTGTTGTACACAAATCCTGAATCCGAAAAACCACCAAGGAGCTAGCTCCGATGCAAATCACACGAGGGTCTTTATTCAGGTTCGAGTCTGGATTCACGTCCGTAACAGGCGCAGCGGTACAGGAATGAGAGCCCCAACCTAGCGCAGCAAGCAGCTTATATACACAGTTACAAGAGAGGGGAAAGAACTTTAAACTTGTTCGCACATGATTGGGTAATTTCTCCTACTGGGTACGGGGGTGTTTGGGATTGGTTGGTTTGTATGTTCACGGGTCGCGGCTGACCACGGCTGACCATGGCTGACCATCAATGGTCAGGCAGGCTGGGTGGAACCGGTTGGGACATCTGGAATGTGAGATTACTAGGGAGAGGAGCAGGAAATGGGGCCAGAGAGTCTGTACTGTGACTCCGCGGTTTTCTTTTGGTATGTGAACTTGTTTACCAAAAGTATACTACTGGGCTTGGGCGGGAAAGCAAGCATACATCTGAGTTTTTAAAACAAGTTTCTATATACATTCAAAATAAGCTTCAACCTACACTTAAAACAAGTTTTATCACACAATTATGAACTAGATGGCCCTTGAGCTCCTCAATATGAAACTTTCTGTTCACTGTAATGGCTATTTTAGTTGTGGATTTCCTGGGCAGCAGGCATAAGAACCCAGGTTCAGCTAAAACAGTGTCATTTAAGAAACTTCATTCTCTACTCCTCATGCTCCTCCCTCACCTCCGCTTCTTTCTTCAGAATCCCCTGTCCACATAATCATGTGATTCTATTACTCTACCTCCCAGAGGTCTGTTCTCCATCTCTCCATTCCCCCTTCCCTGCCACTCTCTTGGTGAGGTTTCTGTGTCTCACCCAGACTGTTCAGTGATCACCAAGCTGGCCTGCCTGCCTCCAGTCCAGCCCCCATACCTTTCTCCACCAAGTGTTGCCAAAGTGTTTACTTTTTGAAATACCAAATTAAAAAAAATCCTATTTTAAAAAGCCAAAGACAATCTATAATAGATCTTATTTTAAAAATTTTACCATAAGGAGATAAGATAAGAATTTAATATTTCCTTTCACTTGTTCTCTTTAAATACTTTGGGAATCTTTTAAATTACTTTTAGAGAGAACTCTGTTATGCCCCAGTGATGGGCCAGGTGCAGTATGGGATCTTCACACAAGATTTTGTTGACCACATCAGTCCCTACTCCCAAGAGCTCACAGTCCAGAAGCAACAATAACAAATACAAAAACAGCTCTAATACGAAGTAAAGGAAGGGAAGTAATACCATGCGTACATATGGTGAGTTCAGAGAAAGGAGAGGACTCACAGAGGAAAATAAATGGAAAGTGTTCCCAGGGAAATGTGTTGTGTCATTATTGAGACAGGATAGCTAGCAAAGGTTAGACATAGATAAATTTCTCATAGGCAGGTATTTTTAGGAAGCATTCAGACATTTTTTTTTTTTTTTGAGTCGGAGTCTCACTCTGTCACCCAGACTGGAGTGCAGTGGCTGCTTCCGGCCACCGCAGCCTCAAGCTGCTGGGCTCCGGCGATACTTCCGCCTCAACCTTCCAAGTAGCCGGAATTACAGGCGCGTGCTACCACACTCGGCTGATTTTTTGATTTATGGTAGAGATGAGGTCTCGCTGCCCAGGCGGGTCTCGAACCTGCGGGCTCAGGCAATCCACTCACCTCAGCCTCCCAAAGGTGTGGGATTACAGGCTGAGCCACTGAGCCCGGCTTCAGACATTTTTAAAATTACATTTTACTGAAGACCAAACTGGCGGCCTACCTCACCCCCTCAGCAAATCAAAAGAAAACTTCATCAGATATAAGAATAGGACAGACCAACCTTTCAATTTATGGTTTAGCATAATAATCACTAAGAAACTTTTAGTTTCCAAAGGCCAACACTTAACTGACCAAAATCATAGAGCTGACAATAAGATTACTTTTTCGCTAAGAAACTTGTGAATTGGAAACTTCTGGCAGGTCTCCTGCAAAAGGCAATGTGGTCAGGAAAAGACCAGCTCTCCCCTTGTCTCATACCATCGGGATCCCAGAGATGTCAAACTCCAGAGTGATGAATACCTAAGCCCCACCCTGTTTAGGATATCAATCATTGTAAAGGTGTGCCAGATCTATTATGAAGAGTGAAATCATGACTTCTTTTGCCCATGCCAACTCTGACATATCTCCCTTTCTTTTCTCCCTCTTTCTCTAATAAACTTTGCTTGAAAACTTTGCTGGCCTCTCCAAAATTCATTTTAAAAATAACCAAGAGGCTGGGCTGGTTGGCTAGCCTGTAGTCTCAGCACTTTGGGAGGCCGAGACGAGTGGATTGCCTGAGACTGTGTGTGTCACCAGCAAGGCAACTTGGTAAGAACTCGTCTCTATAATAAACAAAAAATTAACTGGGCATGGTAGTGTGCACCTGTAATTCCAGCTACTTGGAAGCCTGAGGTGGAAGGATTGCTGGAGCCCAGCAAGTTGGCACTGGAGTGGCTGTGAGTGTGCCACTGCACTCCAGCCTGGGTGACAAAGTGAGACTCCAGCTCAAAAAAAAAAAAAAGAAAGAAGGAAAGAAAGAAAGAAATGACAAAGAATCCACTGGTTTTTGCACCATACCCCACCAGGCATCAATCATGATCTCTGAGGATGGCAGGGTTCAAGCAGGCAAAGCAGTTTTCCTGTTTAAGAGCAAAATAATGCTTGTCAGTTCTGTAGAACTCTGCAGAAAGCCTCAATCAAAGTTAAGTTTATTAGCTTCTACAGTATGTGAGAACACCATACTATCTTGGAAAGGAAAGCCAAGGAAGGATATTTGTAAAGTTTGGGGGTCTGGGTTCAAATGGTTTAAGACAGGTTTTCACTAGGGTAATGTTAACAAAAAGATCCCAAACTCTGTAAAAAAAATTATTTTTTTTTGAATTGGAGTCTCACTCTATCATCTAGGCTGGAGTACAGTGGCACACTCACAGCCACCCCAGCATCAACTTGCTAGGCTCTGGTGATCCTTCTGCCTCAGCCCTCCAAGTAGCCAGAACTATAGGTACTTGCTACCACGCCCTGCTAATTTTTGATTTATTGTAGAGATGAAGTCTTTTTAAGTTGCCTGGGCTGGTCTTGAACCTGTGGGTTCAGGCAATCCAATCTCCTTGGCCTCTTAAAGTGCTGGGATTATAGACTGAGGTACTGAGCCCAGCCCTGTACAATATTTTAAGATGGTTTATTCTTGAGCCAAACTTGAGGACTTAAGCCCAGGTACACCCATCCCTAGGAGGTCCTGAGAACATGTGCTCGCAGTGACCAACAGTGGTTTGGTTACATACACTTTAGGAAGATAGAAGTTACAAGAAACCATAAATCAATACATGTAATATTTTTATTGGTTTGGCCCAGGAAGGAAGGACATTTCCAAGTGGGGACTGCAGGTCATAGGCAGATTCAAAGATTTATTGACTGCTAGTTTTTCAGTTCTTATCTAAGGATTTGGGAAATCAGTAGAGGAGAAGCTTTGTTAAGATAAGGGAGGTGAAAAACTCCAGGTTTGTTGATATGTAAATGAAGGTAAGATATTTTGCTGAGACAAAAAGTGGAAAGACTTGAGGTTTGTTGATGTGTAGATAGAATCCTATATGTGACAGACTTCAGAGAAGATAGACAATTGTCTTACAAGGTTCCCTGGAGTCCTGTAACCCACAAAAGATGACTTTTCAGGACCATAAATGCTTTTATTTATTTATGTACTCTTATGCCAGAAAGTAAGACAAAAGGGTATTAAAAACCTGTTTGGTGAATCCTTATCAGACAGTGACTCTCCAAGTCTAAGTCTAAGAAATTGGGCAAAAGAAAAAGTCCAGGTTTAGTCCTCAGTAACCAATTGAGATTGGAGAAGTTTAGTGACATAGTAGTCTAGCATTAGCAAGTCTTGATAAATAAATGTGTCTACTTAGAAGTCATTTGCCTCGGTGAGCAAAATCTATTGTTCTAACAGCAGAGCTGTTTGTCAAGATGAACAAACTCTTTGTCTGAAGCAATTGGTTTATATACTTCTGTAGAACTTCCACAAGTCTCTTCTTAGGGTCTTTGACAAATTTTAAATCTCCATGACACAGCTATGTTAGCTTACAGAAATCGCAATAAGGGAAAGGAATAAAGATCTCAAGAGATGAAAAGATCAAAACAAAGATCCATAAACAGTTGGTTTATAAGGATTTCCTGAAACAAATAATGAAATTAGCTATTACTATAAAAACTTATCTTGGGCAAAATTTCCATGGAACAAATAATGAAGTCATATTGATAAAAGTGGTCTCAGTTCTCTGTTTCAATAGCTAAGCAATGAGGCTGCAGGTGCTCTCACTTCTAAAGTTGGTGCTTGGGGTGGGTGGGAAGATAATAGTTGATGAAACCTGAAAGGTTGTCCAAGACTGAAAGGTTGTTCAAGCACTAACGTGCCAGTTAAAAGATGAATAAATAATTTGTTATAATCTACTTGAAATCTGTAGATTTTATTATTGTAGTGAGATAGAAAAGCAGGAATTAAGCAGGAAAGCTGACCTCAAGGGTCTTATCTTAAGTAAACAACTCCAAGCCGTTTTCCTTAACCACAATCTCTGCTTCTGTAAACACGCTTTACTGTACTTCATATACAAATGTCCATAAAGATGTCTGCTTCAATGCTTATTGTGAAATTAACCATTCCCAGTCCTAAATTTAAAATTGTACCCACCAATGGCAAACCCATGTATGTTGTAACCACAAAAAAACTCTGCAAAGCAGCTTGAAACTGAGGGCTGGGGCTCAGGTTTTGGGAGGCTATTCTGCCAGAACAAGCACCTTTGATTTTCCTCTTGGTCTCCAGTGCCTGTTCTGAGTGTGTTCATTTCTGTTCCCAGTGAGTTGCTGCAGTTGCTGTAACATTTTTGGTGTGTTGGCCAGGAAGCCCTGCAGTGCTCCCAGATTGGGCTGGTCCTTTGAGCCACTACCATTGCTGGACTTAGCTGTGGCTCAGGAGCAGTCCAAGGACAAGGGAGGCATGCCTTCTGATCAATTGTCCAGGATTCAGACTCTGTGAGCCTCCACCCAGACCATCAGACTGCAGTCTGCCCAGTGGACCAGAGGGAGAGGACAAATCGACCAGGATATCAGGAACTGGTAAGACACCCTGGGGTGCCCAATCAGTCAGGGCCACCAAATAGTGGTAATGGGAGCCTGATCACCTCCCAGCAGTTATTGTAACTGTTCAGGTAGAATCTCCAGGGGAAGTTTGTCTGCATTTAAAAAAAATAAAGTGAAAGTGGTGTGAATGTGTGTGTGGCTCCATGGCCTTTATGCTACAGAGTTTGATTGGGCCCTAACCTGTGGTTCCCTTGTGACCTCATATGGCTAAAGGCAGCCCCAGCCTTATAATAGGGCTGGTCCTGGTTGGGGGTTTATACCAACCTGCCAATTGCTAAGAGGTGTCTTAAATTCCCTCTGGGGAAGCAGCCAGGTGGGCAATGTGAGCACTGTCTTGAACAATGACTGTTTAGGAGGTTTTTGTCTCTTGTTTTGCAATACCGACACAGTGGGAGGCACACTATGGGAGGGTTCCCCTCAAAGCCTACTGTCTTAGACTGCATGATCAAAAACTTCAAGAAAGTTTATTTAGGAGACTATGGTATTAGAATATCTCCAGGAAAACTGAAAACTCTCTGCACAATAGAGTGGCCAACATTAACTAAGGGAACCCTGGATGTAACCAAGATAAAGGCTGTGTACTGGGAGGTAACCGGGGAGCCAGGTCACTCAGATCAGTTCTCATATATAGATTCCTGGCTGCAGATTACATTAGCTCTGCCCCCTTGGATAAGTTTTTGCACTGGTAGGCAGAGACAGAGTAGAATTCTCCTAGTGAATGCTCCTCTTCAACTAAAGGATCAAAACTGAGATGAAGCAAAAACTCCACCAATTATCCAGGGAGACCGAGATGATGGGCCTCTGTTGCTACCACCCCCTATACCATGCCACTGATACTGGAGGACTCCTCTTCACCACCAGTAATACCAGAGGCCCCCCACCCCCGCCAGACACATCACCACCATCTGTGTTCCCACCACTGCCTACAGAACCAGACCAAATGGGAAGGCACCTTCACTCAGCCTCCAGCCAGTGGTCAGCACTCCAAATGCCCCTGCATGAGAACAGAGGCCCCCAACGAGTGACACAAGATGGCAATGTTCAGAGTGGACAATCAATCTTCTATTACCAGCCTGGACTTGCTAAATTGGAAACATCATATCCCCTCTTACTCAGAAAACCTCAGGCCATAATTGACTTAGTTGAGTCTGTCTGTTAGACTCATCTTCTCACTTGGGGAGATTGCTGCCAGCTCCTCCTAATCCTTCTTAATACTGAGGAGTGGTGACGAGTAATGACAGAAGCCTGAAATGGATGGCAGGATGTGCCCCGGGATACTTATTAGATCCTGAGACCTGGGTAAGGGGCATTTTCCCAGAGGAGAAACTGTATTGGAACCCAAAGTTGGAGAGCAGGCGGGCCAGCCTAGAAAAATATTAACTAGCCCTCCTGGAAGGATTAAAAGCAGGACCTAAGAAGCCCATCAATATGTCCAAGACTACGAAGGTCCTCCAAAAGCCAGATGAAATTCCCTCGGACTTTCATGAGAGACTTTGTGAGACGTTCTGGCTATATACACCCTTCGACCCTGAGAATCAGTGCATGGTGAATACCATCTTTGTGGGCCATGACCAAAGAAAGCTACAGGAGTATGAAGGGTTTGCCAGAATGAACAGCAACCCATACTGTAGATAGCCAACAAGGTCTTCATAAACTGAGAAGCAAACTGCAAAGAGGGAGACAAACAAGAAGGCCTACCAGAGAATGAGGCAAAAGGCAGCTTACCTTGCTACAATCCTAGGCCAGCCAGCTGAATTTGAGTCAAAGCAAGCAAAAGCAAAGCCCAGGACCTGTGTACCCTTACAACAGGATCAGTGTGGATACTGCAAGAAAATTGGACACTGGAAGAAGGACTACCCTGATAGACTTCTACCCTGAGGGAAGAAAAGAAAAATCAAGGAATGGAGATGAATGCTATTCCATACAAGACAGAATCCTCTGCCGCTGACTTTATAAGGTTAACTGGCATTGACTCAGATTGAGACAGGGCTCAATCATCTTAGGCCCCCGTGAGCCTATGATCAAAATACAGGTTGGGGGTCAATCAGTGGATTTTATGGTGGACACTGGAGCAGAGCATCTGGCTGTAACCAAACCAGTGGGGCCCATGTCAAAAAGAAAAACAAAAATCATGGGGGCTATCAAAGCCCAAATCAAATACTCTTTTTGTGAAACCCTCAATTGCATCATGGCGGGGGGACACCAGGTCAAACAGGATTTCCTTTATGTCCCAGAATGTTTGGTACCTTAGATGGGAAGGGACTTGCTGTACTTTCAGAGACACAATGGTATACCTGTCTGGATCTGATGGATACTTTATTTTTTCATTCACGTGGCACCGGTAAGTCAGCCCATGTTTGCCTTTGAATGGGAAAAGCCTGTCACTGAAAAGAGCAATTAACTTGGACCCAGTTGCCCCAGGGTTTCAAGAACTCCCCCACTATATTTGGAGAGGCCCTAGCAGAGGATCTGGCACTTCCCAAGTGTACATTCCTGCAATATATGGATGATCTCCTCCTGGCAAGTGCAACCTTGGAGGAGTGCAATAAGGGAACAGAGACATTGCTAGACATGCTCCAGAAAGCTGGATACAGGGTGTCCCTTAAAAAGGCCCAGATTTGTCAGAAATCAGTCAAGTACTTTGGGTTTCTAATCTCAAAAGGGCATTTGGCCTTGGGGCCTGAATGGAAAAAGGCAATTTGGGTCCTTCCAAACCCAAAAGCTGAAAGCAAATCCAAGAGTTTCTGGGGGCTGCTGAATTCTGTTGTATCTGGATCCCTAACTACTCGTGAATTGTCAAACCCCTCTATGAAGCCACAAAGTGGGGAGAAAAAGAACCATTTCAATGGGGGCAACAGCAACAGGAAGCCTTTCTTACCCTTAAGAAGACTTTACTAGAAGCCCCTGGCTTGGGACTCCCTGATGTAACTCGAGAATTTCATCTCTTCATTCATGAGAAAAAGGGAATGACTATGGGAGTTCTAACACAGAACATAGGACCCTGGCAACAGCCTGTGACTTATCTGTCCTGACAGACAGACACAGCGGTGGCTGGATGGCCACCCTGCCTGTGGGCCCTGGCTGCCACTGCTCTCCTGGCTGAAGAGGCAGACAAACTTACCATGGGACAAATTCTGAACATCAAACTCCCTCATGCAGTCACGGCCCCAGTGAACCACTGAGGACACCGTTGGCTCACCAATCCATGCATGAACCGCTACCAAGGCCTTCTGTGTGAAAAACCCCAGGTGTGGCTACAGACTGTCAGAAATTTAAATCCAGCCACTTTCTTACCTGCCAAACCAGGACCCCTGGATCATGACTGTATTGAAACAACAGACGAGATCTACTCAAACCACCCAGATCTCACAGATCAGCCTTTGCCTTCTCCAGACTGTGTCCTCTACACTGATGGAAGCAGCTTCCTGTCAAATGGGAAGTGTTTGGTGGAATATGTGGTCATATCGGAAGCAGAAGTAATTGAATCAAGGGTCTGCTCAATGGGATGGTCAGCTCAATGGGTAGAGCTAATGGCTTTAATCAGGGCCCTAATTAAGCAAGGGAAAGATGGTAAGTATCTACACAGACTCAAGATATGCCTTTGCTACCCTCCATATACACAGGGCCCTCTATAAAGAAAGAGGACTTCTTACCTCAGGAGGAAAAGCTATCAAAAATCAAGCTGAAATCCTATGCCTCCTAGAAGCAATCTGGGATCCCATGGCCATTGCAGTCATTCACTGCTGAGGATAAAAAAGGAAAGAGTTCCTTAATCAAAGAAAACCAAAGGGCAGACAAGGAGGCCAAATGGGCAGCCATGACAGCAAACCCCCAGGTCCCTCCTGACAAAATTTTGATAATCTCAGCCCTACCCAAATACCCAAGTTATGCCCAGAAAGGAGAAAACTGGATAAAAATGGAAAAGGGTACCAAGGGCTCAGACGGATGGTGGTTTCTCCCCGATAGATGACCCTTTGTCTCAAACCACCTAGCCTATCCCCTGGTTCACCAATTTCATGAAAACACCCATATGAGAAAAATGGCATTAGAAATCTTAGTGAACTGATATTACTATATGGTCAGACTCCCCACTCTTTGCAGAAATGTAACCCGGAGATGTCAGACATGGGTTTGCAACAATGCCATACAAGAGCCTTCCCAGCCACCAGGAATACAAAGAACTCGACAAAGCCTATTTGAAGACCTAGAAATAGACTTTAATGAAGTATCACCCAGCAAAGGATATAAATACCTATTAGTCATTCAATGCACATACTCAGGGCTGGGTTGAGACATATCCTACCAGAACTGAAAAGGCTAGAGAAGTAACAAAAATTCTACTAACTGAAATCTTACTTAGATATGGAATGCCTACCTTAATTGGATCAGATAATGGGCCTGCCTTTGTGGCCGAGATTACACAAGAACTAGCAAGGACCCTACACATCAAATGGAACTTGCACACAGCTTACAGACCTCAGAGTTCAGTGAAAGTTAAGCACATGAACTGAACCCTAAAGCAAATTTTAAGTAAGTTTTGTCAGGAAACCCAAGTGCTCTGGACCTCTGTACTGTCTATGGCCCTCCTCCAGGTAAGATGCTCTCCCCAAGCAGGAATCAAACTCTCCCCCTATAAAATTCTGTTCAGCAGACCTCCTCCTCTTGTAAGGGTCCTCGAAGACAGGAAAGAAATAGGAAATCTAAATATCCATTCCCAGTTACAGCTCTTAGCTACCACCATATCAGTTACACCACTGGGTGCTGGAAAGAATTCTTCTACCTGTAAGCAACCCAGTGCACCCTTACAAACCAGCAGATTTTGTCTGGGCAAAACACTGGCACAAGGTATCCCTAAAACCCACATGGAAGTGTCCCTACTCTGTACTTCTAACAACTCCCACAGCTTTAAAAGTTACAGGCGTAAACACCTAGATTCATCACTCCTGAGTGAAAGTTGTTGCTTCACCAGAATGCACGGCTAACTGGACAATGACCAGAGACCTGAGAACCCCCTCAAGATCCCCTTCCAAGCCCACTGCTCTGCTCCAACCACACTGCAGGCTGACCAATGTGCAATGGAAGCATGCAAATCCAATTGCCCAAAAGAAAACAGACATTTTATTGGTTGTTGATTTCCTGAATGTATTGCTATCAACCCTTAACCCCTGCCCTTTTCATCCTGATAGCATTAGCTTTAGGCATAGACCTAATTACCGTAACTCCCAAAGACTGACAAACTAAAAATGTGGCAAAAATTATCTGCTAACACTATCTTATTTCTCATGCATAGGGTGTATTACTGCCCTACTATGTTTGCATTAAAAATATGTCTTTTACTTAACCCCAAGAGCCATCTAGATAATACCCCTGCTAATTGGATTAGGAATAATGGCTAGTATAGGTGCCAGAATAGGGCGAATTGCATCCTCAACCACTTACTATCACCAACTATCCAGGTACTTAACGGATGATATAGAGCGAGTCACTACATCATTAATGACCCTTCAAGATCAATTAGATTCCTTAGGTGAAGTAGTTTTACAAAATAGAAGGGGACTAGGCCTGCTAACTGCTGAAGAAGAGGGCGTTGTCTCTTCCTAAATGAGAAATGCTGTTTTTATGTAATTAAGTCAAGGGTAGTTAGGGTTATGGCCCAACAATTAAGAGAACAAATCACAAAAAAGAAGATGAAGTTACTGATTCTTGACCGGATTGGAACAATATTTGTAGTTGGGCATCCTGGTTTCTCCCATTAGCTGGACACCTCCTCATGGTTTTATTAGCACTCCTGTTTGGGCCCTGCATTCTCAACCTAATAGTTTGATTTGTTTCTTTCCGCCTAGATTCCATAAAATTCCAAATGTTTCTCCACAGTTGTGAACAACTTCCTCTGCAAGATATGGAAAGCAGGTGATGCCCCTTAGAAAAACTTTAAAGGGCATGAAAGAGGGAATGAGATGGAAAAACAGGAATTAAGCAGGAAAGCTGACCTCCAGGGTCTTATCTTAAGTAAGCAGTTGCATGCCATTTCCCTTAACCACAATCTCTGCTTCTATAAACACGCTTTACTGTGACTTATAGGCAAATGTCCACAAAAATGTCTGTTTCAATGCTCGTTGTGGAAGTAACCATTCCCAGTCCTAAATTTAAAATTGTAAACCCACCAATGGCAAACCCATGTATGTTGTAACCACAGAAAGCTCTGTAAAAGCAGCTTGAAACTGAGGGTCGGGGCTCAGGTTTTGGGAGGCTACTCTACCTGAGACTTCTGAAATAAGCACTTTCAATTCCCTACTTGGTCTCCAGTGCCTGTTCTGAGTGTGTTTATACCTGTTCCTGGTGAGTTGCTGCAGTTGCTCTAACAATAGTGCTGCTAACTTTGGCACCTGCTGGGCTTAGGTGATCCTTCTGCCTCAGCCTTCCAAGTAGCTGGAATTACAGGCATGCGCTACCACTCCTGGCTTATTTTTTGATTTATTGTAGCGATGAGGTCTCACCAAGTTGCCCTAGCTGGTCTCAAACCCCTGGGCTCAGGCAATCCTCTCGCCTCGACATCCAAAATTGCTGGGATTATAGGCTGAGCCACCGCCCCCAGCTGGCACTTGCTTTCTATTCACATACCCGCCACCCCAGGTGGACTTTTCTTTGTACTTTTCCTGAAATCAGAATCTTCTAAATGGTCCCCCACCCTCTGATCTTTCTCCCTTCCACCCATCCTACCTGCTGCTCCCAGATTAATCTTGCCAATATACAACTTGGACCAAGTCACTTCTCCTGCAGTTGTTGAGTCTTCCACTAGATCCTGGCCCTTCCCACCCATTTCCAGCTCCCACTATCCTGTGTGTCCATGAGTATGTCATGCCTTGTACACCACCCTGTAATCGAATATAGGCCTTAGCCCATGGTGGATCTGCAGCACTGGGAGGATGCTGTGGGCAGTAAGGCAAAAATGCGTGGGATTTACAAAGTCATACCCTACCGAAGTCTGTGAGTTAGAACAAAATAGAAATCAATGTATGAGACTTAAGGTTTAGTGTACTTTAGATTTTGCATTTTTAAAAAGTGACTTTCTAAGCTGTGTGCTCAGTGTTGTTTTTATAAAAAATTTCCTGGTTTCAAAAAAAGTGTCTAGCACACAAGTTTTCTCTCAGTCTTGCCTCCCGCAATTTCCCCTGATTAGACATGAAGTTCTAGGGATGAGACAACTACTTTGCCAAACAACTCCTCTGTGCTAGGCACTTGACTACACAGTCATTTAATTCTCCCTGCCACAGGAGGTGCTCATTATCCTGCACTTTCACAGCTAAGGAACCCAGCCTATAGAGAATTTTTTTTTAGTTAGAGTCTCACTCCATCGTCCAGGCTGGAGGGCAGTGGCACACTCACGACCACCCCAGCATCAACCTGCTGGGCTCAGGCGATCCTTCTACCTCAGCCTTCCAAGTAGCTGGAACTATAGGTGAGTGCTACCATGCCTGGCTAATTTTTGATTTATTGTAGAGACGAGGTCTTGCCAAGTTGCCTGGGCTGGTCTCAAACCTGTGGGTTCAAGCAATCCACTAGCCTCGGCCTCCCAAACTGCTGGGATTATAGGCCGAGCCACTAAGCCCAGTCAGCTTTTAGGGAATTTAAATAACAAGGCTAAATTATCACTGCCTACAGATGACAGGTCAGTATTTAATTTCAGCTGTCTGATCCTCCTTTCATGCTGCCTCTTGTAGGCCAAATTCGCAAGCCAAAACTGCAGAGGGTCCCACTGTGCTTCTGCCTCCACTGGTAGCCGCCTGAGCCCACCCTGAATTCCTGCTCCTCCCTTGTGTGATAGGGTTACTCAAGTTGATCAGCTATGGTCCCTCAGAGAGGCCCTCCATTCACAACTTTCTCCCGTGGCACAATACCACCATCACTAAAGCTATTGCTGCTGTCATTACTGATATTACTACTCATACTACTCCTCCCTCCAACACCACCTTTGGCTAATGCTGATGGGTCCTATCTCTGGGTCAGGCACATCTAAGGACTCTACAAACTTTATTATTGGGTCTTCACAGTATGCTTGCAGAGGGTAGAGGATGGTAAAGCATTTCAATTAAAACTGTTGATTGGTTGAATTATTTTTCTTGCAAGCATTTGACTTCATATAAATAGAAGCTAGCATATTTGTTTCTGGTTCTGCCATATCTGTTATCTTAAAGTTTACTTGCAGCTTTCCCTTATGTCTTAGTCAGCTAACAAAATACCATAAACAGGGTGGTTTAAAGAACATAAATTCATTTCTCACAGTTCTGCATGATGGGAAGTCCAAGATCAAGGTGCTGGCAGATTCAGTACCTAGTGAGAGTCTGCTTCCTGGTTTCCAGATGGCTTTCTTCTTGCCAAAAGAAAGCTAGTTCACTCTTCTTGAAAGATCCCTACTTCCATTCATGAGGGCTCTACCCTGATGACCCAATAACTTCCCAAAAGCTCTATCTCCAAATATTACCTCATGAGATTAAGGTTTCCCTTAAGTTTTTTCTATTCATTCTATTGCACCTTGTATTAGTGGATTTTCTCTAAACCTATGGAGACCACATGTCTCCGTTTACCTGGAATAATCTAATTTGTAACTGATGTTCTTACATGGTTAACAGTGTCTTCTTTTATTCACAAAAGTGTTTATTCACTTTACCTAAATCCACCATTTCAGCTGAGGAGAAAGAGCCAGTTTTTGCAAGGCTGCATGGCTCACTGAAGGCTTTAACCCCAACTGCTGTCAAAAAACCATGTCTGGCAGGCATCTTTGCAGCAGTCATGGGTCCCACCTGCTTTCTTCTCCTGGCCCAGGTGTGGTCTTTGTTCACTTGAGTGATATTGGGTGCATATGCACAGGGGCTACTTCCACACCTAGAAGGTTGTAACAGCCCAGAAGTGGGCTATAATTTCTCTTCACAGGATGAAGAAGAAAATGATGTGAATTGCAATCTATACCAAGGAAAATAAATAGCCAAAGAAACACGAGGGCAGGGAAACTTTTATAACCACATCAAGGTTAATATCCCTGCTGTAGTAAAGCCTTCTTTAGAACACATTCATCATCAACAACGGTGTGCAGGCTCAGTCATGGGGTGATGACTGTATAGAACTTGATTCAATGATTGCAACTTGGCCAGGCATTAAGAAGGTTCGTGTGAGCCGGGCTCGGTGGCTCAGCCTGTAATCCTGCGCCTTTGGGAGGCTGAGGTGAGTGAATTGCCTGAGCCCACGGGTTCGAGACCTACCTGGGCAACTTGGCGAGACCTCATCTCTACAATAAATCAAAATTAGCCGGGCATGGTAGTGCACACCTGTAATTTCAGCTACTTGGAAGGCTGAGGCGGAAGGATCGGCGGAGCCCAGCAGGTCGAGGCTGCGGTGGCCGGGAGCAGCACTCCAGTCTGGGCGACGGAGTGAGACTCCAACTCAAAAAAAAAAAAAAAAAAAAAAAAGAAGGCTCGTGTGTGTGTGTGTGTGTGTTGGAGTCTCACTTTTATCACCTAGGCTGGAGTGCAGTGGCACACTCACGGCCACTGCAGCCTCGACCTGCTGGGCTTAGGCAATCCATCTGCCTCAGCCCTCCAAGTAGCTGGAACCACAGATGTATGCTACTATGCCTGGCTTATTTTTTGATTTATTATAGAGATGAGGTCTCACAAAGTTTCCCAGGCTGGTCTTGAACCCCCAGGCTCAGGCAATCTTCTCTCCTTGGCCTCCCAAAGTGCTGGGATTACAAGGTGATCACCACGCCCGGTCTTTTTTTTTTTTTTAAACTTCCATGTGCACTTAAAAAAACACTGTGCCACTGCAGCTGTTAAAGAGCAATTATCCCTTGATTAGAGGTTCCCAGGAAGAAACAGCCCCTCCCCATCCCCCGAAACACTCTCATTGGATAATACAGGAAAGCTAAAGACAGCTTGAAGTCTATACCAACTCTGCAGTGGGCAGATGTGACTGCTCTGTTTTACATATGGGAAAACTGAGGCTTGAGGATAACCCTGAATTCTCCCACAGAATTCAGGGTGGAACCATGTACAAATTTAGACAAGTCACTTAATTTGAGCGTCTGTTCCTTCATCCATAAAATGGTGATAATAGCTAACACACGGGAACAATGAAGGTGGCAATAGGTTGAAAGCCCTTCTATAGGACCTGACTCACAGCAAGCATTCAGTGATGGCCTTGTAACTACCATGTGGTCCTCCTCTTCCTCTCATTCGTCATCACTATCGTTGCTGCTCCTCTCTTCCACAGACGAGGCCGAAGACCAAAATTGTCAGGAGTCTAGTAGGAAAGCCTCCAAAAGAAGAATTTTTGCTCTACTTTTGAAGTACCTTCTCAGAGGACCAGGAGTGGCCCATATGGCAGGGATGTGTGTGACTTGCCTTTAGTCCCTGACTCCCTGACAGACACCATGCACAGTGCTGATCGCAGGGAAGGTGGAGTGCAGTGGCTGCCTTGGCCTGTGGCAAATCAGCACTGAAGTCCTGCAGCAGCTGTTGAAATCCCTGTGTCAGACTTGGCCTGTTGTTTGGCTGTACACACTGGCTACCTGAAGTAGGTCAATGGAAGGCTGATTTCCCCAGCTTTTGTTGACCCAGCTGGGGGGTGGGAGTCAGCCATCATAGAAGAGGAGGATGAAATAGAGGTGAAAGAGTAGGTAGAAGAGCCCCAGAGATGAGAGCTTACCTTGTGATTATTTGTAAAGACACAACAGAAACAGCCAGAGGGCCAAGGTCCAGCACACCTGCCAGCACCCCTGCAGTACATGCACACTAGTGTGCACCTACCCATATACTTCAGTGAAGCTGGCAGCCAAATACAGGCAGAAATGGGGAGTTCAAAAGGTGAAGGAGAACCCAAAAGGGAAAAAAGGTACAGAGGGTCCCGAAAAGGCAACCTGCAAGCAAATGTGTGTAAGTAGATTTGATAAAGGCAGGGTGAATCCTAACAAGATAGATTAAAAAACCCAATGCAGTGTGGGAGGGAGAAAGCTCAAACTCTAAGAAAAGAGTGAGCATGCAGACAACTGTGGGGCAGAACCAAAGTGTCCAGGGTCCTAGAGGCCAGTCCTGGTTGGCACTGCTCTCCTCGTGGCCATGGTACAGGCAGAGCTCAGGGTGAGCCCTGGGCTGGAACATACACAAGGCTTGGTTTATTGCTGGAATCTTTCTGCTATCGACTATGTCTATATCACTGTAGGTGATATTGCTACACTTAGTGCATTAAACACAGCCTGAACACAAAAAAACATTAATAAGGGTCCATTGGATGATACCCCAAATTGCCAATATCTTGGCCCAATGAGAGATACAACTGGGCACATCCTATTTTGTAGTGGATTTGTCTTATGCTTTCTTTAGTGTTGATATTCATGTAGTTTGTCAAGACCAATTTACATTCACTTGGGAAGAAAGACAATGAACATTTGCAGTGGTGCCAGTGGGGGTATTTGCACAGCCCTACGTCATATCATACCATGGTCTGTCAAGATTTGGAAAGTTGGAGGCCACCCACATTAGTGTCTCTATTTCATTACGTAGATGATCTCATGTAAATCTCTGATTCTCTTACAGACCTAGAGCAGGTGGCACTCCAGCTGATTGAATATTTGCAGGGGAAAGAGCCACCAGCTGTTATTGTCAAGAGCCAGGCTTCTCCCTGCCCAACACTGCCCAAACAGCTGTGAGAGTTTTGGGACATTAGAGGGTATTTATCCCACATTTAGCACAGAGAGTACAATCCAAAAAAGGATCCCAAAGGGACTGGACAGAGGAGTGCCTACGGACATTCAGTGCTGCCAAAAATGCGATGGGCACTATCCAGGCACTAGATATTCAAAATCAATCCCTTCCCTGTGAATTGGATGTAAACGCCATCCAGGAGAGATAGGCTTGGGAATTTGGCAGTGACAAGGGAAGTTTCGACTTCCCATTGGCTTTTGGTCGCGATCCTGGAAAGGTATTGAAGTCCGCTGGTTACACAGCAAGATGAAATGTGCTGGATAGAAAACACTGAGGAGCTGCAAAAGCTTGGGGGCTCCCCATTAAATACTCTGATATAGTGACCGCTTGTAGTGATTGCTCTGTATGTGCCTAGTGGCACCCATGGAGACTGCCATCAGAAGGTAGGCATATCAAACAGGGCCATAAGCTCTTGACCCACTGGTGAGTGGACTATGGCAGCCCCCTTCCTGTGTCAGAAGAGGCCCGGTTGCCCTCACTTGTGCTGCAACTACTACAGTATTCCTACAGGTCTTCCCTAACAAATGATCTACACAGCACTCAACCATCAGAGGACTATCACAGCTCCTTGCAGCATGCAGCACTCCTGAAGTCATTGAAAGCAACTAGGGGACCCCTCCTTACTAGACATCAAGAGCAACAATGGGTTGAGCAGCTGCATGTTGACTGACAATTTCACCTACTCTACCATCCCATGGACACTCGTCTAATAGAAAGATACAATGGCATGCTAAAGGATGCTTTAAAGACAGATCAGCACTCATTGCAGAGATGGGTGATCTGATTGCATGACCAATCCTTACTCTCAACAAGAGACCCTATGCTGGTTGTCCAGAACCCCTAGACATGCTGACACAACCGTGGGCAATACCCTTGAGGATGCAAATCCAGATGCAAGAATCATCATTGTGATCAAGCTGGGAAAGCGAAAATAACCTGTTGCTGCCCACCCCACAAGACATAGGATTCAGAAATTACTCTCCAATGGCCCTGGGAAGTTCAATCTGAACCCCATTAATGCTCCCTGCTTGTCCCCCGGGGAGAGGGGATAAGTCATAATTTAGATAGTCATTCTGTGGTTATGGGAAAAAGGACAATACTATTAAGTGCAATAATCCCAGCTCTCAAATACTCAAAAGGGGGACTATTATCATTTTGCCATGGAAAATGAAACTGAGTCATAGTGGAACACTTTCCATCAATGAGACTCATCTTGGAACGCTCAGCAGGGCCTTAGTGGATACAATGAGACCAAGAAATATATTTTCTCTGCCAGGCTTGGTGGCTCAGCCTGTAATCCCAGCACTTTGGGAGGCCAAGGTGAGTGGGTTACCTGAGCCCATGGGTTCAAGACCAGCCCAGGCAACTTGGTGAGATCTCATCTCTACAATAAATAAAAAAAAATTAGCCAGGCATGGTAGTGCATGACTGTAGTTCCGGCTACTTGGAAGGCTGGGGCGGAAGGATCATTGGAGTCCAGCAGGTTTACGCTGAGGTGGCTATGAGCATGCCACTGGACTCCAGCTTGGGTGGCGGATTGAGACTCCAACTCAAAAAAACAAAAACAACAAAAAAAAGAGAAAGAAATATATTTTCTCCTTGGTGAGACAACAGGTCAATAGGACTCATCCCTACTTGGGATACTTGGTATTGAACAGGCTAAAATGGCTAACATCTATACAGACAGAGAACAGAGACCACACCCTGATGAGCTTGAGCATCTTAATGGCACCATTAATGAAACTGCCTGGAAAATAGGCTGGACCCCTGAACACCTGTGCTATCCTAAAAATTGAATGCTGTGTATACATTCCTGACAATGGTCAGAATGTGTGTATGGCCCTTATGGACCCTGAATACTGAAATCAGTGCTATTTCCAAATTTCTAGAGACCTCTTTACCAAGCTCTTTTTGGCAAAAGGTAATCATAGGAGTTATAATTGCATAGCAGTTTTACTGTTTGGATCCTATGTCCTTTATTGCATATGCAGGATGTGGACTCAGTGTTGGATTTGTGTGTCTACGCCAGGAACTTGCGTAAGAGCCATGTTATGAGAAGATTGTGAGGGTGGAAAAAGCCAATGTAGGACTACAGTGTGAAGTACTGTCTGGACATAGACTGTTTCCCCCTGTACCTGGCTTCTTCCTGCCCCTTCCTTCAGGGAGAGGCCTCTGGTCAAGGTTGGTCTCTGAAGGGTATGAACATTGCCAGTAATGAGTCATGGGATGCAGGTGACCAAGCAAACCTGAAAACGATGTAGTCATCATGCCTACCCAATGAAATTGTGAACACCATATAGGAATGTGAATGATTGACTGGCTTGCTTTGATTATAAAACTGCTTGCTATAATGACCTGAGGCATTCTTTGCTAACCTGCCACCATGGCACCTCTGGTAAGTTTTAACAAACCAATGTCTTTCCCTGTCGGACCTTGGGGTGACTTCTTTGGAACAAGTAAACATTATGCACAAGCCCTCTCAGATTTGGGGTTATCGTATTACACTGTTTTCCTCAAAAAATAGAAATACATTTTTGAAAATTGTATATTTAGCCAATTAAAGATATATGCTAAGGGAATTAGGCTAGTCAATAAGATGTTTTACATTTACTGTCCCTCCATTGGTTCTATAAAATAAAGAAGCAAATGTTTATTTGGAAACACACTAAAATTCATACATCCAAATAGATTTTGTTCTTCAAAACAGTCATTTTAGGAGACTGTATACTTGTTCCTACAATGTTGAGGCTCCAGAGAATGTGGGGAGACCCCTCTTTGGGAACTGCCTTTAGAAGACCATCTATAAGTCATGCCAGAAAATTAACCTAAACCTCCTGTTATGGTCCAAGTAATGCTTAGCTGCTCCTCTGGATACCATTAAATCAAAGGGGTGGGAACCTGTACAAAGAAGTTTATTTTGAATTTGAATCCAGGGAGCAGAGCCAGACTCAAGGTCTTTCTAAATGGTTCTGCTGCCTCTCCAGACCTTTACAGTTCACTTTTATAAGTCCAGAGTCATTAGTACCTACACATAAGCCACATGACCAACAGAGCATTGTACAAAACTTGAGTTTCAGCCACATTCATCGATAGTGACATTTTTCAATCCAGACTTCCTGATGCCAGGTATCAGAGGTATTTTATAGCTCTTATTAGTAGGGCCTAGCAGAAGCGTTAATCAAGCTTGCCATAGAGTAAAGGGAGTTTACAAGGTCTAAGGCATCATGCATTACACAAAAGTTATACAAATCACAAAACTTATGACTACTCAGCAAAAGGGAGTAAATGGGGATTTGTGTAGTCTACAGAGAAGTCAAGGATCCCCTGAAGCTACTTACTGGTAATGATAGGAGATAAGGGGACTCCCAGGAATGTGCTCAGGAATACATCTCTCCTTTATTGAGCACAGTCTGCAGGGAAGATGGGGATCCTTTGAAGTTTCTTACTGGGAGTGCATAGGAGATAAGGGGAAGTGCACCTTTTATTAGCTCTCAGGAATATTTAGGAATGTACGGGAGCACTTGAATCCTTTTCATGTCCTTCTCTAGTGGCTGTGACAACATGGACAGACATCAGTGGGTATCATCCTTGGCTGCATAGTAATGATACCGAACCAGGCTCATTCTGCTCATTGCACAGAAAGCCAATCACTGAGATGACAAGTTTCACCAAAAGAGAAAAGATTTATTTACAGGGTAGTCCAGCAAGGAGACAAAAGAACAGTTCTCAGATCTGCCTCCCTGCAAATAGGGCTTAGGGATGTTTATGGGGTAAAGAAGTAGGGTGGCCCAAGGTGGGGGAAAGGTGATTGACATGAGGAAATTGATGATCTGTGCAAGGGTAGTCAGAGTTCATGACTTCATAGGAAGCATGTTCAGAAAATGGCAGTGGTAGCATGATCTGAGGGAAGAATTTTTGGCCCTCTGATATTGCAAGGTCATCTTTTGGGCATTTGCACAGGTCTAGTTGAATGCTTGATAGTTTTAAGCTGTTCAAGCTAGACAAGAGTTGTCCCAGCTTCCTAAAAAACAACTTGAGCAATCACTATTACGGTGACATATACATCAGAAGTGTTAACTATAAGGAAGCTAGAGAAGGCTGAGTGTTTAGTAGTGTGGCTTTCAGCTATGTGGGTTAAAAAAAAAGTCAACAAGAAGCAAATCCTTGACTTTATTAGAATCATCTGGAAAGCTTTAACAAAATACCAGTAACTGGCCCATCATAAACCAATTAAGTCAGAATACCTGGGAACACACAATCCAAGCTTCACAGTTTGTCTTAGCATGTTGCAAGGACTGAGAACCATTCCTCTCTTTAACAAATACATATGTTATGACCGGGGTGCGAGAAGGCAGATTGCCGTTACGCAGAGAATTTAATTAATAGTCCTTTATTTATGCTGGCGACCAAGAGCGGACTATTGTCCTAAAGGGCTTTCAGCTCCGAGTAAAGCAGACGGTGGGCTTATAAAGGCAAAAACAGAAAGGATACATAGCAATTTAGCAACCATAGCAACCATAAACTAGCAACTTAGCAACCAAAATGGGAACTTTTGATTGTTAGGGAGTTTTGATTAACTTTATGTCCCAGGCACAGCTGATGACTGGAACAATTAGGGCAGTTACATGGAGAAAAGGTAGAAGGACTACTATACAATGGAGTTACCTTGGTTTGGTCACGGAGTTACCTTGGTTAAAATATAGACTTATAATATGAGAATGTAGCAATGGAGTTTTGCAAGGCGTAGCATTTGAGTTTAGTTAACAAAGCATACAATTACATGGAACTTGTGGCTAGGGAGTTTCCAAATGGTCAGGAGAAACAGTTTATGGGAAACAGGAATGTGGGTCTGTGAGTACAAGGAACTTATTTTAGTCACGTGTGGGGGGAGGGTGGGGGGTGGGCATTCTGGGTAGCAAGCAGCTAAGATGGAGGATTTTTTTTTTTTTTTTTGAGTTGGAGTCTCACTCTGTTGCCTAGACTGGAGTGCAGTGGCCGCTCCCGGCCACCGCCCTCGTCCTGCTGGGCTCCGGCGATCCTTCCGCCTCAGCCTTCCAAGTAGCTGGAACTACAGGTGCGCACTACCATGCCCAGCTCATTTTTGATTTATTATAGAGATGAGGTCTCACCAAGTTGCCCAGGCGGGTCTCGAACCCGCAAGCTCAGGCAATCCACTCACCTCAGCCTCCCAAAGGTGCGGGATTACAGGCTGAGCCACCGAGCCCGGCTAGATGGAGGATTTTTAACAAAAATGTAGTTCCTTATATTAAGCAAGCTACTACAGGCTATTATAAGTTTTACAGACATTTCATTCCCCCCTTTTACTTGTTCATGAGTCAATTATTTATACTGGGGTTGTAAGGATGATGACGTAGGGTTCCTTCCAGGCAGGGGTCAGACCTTCTTTCTAGAACTTTTTGACGTAGGCCAAATTTCCAGGCTGGAACAGATGACAAGGTGTGGAAGTTGGAGTTGGCAGTACAGCATGGACGTTGGTGTGGACAAGGTCCTGCACCTGCTGTAAAGACTGGAGATACTTTAACAGAGATTGATTAGTAAACTTTTCAAGAATAGAATCCTGCAAACGGAGTAACAGAGGAGGGGGTCTTTCAAACATGATTTCATTGGGAGTAAACCCAGCCTTGTACAGCGTACATCTAGCTCGAAGAAGAGCTAGAGGTAAGAGTGTTACCCATTTTTCACTGGTTTCTATTATTAATTTAGATAAAGTATTTTTTAGAGTCCGGTTCAGACATTCTACCTGTCCAGAGCTTTGTGGTCGGTAAGCACAATGCAGTTTTCATTTGATGTTTAGTGTTTTACTAAACAGCTATACTATGGACGAGTTGAAGGCAGGACCATTGTCTGAGCCAATAGAAAGAGGAAGCCCGTAACTAGGAATTATTTTATTTAACAAGTATTTTGTAACTGTAAGGGCAATTTCATTTTTTTGTGGCAAACGCTTCTACTCATCTTGAAAAAGTGTCTATTAATACTAGTAAATAATTGTATCCTGTATGTGGAGGTTTTATTTCAGCAAAGTCTACTTTCCATTGTTTATCAGGACTTAATCCTCATGCCCTGATTCCTGGAAGGAATGGCCCTCCTTTGGGATTGACATGGGCACAAGCAGGACACATTAAAGTTGCTGAGTTAGCTTGGTCTTTTAAGTCGTTGATAATACAAAAACAGTTTAACAGTTTAGCCATTTTGGTTCCTTCTAGGTGGGTGGGAGTGGAGTTGTTTTATTAATTTTTCTGCAAGAACTTCAGGTAGGACAATTCTGGAGTCCTTAACCCATCAGCCATTAGGTTTTTTGCAAGCTCTCGCCAGCTCTGCAGCCTCTTCTCTGTGTATATATCCGGGCTGCGGCCGTCAGTGAAGATGTTTACTCGTTTTTCTGCTCCCCAGCGCAGAGCTTGTGTTACAGCAATTAACTCAGCCTTTTGGGCAGAAGTATCCCGGGACAGTGCCTGTGATCAGATTATATCATGAGCTGTAGTTACTGCTACACCGACCTCATGGACTCCATTTACAGGTTATCATCCGTAAACAGGTCAGCATCAGTCTGGCGCAGAGGAGTATCCCAAAGATCAGGTCGACTAGCCTGGGTGATGTCCAACACATCCTCACAGCCATGCACTGGCGTCTCCAGATAGTCATTAGGCAACAGGGTTGCCAGATTGAGGCACTGAGTAGGAAAGAAAGTTAGTTTGGGCTGGTCTAGTAGTAGGCTCTGATACTGGGTAATATGTGTGCCAGAGGCTTCCCAGAGCAGAGTCTCAACAGCATGGGGAGCAGTTAAAGCCAGGTTTGGACTGAAAGTTAATTTGTCTGCTTCTTTAACCAGCAAAGCTATGGCCACAATGGCTCGAAGACAGGAGGGCCAGCCAGAAGCTACCAAATAAGCCACCGGTCTTTTCCATGGCCCTAGGGTCTGAGTGAGGACTCCTTTGGCAATTCCTCATTGTTCATGAGTGAACAAGTGGAAAGGCTTGGTAACATTTGGGAGGGCTAGAGCCAGGGCTTGGGTTAGAGCTGTTTTTAACTGCTGGAACACTTGTTTTTCAGCAGCAGTCCAGTTTAGGGCTTGATTTCCTGCTGTGGCTGTGTATAGGGGCTTGACAATTTCAACAAATTCTGGGATTTACAGCCGGCAATACCCTGCCACCCCCAGGAATTTCGGTACCTGTTTCTTTGTGGTTGACATGGGATCCTGAAGAATGACTTCTTTCTGGGCTGAGGTTAGAGTTTGCTTACTTTTCTTTAGCTGGTGTCCCAGGTAGGAAGCTTCAGTTGAACAGAGCTGTGCTTTTTTCACTGACATATGGTAGCCCAAGCTTTAGAAAAGCTGTAACAGAGTTTTAGTGCCTTGTAAACAAGTGTCCAAGTCTCAGCTGCAAGCAAGAGATTGTCTAGATACTGGAGTAGAGTACATTTAGGGTGTTAGGCACAGAACCCTAACAAATTCTGTTGCAAAGCTTTTCCGAAAAGGGTCCAAGTTAACTGACTGGTGTCCCCAGAGTCAGGATCTGTCCATTTAAAAGCAAAGATGGGATGACTAACAGGAGACAGGGGAATAGAGAAGAAGGCATCCTTTAAGTCAAGTAGTAGGAACTAACATTTCAGTTTTGTCAGGTGAAAACACAATATTGGCTTTTAACTTCCGAAGCAGGTTTCTGCCCATTGGAGGGAATGGGCAGTTCAGGGCTATGAGGAACAAGTGGGTAATCCATTTTTGTCCTAAGTTTATAGTTTGGTTAGAAGTGAATTTGCAAATAGTAATTGCCCCCGTTGCCCCCTAAAGTCAATTCCCCGGGCCTAGAGGGGCATTTCCGGGATTTTAGCTTGTTTTCTGGTAGCTTTATTGACCGCCTGCACTGCCTGTTCCTGTTTCTTAGCATTCTGATTGTTAAAAACCTTTTGAGCCACTTCCAGCAGCTGAGAAATATTTATTCCTGCAAAGCTTTCAAGCTTCTGTAATTCATTTTTTTTTTTCTTTCGGATATCCGGAGCTTTCTGTGCCACAAATTAATAGCTTGAGCATTCTCAGGGGCCAAGGGATTGAACAGGGTATAAGTATGAAAAGCCTCCTGGAGGCATTCAAGGAATGCCCCTTGGAGATTTCTCAGGACCCCGGAGAATCTTGGTAGTTTTAGAAAGATTGATAAGTTTTCAGACTGCTCCCCTTAACCCAGCTAATAGAGTTCAGTGATAAATTTCTAATGCCCTGGACCCTACTGAAGTGTTTGGGTCCCAGTCTGGGTGAGAGGAGGGAAAAAATTTATTTAAAATTTTTAAAAACTTTTTTCTTTTGTGTACCTGCAGCTGAGGCTAGAATAGATTTCCTAGCCTTGGTTCTAATGCACTCTTGTTTCTCAGAAGTAAACAAAGTTATAAGGAGTTACTGACAATCATCTTAAGTGGGGCAATGTGTGCACATAACTGATTTTATTAGAGACCAGAAACAGTTTGCTTGGTTCAATCTGCCCTCTATGTAGGAGGAACCTCCTGGAGGGGAAGGAGAGGGACCAGACTGGTCTGAGATTGGAAGTGAGTTGCCAAAGGTGAAGATGACAGAGGGTAGGTGGTAATACTGGTCATGCATGCAGGGTTTAAAAACAAGATAAAAAATGGCTTTGGCTCTCAGTTTGTTCTTTTATTTTTCTATTCCTGCTCTTGGAAATATTCTTATGATCCCGGGAAACGGGGTAAAGATCAGTCTTCTGTAACTACTTTTTGCTGAAGTGGGCTGTTGAGATTTTTAAAAAATTTATTTCCAAGGGCACAAATAGGAAACAGTGGGACTTTAATTGAATATTATTTGGATTTAATAAAATATCAAGCGACAGCATTGACAAAATTATTACACAAGCAATGATGAAAAAAAGCTATTGCCTCAGAAACAATTCTGGAAAGTGAAAGTAGTCCCACAAACTACATGCATGACCAGTCAAAGTCTCCAATTTATTAACATAAGTGGAAACATTTCCCTGCAAATCATTTACAACTGTACTTTAAGAAGGAAACAATCATCTTGACAAAGTCTGAAGAAAAATTGAAAACATTAGAGACATGTAATTAGATTGCAGCCCAAATTCAGAATTAAAACAGGCAAACATTGGCAAGTTATATTTTACGATGATTGATAAACTCAGGTTATTTTGTTATTTATCCTTTGTTGGATTAATAATCCTTGTGCCTAAACAGATATTTTGAAGTCTGTAAGTAACTTGGCAGTGAAAAGCATTATAGCTGATTACAAACTATTGTCAGTAAAATTAATTTACCTGGCCTGTAGGCAATTCAGAAGGGGGTAGGGGTGAGGTAAGTGTTGTTCCTGAAGCTTGTTTTTTTTTTTCTTCCTTTCTCTTCCTTGTTTAAAGGAGAAAATTTTTATTATATAATCCAAGGGACTAGAGGTCAAGAAGCCTGTGACCCCATATTAAATGACAAACAGACAAACAAAACAATGACAAACAAGATGTGTCTGGACCAAGTGAGAAAATTTACGGATACCTGGCATAGCCTCAGGGCAGAAAATCACAGATCCCTGGCACAGCCTTAGGGCAGAAAACCAGAGGACACCATTCAGCCAAAGTCTTGGCCAAATGAATAGTGTCCAAAGGGTGGTCTTGTTAGGCCGTGACTCCCTTAAACAGAATTGTGGCCACAACAAAACAGAACAGATTTTTACCGGTAAACAGAACAAATTCTTACCTCCCGGGAGGATGCAGATGGACTCAGGTTTCTTTGAGATGAGAGGAGTCAGCAATTGTTCCAACTCCCTCTGAGCCAGATGAGAGATTATGGGGCCCTGAATAACTCAGTGGGTGCCTCCCCAATAACTCCCTGTTGGACTGGGGAGAGCTGGAGTGAGGCTTGTCTCCAGAAGTTGGCAGCTTCTTGCTGGGGCCTCCAAATGCTATGATCAGAGTGCGAGGAGGTAGATTGCTGTTATGCAGAGAATTTAATTAAGAGTTCTTATTTATGCCGGCGACTGAGAGCAGACTATTGTTCTAAAGGGCTTTCAGCTTCGAGTGAAGCAGGTGGTGGGCTTATAAAGGCAAAAACTGCAAGGATACATAGCAATTTAGCAACCATAGCAACCATAAACTAGCAACTTAGCGATTAAAAGGGAAACTTTTGATTGTTAGGGAGTTTTGATTAACTTTATGTCCCAGGCACAGCCAGTGACTAGAACAATTAGGGCAGTTACATGGAAACAAGGTAGAAGGACTACTATACAATGGAGTTACCGTGGTTAGGTCACTAACAAAATACAGGCTTATATTATGAGAATGTAACAACGGAGTTCTGCAAGGCGTAGCATTTGAGTTTAGTTAACAAAGCACACAATTACATAGAACTTGTGGCTAGGAAGTTTCCAAACGGTCAGGAGAAACAGTTTATGGGAAGCAGGAATGTGGGTCTGTGAGTACAAGGAACTGATTTTAGTCACAAGCGGGGGTGGGGTGGGTGTGAGAGGGTGGGTATGTCTGGGTAGCAAGCAGCTAAGATGGAGGATTTTTAACAAAAATTCAGTTACTTATATTAAGCAAGCTATTACAGGCCATTGTAAGTTTTACAAACATTTCACATACACCTGATTTTTCTTTGTATAATTTTTTACTATTGCCAAAATTTAAATCGATTTCATTCAAAGACAGTAATTTAATATCTTTAAAAATGCACATCAAGAAAGTATGCATGCGGCACGGTGGTTTACGCCTATAATCCCAGCACTTTTGGAGGCCAAGGTGAGAGGATTGCCTGAGTCCATGGGTTTGAGACCAGCCTGGGCAACTTGGTGAGACCTCATCTCAAAAAAAAAAAAAAAAAAAAAAAAGAAAGAAAGAAAGTATGCAATAGCTTCCAAAATCAACTCCAATATTTTTCTGAACAATGAAAACTTATTGTAGAATAAGCATGTATCTTCCCAAGGAGACAACTTAGAAAAGTATAAATTCATTATTTAAAGATCAAAGTTAGCCAGCCGTGGTGGCTCCTGCCTGTAATCCCAGCACTTTGGGAGGCAGAGGCAAGAGGATTGCCTGACTCCAGGGGTTCAAGACCAACCTGGGCAACTTGGCAATACCTTGTCTCTACAAAAAAAAAAAAAAAAAAAAAAAATTAGCTGGATGTGTTGGCGTGCACCTGTGGTTCCAGCTACTTGAAAGGCTAAGGCAAAAGGATTGCCTGAACCCAACAGGTTGAGGCTGCAGTGACCGTGAGCATGCTACTGCACTCCAGCCTGGGTGACAGAGTGAGATTCCAACTCAAAATAAATAAATAAATAAAATAAAGTACAAAGTTGTTTATTAATTATCTTAGTAATGAACAATTGTGTTGTTAAATTTTGGGTAATTATGAAAAAAGCTGCTATGAACATTTGTGTGAGAGTTTTGTATAGATATATGTATGTTTTCATTTCTCTTGATTGACTACCTAGGAGGGAAATAGTTGAGTCATAAGATTCAACTGTTTCTAAGAAGGTATGTTTATGGCTGGGCTCTGTGGCTCAGCCTGTAATCCCAGCACTTTGGGAGGCCTAGGTGAGTGGATTGCCTGAGCCCACAGGTTCAAGACCAGCCCGTGCAACTTGGCGAGACCTCGTCTCCACAATAAGTAAAAAATGAGCCAGGTGCGTGGTAGCCAGTGTCTGTAGTCCTGGCTACTTGGAAGGCTGAGGTGGAAGGATCACCTGAGCCCAGCAGGTTGACGCTGGAGTGGCAATGAGTGTGCCACTGCACTCCAGCCTGGGCAACTGAGTGAGACGTCAACTCAAAAAAAAAAAAAAAAGGTATGTTTAAAGTAAATTGACAAATAGTTCTCCAAACTGATTGCAGTAGTTCCCCCTCCCAGACTCCTAATGAATGCCTGAAACTGAATCCCTCCTCCCTCCCTCCCACACTCTCTCTCTCTCTCTCTCTCTCTCTCTCTCTCTCTCTCTCTCTCTCTCTGTTGGATTCTCACTCTGTTGCCCAGGCTGGAGTGCAGGGGCACACTCACAGCCACCCCAGCATCAACCTGCTGGGCTCAAACGATCCTTCTGCCTCAGCCTTCCAAGTAGCTGGAACTACAGGCATGAGCTACCACACCCGACTAGTTTTTTAATTTTATTGTAGAGATGAGGTCTCGCCAAGTTGCCCGAGCTGATCTTGAACCCACTGGCTCAGGCAATTCACTCGCCTCAGCCTCTCAAAGTGCTGGGATTACAGGCTGAGACACCGAACCCGGTCACATTTCTTTTTTTTTTATTATTAAGAACTTACATCTTTCCACTTAATGGATGCATGTTACGTCTTCTCTTCAGCATATTCAAATTGCCAGCATCACTACTCTTGTGCTTTGTTGCCATTATTAAATACAATAAAGGTGTCTTCAACAAAAGTACTGTGACACCACAACAGTCTGATAACCCAGTGGACATGCTGGACAAAGAAATAAGTTATGTTCTAAGCAGTATAGCAAGAGATTTCATCATGTCATTCAAAATGGTGTGCAATTTAAAACTTATGAATCTTTTATTTCTATAATTTTCCATTTAATATTTACAGATCCAGGTTGTCTACATGTAACCGAAACTGCGAATGGGTGGGGGGACTACTATATGTAATTTGTGTGTCAGTGAGTATTTCGTTCTATACCATTTTATGGCATATGTAGTTTTCTGTATCCTATCACAGTCAAGATACAGAACAGAAGAGTTTCATCACCACAAGGATCCCTCATGCTGCTGTTTTATAAGCATACCCACTGATTCTGACTGTTATAAACACTGCAACCATGAATCTGTTCTCTGTTTACAAAATTTTGTCATGTAAAAATGTCTGTGTAAAGTAGATTAATGGATAAACAAAACGTGACATGCACATACAATGAGATGTTATTTAGCTTTAAAATGGATAAAGTCCTTTCATTTGAGACATGTATGAAACTTGAGGACTTTATACTAAGTGAATAAACTAGTTACAAAAAGACAAGTACTGTATGGTTTCATTTATCTGAGATATCTAGAGTAGCAAATTCATAGAAACAGAAAGTAGAATGGTGATTGCCAGGGCCTGGGAAGGAGGAGGAGGGGATGATGAGTTGTTAAATGGATTTAGATGTCAATTTTTGAAGAAGAAAAAGTTCTGGAGATTGGTTGCATAACAATACTCAATCCTACTGAACAGTACATGTAGAAATGGTTGAGATTTTAAATGTTATATTATGCATTTTTTTTTTTTTTTTGAGTTGGAGTCTCACTCTGTTGCCCAGACTGGAGTGCAGTGGCCGCTTCCGGCCACCGCAGCCTCGACCTGCTGGGCTCCGGCGATCCTTCCTCCTCAGCCTTCTGAGTAGCTGGAATTACAGGCATGCGCTACCACGCCTGGCTGATTTTTTGATTTATTGTAGAGATGAAGTCTCGCTGCCCAGGCGGGTCTCAAACCCGCGGGCTCAGGCAATCCACTCACCTCAGCCTCCCAAATGCGTGGGATTACAGGCTGAGCCACTGAGCCCGGCTATGTTATGCAT
Organism: Cephalopachus bancanus; assembly: GCA_027257055.1. NCBI lineage: Eukaryota > Metazoa > Chordata > Mammalia > Primates > Tarsiidae > Cephalopachus > Cephalopachus bancanus. The sequence goes on from JAPVLO010000020.1 coordinate 1,110,056, forward strand.
TTTTTAACCAAAAGTTTTAGTTGCACAAATGAAATCATATACTATGTAACTTTCCGGGATTGGCATTTTTCCTCAGCGTAATTCCCTGGAGACTCATCAAGTTGTTTCATGTATCAATCATTTGTTCCTTTTGTTTTATTAATGAGGAGTATTCCATTGTACAGATGTACCGCAGTTTATTTAACTGTTTACCCTTTGAAGGACATCTGGATTGTTTCCAGTTTTTCACTTTTATGAATAAAGGTGTTCAGTCATTCAGTTTGTTTATTTGTTATTTTTTTTGAGTCTAGGGATCACTCTGTCACCCAGACTGGAGTGCAGTGGCATGGAGTGCAGTGCAACCTCAGGCTCTTGGGCTTAGGCAATGCTTCTGCCTCAACCTTCTGAGTAACTGGCTAAATTTTTTTGTAGAAAGACACTTGCTATTTGCTCAGACTGGTCTTGAACTCCTGGGCTCAAGCAATCCTCCAGTTTCAGTTGCCCAAAGTGCTGGTAAGTAGGAGCTGCTGTGCCTGACCTACCATTCGAGTCTTTGTGAGAACAATGGTTTTTCATTTCTTTGGGATATAATGCCCAGGAGCGTAATTACTGGATCATATGGTAACTGAATACTTAATCTTATAAGAAATTGTCCAATTGTCTTCCATAGTAGCTGTACCATTTTACATTTCCACCAGCAATGTGTGGGTGACCTATTTTCTCTGCATATTCACCAACATTTGGTGTTACATTTTTAAATGTTAGTTATTCTGATAGGTATGTGGCAAAGTCTCATTATGGTTTTAATTTCCATTTCTCTAAGGGCTACTGACGTTGAACATTTTCTCATGTGTTTGTTTGCCAACTGTATATCCTATTTTTTTTTTTTGGCCAATGTCCTAATTGGGGATTTAATTTGTCCCTGTCTAATTGGAAATATTAATTGGCTTTTTGTTGTAAGTTTTGAAAGTTCTTTATTATTTTATGTTTTTAAGTTATTTTTATTGTGATAAAACATATAACATAAAATTCAACATCTTAACCATTTCTAAGTGTACAGTTCAGTAGTGTTGATTATATTCACATTGTTGTGCAACCAATCTCCAGAACTTTTTTGTTCTTGTAAAATTGATACTCTGTACACATTAAACAACTCCCTATTTTTCCCTCTTCCAGCCTCTGGTAAATACCATTCTACTTTCTGTTTCTATTAATTTCACTACTCTAGATATCTCATATAAGTGGAATCACACAGTATTTGTCTTTTTGTGACAGGCTTATCTCAGCTAACATCATGTCCTCAAGATTCATCCATGTTGTATGAAAGTTCTTTGTATATATTCTAGTTACTAGTCTTTTGTTGGATATGTAATTTGCAAATATTTTCTCCCAGTCCTGAGCTGGTGCTTTCATCCTCTTAACAAGGTCCTTCACAAAGCAGAACTTTTTTATTTTGATGAGATATAATTCATCAGTTTTGAATTTTGAGGATTGTGTTTTTGTTATGAAGCTTAAGAACTTTTTGTTCAGCCCCAAATCTTTAAGATTTCTATTTTTTCCTAAAAGCTTTATATTTTACATTTGAGTTTGTGATGTATTTTGACTTAACTTTTACATAAAGAGTGAAGTTTAGATCAAAATTTGTTATTTTTCTTTTGCTCATTTTAAAATTGGATTGTTTTTCTTTTTATTATTGAGTTGTTGGTTTTTTGTTTCTTGGGTTTTTTTGAGTTGTAGTCTCACTCTGTCGCCCAGGCTGGAGTGCAGTAGCATACTCACCGCCACCACAGCCTCAAACTGCTGAGCTCAGGTGATTCTTCCACCTCAGCGTTCTAAGTAGCTGGAACTACCGGTGTGAGCTACCATGCCCAGCTTATTTTTTGATTTATTGTAGAGACGAGGTCTCACCAAGTTGCCCAGGCTGGTCTTGAACCCCTGAGCTCAGGCAATCCTCTCGCCTCAGCCTCCCAAAGTGCTGGAATTACAGGCTTGAGCCACTGCGATCGTCTATTGGTGTTTTTTTAGATGTGTTCTGGATACAATGTCTGATTTATTTTTCTTTATAAATTTTCTAATGTCGTCAGTTGCTGTTATCATATATTTAGCAGTATCTTTTGAGAAGAAATTTTTATTTGAAAGCAGGATTTATTGAGAGGACAGAAAACTCCCACAAGAAGAAAATTTTAATTTTGATGAGGTCTGAACTATCATGATGAAGTATAGTTAGTTATTTATGTCCCAGCTAAGAAATCTTTACCTGTCCCAAGGGGGTGATGGCATTATCTTGGATAGTCTTCTAGAATCTTTATGATTTTACTACGATCTTGAATTTTTTTTTAAATAAGTGGTAAGGGAAAGAATTGAAGTTTTTTTTTAGCTTTAGATTTTTTTTTTCTGTACAGATTCCAGTTGCTCCAGCACTGTTTATTAAAAAGTGTTTATTTTCCTACTGAGTTGACTCAGTGGTTTCTTAAAAATACCTGTAAGTTGATGTATGTATGGATTTATTTCTTACGGTTCCATTGGCCTATTTGCTTATCCTTATGTCAAAACTACACTGCTTTTATTACTGTAAGTTTACAGTTTATCTTGAAACCAGACTGTGTTAGTCCTTCAGCTTTGTTCTTCTTTTTCAAAATTGTTTTGATTATTTTACATCTTTTGCATTTCTATATGAATTTTAGGAGCAGATTATTAATTTATTAAAAAAGTCTTAGGATATTGATTGGGGTTTCATTGAACCTGCCAACAAATTTCGGAAAATAGCTCTTTTAATTATATTATTTTAATCTATTAATATGGTATATCTCTCCAGTGATTTAAGTCTTTAATTTCTCTCAACAATGTTTTGTACTGTTAAGGTAGACTATTTATACATTTCTCTTTTGATTAATTCTGTATTTAGTTGCTTTTATAGTATTGCAAATTGCATTGTTGCTAAATTCTATTTTTGATTTATCATTGCTAATATATAGAAACACCATAGAGTTTTGTAAATTTACCCTGTACTCTTTGACCTTGCAAAATTTATTTACTAGCTCTGGTAGCTTTTTTTTTCTTTTAATATACCATAGGATTTTCTATACACCATCATGTAATCTGAGAATAAAGACTGTTTTACTTTTTCTTTTATTTATTTTTCTTGCCTTATTGCAATACTTCTATATTGAATAGAAGTGAGAGCAGACATGTTTATCCCCTGTTTTAAGGAGAAGACATTCCTTGTTTCATCATTAACTATGATATTAGTGGAAGGTTTTTTGAAGATATCTTTTACAAAATTGACAAAATTTCTTCTATTCCTGGCTTTCCAAATGCTTTTTTAAATCATAAAATAATATTGAGTTGTGTAGAATGATTTATCTGGAATATAATGAGATAAGGTTTCTCTTTTGTTCTGCCAATAAGATAAAGTACATTAATTGACTTTCAAATATAAAATCAACCTTGCATTCCTGGGGAACCCCTTTATTGGTCAGGATATATTGTCCTTTAAATACTTCTGGGATCAATTTAGTAATATATTATTATGAATTCTTGCATCTTTGTTCATGAAGGATATTGGTTTGTAATTTTTCTTGTTTTGTTATGATCTTATAATGTTGTACTATGCTGGTTACACAAAATGTATTGGAAAGTGCTTTTTTTATTTTCTGAGTATATGTAAGGTTAGTATCATTTCTTTCTTAAATATTTGATAGAATTCAGAAGTCAAACCATGTGGGACAATAATTTGTGGGGAGATTTTTTTTATTACAAATTCAACTTTTTTAATAGATACATGGACATTCAGCTTTTTTTCTATTTCAGTTTTTATCAGTTTTGCTAAATAATGACTTTTTAATGAGATTTTTCCTTTGTGTCCAAGATGTTAAATTTATTGGCATAAAGTTGCTTATAATATTTCCTTACTATGTTTTAATGTCTTTAGGGTCTATAGTGTATCCCATCTTTCATTCCTGATATTTGTAACATTCTTGCTCTGTCTCTCTTTCACTCTCTTTTTCTTAGTCTTTCTGGAGGTGGAAACTTAGATTATTAATTTTACATCTTTTTATTTTTACAATATAGGCATTTAAAATTAGGAATTTTACTCTAAGTGTTGCTTTAGCTGCATCTCACAAAATTCACTATACTATTTTTATGTTATCATCCAGCTCAAAACATTTTATTTTTCTTGTGATTTTTCTTTGACCCATGAAGAAGTATATATTTAATTTGCAATTAGGGATGTACAGAAATAGTTAACAAAGCAGGCCTGAGACTACTGTCCTTACAGGATTGGCCCTTGACTGGTATCTGGGAACTTGAACTTCAGAAAGGCTCCCACCATTCCATAACTGATAAGAGTAGCTCACTATACTTTCACTGTTTATACAAATAAGTGGTTTATGATAAATACTTGCTTATTTCTAGGGTCTGTAATTTTGGCACACGCTAGGCAGAGTGTGCCTATTTGACTAACCTCCTGATAAAAACCCTGGGCACCTAGGTCTGCTTCCCTGATAGACAATGCTTCACACAAGTGTCACAATTCGTCACTAAAGTAACTGTTTCTTATTGACTCCACTGGGAGAGGACTCTTGGAAGCTTGCACTTGTTTTCCTCCAGATTTTGCTCTGTGTTCCTTCAGTAATCGCCTTCTTTCCTGCTGCCCTGCCCCATTCCAGGATTTGGGTAGCTGGTAAACTCTCTTTTCCCTGGCCCCACTCTGGCTTTCTGTGCTTCAGTAAGCTCTCTCTTTCTTGCTGTCCCATTCCTTGGGGTGTCATTGCAGAGATTTCCATGAAGAAGTATCTTAGAGGGATTTATGCCAGTGCTCTATTTCTCTTCCCACCCTTCAGTAGGTCATGAGAAGGTCATGCATTTAGGGAAGGCTGTGTCTCAGTGATCCTTTCTCAGTTCTTTTACCTTACCCTCAGCCTTTGGTGCACTATTCTCATGCATTAGTAAGGACCCATGGGAAATAATTGGCAAGTAAGCACTAACTCATTCTGTGACTGAGGATTTGGGATTTTCTACACATAAATAAGATCATGTCATCTGTGCACAGATAATTTTATTTCTTTTTTTCCAATTTAGATGCCTTTTATTTATTTTACTTGCCTGATTGCTATGGCTAGGACCACCAGTACTATGTTGAATAAAAGTGACAAGACTGGTCACCCTTTTCTTGTTCTTGATCTTAGGCAAAAAGCTTTCCATATTTTATTATTGAGAGATGTTAAATGTGGGCTTTTCATATGCAAACTTTATTAAGTTGAGGTAATTTCCCTCTATTAATCTGTTCCTAATTTGACATGGGTGCCAAGAATACATAATAGGAAAATGATAGTCTCTTCAAAAAATGGTGTTGGGAAAACTGGATATCCCTGTGCAAAAATATAAAAGTGGACCTCCATTTTACACCATACACAAAATCAACTCAAAATGAGTTAAAGATAAACATAAGGATTGAAACTGTAAAACTCTTAGGAAAAAACACAGAAGAGCTTAATGACATTGGTATTGGCAGTGATATCTTGGATATGACATTAAAAGCACAGACAATGAAAACTAAAACAGACTATATCAAATAAAATAATCAACAGAGTGAAAGGCAGCCTATTGAATGGGAAAAATATTTGCACACCGCATATCGGATAAGGAGTTAATATCTGTAATATATTTCAAATTCCTACAACTTAATAGTAAAAAACAAATAACTCAATTTTCAAAATGGACAAAAGTTTGTCTTAGATTATTCAGGCTGTTACACTTGATGGCTTTTTGAGTCAGGGGTCTCACTCTGTTGTCCTGGATAGAGTGCACAGCACAATCATGGCTTATTGCAGCCTCAACCTTCTGAGTTCAGGCAATCTGCCTCAGCCTCCCTAGCAGCTGGGACTACAGGTATTGCCACCATGCTCAGCTAATTTTTTTATTTTTTTGTAGAGACAAGGTCTCACTCTATTGTCTAGGCTGGTCTCAAACTCCTGGACTCAAGCAATCCTCCTAACTCGGCTTCCCAAAGGGTTTTTAAACAACTAGGTCACTTCATAGTCTGAAATCTTGGAAGTTCAAGATCAAGCTGCTAGCAGATTTGATATCTGGTAAGAGCTCATTCCTGGTTCACTGATGTCAATTTTCTCACTGCAACCACATGGTTAAAAAGGGACAGCAGCCGGGCTCGGTGGCTCAGCCTGTAATCCCGCGCCTTTGGGAGGCTGAGGTGAGTGGATTGCCTGAGCCCGTGGGTTCGAGACCCGCCTGGGCAGCGAGACCTCATCTCTACAATAAATCAAAAAATCAGCTGGGCTATGGTAGCGCCTGCCTGTAATTCCGGCTACTTGGAAGGCTGAGGTGGAAGGATCGCCGGAGCCCAGCAGGTTGAGGCTGCGGTGGCCGGGAGCGGCCACTGCACTCCAGTCTGAGCGACAGAGTGAGACTCCAACTCAAAAAAAAAAATAAAAATAAAAAAAAATAAAAAGGGACAGCAAGCTCTCTGAAGTCTATTTTATTTTTTATTTTATTTATTTATGTATTTATTTTTGAGTTGGAGTCCCACTCTGTCACCTGGTTTGGAGTGCAGTGGCATGCTCACAGCCACCACAGCCTCTACCTGCTGGGCTCAAGCAATCCTTCTGCCTCAGTTTTCCAAGTAGCTAGAACTACAGGCAAGTACTACCACGTCCAGCTTATTTTTTGATTTATTGTAGAGACAAAGTCTCACCAAGTTGCCCAGGCTGGTCTCGAACCCCTGAGCTCAGGCAATCCTGTCACCTAAGCCTGCCAAAGTGCTGGGATTACAGGCTTGAGCCACTGAGCCCAGCCAGAAGTCTGTTTTTTAAGGGTAATAATCACATTCATGAGAGTTCTACCCTGGTGATCTAATTATTCCCAGAGGCCCTATTTCCAAACCATCACATTAGAGATTAGTTTTTAACACCTGAATTTTAGGGGGACATAAACATTCAGTCTATAGCAGACTTCAATAAACATTTCTCCCAAGAAGACATGCAAATAGATGACAGGTATATGGAAACATCTTTAACATCACTACACCAACAAAATGCAAACTGAAATCACAATGAGATATCATCTCATACCTGTTAGGATGGTCATTAACAAAAATCTGGAAAAAGGAAGAAGAAGAAGAAGCATTGGCTAGGATGTGGAGAAACTGGAACACTTTCACTCTGTTAGTGGGAATGCAAATGATGTAACCACTATGGAAAATAGTAAGGAGGTTCTTTAAAAATTAAAAATAGAGCTACCATAGGACCCAGCAAACTCATTTGTAGATATGAGTTTGAGACAGGTAGTATGGCTAGTAGTTAAAAGTACAGGCTCTATAGTCAAAAGATCTGGTTTCAGAATCTGGCTCTACCAACTTACTAGCTATGTGACCTTCACCAAATTACATAACCTCCCTGTGCCTCATTTTCTCATCTTTAAACTGAAGAAAATAATAGTACCATCCTCTCAGGATTGTTATGGGGATTAAATATGATAACTGGTTCATATGAAGTCCTTAGAGCAGTGCCTAGCACAGAGTGAGTACTTAGTACACACTAGGTGGAAATGTGCCTCAGGGAGTTGGGGAAGAGACAGTAGTCATGACCATGAGGATAAAGGCAAGAACCCAGGTAGCATTCACAGAGCAGGGTTCTCAGTTAGGTCTACAGAGAAGAAGTGATCAAAAGAGCATTTTCAAAATATACAGATGTTCTCAACCCCACCCTTCATAGACTGTGATTCTGTGGTTTTTAAGTATTTCCCAAATGAATTTGATATACATCCCTAGATGAAAGCCAATTATATGGGGGTAAAAAGCAACCCTCAAAGAGATCTCACAAGCAAGTCCAGCATTTCAGAAGTGGGAGGGGGACTAGAAGGGAATGGGTAGCGAGTAAACGGATGCCCAAAGGATAGCACAATTGGTGTGTGTGTCTGTGTTGGCTTTGGGCCTGATCCAGTGTAGCCCAGGTGTTATTCACACAGGTCAACCAAATCAAAAATCTGGACCAAGACTTGAGCTCCCTTGATGGCTAAGGGTTACATAAAGAGCTCAATACTGCGAGGTCCAGAGGAAGGTTCCTGAAGGATGGAAAGGAAGGTAGACAGGTGGCACTTTTGACCAGGTTTCCAGGGTAAAGGAGATGGAAGACACAGTTCCCATACTATTTTAGCAAAAATCATTTTTATTTAAAATCAGGTTCCTCAGTGTAAGGCCATTCTGAGTATGTACACTACCCGATGACCTGGGTTTTCCCATTCTCCTTCATTCTCTCAGCTCCTGGTTCAACCCAAAAATCCTGTGGACACAAAAAAAGGTCCCAGTTAGTGGAATGTCAGTGCCAAGCCCAGGCAAACTAGGTAACAGCTATGGGCCCAGGAAACTGAAGAAACCTTTTGTTCCTTCAATTTGTATTTTTTAAGCGTGTGCTATGCACTTAATTCTGCACTGAAAGACAAAAGTAAAGGGAGGAGGCGGGGACTCCTTGTTACCAAGAAATTGATGCTTCCCTTTCCTCCAAATTGGGAATAAAGGGTAAATTGTTATAGTCGGTACGTGGTGGGAGGAAGTGGTGAGAATGGAGAGCAATACATCAGGAGGTCACCTCAGACTCTGCTCAGAGCCAGGAAAAGCTGCCACATCTCAGGAAGAAGCTCTAGGACTTTTCTGCACCTCTCCGGGACTGGGATGTGAGCTAAGAGGACTCCCTGGTTAGGGCTCCCCTCTCCATACTAACAGCTGGACCCTAACACTGCAATTATTGGGGCTGTGACACTTACCGTCCTAACAGTTTGGCCAAGCACCCTCAGTATCAAAATCAGATTCCTGGACCTGCCCTAGATTTCCACCTTCAAAACCTTGTTGGTGAAACCCAGGAGATTTGCATTTTTAAAGAATTCCCAGGTGACTAGGTGACTAAACTCAGCACCCAGCCTAGATTCTTCACTTTGAAAGGGAAGAGAGGATCCAACGCAATGTACACCAAGCAAATCCTGGGCTTTTTCATTCAGGAGAGCCACCAGCTGGCTGAGGGAACTTGTTTCAGGACCTAGGCACCTTATGTACTTGGAGTGCTTACCTCACAGCAATTTGTCCCTGCCACATATTCCAAGGGGAGATGAAAGGCACAGAAGTGGGGTGCTACCATCAGGCAGACTTGGACTCCATGCCTAGCTCCACGAACTCTGAAAATCATTCACTTCTCTGAGCTTCAGTTTCTTACTATGAAGAAGGATAATAGCAACTTTTCCCAAGAGCTTGATGAGGGTTAAATGAGATAAGGCATATCAAACCCTTACCACAGAGCCTGCTACAAAGAAAATACCCAATGGGTGTTAGCTGATACTAATTTATCAACAGACTACCACCTCCCAGAGGGCAGGCAACAAGTCAGACCTATCCACAAAGGGTGCTTCCTTAATGCTTGTAGAGTTGAAGAAAGAAGCTAAATCTGTTGATGCTAAAAAGACCTGAGAGTTCTACGAATATGAAATACACAGAAACACAACCAAGGAAGGACTCAGGGTGGAGCTGCTCTTCCCCTACTTCCACAAGCCCCACCGCTGACCTCCCTCTGCTTCCTGTCTTTGTATGTGCCTTGTTTTCTCCTTCAAGAGTATCTTTTGTTTTCTGTAGTCAGAATAACAAGGAAAGCCTGTGATTCTTGGGTGCCAGCCCATGCATCAAGCCTCGGCCTCAGTCCTTCAGTTGTGTTATCCCAGTGAGGTCTCCCAAAGACCCTGGGAGGCCGACTCTGGCATGATCCCTATTTTAAGATGAGTAAACGTTGGAACAAAGAGATTAGGGGACTTGCCCAAGTCACACAACATGAACATGATGGAATCAAGAAAAGAAACCATGCAGACTTTATGTTCCAGATGCTAGAGAAGTGTGTGTTTGTGTCTATACCTGTATATAGTTTGTTCGTGGTATAGTGTGTTTGTGATATGATGACTATGTGTATGTAGGTGTTTATGTGTATATTGTGTGTTTGAAGAATGGTAGCTATGTGTGTGCAGTGTGTGTGGTATGTGTATAGTGTGTTCATGGTGTGGCCTGTGTGTGTAGGATGTGAATGTGTATGCAATGTGCGATTTGGTGTGTGTGCGGTATGATGTCTGATGTGGAGAGTGTGTAATGTGTGTGTATGCAGTGCAAGGTTTAGTGTGTGTAATGTGTTGTGTCTGTAGTGTGAAGTATGTGTGTGTGATTTGTGTGCATACAGTGTGTGGTCTGGTGTATGTAGTGTGTTGTCTGTGGTATGAAGCATGTGTTTGATGTGTGTATATGCAGTTCATGGTTTGGTGTGTGTAGTGTGTTGTGTCTGTAGTGCAGAGATGTGTGTGTATGCATTGTGTGGCCTGGTGTGTGTAGTGTGTTGTGTCTCTGGTGTGGAGCATATGCGTGTGTATGCAGTGCATGGTTTGGTGTGTATACTGTGTTGTGTCTTTGGTGTGGTGCATGTGCAGGTGTAATGTGTGTGCATGCAGTGTGTGTATGTGTGTGTAGTGTGCAGTGTCTTTGGTGTGGAGCATGTATGTGTGATGTGTATATGCAGTCCATGCTTTGATGTGTGTAATGCATTGTGCCTGTGGTGTGGTGCTTGTGTGTGTGATGTGTGTGTATGCAAGGTGGGTTTTGTGTGTGTGTGTGTGTTGTATCTGTGATGTGGAAAGTGTTTATGTGTGTTTGCAGTGTGGTTCGGTGTGTGTATATGTTGTGTCACTGGTGTGGTACGTGTGTGTGATTGTAGCACACGGTTTGTAGTGTGTATGCGTTGTGTCTGTGGTGTGGTGTGGTGTATGTGTGTATGCAGTGCATGGTTTGTTGTGTGTATGTATTGTGTCTGTGGTGTGGAGCATGTGTGTGTATGCAGTGCATGGCTTGGTGTGTTTATGTGTTGTGTCTGTGGTGTGAAGAGTGTGTGTGTATGCAGTGTGTGATTTGGTGGGTATATGTGTTGTATCTGTGGTGTGGTATGTTTGTGTGATGCATGTGTATGCAGTGTATAGTTTGGTGTGTGCTTGTATTGTGTCTTTGGTGTGGCGTATGTGTGATGATGTGTGGGTATGCAGTGTGTGGCTTGGTGTGTGTATGTGTTGTGTGTTTGGTATGATGCATGTGTGTGTGTATGTAGTGCGTGGTTTGGTGTGTGTATGTGTTGTGCCTCTGGTGTGGTGAGGGTGTGATGTGTGTGCGTTGTGTAGGAAGGTCGATGGGGAGAGTGTGGATATTGGTCCTCTGCAACTGTCCCATCCAGGCCCCCGCAGAGTCACCCACCTTCAGGCCAACTGACCTCCCTCTTTTGCCTGTCCTTACTAGCAGGAAGAGATGTTGCCCCTGGGGAAGGGAGGCAAGCAGCCAGGTCGCAAAGCAGGAGGACCTGGGAGTCCCTGGACAGACATTGGTCTGTTCTGCCCCAGGTCTCCCCTCATTGTGCCTTTTTCATGCTCGTGTGTGTGCCAAGGCCCCAACACACCACAGAGAGAGTGCCTAGCCTGGGTGCTGCTGCACACTTGTCCCAGCATTAAGTCCCCAGTGTGAGCTGTGGGTACAATGGGAAGGCACAGTCCAGCAAGCAGCTCGCCTCACTTTTGCAGCAGACTGACTCCCATGTTTGGTGAGTTTGTCCCACGGCCGGTGCGCCTCAGACACAGACTAGGGAGCATCTGGCTGGACAGGGTGCTGAGTGCCAACAGTGGCTGGAGCCAGATTCTGCAGCCCCTGGGTGTGGCTGCCCGTGGAGGCATCCTGAAATCAGCATGCAGGCTCCAGAGGCCAAGAGGATCCTTCTGCACTCCCTGCAGAAGTTCTGGTTCAGGAGCTCATAGACGGCGGAGTTCAGACAGCTGTTGAAATATGCTGGCAAGCAGCTGGTAACAAACAGCACCTAGAGAACCTGGGCAGCTGTCTCCTCTGGGCTAATGGCCACAGCCAGGTCGATGCAGTTGAGGAGTGCCTAACAGACAGCGAAGACCACAAACACCATGAACATGGTCAGGAAGCTGCACAGGTTGCTGGGCTCCCAGGCATGAACCGCCCTCCGGTTTGGCCTTCCTGCCACCCTTAGCATCAGCACCCAGACACCAGGATCACAGGGAGGAGGAAGTGGTTACCCACCACGGCTGCTGGGTACCAGGAGCTGGCCATCTGGATGAAGGTGCAGGAGTAGATGCATGGGTCGTACTCTAGGGACCCCAAGAAGAAGTTGGGTAGCAAGCCACCACAGTGAGGAGCCAGACCAGGCAGATGTGGAGAGGTGTGTGCCAGCAGCCGCAGAGCCAGGGGTAGGCTGTGCTGTGGCAGAGGTAGCAGTAGCGGTTCAGGGCAGGGGCAGTGATGTGGAAGACAGAGCCAATCATGCTGGGGCCCGTCGCGAGGCTGTGAGGTGAGGAGTGGGCTGTGCCACCACTGCAGGTGTCTGTCAACCTGGCCACGGGGCTGGGAGTGCAGGGTTCAGACATGGGGAATACCAGAAACCCATGGTGAGCCTCTCAACATCTTTCTTCTAGTCCAGCTGCAAAATGCAGTTCACATTTAGAAAGGCCACTTAAAGACACTTGGGAAGCAGCCTGGCCTTGCGGTGAGCCTCCCCAAGGCCCAGCTGTCATAGAAGATGGCCACAAGAATCAATGGATAGGAGTACAAGGCCATGGCCATTGCCAGACTTACCAGGAACTGGTTATCTGAAGTGGCAAACAGGGAGCAGGGTCAGCACGGGACCCACCACTATGACTCTGCAAAACATCTTACCTTTCACAGACCTTTTGGCACTATGTGTAGAAACCGAGCAGCAATCAGGGACACAGAACTGAGAACCCCAGTTACATCTCTGCTGCTCATAAGCAGTTGGGCTGGGGCAAGTTCCGTGGGATCTCACGTGTGAACCACCTACCTTGTAGCACAGCTGTGAGAATCAGTGATGCAAAGTGCTCACAAACAGTGAATGTTTCAGGGACAGGCACCCAGGGAGTTTACACCATTTAGGCTCCACAAAACTCCTGGAGGAGGAAGTCTCTCTCCCCACACAGCCCTCTGAGCCTACTTTTGTATCTTCTCCTACTAGGTCAACAAACTGCTTCCCAAGTGTCTTTAACCGGCCTTTCTAAATGTAAACTGCATACTGCAACTGGACTAGAAAAAAAGGTGTTGAGATGCACACCATGGGTTTCTGGTATTCCTCATGTCTGAAGCCTGCATTCCCAGTCCTGTGACCAGTTTGACAGACACCTGCAGTGGTGGCACAGAGTCACAGCCTACTCCCCAGCTCACAGTTAGGGAGGGGCTCTACTTTGCCTGCACATTCATAAGCTTCCTGGACTCTTCTCTCCTCTGAATAGAACCTTCTCTAGCAGCATTAAGCTCAGCTAGCCAGAGAGAGCCTCAGGAAACCACACAGTCATCAATTAATATGCTTCAGACATACCGCCGGCCAGAGTCCTAGGGAAAAGACAGGGACTTACCCCAAAAGAACACAGCTTCTGCTCTGCAAGCGTTTGCATTTCCAAACCAACATGAACTCATCAATATAGCGTGGGTAATGTAAATATGTTTCATTCACCTAGTATGCTTTTTGAGCACCTACTGTATGCTCAAAAGATAACAGACTCTTCCTCCAGCAGGGGCCCTCAGTGATAGTGCGCCCTGGGTGTGGTATTTCAAAGCTCTGGCCTCTTGCCACCTGGTAAGTACAAACTCCCTGACTGAAGATGTTGGACACAGAGGGCAGGTGGAATGGATATGCAGGAGGAACTCCCAAGTCAGCAAAGATGCAGACATGGATGTTTGCTGCCACCATGTGTCTGCCCTATTGCCACAGAGGCTGATGTGACCACCTCAGGGATCCAGAGGGTCAGGCAAATGGAAACGGCACCCAAATCACAGCAATCAGAGAGGCTAGGCTGTGGTCTGGATTCTAGGGGTACAAAGAAAGGGAGGCTGGGAGCCAACTTGCTGGGAGTTCATCTGAGCAGAGCTTCAGGTGACAGATGCCACACCTGCACTTAACACAGGGTGAGGAAAGGACTGCCTCCAACCTTCCCTTCTCATGACCCACATTCTCACCTGTCTCAAAGAAGACTCCCTGCAGCATGCTCCATGACTTGGAGCCTGGAAGGCCCTTGGGCAGCCTTCTTGAGGTGTTAACATAGGCCTCAGTGGCCTAGGGTTAACCACCTTCAGAGCCGATAGATCAGAAGTCTATCAGTATCCTGGAAATACTCAGGACCTAACACTCCTGCTGGGTTAGGGTGTGAGGGAGACAGGATGCAATGGAATCAAAGGAGATCGAATTGGAATCAAAGGAATCAATTCAAGCTCCTGTGGGGCAGTAAGTGACTTCTCTTCTCTCATGACATTCTGGTAGAGGCTGGGTGGTGAAGGAAAATCCTGCCTCAGTCTGAACTGCTAAATTCCTTCCTACTGTGCTATTTGAGGGATGTGTTTACTTCATGGATCAAAAACCCCTCATTTTCTTTCTGGTTGGTACAGAAAGGCAAAAATGTACATCTGAGGACCCACTTGTCACGTGGAAGGGTCTTGCACCTTTCCACTGAATTCTCTGCCTAATGTCTGTCTTCGTTGCTGGATTTCAGCCTCACACCTACTCAGACCTCATTTAGTCACAAGAGCACAAGGGATTTATTCTCTCAATTTTTTTTGGCTTCATTTGAATCAGGAACTTGAATTTTAAGTGTTCTTTGAAGTCTGGAGGTGATGCTGGAAGTTAAAGCACCCTGGGATGACCTCGGTTCTGCTGATTTTTGGCCACATGAATTTGGGCAAGTTACTGAACTTCTTTCTCTGTGACTGTTCCTTCCCTGGTTCCCTCCTCTTCTCTTGCCTCCTCCAGCCCCACACTCACAGGCTAGTTCTGTGAAGAAAATCACTTCTTTCCAGCACAGGAAGGTGGGTCTCCACAGAGCCCGCTGGGCTCCTGGCTGAGCAGTGCAAGCTCTTGGCACTTGCAAGCAAGCAGAGAAAGTCAAGAGCTGCTGGGAACCAGAGCCAGCTTGGCCAGCTGTTTCCCTGGGAAAGCTGCAACAATCTCTGCTGTGCTAAGGTGGCTCATCCTCTAATAATGCCCCAGAGGCAGACAAGCAGCTTGTAAGTAGTAAGAAGAACACATTCACCTCCACGCGAAAAGTGATTCAATACTCTCCCTATTATCACGGCTGTTCCTAAAAGGCTGAAATCAACAAGCTCCTGCTGTAGATTCATTTGCCCAGACATCCTACTGTCTTGGGCTTTCTTGGCATGATTCCAAATTAGGTGAATAAAATTCTTGTTTTGTCTCCTATCTGTAAGAAGCCAAGTCCTATGTGGATGACAGTCAAGGGGAGATTCAGTTCTCCATCCGTTTCTTCCCCAGACAGGTAAGAAATCAATCAGCATGCACAGAGTACTGTTAGTTACCCTGTGCACAGGCTTCTCATTAATATTTATATCATGAGTCCTGGAGTGACTCAATTACATCTGCCTCCAGCAGATAGGGGGCATTAGCGGGGAGAGGCTTTGACAACAGGGCTTTATCCACTAATCTGGAATCCCCTTCTAGGATTCATATGCAGAGCACATCACTTCACACACACAGCCATCACAATCCCTTCTCCTCTCAGCTCCTCTCTTCTTCCTGGAAAACCTGCTTCTTAATGGAGACCTGGTAATCTAGGAAAGAACCAGCCAGCACTGGGCTACCTTGTCTTCACCAGATAGGATAATTCTGGAAGGTAAAGCTACCTCTGTCTCTTGCCCCTCCTCTCTGTGTTTACCCTCCATGCTCAGAATAAAAATGTAGTGGGACGTAAATTCTCCCTGGTCACTGAGCTAAAAGACAAGATAGAAATAGGTAACCATTAAGTCATTTACTTGACAAATATTGCTGAGTATATCCTAGGTACAGCCTCTGACTATGCCAGGGACTTAGGGAAGTGCCATGAGCCAGATAGACACACTGCTTCCCCTTCCAAAGCTTGTGGTTTCATAGAGTAGACAATTTAACAAATAAAAACAACATGTGATAAGGGTTATGTAAAGGAATTCAATAAATGATCTAACACTTCTAACAGCATTAAATTTCCTGTGCCTTGAGGTCTTTTTCCATCCTTCCTTATGTTATTGAGTGCCTACCATGCTTTGGTAGGGCACAATGATAAATGAAAAATATGGCCCCTGCCAGTGAGATACTCACCGTCTTGTTGGAGAAAAAGATAGAGACACAACAGCCATTTGATGTGATGAAAGTTGGGAGAAAGGCCAGAACAAGGTGATGAGAACAATGGGTAATTCCTAAGCCAGACTGTGACTGGGCACAGTGGTAGGGCATGGGGCTGGTCAAGCAGGGCAGTTCACCAAGGGCCCAGACAAAATCACCAAGGTCCTTGCAACAGGACTGCCTCCATTCCAGATTGGCTGTTTACCTCAAATGGAGTCTTGTATGGAAAAGGTTATAAGAAATAATCTCCAAAAGAATGTGAGATATTCTTATGAGTTACATTCTGTGTATACGTGCCTGAAATCATCGAACAAGTTATTTATTTATTTATTTAAGACATGGTCTCACTCTGTCACCCACGCTGAAGTGCAGTGATGTAAGGTAGTTCACTGTAATCTCAAAATCCTTGGCTCAAGTGACTCTCCTGCTTCAGCCTCTCAAATAGCTGAGACTATAGGCACACACCATTACACACAGTTTTTTATTTTTTTGTAGCGACAGGTCTTCCTTTGCTGCCCAGGCTGGTCTCAAATTCCTGGCCTCAACAGATCCTCCTATCTTTGCCTTCCAAAGAACAGGCATGAGCCACTACACTCTTCCTTACCAGATAAATTATTCAGAACTTTATTTTCTAGCAAACTTAATATAAACTCTGAATTAGGTTCCCAAACCCCTTGAGGGCAGAGGTTGTTTTCTTCCAAATTCACATTTATGAAACCTTAGGATGTGTGGATAAATCATATAAAAGCTGAGTTGATATCTAATTTTGCTTTAATTAAAAAAGAAAATAAATTGCTAATAATTGTATATATTAGTATACACAAAAATATGATGGGGGAATATTTCAACCACTTAGAAGAAAACATTTAAGAGCACAAGACACATTCATTTAAAAAAACTGAAATATTATGGTAAAATATTCTTCTATAACCATCAAAAGAGATCTCCTAGAAACTCTTATGGTTAGCATTTTATTACTGTAATTACACTTAATACAAGAAAACAACAATTGGTATAGCAGCTTAAAGTTGAAAATGTACATTTACATAAATGGACTCAATTGTTTTTCACAAGAATCCTTTAAGGTTGATAGCATGATTTCCATTTTATAAAGAAACTGATACCCAGATGTTGTGAATTGCTCATATCCATGACAGAGGGAGATCAAGGAAGAGCAGGAATAGAAAAAGGGAAGCAGGGAAAAACCGTGTCAAGAGGGTTATGAGCAAGGGTGCAGACAAGACAGCTTCTTGGTCATCCAAAAAGTAAGAAGGAATACAAAAAGTGGTTAGTGGTCATGACAGTGGGAGGTCAACAGCAACATGAGCAAGGGCAAATCCTGTTGAGTGTCGGAGGACAAAGTGCTGCCCTACTGACTGCTTTTTCAGTCAACTTTGCCTCAAAGAGAAAGGGTGGATAAGATGCATATCCCTATGATGGTATTTCTTTTCTTTTTTTTTTTCTTTCTTAAATGAGAGACTTATATCTAGCACATAACAAGCACGTAGTAACATTAGCTATCGTTTATTATTGTTGACATATTATCACAGGTTGCATTGAAAGAGGCTCACAATGTTGGACTAGAATCCCTGTGAGATGAGCTGTGAGGAGTAGTGGGGAGACAACTATGAAGAAGGCTAGAGGTGCTACCCTCTAGACTCTGGAAACAAGATAAGAACTGGGGCTTCACTTCCAGCTCCCTGATTTTACTCCTCCGCAGTATTTTAAATTGGAAGACCTCAGAGCAGCATGCAGTATCTTCTGAGTTGAGCAGTATATCACATTCAAAGACAGAATCAGCGTTCTGGAAATAAAGACAGTCAAACATGAAAATATTTATACCTCTGAGCTACTGAGGCCACATGAGAGGAGTTAAAGGGGATAGTGAGCTTTCCTGGTTATTCAGCTACAGATATAATTATGGGACTTTAAGAGTGTTTGCTTTTGCTCAGGCAGAGATGATTAGGTAATCACCACTGAAATTTGAAGGTGGTCAGCCCAAGAGTCATGAGGGAAGGGGTCCGAGGCAGCCCAGTTGGGTCTTGGGCCAATAGCAGCACTCCAAACCCTGCACCTCCTCAGGTCACAAGACACCTGACACCAAGTGACATCCCAGTAAGTGGTCAGTGGCAGGAGGCAGCCTGGATGGGGTGGATGCCACCTCTCCCTGCAGCTCCTGGAAGGCAGGTGCTGCAGGCCTATTGAATGTTTCCCTCCAGGCATTCCCAGAACCTTCATCCAGGACTACCATGCTTATCACGCATCACTCACGGCCTCAGTCAACCAGCGGGAAGAGAAGAGGCAAGAGAAAGGAGTGCAAGTCCTCATTATTCGAACCGGGGATGCAACACAGCCCCACAGGTAGAATATTCCTGTCAGGAGCCTCCCAGGCACCTACTAGTTCCGGATAGGAGTTAGTGCAGACTTCGCACCCCTGGGCCTGGTATAAACAGAGTGGACCCTGAACAAAGTCCTGTGTGTTCAGCAAGCAACTATCCCATGTTCTCTTGGGCAATCCCAGCAACAAATATTTCATATCTTTTTGCCTTGTAAATCATCAAAATGCCCTAGAAATGCCAGCACTCACTCACAACACCTCCCAGATAGCTTCTTTAGCCCAACTACAGGACAAAAATCCATTGTCAGACCACAGTTTCTGACTCTCTTAGAAAATTAGGGTGGCTCTGCCTCGGAGCCAGGAATAACTGAGCTGCTGTGTCTGGATGGTACAGGTGATGGCAGGAAGCCTGCATTTTACAGGCAGTTTCAAGGTGGTGAATGCCCTGAGAGAACTCACTGGGGCATGGTGGGAACCCATTGAGCAGCTCCAGCCACACACAACTCTGCAGCAATAGAGAGCAGACATGCCTTTGTGCAGAAGGTGCAATCGGTCAGCTTTTGAGGACAAAGTGAAGTGTGCTTGGATCTGTTAGCATTCAAAGCAATCAAAACCATCCAGATTCCATAGGCAGTGCTGAGTAGTATAGCTGAGGTTTATCCCAGCTCATGAAGCAAAATTAATTCTTTATCTCCCACCGCTTTCCTGGTGTCTTGTCCATCTCCAATTTGCTTCAACAGAGGATGTGCAGTTGTTGCTATGAACCTGGCTCTGTGGACAGAAACGGAAAAAGAGTCTCTACTGTCAAAAAGGTTCACATTCCAGTGGGGAGAGACAGAACAGCAATTCAGTGAGGGAGTGCTGTATGAGGCGGGTACGAGTGTCGTGGAAGTCAGAGGAAGGAGACATTCCTTGTGCCATTCACGGCATTAATAGAAAACATTGGCAACCCTGCGAAAGGGTTTTTTTTTTTTAGTTGGAATTTCACTCTTGTAACCCAGGCTGGAGTGCAGTGGCATGCTCATGGCCACTGCAGCTTTGACCTGCTGGGCCTAGGTGATCCTTCTGCCTCAGACTTCCAAGTAGCTGGAACTACAGATATACGCCGCCACGTATGGCTAGTTTTTGTGATTTATTGTACAGACGAGGTCTCATCAAGTTTCCCAGGCTGGTCTCGAACCCTTGGGCTCAGGCAATACTCTTACCTCAGCCTCCCAATGTGCTGGGATTATAGGCTGAGTCACCGTGCCCGGCCCTGTGAAAGGGGCCTAAGATAGGAGCAGATACTGACTGGCAGAAGCGACTGAGAACACACCAGGAAGTGTGGCCCCCTCGGGAAGTGGCAGCAGCTCCCCGTGGCACCAGTGAGAGGCTGGAGAGGAGGCTGTAAGCTGGGCGGGATAGGCCTGTGTTGAACAGTAGTGGGAGCCGTGCTCTGGAGAAGGGGGGCAGTCTCTGAAGGTGGGTGACTGCTGGCAACACTGGCTAGAGGAAGAACAGGGAAGGCTATCTTGTCACTGCGGACAGAGTTTGCTCAAGAGATGATGGAGATATAAACTGGGGCAGTAAGAATAGGGAGGCAGGAAAGGGGGAAACAGGAGCACTGAAAGGCAAAATCACAAGGACTTGTGGAATGAAGGACTAGGAGATGCCACAGGGTTTGGGTGTCCAGGAGACGAAGAGGAAAAGGAGAACCAAACACTAGCATCAGGTACGCCAGAGGAGGAGCGGTCCCAGGGGAAGTGGTCCTCAGCATCATACACAGCACACAGGGCCTGTCCCATGAGGCCAGAGGCCAGAGCTCTGAAGGGATGGGAAGCAGGAAACAGTCAGCAGTGAAACTGCCATATGAGACCGACTGGCTGAGAAGGGAGGGAGCGAGGTAGCGATAGAGTTGGAGTGATAAAAAATCAAAGAAAGGGTCTTTTTATTCCCTTAAAACAGCAGAGTGTGTGTGTGTGTGTGTGTGTGTGTGTGTGTGTGTGTGTGTGTGTGTGTGTCTGCGCTAAGGGGAAATAAACTATGTTCGGTCTAGGTCAAGGGTCAGGATATACATAATCAAAGTCTAGATCGAGGATC
This sequence comes from Cephalopachus bancanus, assembly GCA_027257055.1. Lineage (NCBI taxonomy): Eukaryota > Metazoa > Chordata > Mammalia > Primates > Tarsiidae > Cephalopachus > Cephalopachus bancanus. Next base: position 1,130,663 of record JAPVLO010000020.1, read on the forward strand.
AGGATACATGTTAGCAAGGTCTAGATCAAAGGTCAGGACAGCAGTGACTGGCTAAAGGAAAAGTTCTCAAGTGCTCTCAGGAAAGTGCAGTATGGCAAGTTCCCAGGAGGGGTAGTGTGAAGTGCCAGCCCTGTGGTATGTTTTGTGCAAGACTCTGGGAATGCACCAAAGAATGAAACACACACGCCCTTACCTTTGAAGGTGGCACAGTGACTTAAACTTGCCTCCCGCCTTCCTTCCATTACTCCCTGTCTTTCTCCAGTGCTATTTCTAAAAAAGTCAACCCACCACAGACAATAACAGAGGTTGTAACCCTAAAAAAAAGACAATAAATCTAACCACTTACTCTGCTATCAGGAACCCCAATGTTAGAAATGACAAAGGGGCTGAGCACAGTAGTTTACGCCTGTAATCCCAGCACTATGGGAGGCCAAGGCAGGAAGATCACATGAGGCCAGAAGTTCAAGACCAGTTTGGCAACATAGTGAGACCTCGCCTCTACAAAAAAAATCAAAAAAATTTGCCAAGCATTGTGATGCATGCCTGTAGTCCCAGCTACTCAGGAGGCTGGGACAGAAGGATCACCTGAGTCCAGGAGACTGAGGCTACGGTGAGCTGTGATCATGCCACTACCCTCTAGTCTGGGCGACAGAGACTCCGACTCAAAAAAAAAAAATTTTTTTTTAATTTTAAAGATGTGGGGTACAATTCAGGGTTAGGTATACAACTGTTAGTTGTGCAAGTACCCTTGTTGATGAGGTGTGCCCCTTTCCCTGGCAGTTTCTCACTACTGCCAATCCCACCCCCCTCCTTTGGCAGTTTCCCACTACTGCCAATCCCTTTCTTATAGTATTATTATAATTGTTCAAGATCTGCTTATGAGTAACAACATGTGGTACTCAGTTCCTTGTTTCTGTGATAGATCACTCAGTATTATAGACTCTAAGTCCATTCAAGTTGTTGCAAAGTTCATAATTTTATCCTTCTTTATGGCTGTGTAATATTCCATCATGAATATGTACCACATTTTTAAAATTCAGTCCTCTTTCACAACACGGTTGGTTCCATGTGTTTTGCTATTGTGAATAATGCTGCAATTAACATGCATGTGCAGGTATCTTTTTCATCGAGTGATTTGAGTTCCTCTGAGTATATTCTCAGCAGGAGGACTGTGGGTTCATATGGAAGGTCGATTTTTAGATCTTTTAGGAATCACTATACTGTTTTCCACAGAGGTTGTACTAGTGTACACTCCCACCAGCAGTGTAGAAGTGTTCCCTTTTTGCTGTATCCTCTCCAGCATCTGTTATTTTTTGAGTTATTGATGATGGTCATCCTGACTGGAGTTAGGTGGTGATTTTAATTTGCATTTATTTGATGACTAATGAAGCTGAGCATTTTTTTTGAAATCTGTTGGCTGCTCATATGTCTTCTTTTAAGAAATGTCTATTCATATCTTTTGCCCATTTTGTAATGGGACTGTTTGTTTTTTTTTCTTCTTTTCATCATGTTTGAGTTCCTTGTAATCCTAGATGTTAGGCTTTTGTCAGACATACAGTTGGCAAATATTTTTTCCCATTCTGTGAACTGTCTTCCTGCTCTCTTGATGGTTTCTTTGACTTTGCAGAGCTTGTCAGTTTGATGAGGTCCCACTTGTCTATCGTATCTCTTATGGCATGGGCACTCAGGGTTCTGATCAGGAATTGATTGGCAGTTCCAAGTTCCATAAAGGTGTCTCTTGCATTTTCTAAGGTTCTTACAGTTTGAAGTTTTACATTTAGGTCTTTGATCCATTTGGAGTTGATTTTTGTGTATGGTGATAGGTAGGGGTCTTGTTTTAGTCTTCTGCATTTGGTCAACCAGTTTTCCCAGCACCATTTACTAAATAAGTTCTCTTTTCCCCAGTGGTTGATGGTGGAGGCTTTGTTGAAGATGAGTTGGTTGAGAAATTGAGGTTTTGCTTCTGGTTTCATTGGTCTATATGCCCATTCTTGTACCAATACTAGGCTGTTTTGATTATTGTAGCTTTATAATAAAGTTTAAAGTCTGGGAGTGTGATACCTCCTGCTTTGTTTTCTTCGCTGAGGATTGTTTTGGCTATTCGTGGTCATTTATTTTTCCATATGAATTCCTGTATTGTCACTTCCAGGTCTGAGAAGAGTGGTGCTGGTAATTTATAGGGTATTGTGTCAAATCTGTAGATTGCCGTGGGTAGGATGGACATCTTGGCCATGTTGATTCTTCCAATCCACGAGTATGGTATATTTTTCCATTTGTTTGTATCATCTTTGATTTTTTTGAATAGTGTTTTATAGTTTTCATTGTAAAGGTCTTTCACTTCTCTGGTTAGGATGATGCCAAGGTATTTCATATTTTTTGTGGCTATTGTGAATGGAATTATGCTTTTTATTTGGCTGTCTGTTTATTATTGGTGTATAGGAATGTGACTGTCTTTTGCACATTTATTTTATACTCTGAGACTTTGCCAAAGCCCTTTATCAGTGCAAGGAGATTTTAACAGATTCTCTTGGGTTTTTGATGTATAGAATCATGTCGTCTGGAAAGAGGGATAACTTAACTTCCTCTTTTCCTATTTGGCTACCCTGATTTCCTTCTCTTGTCTGAATGCTCTAGCTAGAACTTCCAATACTATATTGAACAGGAAGAGTGAGAGTGGGCATTCTTGTCTTGCTCCGGTTTTCAGGGGGAAATGGTCCCAATTTCTGTCTATTTAGTAGTATGTTGGCTGTGGGTTTCTTGTAGATGGCTCTTACTATTTTGAGGTATGTTCCATTCATGCCTAGATGTTCTAGGGCTTTTATCAAGATGGGGTGCTGGATTTTTATCAAAAATTAAGTACCTTTTTAGTCCCACTTTGCTTATGTCATTTAGTTTAAATCAATACTACAATTTTTTTGTGACTATCACCAATAAAACCAACAGTTAAATTGTAAGACTGCAGTTAGGGCAGGAATTGTTGTCATTGAGATCCAGTGTAGTGTTGATTTTTTTCTGTTGCTGGGCTGAAACTGTCTCAGTAGTTAGGAAGGGTAGAACAGAAGACGTGATAGCAATTTAACATGTCTCCAGCCATACTTTCAAGTCAGCAGGGGTTCTGAACAGAGGAGGGGAGGGGATGCTTTTCTCAGGCACCAGGAGGCATCACCCATTCCCCTCAACCACACTTCTCATGGTAGGCAACCCAATTTACTGAGCAGGGAGCCACAACCTGCCAGGCCTCCTTTAAATACTCAGTAAGTCACGGAGAGAAGCGGCCAGTGTCTGAATCTGGAGGGACCATCCTTCCCACAGAAAGCCAGGAGCTGTCTCCTTTCTTCCTTGTGCAGGAAATGGATGTTTATGGTTTCAGCAAAGAAACAATCTGATCAAAAATATTAAGTACTGTTTTCTAATCATGATCTGATCTTTCCTAATATATAAGCGTTTCTTCAAAGGACACAATAATATCTTGAAAAAGGTATTTCAGATATTAGACCTTAGCCACCACTACTGAAATGCCTGAGTTAGAAAGATTATTTCTTCTTAATAATATTACATTCTCATATGATGGTTAGAAGACAGTTTGATTTTTTGTTTGTTTTTTATATAGAAATCCTTGAGTCATAGGATCACACGAAATATATATAATCATTTACTTAAAAATGACCTTTCTGAATGATCTGGCTCCTTAGAAAAGCATTTTTAAAGCTATACAATATTTTTTTTTTGCTGATATTTTCCCATTTAAACTCACTTTGATATATGAGTCTCCCCCGCCACCAAGGTCCAAGTGAGAAATTGCAAAGGCAACCAACAGGTTACCGGGCTCCCTCCCCAGCTGAAGTGGTCAGCAGCCCCATGACATGTCAGGGCCAGGGTTCAAATACAGATTTTTGTTCCCTTGCAGAACTGAGTGTGAGAATATCGAAATGAGAGTGGATTGAAACTATTTTCAGCATTGTAAGACGATTTAGCCAAATCATTGCTTTAATTTTCTCAGTTAATCCCACAAATTTCCTGTCTTCAGAAAAGATCACATTATCTCAAAGCAATTTAGTTCAGACCAAGTAGAACCTACGATTTCCACATTTACACTTTCTCAGTTGAAATTGGGTCTGCAGATGACCTGGAGATAAGTTTTTGACACAAAGCCCACCGGAGTGCTTCCAATAATTCATTCTTTCTGCAAGTACTTTTCTAAGCACTTACTACGTGAGCCGCAGTACTTGGTCTGGGAGGAAGAGAGGTGTCAAAGGTCCTAAGATTTCTGTGGCCAGCTGTGGGCTCCCTCTGCCACCTTTCCAGATGCAGCGCCTCTGCCCTGCCAACCAGCGCACCGGAACAACTGTGTCGGATTCCCGCTGTGCCAAGTGTGCCTGGGAGGACGCACGTCGGGGAGGCAGTACTCACCCCAACTTTTGAGTGCAGGACCACTTAGGGACTAGGCTGGAGCGGACTTGGAAGGGGCTCCGGGTTGAAGTAAAAGGCGCAGGGGACCGGGGCGCGGGGCGCGGGGCGCGGGGAGGTGCGGGGCTGACAGCAGGGCAGGACTCACCAGCGTTGCGGAGTTTGCGGTTCCTGAGCACCGAGAGGATGACCAGGAAGTGAGTTGCCCATCACGTCCATCACGGTGGTGACCGTGACCACGGTGGAGTGCGAAGTCACCACCTAGGGCAGCCGGGTGTCCCAGACGCCCCCCTCACTTCCCTCCCCCAGCAGACCGCGAAGAGGCCATTTCCAGATATCTGGCACTCCTGCGCCGCCCTACAACCTCCAGGCGCTAAGTGCAGAGAGGGCGGAGGGGGAAGGGGCCTGGAGGAGGGAAGTAACGAAGCGTGAGTGGGGTGATAGAAGTCCAGCGTGGTTGCGGTCCTTGGGGAGCATTCGCCACGGAGAGGAGTGAGTCCCTCAGTGGAGCGCTGGGGACAGCTGGGAGAGGCCCGGTGGCCACAGGGTCCAACACGTGCCTGGCTCGCCTCGGGCCGCCGGGTGCGTCTGGCCTCGGTCCCTGCGTGCACAGCCACACCAGAGACCCTGGATCTGGGAGCAGCTGCCCAAGTAGGCACGCTCAGGTTGGCGCATCACAGAAGATGCTGATGGGCAGTTCCTGCCCATATGCTGTCTAAAAAGCAAGTTTGGAGGCCTCTGTGGGGCTGTGCAGCTCCAAAGAGAACGTAACTGGGATGCAGGGATAGACCCCAGAACAAAGTAGGGCAGAGTGTGATACTCCAGGTACCCTGGAGGACCTTGCCCTGCCATTTCCTCTTGCCGGGTATTGTGGGAGGCACTGGTGATGCCTCTGCTGCAGCCTCTTTATAAAGCCAATACCTTAGTCAATTTTTGAATATCTACTTAAACATAATGCCTACATAGATGTACGGCCAACACTGGGTGTTGTTACCATGTGGCTTTTGAAGGGGTTAGGACAAGAAGAAGAGTGAAGTGGGATTACTGGAGAGAAGGCCCAACCGGGACCCTTCATTCAAAATGTGTGGGCCTTACCCCAGTGGTAACATTCACAGATAATACTAACCTTTTGGGGGCTAGTTTAATGCCAAGTTCTGTCCTAAGCACTTCACACCCGCTAGAATCAGTAAAATCAAAGTGTCTGGCAATCCTAAATGTGTGGAGGAGGTGAAGCAATGGGAACTCTCACAAGTGGCTTTTATGAGTTTGTGAGATGGTACAGCCATGGTGAAGAGCTGTCAGTTCCTTATAAAGTTAAGCACACACCTAGCCTATGACCAGAAATTCCAAGTGAAATGAAAGTAAACTTCCATAAGAAGATTTGTACAAGATTGTCCAGAGCAGCCTTATTTATAGTTTCCCAAATCTGGAAACAACCTAAATCACTATCAACAGAAAAATAGATAAACAAATTGTAGTCTGTCCATACAATAGCATATTCTTCAATGACTAAGAGCTGCTGATATACACAGCAGCATGGATTAATAACAAAAAATTAAACCAAAGAAGCCAGATAGTAAAAAGTAAATACTACGTGATTCCAATTATATAACATCCAAAATCAGGAAAATCCATCTACTTTCTGATATAAATCACAGAAGTGATTGCCTACAAGGTTGAGAATTGAGAAAAGGAGCCTTAAATATTTCTGGATTGTTATTTCTATATATGTTTTTAAATTTAAATTATGTTCCTCCTGCTAGACTGAACTAAATTGCCTTGAGATAACATAATCTTTTCTGAAGACAGATAACTTGTGGGATTAACTCAGAAAGTTAAAGCAATGATTTGGCTAAATCGGGTTGCAATACTGAAAATAGTTTCAATCCACTCTCTTTTCAATATTCTCATACTCAGAAAGAAAGATGCGGTGGAAGAAGAGGGACTAATAATGCAGGTGGAGTGAGTGGGTAATGAAAGATCTCCTTAAGAGATAAACCATCAAGAGCCCAAGGATGGAATAGTATTGCTATGAGAGAGGCTTTCTCCTCTATGGTAGAAAAGAGCAGAAGCCAGGGGCAGATTCAGAAGTGCTTCTAGACTGTGTGAAGAGGTGAGGGAGTTCCTCTCTAGCTTCTATATTCTCAGGGAGTTTGAGGCTGCCTCATTAGCTGGGACTCAGGAGCAGAAAGTATGGGAGGTTTGAAGATGAGAAAAGGTATGAGATGGCATTTCGGAAAGTGAGAATGTTAACTAGGAAAGAGTAACAGGTATGTCAGGAACACAAATGTCCCTGTGTAACTTAGAATTATGACTTTAAATGAAACAACTTGGCTCCAGGTTGTCAATCAGCAACTTGAAGCTGTTCAGGTCATGCATGGACAAGGCAGTTGTGACCCCAAGTCACAACTGGGGTTTTCCAGGTAGGAGTAAATAACAGAAGAAAGTTCAAGGCCTGATGGGAAGAGGGGCCCTGGAATTTAAGTTATTGAGGAGTGACAAGAGGACTGATGGACTGTGAGAAAGAGGGAGAGTCAAGAGAACGGGAGTACCGCGAACTCAAAGAATTGTGGAGAGTGAATCAAAAAACATAAGGTATGGTGGTGAAAGGGTGAGTTGTTTGGAACTGAGATTTCTGAGGGGTGTAGCTTCTGTTGCTGTGAAGGCCTCAAGTGTGACTGGGAATGAGTTACTGAAGGAAGGTGAGGAAAATGTTAGGGCTGAGAAGGCAGAGGTGGATATTATGGTGGGGGGAGAAAGGAGAAAGCACGACTTAGGAGGCAGGTGCTGGATGAATGAGTAGGAATGGCCTGTGGGTCCCAGAAGAGCAACAGAAAGAGAAGAGACATAGTTGCACAGCTTGAGGGCAGGAGCTTTCCAGAAAGAAGTGACAGTCATGCTTTTCCTGCCTTATACATGCAAACGTATAGTGACACTTCTCTTTCAGTGGCCTCATAGCAATAGGTGAGTTGGACACAGAACAAGTTTCCTCAGTCCAAACACATACTTTAGTAACACACATTTGGTTAACTGACCATGAAGCATAGGAATTCACCCTGCACTGCCCCAGAATGTGATTGTCCACCTTGCATATATCCACAATAGTGTATCTCAAGATCCTGAGGCACCGAAAATTGAGGAACTTGCCTGCCTAAGAAGTCAATGCTGTATCCTGGCACAGCCCTAAGTAAACTGTGGTATATCCAGACAATGAAATAGTACTCAGCACTAAAAAGAAATGAAAAGATGTGCATATTATGAAGTGAAAGAAGTCAGTCTGAAAGGGCTACATGCTGTTTGATTTCAACTATATAACAATTCTTGAAAAGGCAAAATTGCAAAGACAATAAAAAGACCAGTGGTTGCCAGAAGTTTAGGAGAAGGGATGAATAAGTAGACTACAGAGGACTTTTAGGGCAGTGAAACTATTCTGTGTGGTACTATAATGGTGATACTTGCATTATGCATCTGTCAATACCCACAGAATGTACAACACCAAGAGTGAACTCTAATTAACCCAGGCATTGTAGATTCCTGTACCTTGATGTAAACTAAAAGGATTGTTTTCACAATAGGTAAAACCAACAGTTGCTGCCAACAGTGAAATGAAATTTGATGGCAGGAAAAATCAAACTGTGGAGAAGGAAAGGGAAAGAGACGAAGGAGAGAGATTCAAGGCGCTTAGATGGTTTCTTAACAAAATAAATCTATATTTTAAATACCTACTGAGTGTCCCAAGATTACAAAAATGAGCAGAACTGATTTTCCTTACCCTTACCCCCAAGTTCAACCTTGACTTACTGGGATGAGGCAATCCTTCCACCTCAGCCTCCCAAGTAGCTGGGACTACAGGTGTGTGTCACTATGCCCAGCTAATTTTTTGATTTTTTTGTGGAGACAAGGTCTTGCTATGTTGCCTAGGCTAGTCTCAAGCCCCTGGGCTCAAACAATCCTCCCACCTCAGCCTCCCGAAGTGCTAGGATTACAGGTATGAGCCACTGTACCGGCTAGGATCCATTTCTTTCATTAAATGTCTGATGGCGTTTACTCCCTTGGTGTGAAATATGCAAAGCATGCAAAGAATATAAGCACAGCTTTCTTTTGGTAACCAGTTTGCAACATAGCTAAAACAATCACTTGCCCTTTTAATAATACTGTAAGCAATCATAATAGCAACCACAGCTTATATTGAGTGTTTACTCTGCATTAGACATAGAGGACATATGGATTATTTTGTCTAATCCTCACAACATCTCTATGTAACATATGTCTGTGAAAAAACTAAGATTGAGAGAGGTTAGAAAATCTCCCCAGGGTCTTCCAGCAAGTGTCCTCAGAGCTAGGATCAGAACCCAGGCTTTCTGATTCCAGAAGCTTATATTAGCAGTTGGGAATATTAAAATCTCTGGACTCTTCTTACTGCATGATAAGGATACGGAAGCTGAACAACGTTGAGAGGTTGAACCCTGGGAGAAAATGGAATGAGATTTCCTTCCAGGTGTTCCTTCTGTTGGCCTTGTGGATCACTAAAATAATATCCTGCAGTATACAATATATCATGAAGCTTCCCTAAGCTTTTCCAGAAGGGAAGGATAATCTGGAAAGAGGAATACACTACAATAAAAGAGTCAAAATAAAACAAAACTACAAAGCCCCCACCTGTGGGCAGTCTCCCTCACATTTTCTGGCACATGCCCATGGCAGAAACCAGTCAGGAGGTAACCCTGGGACCACATAAGGCGGGGCAGGGTCAGAGCAGGCCAACGCTCCACCCTGGTCGCCTGAACTTTACCTTTTCTGATTTCTTATTTTCCTTTAGGGAAAACAGAATGAGAGTCACTGTCCTGCTTATTTCAGATTTGAATCTAATCCAGTAGCTCAGTTAAGTGGAAGAGCCTGACCCTTCCCTCAGAATACATGAATCCTGGGTAAGCCCTGGTCAGTGTGTCTCCATTATCACGTGGTGTTGACAATGAGTTAGTTGGCAAAAAAAACACATATATTTAAATACATAAATGTATTAACATATAATTTTTTTTTTTGAGTTGGAGTCTCACTCCATCACCCAGACTGGAGTGCAATGGCCGCTCCCAGCCACTGCAGCCTCAACCTGCTGGGCTCCGGTGATCCTTCTGCCTCAGCCTTCCGAGTAGCTGGAATTACAGGCATGCACTACCATGCCCAGCTGATTTTTTGATTTATTGTAGAGATGAGGTCTTGCCTAGGCTGGTCTCGAACCCGCGAGCTCAGGCAATCCACTCACCTCAGCCTCCCAAAGCGCGGAATTACAGGCTGAGTCACTGAGCCCAGCTCATATAAATTATTTATAATCCAAAAGGTTTCGTTTTTATTTAAGGAAGTTTTTTAAAATTTAGTTTACCAGAACAGCATCCTTTGCTTGTAAAGATAAATTATATTATAGCCAAAAATCAGAAGCAGAAAAATTTAAGACAAAGGACTATATCAAGATTGTAATGGATTTGACTTCTACAGAAGAATGGATTTGACTTCTACAGAGTATTTTGGAATCTTAATGCTTGTTTTTAAACCATAGGGGTGAGGGGACCCAGCGGTAGGAAGATGACTCAAAGGACAGGCTATTAAGCAAGCAGATCCCTGGCAAGAACAGTAAGAACAGTGCCCACGTGGACTCACCTCCGGGGGCAGAAGGTGCTGACTTCTGGTCCTGGAGCCTCATGGCTGCACTATGAATCACTCTCCTCTCTCAGGTTCAGAGTGAGTCTCTCTCAAGTTCCCTGCAGAGATGCCATCAGCAGACCAAACTTCTTCCACAGACTCTGGCTGGGATTAGCCCACGAGAGCCATGGTCAGGGATGGTGCAGCTCTGCCTCCAAGAGTGAGAAACCCAGCCTGCAGGCAGAATTTTAACTTGCTCTAGGGGCTCCCTATGGTTACTTAAATAGAGCTTATTTTTTTTCCCAGACAAGTTAATTTGCCTGACCTGTCCTGGTCCCCAAACTAATGTCCACAGCCAAGCTCAAGGCTTCCTTATTTTAGAGATGTGGGTCAGTTTTTGTGTGTGGGAATCAGTCTTCCATAATACCCTATAGAAATATCTGTGTCATTGGCCCAGACACCACCTATCCCAGATGAGCCTCACCAATTGCTGAAGAAGACATGGATTAAACATAGAAAACCAACTTGTTTGTAAGGGTCTGCCATCACCTGCACTATCAGGCAGGAAACAGAGTGCTGTCACCCATCAGTTGGTTTGCTGACTCACTCCAATCATCAAAGACTTGACTTTGAAAGCAATCTACAGGTATTTATCACTTCTATATGTTGGGAACATGTCAGGTCTTCTGGCCTAGCTATTTTGAAATATGTAATACATTACTGTTAACTATAGTCACCCTTCTCAGCTATTGCACTTTAGAACATATTTCTTCCATCAAACTGTATATTTGTACCCATTAACCAACATCTCTTTACCCCTGACACACCCTTCCCAGACTCTGTAGCCATCATTCTACTCTTTACCTCCAAAAGATCAACTTTTTTAGCTCCCTCATATGAGTAAGAACATATTATATTTGTCTCTGTGTGCCTGGCTTATTTCACTTAACACAATGACATCCAATTTTATCCATGTTATGTTGCTGCAAATGACAAGACTTCATTCTTTTTTTTTTTCAGTTGGAGTCTCACTTTTTTGCCCAGACTGGAGTGCAGTAGCATGCTCATGGTCACCCCAGCATCGACCTGCTGGGCTCTGGCAATCCTTCAGCCTCAGTCTTCCAATAGCTGGAACTACAGGTGCGAGCTACCACGCTCAGTTAATTTTTGATTTATTGTAGAGACTAGGTCTTGCCAAGTTGCTCGGGCTGGTCTCGAACCCGCAGGCTAAGGCAATCTACTCGCCTTGGCCTCCCAAAGTACTGGGATTACAGACTGAGCCACTGAGCATGGCTGACTTCATTCTTTTTATAGCTGCAAAGTACTCCATTGTGTATATGTAACATATTTTCTTTATCCATTCACCTGTTGATAGGCACTAGGTTGATTCCATATCTTTGCTATTGTGAATAGTGCTGCAATAAACATGAGAGTGCAGATAGACCTTTAGGTTGATTTATTTTCCTTTAGATAAATACATAGTGGGATTACTAGATTGTATGACAGACATTTCTCAAAAGAAAACAAATGGTCAACAGGTAAAGTATATTTCTAAAATGGTCAACATCACTAATCACCAGGGAAATGCAAATCAAAACCACATCTTACCCCAGTCAGAAACGCTATACTTAAAAAGACCAAAAAAAAAAAAAAAAAAAAAAGATGGTGGAGAGGATGCAGAGAGAAGGGAGCTCTTATACAGTGTAGGTGGGAATGTAAATTAGTGCAGCTACTACGGCAAGCAGAATGGAGATTTTTCAAAGAACTAAAATGGGAATGTTCTCATTTTACATTGAGCTCCCTGGTGGTTAATTGACTTGCCCAGGGCTCCACAGCCAATAAGGAAAGTCAGAGGTAGAACCAGACTTTCCAACCCCTACAACCTCTCACCCTTGTGACCACACTGAGATAGATGGCTAACCTTTGTTAGAATATATCTCCTCAAGATCCAGCCCAGAGAGTTTGCAGTGTGCCCAGATCATACAGGTAACTGCCTCAGCAGAGCTGGCTAGCTCCTGAATTTAATGTCTGAACCCATATCCCACAGGCACAAAAAAAGTATAGCCAGTGTAGTTACAGATGTCCATTGCATGTGTATAAATGGTTTCTAAAATCCAAATCTTGGTGCTATGATGTTTGGCAGTCTGGTCTCTAAGAACATGATGCTGAGGGTCTTACCTGCAGGTCTTTGGCACACTGAAGGTGGGGAAGCAAGTTTGTAGGCTTGACCAGAATTGAAAGCTAACCTACAGTTGATCATGATTCAGAAATCACTTCTAACTTTAAAAAGAACCATGTTCTTAGCATAAAGCTTCTGGTCAATCCCTCTTCCCAGGTCCATACATCTGCTGGAACGGATGCACCTGGTACACACTCACCTCTTCAATGCTTCGCCCTCATCTCTCAGTGAACTTTCTCTTATTGCTGCAATAGCCAGTCCCAGGATCTAGATTTTTTGATGACATTTCTTTATGGTCGAATGTCTTATTCTGTTATGAGATCTTGGGTCCCCCCATTCTTGGTTGTAAAGTGCAGTCAGCACTTCCTTATCATCTTTAGTCATGATGACTCACTCACAGGGGCATAGTTCCAGGTAACCCACCTGGCTGTCTCATTCTTACCTTAAAGCAGATATAAACATAACTACAAATGCGTTCAAAAGTACTGTGGACTTTATTTAAAATGTCTTGGGTATAGCAGGGGAAAAGATCATGCACATACCATGTGACAAAATATTTGAAGGCCCTTTTAAGCTGTTCCTCTCTCTTCCTGTTGGGAGCCGGCCAAGGAGGCCCACTGAGCATTAGGGATCAGGAAGGGCCGTGGACCTTGAGATCGCTAGGATGTGTTCGGGAGCCGTAGACCCCATTTTCCTCCTCCTTTTAACATGCAGTGCAAGTATCTAAAGGAACTCTGCTGATCTAAGCTGAAGGCTCTGTGACTGTGACAGGCATGGCTCACTCTAGAAACCCATTGTTCCTGTTTCCCATAAAACTGTGGTTTCGGCTTAGGTATTAGATATAATTCAAATTCAGGTCACATTTGGGAGCCTTTTATACATGATACAAGCTTCTTTATAAGATTTAAAAGTATATTTGTAGAATTAGTATATACATTTAGAGAGCTGTTTCCAGCTTCAGATGATTATCTAGGGTTACCAGAAATGGCCCAGCACAAACTTTGGACTGGGCCACATTCCTAAGGGCCCAGCATCCACTTTGGGCTGGGCTGCATTCTTTTAAACCATTTCTTTAGCTACAATTAGTGTAAGTTTTTTCTACTTATAATAGAAACTGAATTTATTTTATTCATAGAAAGTATTTTAGAATAGGTCATGTTACGTCAGGGAATTATGTTAGTCCAAGCATGATCATGCATGATACTTTGAGGTTTTATAAGAATTTAGCTAACTTTAGAAATTTCATTGTCCCCACTTTCTACTAATTGCAGTTTTGGCTTTAGTACAATTACAGTTTGTATTTGGGTTTATTTTTAGAAGCTTTGTTGCTGATGATCAGCTTTATATATTAAGATCAGGAATTAGAAACTTTTATAGAAATTAAGATAGATACAAAGGATTTTAAAATAGCCATTTTGTTAAGAGATCATAATCAATTGTTCCTGGAAATGGCCCAAGCGTGATCTTTGGACTGGGCCACATTCTTTAGGAACTGGTCTGACCTATAATTAAGAGTTTTTTATAGTACAGGTAAAATTAGCACAGAATAGAAAGGTATTAGGATTTAAGTCAGTCATTAGGTGTTGGGTATACATAAGTTTTAGAAGTTATTGATTATTAGGATTTTATGATGTTATAATTTGTTATATTGCTTTTGAGGAATATAAACCAAGCATGAGGAACAGTAAGATAATTTTGGGATTGTCCTTCCTCATGCTTGGGAAAATGCCTGGTGGGTGGGGGACGCCCCTCATTCACCTGGCTTTGTGTTCACGTAATAGTCTTGTGATTTTATTGGGATTGTTCTTCCTCATGCTTAAGAAAACACCTGGTGGGGGGGGGATGCGCCTCATCCACCTGGCCTTGTGTTCATGTGAAAGTCTTGTGATTTAACATGTGAAAATTTGGGATAAAAGACTCACGGTTGGTCCCAATAAACGGCTTCTGCTCATTTCACTGAACAGTTGTCCACTTTCTTTCTTTCTCTTTCTTCCTCTTTATATCTATCCCTCCATCTTTCTTTCAATATCTATCCCTACTACAGAATCGGCTTCTGCACTAGACAGAGTCCAGTGTCTTTCTTTCTCCTTATTTCTCCAGAATATTCGCCAACGCTGCCCCACCTTCCAGGGACCCTCTAAATCTCTTTTGGCACCTGCCTTGAGGCTCTCTCTCCTACTTTCTTTCTCTTTTCCCCAGTCTTCCTCTCTCTCCAGATTCTTTGTCTGAGTCTTTTCTTAAGCAGAGAAATGTAGCACCTTACACTCATTAGCAAAACAAATGCTCAATACTCCTTCACTTTTCCCCTATTCTTTTCCAACTTAAAGAAGGAAATTCACCCTTCTCAGAAAAGAGTAGGAAAGATATGAAAAGCCTGTTATTGACTTTTCCCCATCACACAAATATTGTCTTATAATTAGAAAAAAGAGAAAGAGGTTGAACATATATTAAGTACCCATTACATGCCAGAGATTTCCTCACTTCATACTCAATTGAATATGGATGTCTTATCCGTGTAGGCATATGGCAGCTTACTTAAGGGCAGGATGCATTTCTTCAAGGAATAAAACCAAATTTGTTTGATCACAGAATTATGGCCCATAAGGTATTATCTAAGTATTTTAATTAGATACTAACACTTGGAAATATGAAAATCTCACATAAAGTTCTGATGTCTGGCTTCTCTTGAAAAATTGGAATTCTGGCATGCATGGACTGACAACAGTCAGAACCTAAGAGGGGTTTCCAGTCTCAACTACCTTACAGGGGGTCTGCACTCTCCAGGACACCATAGTCCCCCCACTACCACTACCCATTGTATTCTTGTTGACAAAGTGGAATCAATTCCCACCCAACATCATGCTTAGCATATGTAGATAAATAACCTAAGGTGCTCCATGCTCCTTGTTCCTACCCACTGGTTCATGGCTCTTATCTGCCAAATCCTTGTCCACATTGGCATGTGTGAGTTCATTTTACTGAGTGCTTCTTTTGTAGCTTGTCATGATGCTGGTGCTGGATGTGTGGCAGGTATCTCACAATTCCTGATGGATTGGAATAAATGGAATTAAATTCCCAGTATCCCTCACTGTTTAATGTCTGTTCTTCTGCACTCTCCTTCTCTTTTCCCAGTTGTGGCCAAGGAGATGTAGCCCTTTCTCAGTCCCTGGACAAACCCAAGCGCCCTTTTGGAGGAGTTAGTATCAAATCGTTTAAAACATTAATGACTATAAAAGCAAGGGAAATATCTCAGAAATATCTTTTTGAGCAACTCTCTATCAATAAATCATGAAAGAGAACACCCAGTTACTCAGCTGTTATATGCCAAGCCTATGTGAGAAATGAGCAATCCACAATAATTCTGCAGTCCAAAAATTGATTTATAATCTATTAAACTACTGAGTTTGGCCCCCCTTTCTCAAAGAGAGGACAGATTTTGGCAATAAGGCTGGGAGGGGTGCGGGGTGGTTGGAGTCAGAGAAGGTATTGACAAAGCAGCAAATGATATTATAGAACATCTGTTCCAGATTTTCCAGTATACACAATTGTACTTTTTTCAACTGAGTCAATTTTTTAATTGGACAATCAAATGTGATCCAGTTCTTAGGACTTTTTAAGTCTTTTTGTAGAAATAACTTTAAGAATTATGGAGAAAAAATACACATAGTTATACTATCTGTCCAGATATTTTGCTGTAGAAATACAGTAGTTAAAATTACGTAGCTCCTTTCCTAGTAAAATTGATGCTTCATGGGGAAAAGACAGAATTATAAAGTTAAGATGAAGGGGTAATATTAGGGTCAGGAAGCCTCATTTCTTAGGTATACATGCCTCCCTATTGTCTATAGTCTACCTTTATTCTACACCCGTTTGCCTTCCTACTGGCTTCTAATTAATGTATATTCTTTCCTTTATTAGACCAAAACAGTTTGAGGATGGACTGTACATTCTTTTCCCTTTTTTTAGCCCCATTAGTGCTGGCTATAGTATCATGCATGTAGCAAGTGCTTAAAAATGCTCCTTGAATGAATGAAAATGTTTTTGTTCCATCCTGACTGGGTTCTTATGCCCATTGCCTATAAAAACTGAGATATACACAGCTATTACAGTAGAGAAGGAGTACAACAGCACAAAGCAGCTGAGTGAGGAGAATGGGAGATAGTTCTCAAATCCTGCTCCCCAAGAGTTCAGAGGATAGGGTTTTTAAAAATTATTTTTATTATTATTATTTTTTTTAGTCAAAGTCTCACTCTGTCATCCAGGCTGGAGTGCAGTGGCACACTCACGGCCCCTGCAGCCTTGACCTGCTGGGCTCAAGCTATCCTTCCACTTCAATCTTCAGAATAGCTGGAACCACAGGCATGTGCCACCATGCCTGGCTGATTTTTAAAATTTATTGTAGAGACAAGGTCTTGCCATGTTGCTCAGGCTGGTCTTGACCCCCTGAGCTCAGGTAATCCTTTTGCCTCAGCTTCACAAAGTGCTGGGATTATAGGCATGAGTCACTGCTCCCAGCAGGCTAGGGTTTTAAAGAGAATTTAGTGGGCTGGGAACCAGGGACTGCTGATTGGTTGGAGAATTGATTCACAGAGATGTTGACATTGTCTTCCTACACCAAGTCAGTTTCTGGGTGGCGTTCACATGTCACTAGTCTGATTGGCTTCAGAATGTCTACCAATATGCAGAAACTGAAAAACATCTCAAAGAATGTCATAGGTTTATGTTATCTATAGGAACAACTGGGGAAGGCAAATTAGGTGAACAATGGGTGCTGGAGGGAGAATCCCTAGTGATCAAAGCTACTCATGCCTTTTGACTGATTAAACTTGAGGATGCCATCAAGGAGATATAATAGCTCATTGTTTAAAAGAAAATATGTTTAACAACCTTAGGGGCAGATTCTCCCTTCCCCAGGAATCTGGACATGAAGGTAATCAATAATTCCTTATTACATTGTCTGTGCAACCCAACAGATCTGTTAATTTTTAACCACAGCTACACCTTTGCAGGGCTTAGATTTCTTCTACAGTTTTTAGATTTTTAGGTTAAAAATATAAATCCCAGCACAGCCTCCAAATGTTAGGTCAGACCCACTGTGGTGGGGTTGTGTGATCTGTGGTGGGGTTGTGTGAAAGATGCAAAGAACTGCACAGAACTTAGATTAGAAAATATAGTGCATTTAGAAAGTAAATGAGAGAGAGAGAGAGAGAGAGAGAGAGAGAGAGTCATCTCCACAGTTTAGGAAACACAGCAGTGGCCTTAGCTCAAAAAGCACATGGCCACATCAGAGTCTAGTAAAGCAATGGCAAATGGCTGCTCAAGGTTGAATGCTTTTAAACATTCTCCTTGGTGGGGGCAGGTCGTTAAGATGGTTGGATGGTGGTCTGCTCCATGTCATCATGCAGGGCAAGTATGCACAGGTACTGATGTCAAGTGATGGATGGCAGGCAGATGGGTGGGCTAGTCACATGATAATTGCCATGTTGATGGAGTCTGTGTCATGAAGGTCATGAAGACCTGATTAGGTTTACATGGGTCTTATGGGTGGAGGCAAATACTTGAAATAAAAAAGCTAATTAGTACAAAACAAGCTGGGGAGGGGGATTAATAGTTAACTCTGAGAAAACTGTTCTGTCCTTGACTAGTGGATTAGAGGGTAAATTAAAGTGAACTGCTAGAAAAATATGACAAAGCTAAGCAATGTTAAAATGGCTGCTCATTGACTGTATTGATTCCATGTTATGCCCTTTCAGTTTTAATACCTCCTTTGGAAAATACACCTCATTCTTGAGTTGTGGGCTTTTCATTGTCCTATTTGCTGATTGGCATACAGGATTACTATTCTGGTTGGATTCTGCCAAAAGTTTAAACATGTAGCCTGCCAAAGTAAAAAGCCTGTGAAAAAGAAGCACAGGAGGTTTGCGGGTCTTCATGCCCTGCACGCAGGATCTACTTCAGCCTCACAGTTAAACTTTGGTGGCCAAGCTCCAGATCCCTGGTGTAAAGATTAAAAAACATTTGCTAAAATGTCCCAAGTCGAAAAGATGAGCATTCTGGGCATGTGGCATTTTGGAATAGAGGACAAAGATAAGCACATAATCACTTTCTTCAACCCCCTTACAATTTTGGTTGGACCCAATGGGGCAGGAATATAGTAAGTCCTGAGTAACCATGCCACATCTTATGAATCAGAGAGTTCAGAGTCTAAGGAGTTCAGAATGTTGTATCTGGAGAGCCTTATAGGGGGTGCACCAGGCCTGAAGAAGGCCAGAGGCAAGAGATTTACTCATCTTTCACTGATCTCTATTATTAATTTAGTCAACATAGATTTTAAAGTCCAGTTCATGCATTCAACCTGTCCAGAGCTTTGTGGTCGGTAAGCACAATGTAATTTCCAGTTGATATTTAATGCTTTGCTGACCAGTTGGACTATGGATGAGATGAAGGCTGGACCATTATCAGAGCCAATAGAGAGGGGAGCCCAAACCTAGGAATGATTTCATTTAATAAAAACCTTGTAACCATAAGTGCGGTTTCATTTTTAGTGGCAAAAGCTTCTACCCATCCAGAAAACGTATCTGCAAACACCAGTAGATAGTTGTACCCTGCATGAAGAAGTTTTATTTCTGTGAAATCTACCTTCCATTTTTCTCTAGGGCTCAATCCTCAGGCCCTAGTACCAATAGTAGACTTCAGACCTTGCTTTGCATTGACCTGAATACAAGCAGGACATCTCGCAGCTGTTTTCTCAGCCTTAAGTCATTTATATGGTAAAAGCAGTTGAACAATTCAGTCATTTGGTGCTACCCAAATGGGTGGCAGAATGTAGTTGTTTTACCAGAGTGTATCCAAGAGTTTCAGGCAGGATAATTTTAGAGTCCTTGACCCACCATCTGGTGGGATCTATGTGAGCTCCCATCTGGTCCACTTGCCTGTCTTCTTCTTGAGTGTAGGTGGGCTGTGGAAGAGAGGGGACTTAAAAAGTTATAGTTAACAAAACATTTGGAGGCTTGACTGGAAGTTCTGCAGCCTCCTGAGCTACCTGGTCCACCAGGTGGTTTCCAAGTGCCTCTGGAGTGTCTGATTTTTGGTGTCCCTTGCAGTAAATGACAGCTACCTCTTTGGGAAGTCATATAGCCTCTAAAAGAGCTAGGATTTCTTCCTTGTTTTTTATAGTCTTACCTGCTGCAGTAAGAAGTCCTCATTCCTTGTAGATCATGGCATGGACATGAAATATAGCAAAGGCATATCGACTGTTGGTGAAAATGTTTACTCATTTTCCTGCTCCTTATCGTAGGGCCTGAGTTAAAGCAACTAACTCAGTCTTTTGAGCTGACATGCCATTGGGCAGAGATTGTGACCAGATTACATCATGAACTGTGGTCACTGCAGCACCAGCCTTGTGGACTCCCGCTATTATCAGGCTGCTGCCATCCAAGAACAGGACAGCATCAGCCTAGTTTAAGGGGGTGTCCCGAAGATCAGGGTGGCTGGCTTGAGAGATGTCCATCATGTCTTTGCAGTCATGTATTGGCATTTCAGGATTATCATTAGGGAGCAGGGTGGCCGGTTTGAGGCATTAAGTAGAAGAGAGCATTAGTCTGGGTTGATCTAGTAAAAGGCTAGGTGATACGAGTATTTTACATCCAACGGCCAGATGCTCCCCAGAGCAGAGTTTCAACAGCATGGGGAACAGTTAAAACCAAATTTTGGCCAAAGGTTAGTTTATCAGCTTCCTTGACTAATATGGCCACAGCAGCAATAGCCCGAGGCAAGAGGGCCAACCAGAGGCCACTGAGTCCAGTCTTTTTGACAAATAGGCCACTGGCCACCTCCAGGGTCCTAAAGTCTGGGTAAGGATCCCTTTTGCAATTCCCTGCTGTTCATGAATGAACAGTTGGAAAGGCTTAGTAACATCTGGGAGGGCTAAGGCTGGGGGCCTGGGTAAGAGCTGTCTTTAACTGTTAGAATACTTGTTCCCTGGTATCAGTCCATTCCAGGGGCTGGTTCCCGGCAGTAGCAGTGTATAGTGGCTTGGCAATTTCAGCAAATCCAGGATCCACAACCAGTGATATTCCATTGATCCCAGAAACTCCCATACCTGTTTCATTGTTTGTTGGTGTGGGAATACGAAGAATGGCTTCTTTCTGGGTTGATGTCAGGGCTCGCTTACCATCTTTTAGTCGATATCCCAAATAGGAAACTTCAGTTGAGCAGAGCTGTGCCTTTTTTCACTGACACATGGTAGCCCATGTCTTGGAGGAGCTGTAACAGAGCCTTTGTACCTTTTAAACAAGTGTCCAAGTCTGCAGGGCAAGCAGGAGATCATCTACATACTGAAGTAGATTACAGTCTGGGTGTGAGACATGGAACTCTGACAAATCTTGTTGTAAGTTTTCCCCTAAAAGAGTTGGGGAGTTCTTGAATCCCTGTGGCAACTGAGTCCAAGTTAATTGACCAGTAACTCCTGAGTCAGGATCTGTCCATTCAAAGGCAAAAATGGGCTGACTTATAGGGGACAGAGGAATGGAAAAGAAAGCTACTTTAAATCCAGTACAGTATATAACTGGTGTTGTGGAGGAAGCAGACTGAGTAATGTGTATGGGTTGGGAAAAGTAGGATGGATTGTTTCATCCTGTTTGTTGACCTCTTTTAAGTCATGAACCAGTCAGTAATCAGATGTTCCCAGCTTTTTAACTGGCAGGAATGGAGTATCCCAAGCAGATTGACAGGGAGTCAGAATACCGGCAGCTAAAAGTCTCTGGATATGGGAAGCAATTCCCTTTTGAGTCTGCAAGCTCATAGGGTATTGACAAATGTGAACAGGAGTGGCAGATGCCAATAGACTCACCACAACCAGAGGGTGATGTTTTGCCAGTCCTGGTGGGTTGGTCTCTGCCCAGACTGAAGGAAATTCTTGCTGTAACTGTAGAAGTAAACTTGATGAGACATTTTTGGTGGGAGACTTAGAAGAGGTTAACAGATACTTTTTGGACAGTGGCACAGTTAATAACATTTGGTAGGCAGTCTCAGAAGGAATATACATTTTAGTTTCATCTGGTAAAAACACAACAGCTGCTCTTAGTTTCCAGAGCAAGTCTTGGCCCATGAGAGGGTGTGGGCAGTCAGGTGCTACCAGAGTGAGTGGGTAACCCATTTTTTACCTAAATCAACCATCTGGTCAGAGGCAAAACTGCAGTTTGTGATTCCTTCCTATTGCTCCTTGAACAGAATTTTGTTTGCTGGACATCGGTCCTAATGGTGACTTTAGGACTGATGGTTCTGCCCCAGTGTCTACTAAGAGTTGGACTGAGTGGCCCCCAATAGCAGTGGCTACCATGGGCTGTTGGGGGCCTAAGGAGAAAGAGCCCTGGCCTCCTCAGTTGAAATCATTTTCAGTTTCACCAGGAGAGGGATGGACCAGAACTGACTTAGGCTTCCCTGTTTGTGGGTGAGGTGGGCAATCTTTTACCCAATGACCTAATTCCTTGCAATATGAACATTGATTTTTGGCCAACTGGATGTGTCCCATTTCCTTTTTCCCCTTCCTAATTTCTCCCTTTTGCTTCCATGCCAGCTTTGATCCAGGTTGGGAGGTCTGGATGGCAGCAACTAATATCTTGGTCTGCCACTTTGTTGCTTTATCTAATTTCTGTTCTACCTGTTTCTGTTTTTCAACATCACAGTTATTGAAAACCTTTTTGGCTACCTCAAGTAGCTGAGAAATATTCATACCTGCAAAACTTTCAAGTTTCTGTAACTTTCTCCAGATGTCAGGAGCCACCTGAGTTACAAAAACCAAATTGATAGCCCAAGCATTTTCGGGTGCCAGGGGTCAAACAGGGTATAAGTACAGAATGTCTCCTGAAGATGCTCAAGGAATGCCACCGGTGACTCCTTGGGACCCTGCATGATCTCGATAGTTTTTGAAAAATTAATAGGTTTTTTGACCCCTTCAAACCAGCTAATAGAGTCCAGTGATAAGTCTCCAAGTCATGGAACATGGCTGAAATGTTGGAGGTCCCAATTAGGATGGAACACAGGGAAAACCTCATCTAGCATTTTCTGGTTTTCCTCCTCTGTACCAACAGCTGATGCCAGGAAAGATTTTCTAGCCTCAGCTCTGATTCGCTCTCATGCCTCAGAAGTAAAAAGAGTCAGGAGAAGTTGTTGACAATCGTCCCAAGTAGGGCAGTGGGTCTGCATAACTGAATCCATTAAGGAGATCAGAGCTTGTGGCTTATCAGAAAACATTGGATTTTGATGTTTCCAATTATACAAATCTGAGGTGGAGAAAGGAGTATAAACCAATAAAGGCCATGCAGCTTGATCCAGTGGAAACTCTTGAAGAGGTAAAAGTGGTGCCAGATTGGTATGAGACTGGAGACAAGTAGCCAAAGGTGGAGATCTGGGTACTGGAGAAGTGGAAGAAACGATGGTGATAAGGAGTGCACATCAGTTCCCCTCAGCTTCCTCAGCAGTAGCGGAGGAAGAAGTGACAGTAGGAGAAGACTGAGGGCCATACAATGCTGGGTTGCAGGTGATGATGACCAGCTCCTCAAGTGGATCCTCCATGGATGGAAAAAGAACAGGGTTTAAAGGAGAAGCTGGAGCTGCCTTCTTAGGATTTAGGGGATTTGACCGTGGAGGTTTGTCATTGTCTGGTCTGCCAAGAGACTTAGTAACCTAGATCTGACAAGGAGTCTCTAGCCCTGCCACTTCTTCCAAGGCACATGTCTTAAGCCAAGGAGGGGGGTGTCTGGCCAGGCTTAACCATTGTTCAATATAGGGAAACTGATCTGGGTGCAAGGCCCTCTCTCCCCAGCAACAATCCTCCAGACAGCTTGGGTGACTTGTACATCTAAAGACTCTGTAGCAGGCCTTCCAACATTAAACAAAGGCCAGTTGATTTTGCAGAGGGTCCAGAGTTTTCCCTTTGAAAGATGCACTCCATAATCATTTGCCAAGTCAACAGAAAAAATTCCTTATCAAACAGTCCAAGGGACTTAAGGATTTGGATGACTTTGAAGCCAATGCTGTCAAAATCACAGGAGGCAAAAGGAGTTTCAGACCTGATGGTCAAGTTAAAAATACAGCAAAAGCAAGACGTGTAGCAGAGAGCACAGCAAAAATGTAAAGGAAAGGAGAGGGCCAAGGATGATAAGAAATTAAACTGTCATAAGCAATAAGAAATTAAAGCAGGTACCCAGTCTAATCAGAAGTCTAATTACTCAACTACAACTCTGTTTTACCAATGTCTTGGGTCACCAAAGCAGAGTTGAAGGAGCAGCCTTATCAGGCTCCATTCTCCTCAACAGTGTATCAAAACAAAAACCAAACTGAACAAGACAAAACAAAATAAAAACTTACCTCCTGGGAGATGGTGGATGGACTCAGCTTCTTTTGGCAGGAGTAAATCAGCAGTTGATCCTTATCTCTCTGAGCCAGATGAGAGGTTATGGGGCCCTGCAATGAACCAGGGGATGCCTCCCCTATAACGTCTCCACGAGCCAGGAAGAACTGGAGCGAGGCTGCCTCCCAAGGTTGGTGATTTACTCACTAGGGCCTCCAAATGTTGTGTCTGGAGAGTGAGAAAAACATTGCCAATATGCAAGGTCAGATTATGAGTCCTTTAATATGCTGGTGACTGAGAGGGTCTCATGCCTCCAACAACTCTTGGCCTTGAATGAAACAGGGAGAGGGTTTATTAAAGGCAAAAACTGCTGAATAGGCTTCATAGCATGGGGTGCAAACATAAGGTACATTAAGTTACATGGCATAAAGCATAAACATAAAAACCATTAAAACCAAACAGCAAAATGCACAAACATATACAAATAAATAAATGTGGAACTTGCAACTAGGGAGTTTCCAATAACTGGGGAACCAAGGATGTAGGCTCTTAGTTATGGAAGCCAAGGGTGTAGGCCCTTAGTTATGGGAAAATTACAACCTCTGATTACTGAAAAACTATGTAAGGAGTCATTTTTAGGCTAAAGCAACTTTAAAGCAGCTAATATAGAGAATTTGTTACAATGGGGGGTTGCTTATACATTTTACAGGTACTTCAAGAACTCTCTCATTAGGCAGAGGAGCATCCCTGTGGCCCCACTCATGGAGGCTCAGGGCGGGGCCTACTTGCCACAGCAACCTTAGGGGTTGGCCTGATGCAGCCACCTAAGGGTGTCCAGTTCTGTCCTGTAGATCAGGTTTACCCACAGTCCTACAAGAAGCCCTTTGGTCTGTGTTGATGTTTTTTAATCCTGTCTCCTTGTTCCCAAAGCATAGCATTTACTTTTCAGTAGTTGTCCCTCACAGGAGTTCCATAAAAAGTTGTAAAATGTGATATATATATGACTAAGAAGAGTTTCTAAGTATGCTGACTGTCCAAGCATGATAAATGTAAAATAAATGGCTTAACTTTAAAATGAACTGATGTAGTGGGGCTTAAATTAGAAAAGTGTTTTGTTGTTAGGATATTTTTACCCAGTAAAAATAAAATAAAAATAAAAATAAAAACACTTAACAAAAGTAAAGAAAAGAAAAATAAGCACAAAGAAGCAGAAAGTGACTCAGCAAATGGCTCAGGGTTCATTCTATTTCTTATAATCTTCCCCCTCTTTTTCTTTAAGTATTTTTTATTTTATTTTCATTTCATTCAGATTCAAATGTAATCATGATATCATTTCAAATTTATCAAGTAATTTTTGACTCTCCTCCACAAAATTCAATCCAGTTTTCATAATATAGGTGTAATTCATGGGCATTTTCTTTGCTATGGCCACCTCTATGTATCTGAACCGGACCATTGACACGGGGAATTATACAAATACAGCAACTCAAGGCAATTATTATCCCTATTACTATTATAAGGGAATTTAAGATAGATATTATTGTTTCTCTCCATTTTCCAAACCAATTATCTAACCAATTTGAAACAGGATCACTAAAACCAAAGTTTTCAGCTAGCTCATTGGTTAGAGCACTTAGTCCTTGTAATGTTCTGGTAATGGTTACATCAGGAGATGTATTGTTTGGGATAAATGTACAGCATTGTTCTCCTAACATGATACATACTCCCCCCTTTTCAGCTAACAACATGTCTAGTGCCATACTATTTTCCCATGCCATTCTACTGGTAGTGTTTAATTGCTCAGCTACTCCTTTAATTGCATCCCTGGTATGATTTAAAAAATCTCTGCTGATTATAATAGATGTAACTGATCCGATCTACATTTTTATTAATAGTAGACTACCAAAAGAGTGCAGACTCAAACTCTGCAACTATCTGGTTTTTAGCCCTGAATTTATTAGGGACTCCTCTGGGGACCCCTCTGGAGTCAATGTACACATTTGAATCAAAAGATCCTTGTAGTGCTCTCCAAAATCAGAGAGGAGTCTGAGTACTCTTAGATATGGGATGGAATGTCAGGGTAAATGGAATAGCCAATGGGACCAATGCACAAATCCTGGTCCAGTTGGATGACAACAAGTCACGCAGGCTTTCCTTTCCACAATACCACCACATATTCACTTGAGGGATGTGTAAGCTCAAGAAGTTGCTGTGGGATTCACCAGAGACATTTAGAATGTGGGTGCAAGTCAGCAATTATCCCACAGGAGTCAGTGAAACCTTCCCCTTGTTTAGAGAGACACAAGGAGTTATTCATAATCCCTATGGAAAAGAAGGGGATTGCCCTCGGGTCTGACCTCTGCAGCACAGGAAAGAGCAGAGACAAGCTCTTTCAAGTCTTGCTTCCCCAAGCGTCCTTGTTTTGGTATAAGGCAAGCATACAACTCATCCCAGTGGGGTCTGTGTCCCAGTTGAGAGGAAACAGGACCACCTGTGCATGTGGCTGTCCCACAGCACTTGTATAGCAGTTGCTTTTGTTTAAAGCTAGTACCGAAAATTTGACCCATTCTACCCAGGCATTGGTGTATTCATAAACTATTTTATTTTCTATAGTTTGTGACCCCTCCATTGAGTTTTAAATGATTCCATTCCCTAAGATCTCCAAATGAAGTAGCAGCAGTCCACACCCCTGGTGCTGTGTGGTCCAACATACATCATCCCTACAACTAGGACAAGGAGGTTCTTGATGATTTGAGATAGGTTCAGGACAGAAATATTGATCTATCTGTGAGAGCTCCTTTGATCTTTTAGATCTCCACAACATAAAACTTGACAAGCATTAAACTTAACAGTTAGATTTTCTGGGCACCTTGTGCACCTTCCACCATTTTTCTTCCCCTCCCCTTATTAAGTCTTTTGTTGGTTCCTCAATATGTGTGTAATGAATCCAACGTTTTTCTGTTGTTCATATGGTGGTATTGGTGATCACGAGTACTTGATAGAGGACTTCCCAGCTGGGCTGAAGTCTGAAGATCTTCCTTCCAGGACCTAATTAATACCAGAACTCAAGGTTGATCTATAGGCAGCTCAGGAAGAGGGTGTGGGGTAAATGTGACTTCTGAAGCTTGTTTTTTTGTTTTGTTTCATTTTACCCAACCCTAGGGAGACTGAACTAAGAACTTGAAGAGTTTAAGCATTAAAACTTTTGATAGTACAAGATTACAGGTCATTGTAAGTTACTTTTTTCCACAAACCTTTAACACACCATTTTTGACATATTCATATCATTTTTTAAAACATGCTTGAACCTTTTATTTTTGTCCAATGCTTTTTATTTTTTAATAACCTTTTTATTATAGGACAAAAATATACCATGTAAGGTCTGTTTCTATATAAAATGATGATGTAAAAAAACACTTCAATCTTTTTAAAACTTAAAGTCCTAAGTAATTAAAAACCTTTCAAGCCACAACAGCAGTCAGGACGGGAGAAAATGTTATAGCCAACTTAATAACATACCAAGACTTGTTCATAAATTCCCCTTCATGAACCTTATCCTGACTTCCACATACCATTGATGACATACTTGGACTCTCTGTTTTGCCTTGTATTTCCCTTTTTCCTAAATAACTAGTCATTTTACTTCATGATAAAATCTTATCAAACAAAATTCTTTCATATATAAAATTATTCCTTTTCCTTTATAACTTTCCTTACCAAAAATGCACCTTTATATCCATAACTCTTTATGTATATATCTCTTACTTACTGATTTTTTTACCTTTTAAATAATCTCCAGATTACAGAAAATAACCTAAAATTTTAGTGAAAACCTAAGAAACAAGAAATTCTGAATTGTCTGTTAGATATTAGTGTTTTATAGATGAGAAACTTTATATAATGTTAGAAACATTTTTTCCATATCATAACTTTTTCTCAATTAAAAGTAAGCCAGACATTTGATGAGCTTTTAAAACAATTTTAAGATTTTTAAATTATATGATGAGCTTATCCATAAATACTATTTTATTCGTATTTATCTACTTTATTTATAGTAGTTATCTCCTGGCTAATCATCTTTAAAGCCTGTGAACATCAGGTGTACGTTACCTAAGTAAGAACCTTAAAATTAAATACATGAACATTTTACTGATAATTCAGAAGTTTTAGCTGTTTTTTTTTTTGTTTCTTGTTTGGAACCAACAATTTTAAATTAGTTATACTTGTAAAAAAAATTCATACAAATAAAGACCATTTTGGTTTTGGCTAGATTTATACTTTTACAATTTTCATGTCTAATCTTGATACTTAAAACATCTAGCAGAGGCAAATGCAAAACTTAATTAGTAGACCCAGACAAAAATGTATGCTGACAATTCCAAAGACACTTTTCATTTTACTAATAATTTTAGACCTGTTTTTATTTACCAAAGATCATTAAAGTCATGTGAACTTGAAAAGCATTTAGATTTATTTATTTATTTTATGAGTACTCATTTACTTAGAAGTCAATTTTGTAGCATGCTAGACAAAATGCATAACATAAACACGCATGCAAACATATTCAAACATACATTTACACACAGAGGGATTTAACAATCTTTACCTCCAAACCTCAGTCATAAAATAACAGCAAACATCATTTTACAAAAGACACATGATTTCAAACTATATCTCTGACAAAATTGGAAACTGTTTGCATGGTTAAACTTTGTTTACCCCAATAGGCAGTCCAATAAAGGCTGTAGACCATAATTGGAGTAAAGTCGTTGCCATGGTAGACTAATTTTTATTTTATTTATTTATCTATTTATTTTTTAAAATTTCATTTATTTTTATTTTATTTTATTTTTTTAATCAATATTTTTTATTATGATGTTGTGGGGTACAGTTAAGGGTTAGGTATACAAATACGTTTCATTCAGGGAACCTGTTGATAAGAGGTGTTTCCCCGTCCCCAGACAGATATCTGCTACCGTTGATCCCATCTCCCTCCCCCCCATAGTTTCCCACTACTGTCAGCCATTTTCTTATAGTATTACATTGAATGTTCAAGGTCCATTATATGAGTGAGAACATGTGATACTTGGATCTTTGTTTCTGTGAGAGGTCACTCAGTATTATAGACTCTAGTTCCATCAGGTTGCTGCAAGATTCATGATTTTGTTCTTTTTTATGACTGTGTAATATTCCATCATGTATATGTACCACTTTTTTTAAATCTAGTCCTCTTTGGCTGGGCAGCATGGTTGCTTCCAGGTTCTTGCTATTGTGAACAATGCTGTGATAAACATACGTGTGCAGGTATCTTTTTTATAGAGTGATTTGAGTTCTTCAGGATATATTCCCAGTAGGGGGATTGCAGGGACATATGGGAGGTTGATATTTAGAGCTTTTAGGAATCGCCACACTGCTTTCCACAGAGGTTGCACTAGTTTACACTCTCACCAACAGTGTAGAAGTGTTCTCTTTTTGCCACACCCTCTCCAGCAGCTATTATTTTTTTGAGTTGTTGATAATTGCCATTCTGACTGGAGTTAGGTGGTATCTCAGTGTGGTTTTGATTTGCATCTCCCTGATGATTAGTGAGGTTGAACATTTCTTCATGTGTCTATTGGCTGCTCGGATGTCTTCCTTTGTGAAGTGTCTGTTCATATCTTTTGCTCATTTTATAATGGGGTTGTTTGTTTTTTTCTTTTCAGCACGTTTGAGTTCCTTGTAGATCAAAGATGTTAAGCCTTTGTCTGACCTGGTGTTGGCAATAACTTTTTCCCAGTCTGTAGGCTGTCTCCCTGCTCTCTTGATGGTTTCTCTGGCTTTCCAGAAGCTTGTCAGTTTAATAAGGTCCCACTTGTCTATCTTCTCTCATGACCTGTGGGTTTTGGGTTTTGTTCAGGAATTGGAGGCCAGTTCCAATTTCCATGAGGGTATGTCCTTCATTTTCTAAGGTTCTTATGGTTTGAAGTTTTACATTTAGGTCTCTGATCCATTTGGAGTTAACATTTGTGCATGGGGATAGATAGGAGTCCTGTTTCAATCTTCTGCATGTGGTCAGCCAGTTTTCCCAGCACCATTTACTGAATAGGTTCTCCTCTCCCCAGTGGTAAGTGGTGGAGGCTTTGTTGAAGATGAGTTGGTTGAGAAATTGAGGTTTTGCTTCTGGAATCTCAATTCTATTCCATTGATCTATATGCCTGTTCCTATACCAATACCAAGCTGTTTTGATGATTGTAGCTTTATAGTAAAATTTGAAGTCTGGTAATGTGATACCACCTGCTTTGTTTTTTTTGCTGAGGATTGTCTGGCTATTCTTGGATGTTTGTGTTTCCATATGAATTCCTGTGTTGTTTTTTTCTAGGTCTGAGAAGAATGTTGCTGGTAATTTGATGGGTATTGCATTGAATTTGTAGATTGCCTTAGGTAAGATGGACATCTTCACAATGATGATTCTTCCAATCCATAAGCATGGGATATTTTTCCACTTGTTTGTGTCATCTTTGACTTCTTTGAGCAGTGTTTTGTAGTTTTCATTGTAAAGGTCTTTCACGTCTCTGGTTAGGAAGATGCCGAGGTATTTCATTTTTTTTGTGGCTATTGTGAATAGAATTGTGTTTTTTATTTGGGTTTCTGCTTGTTTATTATTGGTGTAAAGAAATGCAATTGTCTTTTGCACATTTATTTTGTATCCTGAGACTTTACCAAAGGCCTTTATCAGTGTAAGGAGGTTTTTGACAGATTCTCTTGGGTTTTCTTTTTTTTTTTTGAGTTGGAGTCTCACTCTGTCACCCAGACTGGAGTGCAGTGGCCACTCCAGCCACCGCAGCCTCGACCTGCTGGGCTCCAGTGATCCTTCCGCCTCAGCCTTCCAAGTAGCTGGAACTACAGGCATGTGCTACCACGCCTGGCTGATTTTTTGATTTATTGTAGAGATGAAGTCTCGCTGCCCAGGCAGGTCTCGAACCCGTGGGCTCAGGCAATCCACTCACCCCAGCCTTCCAAAGGCGTGTGATTACAGGCTGAGCCACTGAGCCCAGTTTCTCTTGGGTTTTCAAAGTACAAATCATATCATCTGCAAA
This sequence comes from Cephalopachus bancanus, assembly GCA_027257055.1. Classification (NCBI taxonomy): domain Eukaryota; kingdom Metazoa; phylum Chordata; class Mammalia; order Primates; family Tarsiidae; genus Cephalopachus; species Cephalopachus bancanus. The sequence continues at coordinate 1,161,315 of JAPVLO010000020.1, forward strand.
GAGAGATAACTTGACTTCCTCTTTTCCTACTTGGATACCCCTGATTGCCTTCTCTTCTCTGATTGCTCGAGCCAGAACTTTCAATATTATGTTGAACAGGAGGGGTGAGAATGGGCATCCTTGTCTTGTTCCAGTTTTCAGGGAAATGGTTCCAGTTTTTGTCCATTTAGGAGTATGCTGGCTGTGGGTTTCTTGTAGATGGCTTTTACTATTTTGAGGTATGTTCCCCGTATACCTAGATGTTTGAGGGTTTTTATCAAGAAGGGATGTTGGATTTTATCAAAAGCTTTTTTTGCATCTAATGATATAATCATGCGGTTTTTGTTTTGACATCTGTTGATGTATTTAATTACATTTAAGGCTTTACGAATGTTGAACCAGCCTTGCATCCCAGGAATGAAGCCTACTTGGTCAGGATGGATGATTTTTGAGATGTATTGTTGAATCTGGTTTTTTAGGATCTTGTTGAGAATTTTAGCATCTATGTTCATCAAAGATATTGGCCTGTAGTTCTCTTTCTTTGTTGGATCTTTACCTGCCTTGGGTATCAATGTGATGCTGGCTTCATAAAATGATTTGGGGAGAATTCCATCTTTTTTAATCACCTGGAATACCTTCAGTAGGATTGGTATCAGCTCCTCTTTAAATGTCTTGTAGAATTCTGCTGGAAAGCCATCTGGACCAGGGCTTTTTTTTGTAGGTAGTTTTCTTATTATATAGTCGATTTCCTTGATTGTTATTGGTTTATTTAGGGTCTCCATTTCTTCTTGTTCCAACCTAGGTAGGTTGTGTGATGTCAGAAAGTCCTCCATTTCCTTAAGGTTTTCAAGTTTGTTTCCATACAAGTGTGCGTAGTAGTCTCTAATGATCTTTTGTATTTCTTCAGGGTCAGATGTGACTTCATCTTTTTTGTTTCTGATTGTGCTTATTTGGGTTTTTTCTCTTTTTTTCTTGGTCAGTCTAGCTAGGGGACCTTTGATCTTGTTTATCCTTTTGAAGAACCAGCTTTTTGTTTCATTGATATTTTTGTATTATCTTTTTGTCATCTATGTTCTGGATTTGGGCTTTTATTTTGGTGATCTGGATTCTTCTGCTGAAATTAGGGTTTTTGTGTTCTTGCTTTTCCAGCTTCCTTAGGTGGCTTGTTAGGCTGTTAATTTGTGTTTCTTCCATTTTCTTTATTTGTGCTTGTAGGGATATAAATTCCCCTCTTACTACAGCTTTTAAGGCATCCCAGAGATTTTGGTAAGATGTTTCTTCATTTTCATTTGTTTCCAGGTATCTTTTGATCTCTGTTTTGATTTCATCATTGATCCAGGAGTTGTTTAGCATCATACTGTTTAGTGTCCATGTCTTTGTGGGTTTGGGGGGGACCTTGTTGGTGTCAATGTTTATTTTTATCCCACTGTGGTCCAAGAAGGTGCATGGTAGAATTTTGGTCCTTTTAAATTTGCTTATGCTTAATTTATGGCCAATTATGTGGTCGATCTTAGAATACATTCCATGCAGTGATGAGTAGAATGTGTATTCTGTGGTCTTTGGATGGAGTGTTCTGTAGATATCAATTAAGTCCATTTGGTCGAGAGTCACCTTGAGGTTCTGGATCTCCTTGCTGATTTTTTGTCCTGATGATCTGTCTAGGGTTGTGAGTGGGGTATTAAAGTCCCCAGTTATGATGGTGTTAGAGTCCATATCTTTCTTTAGTTTTCCTAGAAGTTGCTTTATGAAAGTTGGCGCACCTATGTTGGGTGCATATATGCTTAGTATAGATATTTCTTGTTGATGGAGTGAACCTTTTATCATTATGTAGTGTCCCTCTGTATCTTTTTTAATTTTTGATAGCTTAAATGGTGTTTTGTCTGAAATTAGGATCATGTCTCCTCCTTTCTTTTGTGTTCCATTTGCCTGAAAATTTGTTTCCCATCCTCTTACTTTGAGTCTGTGTATGTCCCTTCTAGTGAGATGGGTCTCCTGAAGGCAGTATATTGTTGCCTGCTGATATTTTATCCATTTTGCCATTCTATGTCTTTTCAGTGATGCGTTTAGTCCATTCACATTCAAGCTAATTATTGAAATGTGAGGGTTCATCCCTATCATAGAGTTCTTATAGAGTTGTTGTTCTTCCACTTGGTTTTTTTTTTTTTTTTTTGTCTTTCTTTTGGTTTTGGGGTTGGTTCATGTATATTTTATTCTTTTCCTTGTACTCTTGTGAAAAACATTGTTCTTTTTTCCTTTTCTTCTGTGTTTAGTACTTTCTTAAGTGTTTCATGTAGAGGTGGTTTGGTGGCAGCTTAAATTCTTAGGGATTGGATATCTGGGAAAGATTATAATTCTCCCTCACTGATGAATCTTAGCTTGGCTGGGTAGGTTATTCTTGGTTGATATTGTTTATCTTTTAGGACTTTGAAGATAGGGTTCCAAGGTCTCCTAGCCTGCAGGGTTTCTGTAGATAAATCTGCTGCTATTCTGATTGGTCTTCCATGGTAGGTAATCTGGCCTTTTTCTCTTGCTGCCTTTAGAAGTTTTTCTTTTATGCCTACTTTGTTTAGGTGAATTATTATGTGTCTAGGAGTTGGTCTTCTCATTTGTTGTCTTGTAGGGGTTCTCTGAATCTCTTGTGTTTGAATTTTTGCATCATCCATTAGATAAGGAAAGTTTTCTTGAATGATCTCATGGAAAGTTTGTTCCAGTGTGGTCTCTGTCTCTCTTTCTGCCTCAGGAATGCCAATTACTCTTAGGTTTGGTCTCTTGAAGTAATCGCTCATCTCTTGAAGGTTTTGTTCTGTCTTTTTGAGCTTGTTTTCTATTGGGTTAGTTCTATATTTTTGTCCTCAAGTTCTGAGATTCTTTCTTCTGCTTGAGTAATTCTGCTTTCCATGCTTATCAGTTTGTTATTTATTTCATTCACAGTATTCTTTATTAGTGTTATCGCAGATATCAGTTCCTTCCTAGTTTCTTCTTGTGTCTTCTCAATTCTTTTTAGTGTCACCATTAATATCTTGATATCTAGGTTTGTAGCTTGAGACCCTTCATTCTGGAGGCTCTTCATTGTTTGCATTCTGAAGTCAGTTTTCTCAGTTTCTGCCCTCCCAGGGGTCTTGGAGAGACCCATACTCTTCTTTTGGTTTTTCTTCATTTGTGTAGATTTCTCTCTCTCTCCCCCTTTCCCTCCCCTTCTTTAATTCTGTTTTTGTGGGAAGGTGGGGTTGCTTTTATTTCTCTTCTGCAATATCCTGTTCTTCCTTATGAGGGTATTCTGGCTTTGTCCACTTTTGAGGTTAAAGTATAGGCTGCAATCTGTACTTTTTGCAACTTTGAGGTTTAATTGAGAGGGAAGCTGTGGTTCAGAATGTATATGCTGATTCTAGCATCCACAAACAGGTGTATGAGCACACTGGAACCTATTTCCCTCTGCCTTACAATCTGTCCATTCAGCAGTATGTAGTCTTGGTTCCTAGATTAAAATAGGGATATAAAAGAGGAAAATAATGGAGGAAGGGGGGTCAATAGGAAGTTAGAGAGAGAGAAGAACAAGAGGGAAAACAGACATACATACCATCAGGTGAGAAAGAGACACAAGGCCGAAAAAAAGTGAAAAAAGACACATAAGAAAGATTCTCTAAAGAATACTGATAGCTACACAGAGACAGACCAATATAATCACGAAACAGTGTAAGTCAGAAGGCAAACAATGAACGTGATCAAAATAAACAGTCAAAATGATAAAATCATAAGTCACAATAAGAGATCAGACTAAAATCACTTCAGCTCTGATCTCTGTCCTCTCCCCTTTGTTTTTCATTACAGGCAGCTAGGTTTACTCATAGCTTGGGTTTGGCTGCCTGGTTATCTGATTCAGCTTAGGGGTGGGGCTTTGTCTCCTGCTTAGTGATGTTACCTTAGGAACCGAGGTGGAATTTGTTGACAGGTGGGCAGGGCAATGGAAATTTCTGCCTGGAGAAAGGCGGAGGCAGATTTTCTTTCATAGATCCCTTTTTCTCCACTTGTCTGGGTCCCCAAGCTTGGGGTCATGCGCTGAGTGCCTCAGCCAGGGTGGGCTGGAGCTCCAGAGCTCCAAAGCTCCAATGGGCAGGCGGTGAATGGCGAGAGTGGCCCTGGGCCTCCTACAGGGTACTTCAGCCAGAAATGGGACCAGTGTCTCTGAGGGGCAGGCGCCCAGAGCCTCCCTGAGTGACCGGTGGCTTGGTGCTGGGTGCCGGGCAAGAGACGATGTAGCCAGGGAGCTAGCTGAGACCTGAGACTCCCATGCACATGGTGAAGCAGCAGCAGGGGGCCGCAGTATCCAGCTCTGTGTGGGACCAAAGGTCCCCAGGCCTTGGACCAGTGCAGCTGGTGGTGGGCTGGGGGATGGGGGAAGAAGAGTAAGAGTCTTTTTGGGAACTCACGTTTGGAGAATATCGCAAGTTCACCTATGCCGTTGCCATCTTGTCAGAACTGGTAGACTAACTTTAAAAAATGTTTTTAAAACATTTTTTTCGACTTTAAATGAGTTTTCAATGTCTACATTTTAGTTAAAACTGTCTGAACTCTGTAAGAAAAACAAAATTTTTCTTTAAAAACTTATTTAACCTTGAAACAATGAGCTTATCTCAACATCAGTACCTTAGTCGCTAGCAGATCAAAGCAGGCAGAAAAGAGAGAAGTAGAGTTTAGAAGTTGCAGGACTCTGAAATGTATAATTCCAACATTAATTTGGCTTCCAGTGCCCTAGTATTCATCTGGGGAGTTGTCAGATCCATTTTTACCAGGTCTCTGATGGGGCGTTGGAGTTTTTTTCCTTCTCTTGTAGAGCCTCAAAAGTCTTCAAGACATCCTGAGACCTAAGGGCTGAGTCTCTGATTACTTTAATTATTAACCACCTCAGATTCTGCATTTTTGTTGTATCCTCTTGATCATTATAGTCCCACCCAGGATCTACATTTGGGTACTTTTGTTTGTCTGACTGGATGCCCAGCCCTGGAGGGTATTCCTGTTTTCATATGGACATTGCAGCCTTCCTGATCATTCCTCTTGTTCTTGGCACAAGAACTATCTCCCCAAGACCTCACCATTTCCCCAGTGTTTACCCAGGGTAATTTCCCCAAAACTACCTGGGGTAATGTTAGAGGGAGAATTTTTATTTCACCCTTTTTCTTAGTCCTGGAATAATCTTTCCAGTTTTCTAATATTTGCCCCAATGGACTATCTGGAGGATTTTTGAGGGAGGTTTCCTAACCTCCCTGCCCAGGCCTAGACATTCTCAGTTACCAGGTAAACTGTGAAATTTTGGAGTTTCTTTAAAGGTTGCACAATTTTCCTTACTGGAAGTTTCTTGCAGTCCTTAAGACTCTGTGTGTTTACCAGTTGCTCATCCCCCCTTATTGGAGGTTTCTTGCAAACTTCAGGATCTGCTTCACCGTCTCTGGACATTTCCCTCAAGGGACAAAAAAAACGTGGATCAGGACTCCACAATCACTTAGTATCTTGAGATATGACTCAGTCACACACACTCAACCTCTGAGAATGTCTCAACCCTCAAGGCAGTACTTAGAGTCCAATTTTTCCTACCTTGGCTCATGCACAAGGTTGCCTGGTTTCCACTATGCCTACTTTCTTTTTTTCTGTGTCACTTCTGCTGCCTCCAGAACAATAGTCCTGGGCTTTTCTGCAGTCCCACGAGCAGCCAAGATGCCCAAGCAGAGTAGGCCACCTGAAATCAGGACACATCTCTCTCTCTTCTGGGGTCCCTCTCCTGCAGATGCAGAGTGTCCCAGAGAGCCCCCAAATGTGAGAAACAAGATCACCTGTCCAAAAACAAAGGATGGACAGAGACATGGAGTGCAGCAGAAGCAAGACTTTAATAGCAGCCTTGCAAGATCAGGTGTCTGGTGGGCAGGTACACCAAAACAGGAAGAATTAACACTTCTATTCTTAAAATGCATGTCCCTCTCCTGGTTCCTCAGTGGAGGAATACTTGCAGGAGTTACATGCTTTGCTGTAGAATGTGTACATGCTACATGTTGATTGGTTTTACAGAATATCTCATTTACACGTCCCATTTGCCAATTTGCTCACAGGATTACTATTCTGATTGGATTCTATCAAAAGTTTAAACATGTAGCCTGTCAAAGTAAAAAGCCTGTGGAAAAGAAGCGTAAAGAAGCAGGAAGTGATTCAAGAAAAGCATTTAAACATGACTCAGGGTTCATTTTGAAAGTAAATCATTCTATTTCTTATGGGTAGTTGCAAATGCTTTGTTGGGGTCCCAAGGTTTGTATGACAAAGGCATTACTGGTTTTTATTTTTTGAGTTGGAATCTCACTCTGCCACCCAGACAGGAGTGCAGTGGCCACCACAGTCTCGACCTGCTGGGCTCAGGTGATCCTTCCACTTCAGCCTTCCAAATAGCTGGGACTATAGGCATGCACCACCATGCTTGGTGAATTTTTAAATTTATTTTAGAAATGAGGTCTTGCCAAATTGTCCAGGCTGGTCTCAAACTTGTGGGCTCAAGCAATCCTCTCATCTCGACCTCCGAAAGTACTGGGATTATAGGCGTGAGCCACTGTGCCCGGCCAGCATTAGTACTTTTATCTGTAGCCTTAGTATAAAGCTTAAGAGAACAGTGAACTAAAAAAATAAATAATGAGCCCTAGTATGAGGAGTGATAGTCTTAGCTTCAAGGGTTCTTGTAGTATTAACTTAATGTTTTGAGGCACCCGTATGAATAGCTCAGAAAACCAGTCAGACATCCAGTCTATAGTAGAGACTTGGTGTAGCCATGCAGCTTATTGGGAAAGTTTGCCTATTTGGGTTCCAACTTCTCCTGAGATATTTATCCTGAGATATTTATACAAGTGCAGCAGTTGGTATTTAATATTGCACAGACTCCTCCTTTGTTTGACCAACAGGAAATCTAATGCCATTCAATTGTCTGGGACTACATGGGCTAACAAATTGAGGGATCTTTGCTGAGATTTAAGACTTTTTGCAGGTTTCTGATCATATCTCTGTTGGCATAAACTCCATAGCTGGGGATCAGTGTCCCTAGAAGGAATTACCAGCAGGTGTCCTGGTATGCTCCTCCATTTATGGGAAGAGCACTCTCTTCCACCTATAGGAAGAGGACTGAGGCCCTTTATCATTGGGATGGTTAGAGATAGGGATCACAAAATGTCCCAACAACAAGAGTCATCTTTGTAAATGTTGTTCAGACACCAATGACCCCATCTTTGTAAAGGAGGACCCCCCTTGCAATAAACTAAAGTATACCCAGGGGACATACAGATAGTGCCCCCAAGGCATCATTCATAAACAGGCTCATTCATAGAGAGCATGGACTATATGGGCTTAAGCCCAGAAGTAATTTAGGATTCAGACTCAGTTGTAGGAAATAACAAATAATGAACCAGAGATTATAATAACAGGTGCACTATAGTTTCTTCTGAAATATAATTTTCTCTCTACAATCCTCTATTTTATTAAAGATGAATCCTAGTATGACCAATTTATTTATAAAATAGGTTTTAGTCTCATTATACTTGGTATGATTATTTGCATAAAGTACAGCAAGAATAACTATTTTTGCTAATAGACTCTTTTAAAACTGGTTTTATTGGAATTTTTCTTCATAAGGAATCTCAGATTGAACTTTTAAAAGCCTCTCAAGCCCTGCTAAGGAGATATCTGAACCTGCAAATACCTGTATGAATTGGATAAATTCCTCTCTTCTCAAAGTCCCAAAATAACTTGAGTTTCCTGGGTCTATCAGAGAGCAACCTTCTTTACTCACCATAGTTCAGGAGCCCTGTACAGGAGCCAATAAGAAACTAAGCAGACTTTTCCAAGGGGCTTTTTATCTGCTCTTTATAGATCTCAATTACAATCCTCAGAGCAGTCTACTCATATCTGAAATATCACTCCAATCAAAGCCTTGGTAAAATAATCAGTATTTTCAATTATGTCTTGTTACAAAAGAAAACAGATTCTTATTGAACTTATGCAAATAATCATATTTCCACAAATCAATAGCCATAAAGAGTTTCCAAATTCTGGAGACATTGGATAGAGAGAAAGAAATGTGCTTCAAATTTTGTTCACAATTGTTTTACACACAATTCTACTCAATTCACAATTTTACTCAATTGTTAAAAGCTGTAAATAGCTCAAAAGAAAAAAAGATTTTTATAAATACTTCTAATTGTTTCTTGAAAAGAATTGAAGTAAAACAATAATTGTGGATGACAGAAGTCCTAAATTTGGTCAAAGACACACTTGACAAGGTAACTCAGATAATTTTGGGAGCATATAATACTTTAACAAAATCATAATTATTATTAATAGCATTTACTTCAGCATACCAGAATTACAGAGACCTTATGCAACTTTGAACTAACATGTGTATATATATATATATTTAAAACTTTAAAACATGTATATATATATAAAACTTTTATTTTTTTGAGTTAGAGTCTCACTCTGTCACCCAGGATGGAGTGCAGTGACATGCTCACAGTCAGCCACCCCAGTGTTGACCTGCTGGGCTCAGGTGATCCTTCTGCCTCAGCCTTCCAAGTAGCAGGAACCACAGGCACATGCTACCACACCTGGCTATTTTTTGATTTATTGTAGAGATGAGGTCTCACCAAGTTGCCCAGTCTGATCTTGAACCCCAGCCCAAGTCAAGACTCCCTGGGGTTTGCTAAAGAATTCTAATTAATGCTTAAAACCTATCATTATAGGCTGAAAAGAGGCCATTTCCATTATATTAGAACAGTCATTCAGAAAAGTTTTTAAAACTTATATTATTTTATAGCTGAGTTGAACTAAACATAAATGCCACTTGGATTCAAAAGTGCACGTTTGTCCTATTCCCCTGCCTTCTGCTCTCTCAACATGGCCTTGCACGACTGGTCAGTCTTATCTAGTAAGCCATTGCTGGTGTTGAAAAAGAAACAACCAGGCAAGCCAGACCATCTAATGGTGGGGAGAGTGGTCCAAGACTGACAGGAATGTATCTGAAAGTTTGAAGAGGGCATCGCCCACCTCCTCTCCATCTGTGAATACGAGGACATCCAACTATTACAGGCCAGAGCTCTAGGAATAGGAGATTGTTACAATTTTGTTTTAAAACAATTTAAATGTATCATCTTAAATGTTATGGCTTTCTCTTTCTTCCAACTATTGCAATTGTCTGCCCCTTCCTCTAAAAAAACTATAAAGAACATATTATAAATTCTAAAAAGTTATCTAAAATGACTAGGAGACTGTGTTATATCCGTGGTCACATATCAAAAATTGTTAATGTAAATCTTAAGCCATACTAAAACTGCATGTAGACTTCAGGGGCTATGAATTTGGGACATAAATACTGGAATGAATTTGTGTTGCTTGACAGGTTTGGGAATGATGGCAACCCATCTTTATAATTTGGTTATAGAAATTAAAACCTCTTTTTTCTCCAAGGCTCTGCCTCTCTTTTTTTTTTTTTGAGTTGGAGTTTCACTCGGTCGCCCAAACTGGAGTGCAGTGGCCGCTTCCGGCCACCGCAGCCTTGACCTGCTGAGCTTCGGCGATCCTTCCGCCTCAGCCTTCCAAGTAGCCAGAATTACAGACATGCGCTACCACGCCCGGCTGATTTTTTGATTTATTGCAGAGATGAGGTCTCGCTGCCCAGGCGGGTCTCGAACCCGCGGGCTCAGGCAATCCACTCACCTCAGCCTCCCAAAGGCGTGGGATTACAGGCTGAGCCACCGAGCCCGGCACCTCTCATATTTTAATTGGCCTTGAGTGACAGCAGCTGACTTATTAGATTGGGTCGTAACACTATTACCCTGGGTTTTCTGATTTATATCAACTAATTGAGCTACTGGTTAAAAGCAAAGCTGAAATATGGCTTAGAACAGAAGACTGGAAGAAGCATTTAGAAGATTTTGACAAAATAGATGTAGCAGAGAGAAAGAAAGGCAAAGAGCTTTGCAACCATCCCCGTGAGACCCTACCTCAGAGGTTCCCCCAGGTTCTAGATTGGACAAAGGTACAACAATGCAAAATACCCCCAGACAAAACTGTGCCTGACTTTATGCCAGATTTGAAACATTCAAACAATATTCAGGGACTCTTCCCAAAAACTTTAAGCATGAAAAAAGTGACACCTTATTAAATTCTGGATTTATACAAGACTTAGATGATGAGCTAGCAACCTTGACAAAGAGAAGTAATATGACTTGGGCTTCTTTGCCCACTGGTCAGTTAATCACCGTAGTAGACAATTGTCACAAACAATCATCAAAAGCAAAATGTCTTTTCTCTTTGGAGCTGAGCAAGGCAATCTGTCCTTTGCCTCTGAAAATGACAATTTAGCTCCTCGCACAAACAGCCTCTAAAATTATGAGTTTACAACTAAAAACAACTTAGTAGCCAAGCTGAAAGCCCACAAGGGTTCCATTCTCCCCCGAGATACCAATAAATCAAAGAGGGAGAAGTTTGCTACTACTGCAAATAGAAAGGGCATTTTCAAAGGAATTGCTAAAAACTGAAATGAATTCTTGCACAAAAGGGACAGAGGCCTCAGGAAGACATCATAGGGAAGACAGCATAGGGATGCTCCGGGGGAAGAGAGAGGGTTTTTCCTCTACTTCTAATAAATACTTTAGGAGAAGGAAAAATACAAATACTTGCAAAAGCCCACATATTTTCCCCGTTAATGGGGAAATTGCCAGAGCCCGTGTGGAAACCGGCACTTCACTGTCAGTCCTCAGCCCTACCTTAATTAAAAACCTTCTCTCCCAGAGTAAAGAAAAGGCCCAAATGATAGGATCTCGTACTACCCAATTGCAGCTTATAAATAAAACCCTGACTGGGCCCAGTGGCTCAGCCTATAATCCCAGCACTTTGGGAGGCTGAGGCGAGAGGACTGCCTGAACCCAGGGGTTCGAGACCAGCCTGGACAACTTGGTGAGACCTCGTCACTACAATAAATCATACAAATTAGCTGAGCATGGTGGCATGCATCTGTAGTTCCAGCTACTTGGAAGACTGAGGCAGAAGGATCATCTGAGCTCAGCAGGTCAAGGCTGCAGTGACTGTGAGCGAGCCACTGCACTCCAGTCTGGGTGACAGAGTGAGACTCTAACTCAAATAAATAAATGAATAAATAAATAAATAAATAAAACCCCCTTCAATTTCAACTAGGAGAACTAGTTGGGCATCACGTTTTCCTTATAGTGGATGGTGCTCCTACAAACCTGCCAGGATGGCATTTCTTAGAGGCCCATGATGTCCACATCTCATTTTCACAGAAGGGAGAAATAATTCTTAACCTGGAAGACATAAAAGATTTACAAACGTCCACATATAAAATTATGCTTTCTAAAGTTAGCTGAGAAGTTGAACAGGAAGAATTGGAGCCTTTCTTATCCAAAGTACTTGATTTTTTTTTTTATGGTCAAGTTATTCACAGATATTGGGATAATTTTTTTTTTTTTTGAGTTGGAATTTCACTTTGATGTCCAGGCATGAGTGCAGTGGCATCACCGCAGCCTCAACCTACTGGACTCAGGTGATCCTTCCACCTCAGCCTTCCAAGTAGCTGGAACTATAGGCACGCTCTATCACTTCTAGCTAAATTTTTGTTTGATTTATTGTAGAGACAAGGTCTCTTCAGGTTGCTCAGTTTGGTCTCAAACCCTGAACTCAGGCAATCCTCTTGCCTTGGCCTCCCAAAGTGCTGGGATTTCAGGCTTGGGCCACCACGCCCGGCGATATTGGGAGAATTAAGTCAGCAATTTCCATAAGATAACCACAGATAAATTAAAACTCTAGCCAAATGTAAAGCAGTATCCTCTTAGACCTGAGGCCTTATTAGGAATCAAGCCAATAATCCAGGACTATGTAGACAAAGGAGTCATAATGCTTTGCACCAGTCCTTGCAACACACCAATTCTTCTAGATAAAAAGCCAAACAAGAAAGGCTAGAGATTAGTCACAACCTAAGACCTATAAACAAAATAATAATTCCTAGACATCTTGTTGTTTCTAGCCTCCACACTTACTATCTGATAGTCCTATCCCTGGAGCTACTTCTCTGTCATTGATTTATGCAGTGCTTCCCTCAGCATACCTGTAGACCAGAATAGCCAATATCTTTTTGTCTTCACTTGGGAAGATCATCAGTGTGCAAGGACGGTTCTTCCCCAAGGCTATTCTGAAAGCCCTACTTATTTTTCACAAATATTTAGATGACACTGAGTTTCCAAGTGAATCTGTCCTAATTCATTATGTGGATGACTTGTTTCTGTGTTCATTCTCCCTATCAAAAATGCAGCGAGGACCCTGTCCACATATTACAACAGCTTGCCTAACGGGGACACAAATTATCAATGGACAAATTGCAATTTTGCTTTCCCCAAGTTAAATATTTAGGATGTATGATTTCCCCGAGAGAGCTATTAATAAACCCTGAGAGAATCTCTACTCTTATGACCTTTCCCTGGCCCAAACAAAAAGATAACTGAGAGAGTTCTTAGGATTAACACATTGTTGTAGATGCTGGATTCCAAATTATCCATTAATGGCTCAGCCCTTATATAAAAAACTAAAACTTCGACCCAACCAGACTCAATCCTCTGGGAAGAAAAGGAAAACAGCACATGGAGGATATAAGTAGGCTTTCATCCGAGCGCCCACTTTAGGTGAGCCCAAGTACAGTCTTCCTTTTTCCTTTTTATACATAAAATTAATGGAAACGCTCTAGGAGGATTAACTTACAGTGACAACCACAGGCCAACTGGTTATTTCAGTCAACAATTAGAGCCACTAGCAATAGGACACTCCCCTTCCCACCCCCTTGTATGAGAGCATTATCAGCTGCAGTTGTCATACGTTAAAACATCGGTGAACGTGTCCTGGGGTCCCCATTCACCATTCATGCCCCCCACCCTGTGGATTCTCTCATGAGCTCCTACCACACTCGACACTCTTCTGTCAGCTGCCTTGCCTCCTGTGAGGTGCTGTTGCTTTCTGTCCCTAACATCACTGTAAAGTGCTGTAACATTCTGAACCCTGTAACTCTGCTCCCCCTTCAAGGCAGACAAGTGGAGGAACACGAATGCAGTCTACTAACTGATATCTCACTTTCCCCTCGGGAAGATCTATGGGAAACTCCCATCGAGAATGCTGGATTGGTGTGGTTCACAGATGGCTCCCATCTAAGGGAGAGTCAGGGGCATTAGCGAGCATGATCATTTCCATTCTCCCTATCATCAGTCCTCGGGCTAGTAGAACAGACAAATGGGAAAATAAAAACTCAATTAGCTAAGTTAGTGGAGACTTTTTAACTTACTCTGGCCAAAAGCCCACAGGTCTTGCTTAATTTTAGGCTCACTCCCTTTGGAAAACATTATTTATCATCTGATGAAATAGTAATGGGGAGACCCATGAGGCTGGGCGAGGGCTTATATGAGCCAGCCCTGCTCAAGGGGGAAAAACTATGCTATTGCCAAGGACTTCTTTTGTTTGTTTGTTTGGCTGGTTAGTTGGTTGATTTTGTTTTTTGTGGGTTTTTTTGAGTTGGAGTCTCACTCCGTTGTATGGATCCGCTGGGCTCAGGCAATCTTTCCACCTCAGCCTTCTAAGTAGCCAGAACTACAGGTGCATGCTACCACACCCAGATAATATTTTGATTTATTGTAGAGATGAGGTCTCACCAAGTGGCCTAGGCTGTTCTTGAATCCATGGGCTCGGGCAGTTCTCTCACCTTGGCCTCCCAAAGTGCTGGGATTACAGGCTTGAGCCACCGTGCCCACCCACCAAGGACTACTTAAGACTCTAAAGGCAATGTAAGGCTGGTAACAGAATCTTTCCACAGTGAACTCCTAGGAGCTGAAGACTTCAAGGATCATGGGTCATAGCCAGGTGACTTTGTGTATTGGAAAATACACCAACTAAAAGACTCCCTATGTCACTGCTGGAAAAGACCTTACTAAGTGCTCTTAACTAGTTCTTGCGCTACAAAAGTGGAGAAAGTCACACCTTACACCTAAAGCGAGCACTTGACCACATCCCTGACCATACCTGAACTTTTGAACCAATCTCTGACTCCTGCCTGTGATTTAAGAAAACACCTTGTTGGGTGCAGTGGCTCAAGCCCATAATTCCAGCATTTTGGGAAGCTGAGGCAAGAGGATTGCCTGAGCCCAGGGGTTCAAGACCAACCTGGGCAACTTGGCGAGACCTTGTCTCTACAACAAAGAAAAAAAAAAACTAGCTGGGTGTGGTAGTGTGCTCCTGTAGTTCCAGCTACTTGGAAGGTTGAGGTGGAAGGATCGCCTGAGCCCAGCAGGTTGAGGCTGTGGTGGCTGTGAGCATGCCACTGCACTCCAACCTGGGTGACAGATGAGACCCCAACTCAAAAAAGAAAGAAAGAAAGAGAGAGAGAGAGAGAGAGAGAGAGAGAGAGAGAGAGAGAGAGAGAGAGAGAGAGAGAAGAAAGAAAGAAAGAAAGAAAGAAAGAAAGAAAGAAAGAAAGAAAGAAAACACCTGAGACTTGGTGGGTCTCCAGAGCAGCATCTAAGGCAGGCATCCCTCAAAGAACATCAGATCAGACCAGTCCTCATGAACCCTGAAGTAACTCTCATCTCTATTCTCTTTGCTATAGAATATTGCTGATAACTCCAATGTTTTATATCAACCCAAAAGGCTGTTTGGGATCTGTACGATCTCCTTGGTATATCTAAGTGGGTATGATTATGTATTCCTTTGCTAAAACCAGAAAACTTTTTCCTGCTCCCACTCATTTCCATCATCTCCTCTGTCTACCTGCCCACACTCCTTCTCTGTTCAAACCTGAAAATTTATCCTGGCTTCCAGCAAACCTCAGCAATCTTCACGCAGACAGAGCCCACATAATTTGGAATGACATAGGCCAGGGTAAAAGGAAGGGTGTTAAATGGAACAGTTCCACTCTAAACATTCCCCAAAGTGCCCCCTTTTCAGAGTATTTCTATTATAAAACTCTAACCAAATATATCACCCTACAGGAGTGTTTGCTAAACAATGCCTTGGGGCAATCACTAAGGTGATCTGATCTGATAGAACATTATATAGCCATAGATATTGGTGATCACAGTCTTAAATAATTGCCTGGTTAGAATGGAAAACACCTAGCTGCCTCTTATGTAACCTGTCATAACATTTCCTGCCCAAATGACCACCATCCAGCTTGTGGCTGAATGCTCTATCCAGCACTAACCACACTGATGCTGATCTCAAGGAACTGTCTGTAGAAGTCAGTTGGTGGGCAGAAGTCCCTGACAGTACAAATTCCACACTTAGGTTAGGGTATCTCTGGGAAGCCTCGTGGAATACCAGACAAGGGTATACCTAGGTATAACCTCCACTCACTCATCTGATAATAACTTGGGAAAACCCATCGGTTATGGATTGACTCCACTTACCCAGACTGCACTGAAGCCATTAGCATACAATGACAACAGCACTCCTGGTGGATACACCAAAATTGGCCACCCAAAGAACTAAAATGCAATCTCATTGGAGGAACTGGAGCTGATTAGGTATATTAGGGCAGGCTGAATTCATGGTTAATGAAGAGAGACATTCCCTGGAAAAAATTCCTTTTCCAAAATAGCCACATAGAAAGATTGTTTTTCCAAGAAGAGGGAAAGGGATGGGAAGCTGCCTTAAAGGACAATATAAGACCAGGCATGGTGGCTCAAGCCTGTAATCCCAGCACTTTGGGAGGCTGTGGTGATAGGATTACCTGAGCTCAGGGGTTCAAGACCAGACTGGGCAACTTGGTTAGACCTTATCTCTACAATAAATCGTCTCTACAATAAGTCAAAAAATAAGCTGGGCAAGGTAGCACATACCTGTAGTTCCAGCTACTTGGAAGGCTGAGTCAGAAGGATTGCCTGAACCCAGCAGGTTGAGGCTACAGTGGCTGTGAGAGTACCACTGCACTCCAGCTTGGGCAACAGAGTGAGACTCCAACTGAAAAAAAAACAAAAACAAAAAGGATAATACAGCACTCATCAAACGGATAAAAGAAACCAGGCTAACTGTTACATCAGGCTCCCAACAGGGGCCCCAGTATATAGGTTAGACTCACTGGGGGTGTGGGTATCTGGTGTGTGATCCGGTGCCATATGAAAGATTCAAAGAATTGCATAGAAATTAGATTAGAAAAGATACTTTATTTAGAAAGTAAATTGAGAGTGAGAGAAAGAGGAGATTTACCTCCCCAAGGTAGGAGAGGGGACTGAAGCCAGGAAACATGGCCTGGTCATAGCTCAAAGCGCACATGGCCACACCATAGCTTAGCAAGGCAGTGGTCACTGCTTGCTTGAGGTTGAGTCCTTTTAATTGTTCCCTTTGATGGGTGAAGGTAAATAAGGTGACTGGGTGGTGGTCTGCTCCATATCATCATGAAGGGGCAGGTAAGCACAGGTACTGATGTGAGGTGATGGACAGCAAGCAGATGGGTGGGTTAGTCACATGATTGCTGCCATGTGGTGGGTTAAATGGGAGGAGACAAGGGGAGGGGTTTTTCTGCAAGAGACCTGTCAGACATTTCCAGTCCACAAGCTACTTAGCAAAAAGGAGGTCTTATTACCATTTCTATGGCTTTGGTCAGCTAAGGGGTAATCTTTGACCTCCTGCTTTTGACAAGGAAACTGAAAGTTGATTAGAGATTATTGTGCTAAATTATGAATTGAATGGTTGGACTGCCCATGTCTTGCATCTGATGTAGATTTGCCAAGGTGGTGGGGTAGGCTGCCAACTTGGTCTGCAGTAAAATGTCTGAACACTTCCTAATACCTGCCTATTGGAAATTTATCTATTTATGTCTAACCTGTGCTAGATTCATAGGATGTCAGTCTAAGCTAAAATGGTTACGCTGAGGCAAAATGTGAACTAAGTTTATTTTGAGTTTTTTGAGATCCCTACTTTCATGAATCATTAAAAAAACTTCCAAACCCAAAGATGGAAACAGGCATGTACCTTAGCCCAACAAGGACTCATGTCCATGTTATTACAAATGAAAGCTGAAGTAGCTATGAAGAAATGGCCTATAATCCTTAGTGCTTAGGCATGATCCAACCACCTGTGGAAGGTATATGGTCCCCGAAATTTATGGAAATTTCTAGATGGTACATGTGACCTCAGACACTGCATTCTCAAAGCACAGTTGCCAAAATTGAATGAGGTTCAAACATATTCTGTTCTTCAACTTGTAGGCATTGGGACCATTGCAAATAATACGACACCATTCACCTTAGAAGCAGGTGGGTTTTATTTTAGCTAATACAATCACATGGCATTCTATGTCCTATTCACATTGTGAAAATAGAAAAGGAGAATGACTGTGCCCTCAAACCATTTACAACCACTATTTCTCTCAAATTTGGTCCCTGGTGTCCATCCGCATAGGACGTAGCATTTGGTATATGAGAAAGAGCCATTTCTGTTGGAAGGGACAATAAAATGACACTATAGAATTATACAATTTCTTTACAAAAGTGGTGGGAAAATAGATTTGTTAACTGTAAACAAATCTTATGACAACTTAGATATTAAAGATAAGACATTTCTTGACTTTAATTTATACCTTCCTCAGGATGTCATACCTGTGGAGACAAATTGGCCAGAGGAAAGATTAAATTTGTTGAATTCTGAATTACAGCCAATCCTACAATCTTCAAATACAATTTATCATAAAGTTCGGATAAGGAAAGTAAACACATTGTAAGTCTGATTAAAGAATATGATGATGTTTGCAGGAGATTTTTTGGTTGGTTAAGGGTCTACTGCCCTCTGATTCCACCTATAATTCACTGGGATGCATAGTCTTTACCATTTTTTTTACACTTATCACTATGTTATCATTATGCATCTCTATATAGGCTATGCCAGATACAGAAAGAGGAAAAAGGCAAAACTGAAGGCCTGGGTCATGATAATTCATAAATTAGACCTGATCCAGGATTTTTTTTTCCAGACTGAACCCCAGGTCTGACTCCTTTCTGCCTTTAAATAATTGGCTATACAATCAGGTCAAACTATGTCCTTCTCCCATAACCCAACATTACTGGTGTTGAAGCTGTCATTACAAATAGACAATTCTAGGAATAAGCCTTCCTAGTGCTGTGGGAATTCTAGGAATAAGTCTTCCTAGAGCTGTGGGACCTCACCAGATAAATGAAATAGCCCTAGGAATGAGTCTTCCTAGCAATTTAAGACATTCTAAGAAATGATGTGTGGCCAAGAAGGGGAATGGATATCTAAATCAGACATTTTTCTTTTATCCAAATTCTTAAGAGGCTTGAGGAATCATGCCTGATAGGAACTCACTAGACGAGGTTTTATTACCCTACTGTTTTCCAATCTGACTCTGGCATAACATCTTAACTTCATCTACATACCAACAAACCTAGAGTCTTTCCAACCCTTTGTCTCAGCAAAACATCTTATCTCCTGATAAGAACTATATATTACCAGTAGAGAAATTTTTGAACCCACCTATGACCTGCAAGCTCCCACTTGGAAATGTTCCTCCTCCCCTGGCCAAACCAATGAGAGTCTCACATCTGTTGTTTTCTGGGTTTTGTAGCTTTTGACACCCTAAAACTGTATATAGCCTAGCTACCTTTGAAACATGGTGGGCACATGTTCTCATAACTTCTTGGGACATATGCTATGGGTCTAGGTTCTCACATTTGGTTCAAAACAAACCATCTTAAAATATTTTCCAGAATTTGGCATTCTTTTTTTTTTTTTTTTTCTTTTTTGAGTCAGAGTCTCACTCTGCCACCCAGGCTGGAGTGCAGTGGCACACTCACGGCCACCGCAACCTTGACCTGCTGGGCTCAGGCGATCCTTCTGCCTCAGTCTTTCAAGTAGCTGGAACTACAGGCATGCACCACCAGGCCTGGCTAATTTTTTTTTTTTTTTAATTTATTGTAGAGGCGAGGTCTTGCCAAGTTTCTCAGGCTGGTCTCAAACCCCTGGGCTCAGGCAATCCTCTCTCCTCAGCCTCCTAATGTGCTGGGATTACAGGCGTGAGCCACTGCACCCTGCTGAATTTGGCATTCTTCATCACCACTCTACAGACATCTTCCAGTTCCAGAAACTATTTCTCTACTGTAATAAAGTATAGCACCATGGATCAGCAATGCTGCACTGGCAATGATGGCAAGGATGGCAACCCTCAGGCCTCTCAATTTGCCCTACCAGCAAGGGACCACAGAGCTGTGGGCAAGTGCCCCAAGATGGGGTGATCCTGGATGAGATCCCAAACTTGTTACAGCCTGACTGGGTTTGCATGCCTGTTGCCCAGAAAAACTGACACTGATGCAGACGTTATAGTTGAGAACAGAATTTAATATGACACAGCAGTTGTATGAGGAGGATGGAAAATAGTTCCCAAATACACCTCACTGAGAGTTCAGAGGGTAAGGTATTAAAGGGAATTTGGTGGGCAGGGGACTAGGGACTGCTGATTAGTCAGACAATTGAATTACAGAGATGCTGAGATTGATTGCCAAGTCAGTTTCTGGGTGGCGTTCAGAAGTCACAGGTCTGGTTGGCTTCAGAAGATCTACCAAAATGGAGAATCTGGTGAACCAGGGATGTTGGAGAGGAATCCCTAGTGATCAAAACTACTCAAATTTTTTAGGTGATTAAACATCAGGATACCATTAAGGAAGTCTGATGACTCATTGTTTAAGAGAAAAAATGTGTTTAACAACCTCAGAGGCAACTTTCCCCCTCTCCAGGGGTCAGGACATGAATATAATCATTTATTCTCTATTACAGTGTCAGTGCAAACCAACAGATCTGTTAACTTCCAACCATAGCTGCACCTTTGCAGGGACCAGGTCTCTTCTATAGTTTTTATCCTGTGACCTTATGTGAATTTTATGTAGGCAGCTTCATCATTCTGTTGAGTGAAAACTTCCTGAATCACCTTCCATCACTGTCTCCTCTCACAGATGTTCTTTGCTTGCCTCCTTGACTTGATGCTGAGTGATGTGAGACTTCAGAAGGAGAAATTCAGAAGAAAATCTGCCTCCAGTTTTTCCCACTTCAGGTCTTGTTTTGTTTTGTTTTGTTTTTGAGTCTAGAGTCATTCTGTCACCCAGGCTGGAGTGCAGTGGCACCATCACAGCTACCACAACCTCAACCTGCTGGGTTCAAGTCATCCTTCTACCTCAGTCTTCCAAGTAGCCAGAACTACAGGCACACATTACCACGCCTGGCTAATTTTTAAGTTGCCCTGGGCTCTCGCCTCCTCCTTCAAAGTGCTGGAATTACAGGCATGAGCCACTATGCCCAGCTAGCCCATTTTTATTCTAAGTCTGAAAGACTTTTTGTTTTTTTAAATTTTGAGTTGGAGTCTCGGTCTGTTGCCCAGGCTGGAGTGCAGTGGCATGCTCCCGGCCACTGCAGCCTCAACCTGCTGGGCTCCTGCGAGCCTTCTGCCTCAGCCTTCCAAGTAGCTGGAATTACAGGCACATGCTACCACACCTAGCTAATTTTTTGATTTATTATAGAGATGAAGTCTCACTATGTTGCCCAGGCTGGTCTCGAACCTTCATGCTCAGGCAATCCTCTTGCCTCGGCCTCCCAAAGTGCTGGAAGTACAGGCTGAACCACTGAGCCCGGCCTGAAAGACTTAAAAAGAAGGTTTATTTCCCAGCTGAACATGGTGGCTCACACCTATAATTTCAGCACTTTGGGAGGCAAAGTTGGGAGAATCACTTGAGACCAGAAGTTTGAGACAAGCCTGGGCAAAATAGCGAGACCTTGTCTCCACAGGGGGGAAAAAAAGTCTTTATGTCCTCATACTGAATACTCAAAATGAAGATTTATTTTCCCAACACAATAGCTGTAGCAGATTTTTCTTTGAGGGCCGGATTTCCCCTCTATGAAGTAAGTGTGGTAGTGTTACAGTCCAAGTAAATGCTCGACTGTTGTCTCTCAACACCAATAAATTGAGAGGCAGGGAACTGGCAGAAAGGAGTTTAATTCTGAATTCAGGGGCCAGAACCTGGCTTCTGGCATTGCTGGAATAGATTTGCTCACCACTTAGATTTCACAGTCCACTATTGTAAGTTTAAGATTGCTAATACTTATACATTGATTATATGACTGACAGCATTTTATAGAACTCAAGTTACAGCTGCATTTTGTTAAGAGTAACATTTATGGTCTGCATTTCCTGGTGCTGGCTACCAAAAAGCAGCTCATGGTGTTATCAGTGACACCAAACTGAAGAGTTGAATAAGCTTCCCATAGAGCAAAGGAGTTAACAGAGCCTAGCCTATTACAAAGTAAAACACTATTCACTACAACATATTGTTGAATAGCAGTTATAACATGCAAAAAGTTATATAAATTACAAGGCTTATGTGACATGGGTGCTTTATTTTCACATTTATGACCACTGATAAAAAGAAGTGAATTAGAATTTGTTTATCTCAGTTGAGTAAAAGCTGTCTGCAGACAGTTGAGGGCTCTTTGAAGTGACTTAACAGGGAATATATAGGAGACAAGGGGATACACTTTTTTTTTTTTACTAATTCTTAGGAATTAGATACGTGTAGGCCTGCTTGAATTTTATGTCTTTCTTTAAGGGTTGTGGCAATGTGGACAGACAATAGTGGGTTTCCATATCAGTTGAATGGGCATAAGTGCAACATCATTTCCCAGCTTGCACTGGGGTGTGAGCTCACAGAAAAGGTGGTCTCTTGGAGACCAGGCCTCTGAATGCAACGTGCTACCCACAGTGTAGGACCAACTCAACCATTTTTGTGGACATTGTCAAATGTTCTCACACTATAACTCACCAGTTCACCAGCACTTCATCCTTAGTGCTGTGGTAAAAATGATTTTACCACACTCATCACCAAGCCTGTAGGTTCTTTTTCATATCCTTCTGAGAACTCCCATGTTCATCCACTTCTTTCTATCCTGCTGCTATCATCTTACAGGGTATATGATGAAAACTGCAAGAGACCCTGACTAGTCTTCCTGCTCCTTCATTGCCTGACTCCAACCCATTTTCCACATACCAGCCAGGGCTATTTTTTAAAGTATAAATCAGCTAACTCTAACTCCCCTGCTCAGAATTCTCCAGTGGTTTTCTTTACACTTGGAATAAAAACTTCAAGGTTGGGGCAACCCCTTTGGGTCCCCTCCCACTGTGGGAACTTTTCTGTCCTCTCAATAAATCCTGCTTTCTCACTTTCCGACTGTCTGTATTCCTCATTCTTCCTGGGCATGAGATAAGAATCTCGACCATCAAGAGCTGTGACCTGAGTCATCGTCTGAGTCGAAGAGCCGTGCGCCCCAGAGGCTGGTCTGCTGGCTGATGAAGCCAACTGAACCAGGAGAGCTGCTGGAAGATGGCGAGACTCCAAAGCTGAGACATCCCAGGGGCTAGGCTCACTAGCCCACCAAACCAGCAACACTCTCAGGGCCTGGCTTGCCAGCCCATCACAGCCAACACTCTGGGGGCTAGGCTTGCCAGCTCACCAAACCAGCTACACTCTTAGGGCATGGCTTGCCAGCCCATTAGAGGCAACACTTCCAGGACTAGGCTTGCCAGCCCCTCAGAACAACCCTCTCTGGGGCTTGGCTGGCCGACCCATTGACTGATACTCTCAGGCTGACCTGAAAAATCCATATCACTTAGACCACTTATGTATCCAATCCTGACTTGTACCTCACATCTTTAAAATAATAAAATATAATATAATAAGGAGATTCTCTGTGTGAGAAGAACAAGATCTGGAGCTGCTGTTTTAGTATCTCAGAATAACCTGTATCGATTAAAAAAAAAAGTTCAAGGTCCTTCTCATGGCTGCGTGGTGTGACATCCTCTCCTGCCAGTGTCTCCTTCTCTACCTTCTGCCAGTCCATCAGCTTCCTTGAAGCAGAGTCTTGCTCTCATTGCCTCCTCACTCTGAAACAGCTCAGAGGTAACCGTCTCCTTAAGAGAGGGCCTTAAGAGGATTGCTTGAGCCCAGGAGTTTGAGAGCAGCCTGAGTAACATTGTCAAGGTCTCGTCTCTATAATAAATTAAAAAATTAGCCAGGCATGGTGACATGTGCCTGTAGTCCCAGTCACTTGGAAGGCTGAGATGGAAGGATTGCCTGAGTCCAGCAGACTGATGCTATGGTAGCCATGAGCATGCCACTGTACTCCAGCCTGGATATCAGAGTCAGATTCCAACTTAAAAACAATTGAGCTATGGAGACCCAACTCACTTAGGACAGTTGACATTGTGGGGATGAAGTGACAAAGAAAAACTGTAGGGAGAGAGAGAGAAGAGAATGCAGGAGAAAATCATGAGGAAAAAAAAAAAAAGAGAGGGCCTTACCTCCCGAGGAGTGACCTCCACCAACCCTGAGCATGATCACACCACCCCGCTTCATTTTCCTCTTGGCACTTGGCATTACCTGCAATTACCTGGTTAGCTTATTTGTTTGCTTGCTTTGTGTTTGCTTCCTCCTTATTACAAGGCATAGGTTTGCAAATACATTGTTCTGGATTGATCAACTCCTTTAACGAGAGGACTCTTTAAGCTGTAGTTGTATTCATGAACTCTTTACTCTAAAGACTGATATCAGCAACCTCAGAGTAGTTAGTTTTTGTTCACAAAAAGATTAAAGAATTATTAATTCTTAGATGTGACAATGGTATGGTGGTTGTGTACCTAAAAAGTTCTGGTCTTTTAGAGATACATACTAAAATATTTAATGATTATCCATGAAATTTTATGATGTCTGATACTTGCTTCAAAATAAAAGAGGGCAGGACAATGGGAGTTGGAAATGAATAGGAATATTAATGAATTGACTGCAAATTAGTAATTAGTGAATTTGGGTAATGCATTCATGGGAATTCATTATACTATTCTTTATTATATTCTTGTATGTGTGAATTTTTTTAAAATAAAAAATAGGAAATAAAAAAATTTTTACAACATTTCCAGATATCCGTTCTAGACTCTTAAGGCTCCGAGACACATTTCAGATCAAGCAAACTCAGACTCATCTTTGCACTGGGCTGTAAACATCTCCTTTTAGCAGGAGTCAAGAGATCCATGATGCCCCTCCAGAAAGTAAGTTTGTGAGAAAAGGGAACTTTTGTGTAGTGGTTATTAATGTGCTCCAAGCCCTAGGCCAATGCCTGGGGATAAACAAGCATCCAAAAACCACTGAAAAATAACTAAATTACTCATTTTGGTTAATGGCATAATTGTCATCCCAACCACTCTGACTACACCTTCAAGATCATCATTGCTTCCCCACTCCATGTCCTCTCTCACAATGGTCCCATCAGTGCCTCTCCAATGCCAATATCCTCCATCACCTACCATTGCAACCACTCCTGGCTCCTGAACTCTGTATTCCAAACCCTTCCCCTTCCAAGAACATGATTTAAGTGCTACCAGAGAGTTTTTGGAAACATATGGAGACCTGCCTACAGTTATTCATTGGTTTCTCAATCTGGCCTTATATTAGTAATAGGCATATTCCACATGTTCACAATGCTGTATAGATGCAAAGCTTTCTCACATGTCATTTGATTTAATCCCCATGGTACTTTGAGGCAGAAGTTTCTTTCTTCGTTTTACAGGTGAAGAAATTGAGATTCTAAGATCCACATGACAGAGCTTGGACAAGAATTCAGTGCTCTCAAAATAAGAAATTATATACCACTTTTTCTTTATCATCGATGGACATATATATTGCTTCCATATCTTGGTTAGTGTGAATAAAGCTGTAATAAGCTTGGGAAGGCAGATATCTTTTCAATATACTAATTTCATTTCTTTTGAATATATACCCAGTAGCAGGATTGCTGGATCACATGAGAGTTCTATTTTGAGTTTTTTGAGGAACCTCCATACCTTTTTCCATAAGGACTGTACTACTTTACATTCCTACCAGTGGTGTACAAGTGTTCCCCTTTCTCTGCATCTTTGCCAGCATTTGTCATTCTTTTATCATTTTGATAATATTCATTCTAAATGGTGTAAGATGATATCTCATTATGTTTTGACTTTTATTTCCCTGATGATTAGAGATGTTGACCAGTTTTCCATACAAATTTTAGCCATTTGCATGTCTTCTTTAGAGAAACATCTATTCAGATCTTTTGCTTATTTTTATTTTTTATTTTTTTGAGTCAGTGTCTCACTGTATGCCCAGTCTGGAGTGCAGTGGCATGCTCACAGCCAATGCAGCCTAAACCTACTGGGCTCAAGTGATCTTTCTGCCTCAGCCTTCCAAGTAGCTGGAACTATAGGCATACACTACCATGCTCGGCTAATTTTTTTATTTATTGTGGAGATGAGGTATTGCCAAGTTTCCCAGGCTGGTCTTGAACCCATGAGCTCAGGCAATTCTTTCACCTCAGCCTCCCAGAGTGCTGGGATTGTAGGCTTGAGCCACCATGTCCGGCCTGCCGTTTTTTTGTTTTTTGTTTTTTGGTTTTTTTTGAGTTGGAGTCTCACTCTGTCGCCCAGACCGGAGTACAGTGGCCGCTCCCGGCCACCGCAGCCTCGACCTGCTGGGCTCCGGCGATCCTTCCGCCTCAGCCTTCCAAGTAGCCAGAATTACAGGCATGCGCTACCACGCCCAGCTGATTTTTTGATTTATTGTAGAGATGAGGTCTCGCTGCCCAGGTGGGTCTCGAACCCGCGGGCTCAGGCAATTCACTCACCTCAGCCTCCCAAAGGCGCAGGATTACAGGCTGAGCCACCGAGCCTGGCTGGCCTGCTGTTTTTAATTGGAGTTGTTGTTGTTGTTGTTGTTGAGTTGTTGATTTTCTTATATAGTCTGGTTATTAATACCTTGCCAGATGAATAGTTTGCAAATATTTTCTTCCATTCTATAGGTTGTCTCTTCACTTTGTTGGTTGTTTCCTTTGCTATGCAGAAGCTTTTTAGCTTGATATAATCTTATTCAGTCATAAAAAAGAATGAAATTCTCTCATTCACAGCAACATGTGTGGAATTTGCTTTTTTTTCTAAGTTTCATTTTATTCATCTGTACAATGAGATTCTATACTTTGGGTAATAGTGAGGATTAGATGAGATATTATATGCATAAACTTTCTGTGAAATTTTTTTTTTACTTTTAATTTTTTTTATTTAAAAGATGTGGGTTACAATACGGGTTAGGTATACAAATATGGGTGGAATTTGAAGGTCATTATTTCAGGTGAAATAAGCCAGGCACAGAAAGACAAATATCACATGTTCTCACTCACATGTGGGAGCTAAAAAAAAATAAACTCATGGAGGTAGAGAATAAAATGGTGGTTACCAGAGGCTAGGAAGAGAAGAGGAGAGGAAGAAATGAGGAGAAGTTGGTTAAGGGTACAAAAATACAGTTTCATAGAAGGGATAGTTCTAACATTCAATAGTACAGTAGGGAAATGATAGTTAACAATAATGTATTGTATATTTTGAAATAACTAGAAGAGAAGAATTGTAATGTTCCAAACACAAAGAAAAAATAAATGTGTCAGGTGTGGTGACACATATCTATAGTCCTTGCTACTTTGGAGGCTGAGTGGGAAGGACTGCTTGAGGTCAGGAGTTCAAGGCTGCAGTGTGCTATGATTACTTCTGTGAACAGCAACTGCACTCCAACATAGTGAGAAACTCATCTCTAAAAAACAAAAACAAAAAAGAAAGAAAAAGGAAACTGTTTGAGGGTGCTGTTCTGATTACTGATTTGCTCATTACTCATTGTATACAGGAATCAAAATGTCACATGTATCTCCAAACTATGTACCATTATTATATATCAATAATTTAAATAAATAAAAAATAAAGAATTAATGGGAAGGAATGGGACGTGTTGGAGGTAGGTGGAGTGGGGAGCAGATGGAGGTAGATGGAGTGGAGAGCAGATAGAGTGAATGAGATTGTTCACGTTTTTTCTATATTCTTCTGCATTTTAAAAATTTACAATGAATTAGAGGATTTCACTTGAGAATTCACTTTGATCCCAGTAGGACTGTCTCTTTAAACAAAGCTGCTAGGGTAGGAGGTAAGGTACCCTTTGCCATTTGTGGTAAGCTCGATATGATGGCTTAAGTATGAGTTGGTAATGAGAATTTACCAAGATAATTAATGAATTAAGAAAGGTAGATGTGGCTGGGCTCAGTGGTTCAGCCTGTAATCCCGTGCTTTGGGAGGCCAAGGTGAGTGAATTGCCTGAGCCCGCGGGTTCGAGACCCACCTGGGCAACTTGGCGAGACCTCATCTCTACAATAAATCAAAAATTAGCCAGGAGTGGTAGCACATGTCTGTAGTTCCAGCTACTTGGAAGGCTGAGGCGGAAGGATCGTCGGAGCCCAGCAGGTCGAGTCTGCGGTGGCCAGGAGCGTGCCACTGCACTCCAGTCTGGGCGACAGAGTAAGACAAAGAAAGGTAGATATATTAAAGGGAAGATATGATGTGAAGGACACAATAGGCCAAACAGCAGAGAGAGAAAGCGTCTGCTGTCTGCAAAGAGGAAGGGGTTAAAGTGTTTATAAGATTGTACTGGGATTCAGTGTGGGCCAGGGAAATTGCCTATGGGGGAAGTTTGCAAAAGGAATCAGCCAGAGGTTTGTGAAGCAGCTGATCAATTGTGGTGTTTTGTCTCTTTAGGATTAATTAATAGCGAATAGCGACAGTTGACTGCTTTTTTTGTTCCCTGCGGAACTAACAGCAAAAGGTTAACTACTTTTGGTTTACTGCAAATGTTTTTACAGCTGGCTAACCAGCTTTTACAGCTCTTGCTGTTATTAGTAAGTTCCTGTGCAAAATTTATAAAATCACATCCTGAGATTTCCCTCCTCAATATAATTTGCCCAAATGATACTGGCCTAATTGGGCCTCATATTCCTTTATTCCTATGCATACTTCTCTGCAGGTGATCTGGATGAGTCTAAAGAGACTGGAAGGGAGAGCTTTTTAGCAGGGAGTGAGTATGGACCCCCCAGGTGAGAGCCATGTCTAGAGGCCTGTAGGAAAGCTTGCTGTATTAGTTCCCTAGTGACTACTTCAAGGAACTTGCGGTAAAGACTAACAGGGTCCAAACTGGAGAGCTTTGGGTTAGGTACTGGGGGTACGTGTGATCTTTTTGTTCATATAATGTTAATTTTTTAAGCCAACATTTTAAAATGTCCATGTTCCATGTGGCGCCCCTTTAAATCAGAAACTCTGATATCCTCTGCCTGTCTTCCAGCATGTCACCATGGAAACTAGCTCACTTATCCATCACACCTGCTTGGCTCTGAGGAAGCACTTGGGTTTGGGCCTCAAAGGCGAATTCTTCTTCTTTTTTTTTTTTTTTTTTTTTAGTTGGAGTCTCACTCTGTCGCCCAGACTGGAGTGCAGTGGCCGCTCCCGGTCACCGCAGCCTCGACCTGCTGGGCTCCGGCGATCCTTCCGCCTCAGCCTTCCAAGTAGCTGGAACTACAGGCGTGCGCTACCACACCCGGCTCATTTTTTTGATTCATTGTAGAGATGAGGTCTCACCAAGTTGCCCAGGCGGGTCTCGAACCCGTGGGCTCAGGCAATCCACTCATCTCAGCCTTCCAAAGGCGCGGGATTACAGGTTGAGCCACCGAGCCTGACTGGCTAATTGTTCTTTAAGACATTTGAAGTACATGCCACCCTAACATGAGACAGGGCCGTGAGGTCATGGAGCTCTTTGTGGATTATCGGATCTTTTCAACATTAACATATTATTTGTTCAGTGGACTCTGTAACAACACAGGTTTGAACTGCACAGGTCCATTTACATGTAAATTTTTTTCAATAAAAGTTGCAGCAAATGTGCCTGCCTCTCCTTCCACCTCCTCCACCTCTTCTGCCTCTGCCGCCACTTAGAAACAGCCCCTCCTCTTCCTCAGCCTACTCAACATGAAGACATAAAGGATGAAGAACCTTTATGTTGAGCTATTTCCACTTAATGAATAGTATACATATTTTCTCTTCATAATGATTATCTTTTTTTTTTTTTTTAGTTGGAGTCTTACTCTGTTGCCCAGGCTGGAGTGCAGTGGTATGCTCACAGACACAGCAGCCTCTACCTGCTGGACTCAGGCGATCCTTCTGCTTCAGACTTCCAACAGCTGGAAATACAGGTGTGTGCTACCACACCCGGCTAATTTTTTTTTTTTTTGACTTATTGTAGAGATGAGGTCTCACCAAGTTGCCCAGGCTGGTCTCAAACCCCTGGGCTCAGGCAATCTTCTTACCTCAGCCTCCCAAAGTGCTGGGATTACAGGCTAGGGCCACCGCACCCAGCCCATAATGATTTTCTTAATAGTATTATTTTCTTTAACTTACTTTACTATAATAATTCAATATATAGCACATATAGCATACAAAATATATGTTAATCTACTGTGTATGTTATTGGTAAGGTTTCCGGTCAAAAGAAGGCTGGAGTAGTAAAGTTTTAGGAGAAGTTGAAAGTTACATGCACATTTTCTACTACATGGGAGTCGGTTCCCGTAACCCCCATGTTGCTCAAGGGTCAACTGTATATAAACTCCATATATATAAAGAGAAAAGTAGTCATCCAGCACTCTTTTTACCAGTCCACGGCTGCCTGACCCACACTTTTACCATATGTCCCTGGATCTGGACACAGGGACTGTGTTGATCCACCTCCATATTCTGCCTCTGAGCTCATGGTGTTGATCTCACCAAGATTGTCCTTCCTGTCTGATGAAAGCCCATGAGAAGAGGGAATCCTAGTTGGATCATTCTTATTTCTTTTAAATCATTACCTACACATTTATAAACATATGTGGTTCTTTTCATCCTCAATGATTCATACTTTAAAAATTAATATTCAATTTGAATACAGAGCATTCTAGAATAAAGGCAGGAATTTTGTCTGATTTATTCACTGCTGTATCCCCTGAAACTATGCTAGTGCCTGACAAATATGAAACCAATAAATATTAACTTATTTGTTCCATGAGTATGAGTGAGTAAACTTATTTTATGGCTTATAATGTCTTAGCTTTCCATGCCAGTATAATAGCTCCATTGGGCTACTTTAAGTGACTGCCTAGTATTAGTGTACTACCCATGGCATTTATAATTTTTCCTATTTTGCAATATTTTAAAAAGCATTGTGTTGGTCATCTGTCTTTATATATAATACATGTGTATTAGTAGTTTTTTTAGAAATAATTTCTGGAAATGGATTTTTTTGGGAGGGGTTAAATAATATGAACATTTAACATTTTGGTAAATATAAACCAAATGGTACTGTTTAAAGACTATACCAATTTGTAGTGCCAACAATAGAGTATGAAAGTGTCTTTTTTTTTCCTATTTCCTTGTCATTTCTATATAGTACCTGTTGTATTTGGTCAAATAACTTTTATTTGCCTTCTTCTTCAGAGGAACAGAGGGAGCAGGAGGACAGAGGAAAGGTTGGAAAAAGGAAGAGGGATGGCCTGTGAGAAAAGAAAAATATCTCAGAGCATCCGAGCCATGTGATGCACGCAACATGAATCAGGCCCAGAGAGAAGTGAACATGGGACTTCTGTCATCTCCCCTCCCCTTATTTGCCCCCACCCATGCCTGGGGGCAATTGTTTAAAGTCATTTTGTTCCTGATGAGCTGCTTCACCTATTATATTCATGTTTCTGGAATTTTTAATAAAGAGCAATGTATAACCAATCAGTAGGTTACCCACCTGTAACTACTGCTAATCCACCTGTATATTTATGGTAACTTGGATCTATGCTCCCGGTTGCAATTCTCAAACTTTGCCCAAATAAACTCTCTTCTCATATCAATTTTGCCTCAGCTTCTTTCTTCTAGGTCGACATAACTGTTGTGAATTGACAGGAGCCAGCTGGTGTTTCTCTCTGGCAGTGGCAATGGTACCAGTACAAACTCCTCCTCTTCAAAAGTCCCATCAAGGTGCTTTGGGTAAGTTCTGAATTTATTCTTCTCACTCTTTGGTTGAAGGTCTAAACTTTATCTGGGCTGTTTTTCAAATGAATTCTTTTCTTTAAAAGGTGTCAGTCTCTGTCTTAGACTAGAGATTTGGTTAAAGAACTCTGCTGAGAACTTTTCTACTTCTGACTCACAACAGAAGGTACAAAATTTTCCCTCTTTGTCTCAGGATGAGAGGTGCATGTCAAGAGATTGACAATGTGTCACTGCTGGTCTCATTTTATATAGCATACTTTTAAGATTACAACTGTTTTCTGTTGTTTGAGTTTGGAACTTGGTTTTTCATTTGTGACCAACTTCTGTTAAACAGCAAATGAATTTATGTATAGCATTTAGGGAACATCCTCTTGTAAATATTTAAGTGACCCCACCTAACCCAGGATAGTCATAAGCAGCAGTAGCCTAAATGATATTTTTTGAGAAGTCTAAAATAATTCATTTGTGCATACAACTGGTGATGTGGGGAGAGCTGGTTTTAGAACCAAACAAGCTAAATGGAAGACTTAGTTTGTCCTGGCTGAAATCTGATGATAAGAAATTTGGAAAATTTTTTGTTTGTCTGTTTGTTTTTGTTTTTCAAGAGTTCTGTGGTAAAAAGTCAGCTTAATTAAAAGCTGGAATTTATTTTGTTTTTAACTTTTAAATTGTTTTCTTTTGAATTGTGGGGTACAATTCAGAGTTGGATATACAAATATTCATTGTGTGGGTATGCTTGCTGGTGAGGTGTGCCCCCCCTTCCCCAGGCAGATTTCCACTATTGTCAATCTCACCTTCCCCCCACTCCACGCAGTTTTCTGCTACTGTCAATTATTTTCTTATAGTATTACGATAATTGTTCAAGGTCCACTTACGAGTGAGAACATGTGATAGTCAGTTCTTTGTTTCTGTGAAAGATAACTCAGTATTATAGGCTCTAATTCCATCCAGGTTGCTGTGAAGTTCATGGTTTTGTTCTTCTTTGTGGTTATGCAATATTCCATTGTATATATGTACCATATTTTTTTATCCAGTCCTCTTTTGATGGGCAGCATGGTTGGTTCTGTGTTCTTGCTATTGTGAACAATGCTCTGATGAACATACGTGTGCAGGTATTTTTTTTACAGAATGATTTGAGTTCTTCCAGGTATATTCCCAGCAGGGGGCTTGTGGGGTCATATGGAAGGTTAATTTTAGAACTTTTAGGAATTGCCACACTGTTTTCCACAGAGGCTGTAATAGTTTACACTGCCACCAACAATGTAGAAGTGTTCCCTTTTTGCCACATCTTCTCCAGAATCTGTTATTTTTTTGAGTTATTGATGATGGCCATTCTGACTGGAGTTAGGTGGTATCTCAGTGTAGTTTTAATTTGCATCTCCTTGATGACTAGTGAGGCTAAACATTTTTTCCTGTATTTTTGGCTGCTTATATGTCTTCTTTTGAAAACTGTCTATTCATATCTTTTGCCCACTTTGTAATGGGACTGTTTGTTTTTTTCTTTTCAGCATGTTTGAGTTCCTTGTAGATCCTAGATGTTAGGCCTTTGTCAGACATGGAGTTGGCAATGAAAACTACAAAACAATGCTCAAAGAAATCAAAGATGACACAAACAAGTGGAAAAATATTCCATGCTCATGGATTGGAAGAATCAACATTGTTAAGATGTCCATTCTACCTAAGGCAATCTACAGATTTAATGCAATACCCATCAAATTACCAGCAACATTCTTCTCAGATCTAGAAACAACAATACAGGAATTCATATGGAAATATAAATAACCATGAATAGCCAAAACAATCCTCAGCAAAAAAACAACAAACAAACAAAAAACAAAGTAGGAGGTATTACACTCCCATACTTTAAACTTTATTATAAAGCTACAATAATCAAAACAGCCTGGTATTGGTACAAGAACAGGCATATAGACCAATGGAATAGAATTGAGATTCCAAAAGCAAAACCTCAATTTCTCAACCAACTCGTCTTCGACAAAGCCTTCACCACCAACCACTGGGGAGAGGAGAACCTATTAGTAAATGGTGCTGGGAAAACTGACTGACCACATGCAGAAGATTGAAACAGGACCCCTACTTATCCTCATACACAAAAATTAACTCTAAATGGACCAGAGACCTAAACATAAAACCTCAAACCATAAGAACCTTAGAAAATGCAGGAGACACTCTTATGGAAATTGGAATTGGCAACCAATTCCTGATCAAAACCCTACGTGCCCATGCCATAAGAGATAAGATAGATAAGTGGAATCTCACCAAATTGGCAAGCTTCTGCAAAGCCAAAGAAACCATCAAGAGAGTAGGGAGACAGCCTAAAAGCTGATATGTAATCTATGATATTTTTAGGGGATGGGGAAGGTTTCTCTATCCTTTCTTTTTGGAGCCTGTTTGTGGGAATTTTTCAGTTGACTGGCCCTATTTATGTATGTATGTATGTATTTAGAGTCAGCGTCTCTGTTGCCCAGGCTGGGGTGCAGTGGCACACTCACGGCCATAGCAGCGTTGACCTGCTAGGCTCAGGTGATCTTTCCTCCTCAGCCTTCCAAGTACCTGGAACTGTTACAGCAACTGCAACAACTTACCACTCAGAATGTATGCACTCAGAACAGACTCCGGAAACTGAGAGGAGAATCGAAGGTGTTTATTCCAGAAGTCTCAGGTGGAGTAGTCTCCCGAAACCTGAGCCCCAACCCTCAAGTTGCTTACTTAAGATAAGACCTTGAGGTCAGCTTTCCTGCTTGATTTCTGTTTTGTTTTTTTAAAAATCTCATTCCTCCCTTTGATGCCCTTTAAGGTTTTTCTAAAAGGCATCACCAGCTTTTCATATCTTGCAGGGGAAGTTGCTTATAGTTGTGGAGAAACATTTGGAATTTTATGGATTTTAGGCAGGAGGAAACAAATTGAACTATTAGGATGAGAATGCAGGGCCCAAACAGAAGTGCTGATAGGACCATGAGGAGAGGTCCAGCTAATGGGAGAAGCCAGGATGCCCAGCTCCAAATACTGTTCCAATTTAGCCAAGACTTTGCCAATTTTTGTCTTTTTTTATTTGTGATTTGTTCTCTTAATTGTTGGGCCATGTCCCTAACCACCCCTGACTTATTTACATAAAAGCAGCATTCCTCATTTAGGAAGAGACAAAGCCCTCCCTTTTTAGCGGTTAGCAGGTTTAGTGCCCTTCTATTTTGTAAAACTAGAAGGAATCTAATTGGTCTTGGAAAACTAAGGAATCTAATTGATCTTGAAGGGCCACTAATGATGTAGCTACTTGTTTTATGTCATCCACTAAGTCTTTAGACAGTTGATAATAGTATGTGGTTGAGGCCGCAATGCCTCCTATTCCAGTGTCTGTTCCAGCTGTTATTCCCAGTCCAATGAACAGGGGTATAATTTGGATGGTTCTTTTTCTTCGAGCGTATGCTACTAGAGGCATTGTAAGAGATTTGTTACCGGGAACAATGTTTATTTGTGGAACGAGGAGGTCCAGAGTACAGGTTCCTGTCCAGTTGACCAGTAGGCATTGTTAGGCGTTTGTTCCACATATGAAGAAAAGGCCTATAAGAGATCGGCACCAGGGTTTGGCTGTCAAGTGAGAGCCAAGTTCCTAGATATTGATAACCTGGTGACATTGGCTGGTGGTTAGGTTGCCAACTGGCTTCACTCTCATTTTGTCAGGCACTTGGATGCCTGTTGGGGCAATTCAACCTGGGTTAGTATAGAATCCATTTCATGAGACTCTGAACTGTTGGTCATCAGGATAACATTTATAATTTCCTGTGCTGTTGGAGTTGCAGCAGAATAGGGGGAGCTGTGGACAAACAGAGCCAGGAGTCTTTGGCCAGGCTGGGGTTAGTATCATTAAGGAGGCAATGAGTTGCATTTAACATTTGATTTAGATAAGCATCTAAGGTAAGAGGTTTATCTGGTTTATATTGGTGAACTATATCAGAAGTGACCCAATAGGCTTGGGGAACACCAGGGCAGATTGAGTTTGGCAGACGCCAGTAAGGGTTTTTATATGTTTTTCCTGTCCAATATGCCTTTCCATTTTTAGGACAGAGGGTGTAGTTTTTAAAACATCTGCTTGGTATACAGGGATAGGCAATGTTACAAGAGCATGATTGAATCCTTGATTTTATTATGGGGTCCTGATATTTACTGGTTGAAACAGGAGGTGGGGTTTTGGCCTGTGTTGGGATAGGCTTTGGGGAAGGAATGTGTTTTTGTGGAAGAAGAGAAGGATAACAAAGATAGCATTCCAGGCTATAAGGTAGGTTACAAGGACAGATGACTTTTCATGAGTACAGAAAATGACTTCACCACTCTTTTGCCATAAGGTGACACATTGGTCTAGTGTGGCCCCAAAGGGGGCAAATCTGGTACAGTGATATGTTAGTAATGGAGAGGGGATGATCCAGTTACCTTCGCTTGTGAGTCTGGATCATGCCTTAGGATAAAAATTTTGTGTGGTGCAGTTTCCAGGACTGATTAACATATATATTCCTATTGTAAACATAATAAAGCAGTAATACATCCTATGCATGAGAAATACAGAAATAGCAATAAAGACTTCTCGCCACATTGCCAATCAGTGGGGTTACAGCAGTTAGGCCCGCGTCCAGAGCCAAGACTATCGGGATGAAAAGCGCAAGGGTTAAATGGTGATAGCAGTATATTTAATGAATTAACAACCAGCGAAACAGTTTATTTATGGTTTTGATGGCTGGCACCTCAGTCTTCCGCTGTGCATCTATTAGTCAGCTTCTGGAGTGACTAAAGCAGGGCTGATGTTCTGCAAGTTCCTGGAGGCAGGATGGTGAGCTCAGAGGGTGATTTTGAGGGGGTTCTTAGGGTTTTTGGTTGCTGTCCAGTTGCTTGAGCTCTCTGGTGGTGTGGCAGCTTTTACTTGGGAGTGATGGATCCAGGTGTCTATACCTGCAACTTTTAAAGCTGTGAGAGTTGTTCGGAGCATTGAGTAGGGACCATTCCATGTGGGTTTGGGGGGTGCTTTGTGCCAGTCTTTTACACAGACAAAATCTCCTGGCTTGTAGGGGTGTATTGGGTTGCTTATGAGCAGGGAAAGTCTTTTTAGCACCCAGGGGTATAACTGGGATATGGTGGTAGCTAAGAGGGGCAGCTGGGAATGGATATCTAGATTTCCTATTTCTTTCCTGTCTCCAGGGACCCTTACAAGGGGAGGAGGTCTGCCAAACAGGATTTCATAGGGGGAGAGCTTGATTTCTGCTTGGGGAGAGCATCTTACTCGGAGGAGAGCCATAGACAGTACAGAGGTCCAGGACAATTGGGTTTCCTGAGAAAACTTACTTAACACTTGCTTTAGAGTTTGGTTCATGTGCCCAACTTTCCTTGAACTATGAGGTCTGTAAGCTGTGTGAAAGTTCCATTTGATTTGTAGGGCCCTTGCTAGTCCTTGTGTAATTTCAGCCATGAAGGTGGGCCCGTTATCTGTTTCGACTGAGGTAGGCATTTCATATCTGGGTAAGATTTCAGTCAGTAGGATTTTTGTTACTTTTCTGGCTTTCTCAGTTCTTGTGAGGTATGTTTCAACCCAGCCTGATATGTGCATACAATGACTAATAGGTATTTATATCATTTTCTGAGTGGTAGTTCAGTAAAGTCTATTTCTAGGTCTTCAAATGGGCTTTATGCAGTTCTTTGTATTCCCAGTGGCTGGGAAGGCCCTTGTTTGGCATTGTTGTGAGCACATATCTGACATCTCCGGGTTACATTTCTGCAAAGTGTGGGGAGTCTGGTCATATAGTAATACCTGTTTACTAAGTTTTCTAGTGCTATTTTTCCTATATGAGTGTCTTCATGAAGTTGGTAAATCAGGGGATAGGCCTGGTAGTCTGGGAAAAAGAGCTGTCTGTTGGGAAGAAGCCATCATCTGCCTGGGCCCTTGGTACCCTTTTCCATTTTTATCTAGTTTTCTTCTTCCTGGGCATAACTTGGGCATTTGGGCAGGGCTGAGATCATTAAAATTTTGCCAGGAGGGT
This sequence comes from Cephalopachus bancanus, assembly GCA_027257055.1. Classification (NCBI taxonomy): domain Eukaryota; kingdom Metazoa; phylum Chordata; class Mammalia; order Primates; family Tarsiidae; genus Cephalopachus; species Cephalopachus bancanus. The sequence goes on from JAPVLO010000020.1 coordinate 1,198,347, forward strand.
CCTGAGGGGTCACTGTCATGGCAGCCCACTTGGCTTCCATGTCTGCCCTTTGGTTTTCTTTAATTATGGAACTCTTTCCCTTTTGGTGTCCTTGGTAGTGTATGACTGCAACAGCCGTGGGGTCCCAGACTGCTTCTAGGAGGCATAGGATTTCAGCTCGATTTTTGATAGATTTTCCTCCTGAGTTAAGGAGTTCTCTTTCTTTATAGAGGGTCCCAAGTATATGGAGGGTGGCAAAGGCATATCTTGAGTCTGTATAGATATTTACCTTTTGTCCTTTATTTAATTCTAGGACTCTGATTAAAGTCATTAGCTCTGCCCATTGAGCAGACCATCCCATTGGGAGGGCCCTTGATTGTATTACTTCTGTTTCTATTGTAACTGCATATCCCACCAAATGCTTCCCATTTGACAGGAAGCTGCTTCCATCAGTGTAGAGGACACCACCTGGAGAAGGCAAAGGCTGATCTGTGAGATCTGGTCAGCTTGAGTAGATCTCGTCTGTTGTTTCAATACGGTCATGGGCCAGAGGTCCTGGTTCGGCAGGTAAGAAAATTGTTGGATTTAAAGTTTTGACAGTCTCTAGGTGCACCTGGGAATTTCTGCACAGAAGGCCTTGGTAGTGGCTCATGCATGGATTGGTGAGCCAATGGTGCTCTCTGTGGTTCCTAAAATTAGGGCCGCAACTGCATGAAAGACTTTGATGTTCAGGATTTGTCCCATGGTGAGTTTGTCTGCCTCTTCAGCCAAGAAAGCAGTGGCAACCAGAGCCCGCAGGCAGGGTGGCCATCCAACTGCCACTGTGTCTTTCTGTTTGGACAGTTAAGTCACAGGCTATTGCCATGGTCCTGTGTTCTGAGTTAGAACGCCCAGGGCCATTCTCTTTTTCTCATGAACGAAGAGATTAAATTCTCTAGTTACATCAGGGAACCCCAAGGCAGGGACTTCTAGTAAAACCTTCTTAAGGATAAGATAGGCTTTCTGTTGCCCCCACTGGAATGACTCCTTTTCTCCTCCCTTTGTGGCTTCATACAGGGGGTTGACTATTAATGAGTAGTTAGGGATCCAGGTGTGACAGAATTCAGCAGCCCCCAGAAACTCTCGGATTTGCCTTCGGGTCTTCGGGGTTGGAAGTGTCCAAATTACCTTTTTCCATTCAGGCCTCAAGACCCAATGCCCTTTTGAGATTAGAGACCCCAACTACTTGACTGTTTTCTGGCAAATCCGGGCTGTTTTAATGGACGCTCTGTGTCCAGCTTTTTGGACAAAGTCTAGCAATGTCTCTGTCCCCTTAGTGCAGTCCTCCAAGGTTGCACTTGCCAGGAGGAGATTATCCACATATTGCAAGAGTATACACTTGACTTCTGCACTTGGGAAGTGTGCCAGATTCTCTACTAGCGCCTCTTCAAATATGGTGGGAGAGTTCTTGAACCCCTGGGGCAACTGGGTCCAAGTTAATTGTTCCTTTTGGCTGGAGGCAGGGTCTTCCCATTCAAAGGCAAACATGGGCTGACTTACAGGTTCCAGGTGAATGCAGAAGAAAGCATCCTTTAGATTCAGACAGGTGTACCATTGGGCTTCTGCAAGTATGAGGCCTGGAAGGGTGTATATATGGGTTAGGGATCACTGGATGGATGGTTGTTGTGGCTTGGTA